>CM068829.1:76748842-77978842 GCA_028554795.2 Sinohyriopsis cumingii | reverse complement strand
TAGGGGTTATTCCTTTAAATGACCCATTTTTATGAGTTTTTCACGTAGTAACTTTTATGCTATTTTAGGAAAACGTGACTAGTGTTCATATTAAGGATATACTGTACTAATGATATGGAAAAATGGGAACCAGCCCGGAAATGGGTGAAGATAAAATGGAGTATATATGGCTTAGGCTGACCAGGATTGGTTAAAGAATCTTTTGAGAGTTTCGCCTAGATGTAAATTTTAAAGAAATAGAGACATTGTTTTACTGATGGAATTTCAGTCCTTTGACAGTCTTGAGTTTGGAACACTCATTACTAAAATTAGCACCCGACTCTTTGGTGAGGAATCGAAAGCATATGTTTCAAATACAAGCAGGTCCAGAAAATGCTGCGGCTCATATCCTTTTCTCTACTTAATTCTCTATTATCAAAGGGACGAAACACATGCAATACAGCAAATACACGACTGGTTTATCTCCCTTATATTCGGTCACTATAAAATGGTCAGTTTCAATAAGAACCATACAAATATTTGAAAGAATGCAATTTTAAAGTGTGACTGGTTTCTTATTAGGGGGCGCTCACCAGTTATTACATACTTTAGAGAGAGTGAGGTAGATAAGGTGAAGTTGTTTGCATTTGAAACCTGCACAGCGGAAAGAATGTTGGCATACCTCTATGCTACTTTGATGTAATGTGTCTGACATTGCTTTTGATATTGTACTTGTGAAAATTGTACATGATCTAAGCACACCACTAATTAAAATAACTGATCCCTGCTTTGAAAAAATCAGCTTGGATTAGTCTCAAGTACCCTATGTTTATCGGCTATTAAAGTAGGGAAAATGAATTTTGCCAGACTAGGCAATACTAGCTTCTGAAAGTGCAATGAATGAATTACCAAATATATAAAATGCAAAAAAAGTTATCGGCTCTTTATTTAAAATTTACCTCTGAAGTTAAGGAAGTGAAAATTGCGAAGTGGAGATAGCAATCTTTTTAAAGGTGAACATCTGGAGTAAGGCCAAACTGTATACTCTATAACCCATGAATCATACACCAAAATAAAAGGAATTAAAGGTTCTGTGAAAAATACCTAAGATATACAAAGGTCTTTTTTTATATAGTATTACGTATATCTGATTTAATATATATATATATATATATATATATATATATATATATATATATATATATATATATATATAATTTGTCAGTTTAAAATTTTTTTATTCTATTATATGCTATTATAATGTAAATTTATTCACTATAGATGATACTTTTTCAGAAAATGGTATGACCTTGACTGTTAGTTCATAAACAACAGGTGTTGATCTAAATTCTGACCTGGGTTCAGAATTAGTAAACAAAGTTCTATTTTATTTTAAAATGATTGGTTGTTATCAATGTCATGATGAAACTACGTAGGTTAAGAAGTAAACACTTTTTTTATAATTTTTATTCTGGGAATAAAATCATTGGTTTAATCAAGGCAATATTCTGTGTATGTTTATATAAACATGATCACATGACCCTTGTTGATGTTTAGGAAAGCCCATATAACTCAATGTTTTAGAGAAATAACTTTTAGTAGAAGTTGGGCAGTTAAAGTGTTATGTTGTGCTGTTTAGAGTTATTTCAAATTACTTGTTTGGAGTTATTTACAATTACTTGGACTCAAAAAGGATTAATTCTGTTATTTGTCTGGAAATATTCTGAAGAGTGCTCAGACAGGGAAAGACATTGCTTACAAATTCAATTTGGATTTCCAACACCGGATTGCCATTATTTGTATTTCTACAAGGAACTGCAGATAAGCACAGTGCTGACTACAGCATATGTCATCGTCATCCATTTTGGATTTTACATCAGGATTCGAATTTGAAATTATTAGAACATTTATCACTAGGACTTTTGCAATTTAATTCGTGGATTATTCTTAGATTAATTTTGGATTTGATTATTGAAACCGTAAGTTCACATTTTTTCATTTTTTACAGAATTTTCCAGGAAAAAAATTATTTGTTAAATTTTAAAAAGTTTGTTGTTTTCACTCTTTTTGTGTTACTGTTTATTCGAGCCTTAACACGTAACATAGAAATTGGGGGCTCGGATATTTGAATTTTGGCTAAAATATTTCAGAAATTTTAATTCCCCTGGTTTTTGAAATCTTTAGTGAGATTGACAAGCTTTTCTAAAATGGCATCAAAAGTGGAACTCTTTCTTTCAAACCCTACCCAGGAACAATTAGATCTTTTCAAAAAAGATGATTTGATTCAACTTGCCAGAAAATACGATCTTTTTGAAGTAAAGGCTTCCTTAAAGAAACAGGAAATAAGAAATATTTTCGTTCAGTATTTGGTAGAAAATAATTTTTTGGATAAAAGTGCTTTGGTTTCAGCCAGTACGTCTGTATCAGACTCTGACATAAAAATGAAGGAATTAAAATTAAAATACAAGATGGAATTGGAGTTGAGGAAGCTGGAGCTTCAGAAAGATAAAGAGGAAAAACAAATGCAAATGCAGCTACAGTTGGAGAAAGAGAAAGAACAAATGAAATTGGAAAAAGAAAAAGAATAAATGAAATTACAAGCAGAAGACAAATACAAGAAAAACAATTGCAGTTACAAGGTGAAAAAGAGGAGAGAGAGACAAATGGAATTACAAAAAGAACAGATGCAAATACAGTTACAAGAAAAACAAATAGATAAGGAGAGAGAGAGAAGGAAGAAAGGGAATATCAATGTAAAATGAAAGAAATGGAACTGGCAGGTGAAAAACATTTTTTACAGAATTTTCCAGGAAAATAAATTATTTGTTAAATTTTAAAAAGCTTGTTGTTTTCACTCTTTCTGTGTTACAGTTTATTCGAGCCTAAACACGTAACACTAGTTAGTATAACCAGTGAGGAAACGCACGGAAATTCTTTTTCTTTAAAATTCTAACCTTGTGCAAAATACAAAACTGTAGAGCGCCACCTTAGTATGCAGTGTCTACACATTTAACACCCAGTTAGTATTAACTTTTCTATTTACAAAATGATGTAGGTGTGGATCGATGGGAAATTTAGCCATTTTCCATAACACTCTTTTCTACATTTTATAAAAATTCATCTACAAGATTGTATGCATCGTCGAAATACGTTTTCAGTTAACACAATCTAACAACCATAACACATCAGCCCGTTTTGTCGATAAGTGTTTTTGAAAGAGAAACTTTGATTGGTTCATTAGAACAGAGTGAAAGGTCAAATTGGGTCACAATAGCAAGACGATTGTACTAGCACACGCAGTGATTGGTTAAACGGGTTTATGCATATCCATGAGAAATAAGCTAATCAAAGTGCATGCCGCCACTGGCGATAAAGACATGTAGCTGACTGCATTGTCGCCCATGGCTTGCAACGATGGACTATATACCAGGTTACAAATGTTAGGTAACTGAAGCGAAACACACAGAATTGTCGACTAATTTTCAGTTAATTGCTCATCAATAAGTGTCCCGTATTGGGAGAAGAAAAAAACTAATATTTTTTAACACGCAACTATGATTAACGTCAATGACAAATGTAATTTTAATCGTTTGGTAGATGGGAATGCGCATAGTTTTTAATTTTCATGTGCTCCAAGTGCCTAATTATCTGTGAAGTTGAAGCGCGATGTGCGGGCATTACGTATCATTCCTTACAAGATAATCATAGCCTGCGTATGGACTAGATTTGTGTTGCTGTTGTTGTTGTGTCCCAGACATAAGTGTTTACGAGTAACGATTTAATTATTTCTCTGTGGTATCATCGTATGAAATCACAATTTTCCTTAATACTCAGCCAGCCATCTTCACTGGGTCCCTTCAATGACAGGGCTGATGCTATTATAGGGTTTGCTTCTGAAAGGTAAACATTGAGGTCAAAGGCTAAAAGGTTTGCAAAAACCCGATATTTTAAGTCTTATATCAATATCTGTAGATCAGTCAATGCCTAAATAGTTTGATATTGCCATGCAGTAACTCCAAACAGGGCGACTTCATCATGTTTAGACAATTTTGAATTATGCCAATTGGATGTCACAGATTAGGCAGAATGCACGGATACTGGGAAGAGTAATCGGAAATGATGAATTTCAGAGACAGGCAAGTTCAATATTTGTTCATTTGTGATCTAACATATATGCAGTTGATGTCCCTATCCTGTATCATCACTACATGATGTTTAATTGTTAGGACCGTACTTCATGAAAAATAAACGACATGTGTCAGCGGTACCATCTCTCTTTTTTATCATCATAGGCTAAAATGTGACGCTAACAGCTGAAGATCACGTTGAAAGCATCCTTTTATTTCCTTCAGTGGGTTATATCCCTGATACTAACGTACTATATAATAACGCCTTTCACTTAATCCTAGAAGTAAGTATTTTTGAAAGAAAACAATACAGGTCAAGTGAAAGTACGAAACATAAAATACCAAATCTACAACGTAAGGCGCCATGATGGCTCCAATACGTGCGGAGCAGGAGCCAGCACCCATGCCTGCGTTTCGTACGACGGTGGGGAAAAGTTCCGAAGAGTAGATGTAAATCACACTAAATCCCATAGAAACTCCGAGCTTGGCAACCATTGCCAGTGTTAGATTCAGAGGCTGCAAATCTGACAATAAAACACATGTACATTCTTTTAGAAAATATTCCAATGAAATGCATATTGTAGTGTAGTAAAATGCCAGGTGTGTAGTTTTACTTAGTGAAATAGAGTGTCAGGTGTGTAGTTTTACTTAGTGAAATAGAGCGTCAGGTGTGTAGTTTTACTTAGTGAAGTAGTGTCAGGTGTGTAGTTTTACTTCATGGCCGACCATAAACAAATGCTAATTGTATACATATCCCATAGTTTTAATGTATAAATTAAATTAGACTTGAAGTTTTTAAAATTAAAATCAATATTTATGTATTTGTCTTTATCCATGACAATTCCTGTCGTTAGACCTAATTGCTTCCGGTTTATCCTCCACGTACGTGAAAAAAAAGTGATTTGATCGAAAGAGAAAATATAGAATGCTGATTTATTTGATTTAGAAAAGCATTATTCTTATTTCAGTGTTCTTTGCTGGTTATAAGTTTAGAAGTTAGTCATGAGCATCACCTATTTAACTCACCGTTTCTGTCGTGATAAACATAGATTAGCGTCGACAGACAACCAATACCAGCCACCAACATGCCGATTAAATACAACCGTTTCCTTCCAATTCGATCGAGAAGGACAAGACAGAGAAGCTGCGCCGGAATCTCAACCACGCCGGAAATAGCGAAGTCCACATAGTAGTTTCCGCCGTAATTTCCAGTATTTAGAGACAAACCAAAATATACCATACCAACTACAAGCCTGAAATGAAAAGAGTTTGGACATGTGTGTTCACTCCAAGTGCATATCTTATCCCACATGCTAGCGGACCACAGTAGAAAAATTGTAGTATATCACAGCAGTTGCGAAATTGTTGTACAACAATTAGGAATCGATTAGGTTTATTAACGGAGGAAATGCAGCTCGCTTGTAATTTGCAAAACTTGAATGCTACAGACCCGTAAAAAGGTCTAACTTTGTAGTTTGCTTCAGGATTCAATGCGAAGTGTAACTGACACCGAACTAATTAATTATATATATATATATATATATATATATATATATATATATATATATATATATATATATATATATATATATATATATATATATATATATATATAGAGAGAGAGAGAGAGAGAGAGAGAGAGAGAGAGAGAGAGAGAGAGAGAGAGAGAGAGAGAGAGAGAGAGAGCTGATTACAAATTCTTGAACAAAAAGACCAGAAAGGCAAGATGGAAATTTATGAATTACCTGTTTAAATACTCTATCAGTAAATAAATGTTTTTATCATATATGCCTGTTCGCATTTTGTTTTATTGGTAGTTTACAAAAAGCAACCGAATTACATCTTTTTGGTTGACACACTTATACATTTGAGCTAAATGTTTTTACACGAATATCTACTTAAAATGGCATCATCTCTTGGTGCTAGTTTTATGTTTTCTGTTGTATTACCTCGTTTAAAAATTTAGTATAACCGACCACCATAATAAACATCGATCTAGGCAAATATAAAGAACAAAAAAAAAAACAAAACAAAAAAAACCGCAAATAATTCGCCAAAGTGTAAATGAAAGTAGAAAAGCAGATTTGAGAATATCAAAAGAGGGCACCGTGTGATGGAAGCTACAATTTGCAAGAAAAATAATAATGTACATGATGACGAATGATATGAGGAGATTTATATTCCCACTATGCAGGTGGGGAACAATTATGGCATTCACTGTTATATCTTAATATTCCAACAAAATAGATTGAAATATATGTCTAAAGTCGGGACGTTAAGGAACAAACAATTGTTGCGGAAAAAGCTTCACGTTGCTATTCGCAGTTAGCAAAAAATGGAAAGCTTCATTGAACTATCTTAATGTATTCAGACCATGTTTCAGTTACTGTATTATTATTATTATTATTATTATTATTATTATTATTATTATTATTATTATTATTCATTTGTAAGTGAACAAGGCCAAACATTCCTATGAATGTCTTGAATTGTAGAATCTGGAAAATGTCAGACAAAAATGCAATAAAAGACCTTTTCTGAGCTTAGGAAAACAGAGCGCAATAATGATTACTAAACCACATTTCTAATTTTACATCGTTTCTATGGAAAGCACGTCCAAACCAAGTTAATAAATGTTCTAATGGGAATCAAAAACATCCTTAATGAAGAAAATCCGATATTGTCCACACACAATCGAACCAGATTAATCTCCCCTGTTCAACTGAATAAATATAGTATTTCATTTCATATGTCTATAACATCGTCTTCGATAAGTAGTAGTCCATATGAATCGAAATATTCCACGCTGCACCCTGAGGTCTTTGGAAAAGGAGATCATCATCCAGCGAGGTCCTGGTCTATGACTGTCCTCCGTGCTGATGACATAAACTCGACCGTCTTTAGGTTTTCGTTGAGGAAGTTCATCTTTAGTACAATTCACTAAATTCCAAGGAGTCGTGTGAAAACTGTTGGCTAGGAGTAATGAAGTTGCCACGTATTCATTTTCTTTCTCACAGTTAATGATAAGCGCGATTTAACACTTTGTTGTTTTTTTCTTCTTTAAATAGGTATGTCTGAAAAATGGTAGGGCCAGATGTATTGGTACTCCCTTGCAGAGGGGTTTCGATGCATTTCGTCTCTAAAGGAGTCAGTGGTAGTTTCGAATAATCTTCTAAGTCTTTACAGCTACAGTACTCTTTCAAGATGTTCTCTTCATGGACTAGTCCATGCATGTTCGAGATGATCTTCCAACTTTTTTTTTCTTGACGATATTAAAAATTTGTCGTGTTGTACTTGAGTAGGACGATCGATTTTAACAACCATAACAATGTTCTTTAGTCAGGAGTGTGATTCTTTCAGGGTTATTCTTGCCATCATGACATTAATATTTTTCTATTCGTTCTATTTTTACACTACTCCTTGTTGTGTATGTGACTTTGTGATTCCTGTTATTTACAATCTATGTCCACGACTTTGTGTTCGATGATGTCAAAAAACAGATGGTCACTTTGCTAACACTATTGATTTCAAGTGTCGAATTCCGCAAACAAGAATACATTCCCTGTATTATCCAGGATTAGTGCAAACCTAAGTTCCACGCGGAGTTGTCCGGATTTTATAGGGCAGAAATGTCCATCATTACTGCCTTGGTCTGGGGTGAAATCAAATCACTTCAAGCGATATCGTCCTACATCGTTGTCCTATACTGTTTGTCTCCAACTGTAGCGTGACTTCCAACAGAGTTAAATAAGAACTTTATTCTTCTGGACAAAGGTAGGTTCGATGGGTCTGATATACACCGTCTGGCCGTCGAACAAAGATAACATTTGTCTTGGAAATGTTTTAGGGATGGAGTTGGAACGGGTTCTGATCAATAGATCCATTGAGTGCATCATTGCTGACGATGCCAATGAACATACGTATAGGGAACTGACCCTAGAACACATGCTCATTGATCATCGTTTGGAGTATAGCGGCAATGATGAAAGTTTTAACTTACACTCCTCGTATACTAAGCAGTTCTTTTGGTCATTGCTTGGTTGATGTCGTTTCTAAGTTTAGGTAAGACTTCGACACATCGCACGTAGAGTCTGCCTACTTAATTGTAGGTTGTGTATATTTAGCATAAGCCATCAAAAGGAAACAGTTACAACTTCCATTCAGTCCCAGACGCACATTCCATTGAAAAAATATTTTTCATGGAACAACAAAGGCGTTGTCAACGGAAAAAATAGTGCAAGTTTTGTTTGAAAATATACAGCACCATGTGCTGTATTGCACTTTTTCTTAGTTGATGCGACTTTATTTCAAGAGATATGAAAACTTGGGAGTCGTTTTCGAAATTGATGACCATGTGAGAGATGTCTTTAACAGATTGGAAAACACGTAATTTAAACCAGGTTCATCTAGCGTCATCAATAAAAAAGGAGAAAAGCAGAATACGACAGGGGATGTAGGTTTGGTGCCTAAAGGTCGAGGTTTCGATGAGTACGTGCGCATTCTTTGAACACTGGCTCTCTTTCTTGAGAGTGAAAGGGTAGTCTTTATCGTTCTTGGTCTTCTTTTGGGGAGATGATTTTGGTTGTGAACACACCGTTCTGCTCATTTTCCTACTCTTTCTCTAGATGTGTATTTTTCTGGTTCATTGTGCTTGTTATTTTATTGATTTGTTTTGCTTTTTAGCTTGGTGACGGCATCGTGATCGCGTGGTAGATTCATATAATTGAATGAATAATCACGCCTCCTAGAACACAACTTTCACCCGGTTTCAAGATAATTTATTTCTTAGTTTGCAAATCGATTCACGGCTCTACCACTTGTGCCTAGGCTACCTTATGATTTAAATAAAACCCCACAAAACCCAAATTGACGTGCTGTTAGAAAAAACAACCCCATCGCAACACTTTTTAGAGACTTGGTTTATAACCAATGCGAACGCACTTGTGTATATTGTTTTGGCGACTGATACAATGCAGTGTACTAATCAAATTGGTAGAAAAATGTGAGTGCAAACGTTGAATAATGAATGCTATCTGTATAAGTTGTTGTAGTTGTTTATTTTTAGACTGACGAAAACGAAGAAGGCAACGTGTAACACTCTAGATCTCATTCTTGACATTAATCGTGAGACAAATCAGTTCGAATTTTCAAATAATCTGGGACGATATATTTTAAAAACTATCATTACTTACCTGGCACATGAATATCATCATCATTAGTATATTTCGTACAGGGCATTCCTAATTGTTTAGTTATTACGTGGACTTTATATTTGTTTCTAGGACTTTAAACAACACCAAATAACGGCACTGAGACCGATCTTGCGATGGGCTTTACTTCTTGAAATAAATTTTGAATAATGTAAATAATACTAGCGTTGAGATGATGTCCTAACATGCAATCGAAGATGACTAGATGAGTCTGACCAGAGTCAGACACGATTCATCGTCTTCGCGATGAATGCCTTCTATAAACAAACTCTGTTCTCTACTTTCTTTCAGTGACCTTTCTACAATCACTCTGAGAACGGATTATAAAGCAATATCTCTATAGAAATTCTGAGACCACCACAGATAATATAATGCTTTGCTACTGGACACATGTTCCTCTATTATTGTTTTACAAAAATGTAAAAACACTTCAAAATGTTCCCTTCTTCGTTCTTGTGATCAGTCACACACACCTTTGGCACCGTCAATGACCTCTACTTTCCAACCGTCCAATCCAAGACATCTCTGATCACGTACATTCACCCAGTGTAGAGTCTATTGGTGTACGTTACTAGCGACATACACGTCTTGGTAAGTATGAATCATGGATAAAGGTCGATGAATTTCTTCTTCACATAGGGGTCGATTTGGATTCATCACTAATCGCACGATTTTCCACAGAATGAATTTTATGTGAACATATATTGTTTTGGTGGTCATGTCTTTTAATTGAATGGTGATACAAAGAATTTGCCGGTAAATGAACTCCAAGAAATTCAATGACTAACACAAACGCGACACATCGTCCCAAAATTAAAAGCATTTGGTAATTTTGTAAGTTTTGAATCATTTCATAGACCTTCTTCCATGAAGTTCGGTGCAACGTTGCCTGCAGAAGTCATGGTATCTCGAGTTTTATAACGTATTTTGGAGTTTATCAGTACCTAACCATGTGAATATTTTCCAAGTAATCAAAATTCTGAAAGCATTCAAATACTAATGACTAAAACATCAATACTGTTCATAATGCAATTTCTTTTTTCTTCCGATATTGCGTTTCAAGTTAATTTGTACAAAGTAACTGTAAATGTGTTATCGTAGCTCAGGAGGTAAACTTCGGATCCCCTTTTCTTCTAAAATATCCATGAGAATGATAATCGACCAAGTGAATGAAGCGACAACACGAAAACTGTGTGGCGTGTGCAAGATAAACGGCATCTTTATACTCCCATTCACAGAGATTCACACAACAACTGAAACACCTTACGTAATCTTCTTGTCCCAAGTATACAGATTCTGCTCTAGTTGATGATTTCTGAGTGTGTCCGTCCATATATTTTGGGCAATTTCCTTTGAACACGTTGAAATGTCGGACAAAATCATGATTGTCAGGAAAATCAAAGGGAACATGTATTTTGTTTCACGTGTTCGTGATTTTTTTCATGAGCATTCATGTAAGAGTGGCATGTGAGTGCGTGGATGACTTCCATAAATTGGAAGGGGGATGACATCACTTTCGATTGCGGATCATGTTGCATCATTCATGGTTCAGAATCCAACATCAGTGTCGTCGCGGGCACATCTAACATTCGTCTTATTTCTGTTTTGGGTAGATGTGCTTGATCACATTTTTTGTTGTTGTTATCTATGGTACTGCTAGCCTTAATGTTTGAGTCGCCAGTGGCAAAACTCCGAATAGTCTCTTCGGGATGTTTGTCGGTCCACACTCCTATACGTTAGTGTAAATGTGAAGGTGATAGTATGCAGCTTGATTGATGAACTTAAAAGTACCGGTGTCAGAATAAAGGACACGGTTTCCTGAAGGTTTCAACACCGAGTTCAATTTTAAATAGGCACTGGCTCTCACGTAAGCAGCAAGGATGATACTGGCAAAGTCGTTGGGTGGAACAAACTCCATGACATCTTCGTAATGTATCAAGATCAAATCTTTACGTGATTTCGACGCTTTTGATAAATTTTTCTTTATTGTCGATTAGTGAAAGTATGAACTTGGATCCGCCAAGTATTCAGTCTTAGGTACTATCGGAAGTTGAGCGAGTTTTCTCCACAAACAAATGAGCATGAGGTTAACAAACTGTCGTCTTCTTCGTGATGTTTCTCGTATTAAAGTCGGTGTCGCTCACGTCTGGTTTGATTTTGATAAACTTGTTTACGTAGCCTGGAGATGATAAACTTGTTTACGTAGCCTGGAGAAAGATCCCTCGACTTCAGCCGTAGTCCTGTTGGCATTATTCTGTGCCAGGAAAGTGCCATACTTGGTATTCACGATCGAAAGCATAACACATTCCTGCACCGGCCCACGTCCCTCTCAAGCTGCCATTTTAGTAATCGTGACATAGTTCGTTTTGATTACACCTTTC
Source organism: Sinohyriopsis cumingii (assembly GCA_028554795.2). Taxonomy (NCBI): domain Eukaryota; kingdom Metazoa; phylum Mollusca; class Bivalvia; order Unionida; family Unionidae; genus Sinohyriopsis; species Sinohyriopsis cumingii. Next base: position 77,967,145 of record CM068829.1, on the reverse strand, counting down.
AATAAATGTACGACATAAGGGTCGTTTGCCCATCTTTCTTTAAGTGTCTTATAACAGAAGTGTGATTGAGTGACGGGATGCTTGCGTGAATATGCTTGTCCTAGTATTTCTTCCCTTCACTGCAGTTCTATTTTGTCCAATCTAGGTGTTATTCTTTCTAACTCTACCCCTACTGTATATTCCCTTTAGCAATGTCTATTGGCTTGTAAACGTGGGTGTAAGTTAGTAAATGTGGATGCTGGTTATTCGTTTTAGGTGCTGATAAGTAAGACTGTTTGCCGATCAGGTGGAGTGATTGCTTGCCAGAAAGCCGATATTTCGGTCAGTAGAGGTGAGTGTTGGTCATTATCAAACATCGTCTCAAAGTCCCCCTTCTCTTCATAGTGGCCCATAATGTTAAACCCATGGAAGTTTTTAACATTGCATTTGCCTTATCCCGCACTTATAGTACATTTCTCCCGATATGGATCTCCATTACTACTGACAACTATCGTCCTAACTGAGCGTAAATATTTCTCCAAATTTTGCCTTGTTTTAGTCAGCTACCCAACCCGTCTTCCTAGTATCTATGGACATTGTCGATCTCGCCATTAATATTAACAGTGCTTATTTGCGATTCCGCATCGCAACTCACATAAGCTATTATAAGCCACGTCAAGATTTTTGTTCTCTAATGAAGACAGATTGATGGAAACCCTTAAACAAATATAGGCATACTTTCTACTTATTACTGTCATCGGTTTGAAAAAATCTACTTTCCTTGTTATTTCGAATTCTAATAGTGACGTGTTACTTCTTCATCAGGAGAGTAAATTCCTGCTTTTAACGTGTAGGAAGTCTATTGTTATAATATTAGTTCAATAAATTCTTCATTTGCCAAATATGCCTAAGTTTTGAAAACTCATTCTTTAACAACTATATACTAACTTGGACTTAACAGATCATACAGACTGTGACTACATTTACTTTCTGCTATATTTAGCAAATAATGGGACAACATATATACATACAAATATTGGGACAACATATTATACTTACCAGTCTAAAAGGATTATAAATGTTCTCATGAACAATATTTTCGATGTAAATAATTGCCAGAATTTGCCACTGGACGTGGTAGAATTCGTCCAAATATTGTCCAGTACATATTCTGGTAATTTCACTTTATTTATTTCCGCTGCTTTGCGTAAAATTCGTTTTGCCTCCTCTGATCTGCCTTGACTCAGCAGCCATCTTGGTGACTCGGGGATGAGCCTGAATAATAATAATAATAATAATAATAATAATAATGATAATGATAATGATAATAATAATAATAAATAATAATAATAATAATAATAATAATAATAATGATAATGATAATGATAATAATAATAATAATAAATAATAATAATAATAATAATAATAATAATAATAATAATAATAATAATGACATATAGCCATAATCAGCGTCATCGTAGTAATGTTCACCTATCAACGTACGTGAAAGACCAAAATGAATAACGAGGCATTACATTTTGTTCGTACTTGCACTCTTGGATTCTTCCGAGTCCTCGTTCTTTATATCCGACAATGCTTCAACTCGTTCCAAGGTTCGAGTACGCTGTATGTTAAATACCTGCATATGCAACTATTACGACTCTATGGTCTGAAAACGAGTAATAGCAAGAGTGAGAAACAAACAAGCTTTGCAAAATTAAACAATAATTTATTTCCCTGGAACAAACAAGGTGAATATATAAAAAAAGAGAACTTACGGTATTGCGAATTAAATTTCCAATATTGCTAGAATTACAGACACAAGTCCTGAGGATTAAAGTTCTGTATAAACTCGAGTGGAAATCCAAATTAAATCTAACGCTGGAAAAGTTGTACCTGCGGTGGCCCGTATCATGGTGATGTAAAAACAGTGTTTGGTTGAATTACAATAACACAATCAAAGAATATATCCTTATTTGAAATTTCACTTTGAATCCAAGTCTCTCTTTCCAAGAATATTATTTTATATGAGCACTTTTGTATTTCCAGTAATTATATAATTTGAATAAAATAAATTCAAGCCCAAACGAAGTACTGGACACAACACTAATATAAATGATTCTGCTCAGATCTTAAAGCACTAATGGATAATTTGTAGGAAGAAAAACAAGATTATATATATAGTCCTCTACTCGACCTCAGGTCACAATTATCATTTTCAAAAAAACATGTTACCTACTAGAAAATAACCTTATAGAAGTTTCCAAATATTTTCAAAATAAAATCTTAGTTATAACCAGAATATAAAATGTGGTAAACACAATGTCCTTGACTCAAGACAGGATAATATTCCTAATAGTTAATCCATACTCATAGGAAACTATTTGCCATGTATTAGTTGTTTACAGAATTAAAAAAATCAATGATTCAGGTAAGTAGAAAATGAACTTGGTTTTGGACAAGGTCACTTCCTACATATAATTTTTTAACGCATGAAATAAAATGAAGACCTAAATAAAATTAGCAAACAAACAATGCAAATAAAATATGCATACCAACTGTTTGTGTAAGTGTTTTTGTGTGTGAACGGCGCACTAACAATTTAGTTTATTTCTTCATCCTGTCAGATAATATAACAAAGGGTATCATATTTGTTTCCTTTTTTCTTCATTTTGTCAAACGTCTTCGATACAAAAGCATCTCTAACAGGCATCTAATTTAGGTCAATTGTGGAAGTGGAAGACAAAGAGCACAATGATTTCAATCGAGTAGTTCGTCAGAATAAAGCAGGACAAAAACGAAGTCAGAATTTATGCGCACACATGACATATATAAAAATACCAGCTTTACTTAACGAGCTTACAGATCCTCAAACTGCTGTTTCTTACATTTTGATCCAAGGTAAATTAATTGATAGATCATTTTAGATCCTAGGAATATGAAGAGATGTATCATGTTAGATCCAAGGTATATGAAGTGGGGAGTCATTTTAGATCCAAAGTATATGGAGTGTGGAATTATTTTAGATCCAAGGTATATGAAGTGAGAAATCAGTTCAGATCCAAGGTAAATGGAGTGAGGAGTCATTTTAGATCCAAGGTATATAAAGTGCGGAGTCATTTTAGATCCAAGGTTTATGGAGTGAGGAATCATTTTAGATCTAAGGTATATGCAGTGATGGATCATATTAGATCCAAGGTGTTTGAAGTGTGGGATCATGTTAGATCCAAGGTATCTGAAGTGTGGGATCATGTTAGATCCAAGGTAAATGAAGTGAGGAATCATTTTAGATCCAAGATGTATCGAGTGAGAAATCATTTAAGATCCAAGGTATATGGAGTGAGGAATCATTTTAGATCCAAGGTATATGAAGCGAGGAATCAATTCAGATCCAAGGTAAATGGAGTGGGGCGTCATTTTGATCCTAGATATATGTAGTTAGGAGTCATTTTAGATCCAAGGTAAATGAAGTGTTGGATCATTTTAGATCTAAGGTATATGGAGTGAAGGGCCCCGAGTGGCCGAGTAGTCTAAAACGCTCACAATTACCAATCACTGCCGTCTTACCTCTGCCTGCGTGGATTCGAGTCTCGGGTTCGGCCAGTGTGGGTATGTGAGCAAGCTTGCCAGTAGCTTATCGTGGGTCGTTGGTACTTTCTGGGTTTTTCCCGGGTTCGTACTTGATCATTTATACTGGCCGCCATGTATAGCCTATCTTATGCTGAAAAACGGCGTTAAATCCTACAACACCAACAATATGGAACGAGGAATCAGTTTAGATAGGTATATGAAGTGATGGATTATGTTAGATCCAAGGTATATAAAGTGATGGATCAAGTTAAATCCAAGGTATATGGAGTGATGAATCATTTAAGACCCAAGGTATATGAAGTGAGGACTCATTTATAGATCCAAGGTATATGAAGTGATGGATCAAGTGAGATCCAAGGTACATGGAGTGAAGAATCATTGTTGATCCAAGGTATATGACGTGAGGAATCAGTTCAGATCCAAGGTAAATGTAGTGAGTGATGAATCATTTTAGATCCAAGGTATATGAAGTGAGGAATCAGTACAAATCCAAGGTAAATGGAGTGAGTGAGGAATCATTTTAGATCCAAGAAAGTAATGGATCATTTTTATCCAAGGTATAAATCATTTTTGATCCAAGGTATATGAAGTTAGGAATCAGTTTAGATCCAAGTTATATGAAGTGATGGATCATTTTAGATCAAAGGCATACGAAGTGAGGAATAATTTTAGATCCATGATTTATCATTTTAGATACAAAAGGTATATGGAGTGAGGAATCATTTTAGATCCAAAGTGTATGAAAAGATGAACTATTTTAGATCCATGGGTACAAGAAGATATGCATCAATTTCGACCCGAGGTACGAGAAGAGATGAATCAGTTTAGGTCCAATTTACAAAAATATAAAAATAATTATAGATCAAAGGTGTATGAAGATATCAATAATTACAGATCCAAGGTATATGAAGATATCAAGAATTTACAGATCCAAGGTATATGAAAAAATTGATCATTTGTTTAATTCAAAGTATATGAAATCATGAATCAATTTAGATGAATTATTTTAAATCCACGGTATAGGAAGAAAAGAATGATTTGATTACAAATGTGAAAAATGGAAACGTTATTGGACAACATTATTGACAAACATTTATTACGGAGTTACTGTTAAAGCGAAGGATGGTGATTTACTGTTCAAGTGAAGGATGGTGATGTTAAAAGTACAATAACACATTTTGCTTGGGTAAGACTTTGATGGTTGTTTAATGGTGGAAGAAGAACAAACTGCGCAGGAAAATTGCAATTAGAATCAGAAGAGTTTTGTGGTAATTCTTTTATGGGTAATAATTGGTATAATTTTTTGCATACAAGCAACCTAAATTGAAACAAAAGAAATGGCAATTTTCTTTTATCGTATTCAGCACAGCGTAATGGTGGGATTGGTACAATATAAAAGTCTAGTTGGGTTTTTTTAAATGATGAAGAGGGGAAGATAACATATAAGAAACAAACTTTTTATGTAATATGTGCACCAAAACGTTGATAAAAGTATCAAAGTATATTCTTACGAGAAAACTTAAGGCCAATTTTGCTTCAAATGGTTAAATTTTATATATCTTTCAAGGGTAAACAAGATATAAATTGCTGGCCTTACCCATTTCACTTCACAGGCGCTTATTTCTTTAGATAATTACATTTTATTATTTATCAATCCTAAATATTTTTTGTTTTGTTTGTTGTTCTTGTAATTCAGGCTCATAGAATGTATCATCGATTTTTTTCTCACCTTATAAACCTTCTTTTTCATAAACAATTTTCTTAGTAAATCTGACATTTATTTTTTAAACATTTCTTCTGCCCAATATGTAGAATACTTTTTATATTTTTTTTATTAAACATTATTATTATATTATCTTGTTTGTATTTTGGCTTCTTGTTTCTTCTTTAAAATCATAATCATAGTTTAGAATCATACAAACTATCTGCTCATTTCATGTTCCTGGCCCCTGTAGGGGTCATTTTTAATCCTTTGTTTATCTTGTATTTATCTATATTTGTGCCGGTACAGTAACGCTACTTCAGAACCAAATAAATGTTATCGAACGTTTCTGTGATAAAACTGGTATGATGGTCAATATCGATAAGAATAAAATCATTGTTTTCAGAAATGTGGAGTACAACTATCTCAGTCAAAAGAATATATGGTTTTTCAAAGAAATTCGTATTGAGTGTGTGCCTTATTACAAGTACATTGGTTTATTTTTCACCCAAAATTTGGTTTGGCTGAAAGCTAAGATACTAGCGACTCGTGCAAAGAAAGAACTTCAAGGATTTTGAATGATGAAAAACGATTTGGCTGCTTGGTGTAGAGGATCTTTTAAATTTGTTGATTCGATAAGAAAACCAATTGCTTGCTATGGGTCAGAGATTTGGGGATATAGGTTCAGTAGTGATATTGAAATTGTGCAATACAACTTTTGCAAACAGCATTTAGGTGTTCCTAAAACTACCAATAATCCAGTTGTGTTAGGGTGATCCCACTATGTACCTGTATTTTTACAATGCATGTAATACTGGTTCAAGGTTGTAAGAATGCCTTCATCTCGCTACCCACACCAAAGTTATTTAATATCGAAAGATTCTATGAAACTAACCGTATCACGTGGGCTACCAAAGTTAAAAGCATGTTATTTCGCTTTGGTTTTAGGTATGTCTGGCTAAATCATGATGTTGGAGACGAAATACAGTTTTCTTTTTCCTCGCTATTTTTGCAAAGAATTAAGGATTCGACATTCCCAAACTGGCAAAGTGATATTAACAATTCACATAAATATGTGTATTATAGCACGTATGAAACCAAATTAGAACCGAAAAAAATACCTCTCATGTGGATTATCAGATTTTCTAAGGAAACAACTTACTAAATATGGGTGCTCAGCGCATACGCTGAAAAAAAATACGCGTGGGCATAGCAGGATTGATAGAAAAATAGGTATTGTAAATTATGCAGTAAAAATAATGTTTAGTTTGGTTGAAGATGAATTCCATTTTGTTTGTGTTTGTCCAGCTTATGACCATTTAAGAAATAAATACTTATATGAAGTTTATTATCTATATCCGTCTGTAGAAAAATGTCTATCCCTCACCAGTCAAAGTAACATATTAATTACAAGAAATCTTTCTTGCTATACCAATTCCACTTTTTGTATACTCATGATGAACACCATATTTAACTTCTTTACACCATGACGTGCATTATAATTACTTGTATCATATTTTGCAATATCGGTCGGTGGTCTAAAATACTTTATAAAATATTATTATTATCATTATCATTATTATTATTATTATTATTATTGTGATCGATGTAGATTTCAGATATTTGTTTGGCTGGATGAAACATTCAATCCTGCACTTCAACTGCTCCAAACCAATACCCATCTTAAAACTTAACAGATGGCGAACACTATACTACAACTACGAGTAGTGCGCCCCGAAATGTTTCTGCACGGGTTTTACATGTATCCGACCTTCTTTCTTCACACTTTCATTCCAAACAGAGCCACTTTTTCAAACACTCATCTTATTGTCTGTGCATATTTGATATGATAAAGTTATTATTATCACACTTACGAAAACTCACCAACGTGTTAGCTGTAAAAATATAATGAAATTTTGGTATTCTTGTGAGCACAATTATCGGGACTGTCACCTCGTGTGTACCGGAAGTCGAATAAGACTTTAGATCAATATCACAAATCTTGCTCCACACACGTTTTAGGCATACCCTTAAATCCGTTTGTTTGATTACTGTGCAGTATATACTTGTATCTCACCTACATTCGAAAAAAGCAATAATTATTACTTTCATGTATATTAATTCTTTTGTTACGCGCTATAACATATTTTTGTACTGCATGATGTATGGATATGTATCATGGGCCAGTGGCCTATAGTACAAATACACACTATTATTATTATTTATTTATTTATTTATTTATTTATTTCATTTTTATTTCAATATTATTTCTTAAAAGGTTTGTAATAAAATTACTTTCTTTGGTCAACCAAAAGCTTTTCTGTAATCAAACTGAAACATCACAATCTATTTTACTGTAAAGAAGAAAAAAAAACACGTTTACTATCATCAGGAACGTTTAATTTCACGGTGGTGCACTTTTGCAATTTCCTCTTTGACTGGTTGTGCTAATGGTTTGTCAACATCGTTATAAACATTTTGCTTGACTAATGTTTCTTGTACCATTCGCCTATTTAAAAGTTCAGGGTCTGCCAACTAATTTTCCATAAGTTGACTTATTTATTTTATAGACTCACCTTTCTTAAAACTGCGTATACACTATTACATTTTATTATGGTCAGTAATGTACAATAATGAAAAATACTGTAAAATAATTTAGAAATTTAAATAAGGTGTAACATGCTATGCATGATAATACAAACAACGTGAAATATCTTTGACCGAAGAAATCCTTCCGCCGGACATAAAAATCTGATTTTTTTTCCATCAAGCAGTTAAGCTTATGAAAACTGCATCTCCAAGAAAGAAACCATTTAAGTACGATTACCTATTCAAAAATTACTTGATATCTTCCAAATTCCTTCTCAAACAAAGTTTCTTGGAACATGACTTGATATGAAGAAAAATATACATCCTAAACTCCATATTAATTAATCCTATGTGATAAACATACGTTTGATTGTTTCTCTTGGCATGCAGCATGCTGCATGTTTATGCATTACAATGTTTTATCATTCATTTGCAATCGCACCATCGTTCTCAAATTTTGTAATTTCAGAATTTGTCAGCAAAACACAACCCTAGTCTTTTCTTCTTACAGTTGATTCTATCATTTGGATATTTATAAAGCTTTTTGATTATCTCCTTTGGTAAAAATCTTGTGTTTGAATTCATCCTCATTGGAGTTCCTAGGTACGAAATCCTAGGAATTCCAGAGGTAATTCAAACGATACCATAAGAGTTATCTTTCAAAGGATTCCGACTTATGATTGGCATTACAAGCAACTGTCATACAAGAGAATGAATTAACAAGTCCTAATGTGTGCCTTTACTTAAACATAACAAGACTTCAGTTTGGATGTGGGCTCGCAGTATGTTGGATGTCATGATCTGGTTAGGTTTTCCAACGCCTTACCTATCACAAATTACAATCAGCATTATATTTAGGGGTATCAATATTTGTCTCTCTGCATCATGCGCCATTCCCGATGTGATATACCTTCTAATCTGAGTATGTTCTCCACACTCGTGTGAAGGCCTTTCTAAAATGAATTTATTTTTTTTTTTTCATTACCCGAGACATGTACGATGCCAAGGTTGAGAAGCCTCGCACTCACCGATTACAATGCCAGTATACTGAGAATCACTTATTTGTTTAGGTTGTACATTATTTTTTTTTAAAATCAGCAATCCGCTCATTATATTTGCATTCACAATTGTCATAACAAATTGGCAAAACAGGTACTTGCATAAATAACCATCAATAAATTTGATATTCATATGGTCATTCCGCTTGCTTGAATTATGAAAGGGAAATCAAACTTGACAAGTACAAAAGGAAATTTCGCAGAAACAATATTTACTTATTTAAGCAGTAAGCCACTACCATAATATATAAATACGTACCACCAGTAACTCAAATATACGATCCCCGGCACCGAAGTTGACAGTTCTATCAATTTCCAGTCCCTTAGCCAATACGCAAGCCCAGCGAGTATCAGCTGTCCAATAGATGAGGAATATCCCATCAGATTTCCTGCCCATAGTCTTTTCCTGGGACCCACTAATTCCATTCCTGTTATGGTTCAGGAAGAAAATAAATAGTTGTGTTGATATAATGCATGTAGTTTAAAGTGGTCTCAGCTCCAACTAGGTTTTATAGTGCCAGGCAAAAGTAATTAGCAAAGAAAAAGGGCAAGACTTCTCACCTAATTAATTAATGATGTCTACAGCATTAATTCGTGCATGAGAAATAACATTTATCAGTCCATAAATTTAAGTTTTTTTTCTGATTTCTTATGTAGCAATGATCTATATTATTTTGTTATACCAGATATTTATATATTGTAAATGATATTGTTTTTGAAGCTGTGTCAATTTAAATTTTTAATTATTTTTTTCTTAAAATTCGTGTGTGTGGTTTAAGCAGAACAACAAATTATTCTTCCTTGGGAGAAATAAACAAACATAATGATCTCTCGATAACAACTTGAAAAAATATTTAGAAATAGATTAAATATAACCCTGTCAAAGGAAGACCTTTGTACGGAGACCACCCCATTTTCATGAATAAAGATATAATAAACCGATATTATTCCTGCATGTCACATCCACAAAACGAAGTCCACCCAGCAATTAAGGATTACAACTGATAATTCCTGACCCGTATTTAAGATTTAAGTCGATTTTCTACCCTAATAAAAGCTGCTATAAAAGATCACCTTATTCATCATTCAACACTACGGGCTGACTCGAAAGTGGGCAAGCGTGTGTGTGCGTGACTTTGTTCCCAAGTCAGAATCTATTTTAAATGTTACGCTTCAGCTTAGATGTCTATCTGGGTATTTTGCACCATGTTAAATGCAAGATAACATGCGAAAATTTAAAATGCTAAAGATTTAACCGTTATCAAAAGCGTACTGTTTTGTGTTGGAATGTAAAAAGAAATTGCTGGAAACTGAGTGTTAAATAAAAGACTGGAAATAATTCATTTTTTGAGCGTCTTTAGTATGAATGAGGTCACATACTTAATATTTTGTTCCTCTTCAGCATATTGCCTTACCCATTACAAAACAAGACATGAACATTCCGGCATTTGCGGCTCCAACTCCAAAACGCAATATGACGTACTGAGGAAATGTTTCAGCCCAGGAGAGAGCAATCGAGAAGCCATCCAGAAGGATAAAGGATAGATACAGCGTCTTCTTTCGGCCGATCCTGTATGGATTAGGATAGAATCAAGCAAACTTGGGTAATTTCTACAAGGACACATGTAAATAACAGACACATGTTTTGAATGAACATCTGATAGTAACGGACACTTGTTTAGAATAAACATGTAATCATACCGGGCAAACACATTATGAATATCAATGGCAAAATGATCGACATAATGCAGGTTACTATATTCACAATGTTTAAGTTTTTCAGTGTTGTCCTCTTGCTTTTTTTTTCCAAACTAATACACGCTCTTTTGACACCATAAGAAAAAAAATATACAAATATTTGATCGATAATGGGACAGAAGAACATCAAACTATGCAAAACATTTTCGGGATGCCTACGCTTGTTATTGTTTTAATTGCTTACAAATGTAAATGTAATTATGGAGCACGTAATGCTAATACAGAACAACGTTTTCAGCTGATGAAATGAATTATATAGAAAGTATCGATGAAACACAAAAGATCATTTATATAGATACTAATGATTACAAGAACAGATACGTCTCCGTTTTGAAATAAGCTAAGAAATACGGTCGAAATCCGATTTCGAACACTTTGTCATGGATATGCATAGTTTTAAAAGCTAATGAAATAGTAACGTAAATAAATGGAACACTATCGATGAAATAATACGCATTGTCATCAGTGAGAATGAAATCAATCATGAGGAGTGATCTTAATCATCAACTAATACAACATGCAGAAAGAGATTTAAAGCCCGGCAGTGAGGGAAAATAAACAATGCAGAGCGAGAAGAAATAGATGATCTGACAATAGCAATATATGATCTGACAACAGAAGTAGATGATCGGACAACAGAAGTAGATGATCGGACAACAGAAGTAGATGATCGGACAAAAATGTTAAAGCAAGGGAATCAGGTGAACGAGCAAGAGATTCATACAAGTTTTATCGTGAGGTGACCGTGTGCGGAAGGAACACCTTCCGCACACGTGCTCAGAGCGTTTACAAATTGAACGAAAAGAACTTTAACAGTGATTTGCCTCTGGCACAAATCATGGTTGTTTTCCTTTCTACTATAAAAAAAGAAAACTGTATTGAATCGAAGATTACAAACCATTACATGAGTGTAAAGTTAACAATATAAGCTTAAAAGGTGAGACGTAACAGAAATAGATTTCTATGGTATGCATAGAACATATGATTTTCATGTAAATTAAATAGCCATGGTGACAGACATTGTAAGTATTCCTACCAACAAAAACAGAGACAAAAATGTCAAACTATGTCAAAAAGTTAACACTAGACAGACCTCAGCAATACCCGCATTATCAATCTAGCAGACGAAGTTAAACAAATTCATGTAGCCAATATAAATCATGTACAAATCGAGAATATTCTTGAATGCGTAAGACACTGCAAGACAACGAGTTGTATTACATTGTTATAGTGAAATAGTGTATACAACAGAGGGCGTGGTAATGAAAGAGCTGCTATACATATATACATACTACTGCTACTACTACTACTACTACTACTACACACAGAGTACATGTTGCTAGCCAATACGTTTAAGCAGAAAATGAAAAGAAACAATTGTTTGCTGTCGAGTGAATCACGGATATGTTTCATCTCGTGAGTGAAAAACGTAAGCATTTTTTACCCACTCGATGAAATAGGCCTGTTATTCACTTGTCGCAAGAAATTATCCTCTACATGTTCATCCACTCGTCCCGATTGTGTACTAACCAAGAAAACGTGTCAAACTTTGACAAATCAATAAAACCGAGAGAAAAAATGATTTATATCAACCTTCAAAAGATCATGTAAGACACAAATATATATTTATTGCAATTGCTATGTGTGTTAGCACGTATGCATATATCACATACAGCCAGAACAATATTAGGCCAGAATAAAGGTTACACGTCATTATACCTAAGCAAAGTCCAGACATAATAAATGGACGGTTGCTGTCTACATGTCATTTGATATGAAGGTGAAAGGAGATGACAACAACACTTTGATAAACAACTGGTGTAGAAAGCTTGTGAACGGCATCCCCATATTCTACTGATGCGATGATCTCTACAACTTCATTGACTAAAATACTTTCATAACAAAGGAAGATGGGAGGATTCCAGATTCAGTCACACACACATACCCCAGAATGTACAAGGACTTAATGGTTCAAAATTTAGAATGTCACGTTGCACAAAACACTGGCAGAAAAGCTATTAAAGTTTTTTGTGTAAGGAACAAAGAATAGAATATCACTTGAGATTCAAACGATTTAGAAATCATTGTCCACTCTATCTTGTTTTCGTTTTCTCAGGATTTCGAATTAAACATTATAATTCCTATTCTTCTGAAGTAATAAGAGGTGGTAACGAACTCAACTAACTTGAAACCAATTACTTCGAATCGTTGCCACAATCGGCAAATGACAAATACAGACTACATGTAAATGTTTTCTTATTTACATCACTCGGGAGAGAATCATCGACATAGCATTTAAAACAACTTTAGCCCTTATTCTTCCGAAATAGACTCGAAAAAGAGCATTTTAATACAATGCAAATAAATAGTGAAGAAAGTGATTGAGAACTTTATTTCCAGGGTTTCAATTTAGGCAACAGTTTACAGAAGCCACAAAGTATTAATATCATGATCAAGAAAGCAAACAAATATTAGCAATCTCAATGTTAACAATTTGTACACTAAATTCAAGGAGCATACACGAAAACAGATTACATGGCTGTGGTCATAAATGTGCAACAAGGTATACTCATCCAAAATCAAGAGAAAAGAAAATGTAGGTGTGCACAGAATGTTGATTGATTTTATATCTGCTGCTTATTTAAATAACCAAAAACGTTTAACACAGTTCAAGCAAATTTAAGAATTATTAAACGTACCTAAATAAGCTCATAACACGATAATTTTGTAGGATAATTAATTCTGGTAAAAGAATGTTTGCACTTAATCTGATAGTGTCTCAATACCCAAACGTTTTTTCTAACTATATCCTTATCATATGTTCAACTGTTCTGTTCAAAATAACCTATAGAAAAACGAAACTACAAAAAGATGAAAATTTGATTAATAGTAATTTTGAGGACACATTGGATATCTGGTTAGAGCTACTGGTTTATCTTTACCGAGAAACCAATACTTTGTTTACGGTTTCAAGACAGGTGATTTTCATCTGGAATTATTGTCTCTGGAGGTAATTAATAGTTTATGAAACGGTCATGCATGTGTAATGGAATCTACACTATCAGTCTCTTGGTTATCTGATACTTCAGAGATTAGGTTCTACACCTGATATATATTAGACTTGCAGCATGAACTAATCACGGAGCATGGTAATAAAGAAAACGGTCTAGTTTGTACTTCCCAATAGAGATATTCCTAAATTCTTTAATAATGGTATATAACATATTGCGTCACTCATGATGCAATGGTTATGCAGATCTCAAAGTGTTGGACGGCTAGATTGTTCCATGAGATACAAATTATTGATAAGTTTGAAGAGTTAGGTGATGAATAACAAATTGCTGTTTCTTTAAATCTCTCAAGTTTTTAATCTGATGATCTTCTTCAAATAACACTCACTAAGATTAAAAACAGTATTGTTGTCACCACAAAATTCACGTTCGCTCAACGACTGAATGAATGCTTAGGTTCTTTCGTTAAGATTTTGTTTAATATCGTTTTTTATTCATCCTACTGGTTTTTATATGTCACGTATTATAGAGGCTTGCAATTTTCTCATATGTTTTTGGTATTGGTGAATCATGTATACATATCTTCACTTTTGTTTGCTTAAGTATAAATATTTCGAATAGATTTAACTATTCTGCGTGTACTTTGGATGGACAGAGAGAAAATATATCAATATTGCTTTTTTGTATGAAATGACCGCAATAATAAACATTGTGCTTGCTACCAATGCACAACAAAATATAAATATAGTGAGTAAATTATCTGAATTTATGGCGATCATTTTGTAAATCGTACATGGTAAAATAAGCTATGGAAAAATAAGTCATTGCCAAATAGGCTGCGCAACAATGAATCAAAAATTACAAACTTGAATTCTATATATTAATGAACAAATACGATCTCTTTAGATGACAAAATATATAACAACTACTTTTTTAGTTATGTTCTGGTTAAACTTTTGAATGTAAAATTCCTTATTGTCTTGAAATGATCATTTACGCTTGGTTGTCTGGTAGCAATTGGCCGCAGAGTATTGATCGGTCCTATTAGTCGACAGTGAATCATGATTTAGACTGGCTTCCATCTTACTGATTTGCCTAGTTTAAGCCAGTCCAGTTCTTTTATTTCACAGATTCAGCTGCACAGGAGTGCAGAGTCCCTAGAGACGCAAAGCATGATGGAGACATTGTGCTGAGCACAAACATAAGGGTTATTTAATTCTTGATTATGATTATGAATTTACGGGAATATTACAAAAGTAAAAGACTATAATAGAAACAAAAAGCAGAAGCAGCGGTAACAGCAGTAAGAGTAGAAGAAAGGCAAAAGCATTTTAAGTCCTTTGGAAATGTCGATGATGACATACACACTATCAGCAAATGTTCTCTGTCTGTGCGTCTGTCTGTCTCTCATTTGCATAAGAGAAAATGTGAACTTCTTACACATCAGAGAGTATTCCAAAGACTAGTGCTCCAGTAAAGACACCTCCAAAGAATACCGACTTTGCAACAGTCTGCAGAAAAGTCCTGTCGCATACCAAGTTAACCTGTTGGACACAAATCAAATTGAAATGGCAGTAACTGCAATTGAGAAGAAAATTTATTTTCTGTAAATTATTCCTTCCTTGATAACAAATATTCTCTATTTATTCTTTTTTTAATGACAGGTTAAAAATTACGTATTGCTAAATCAATTTTAAATTCTGCTGACGACAACTATAATACTGATGATCATCGTTATTATTATTATTATTATTATTATTATTATTATTGCTGATGTTGATATATATAATTATAGTAATAGTAACTTTGGTGGTGGTGGCGGTTGTATCATAGTCATGTACAGTTTCACTTGTAATCAATAAAATACAATAATAATATCCAACATATGTAAAAATTTGCAAATATTTACTTTAAAGGATATTGATTTTTATCTGTGATCCAGTGTACACACACATCTACCAGCCCACTGTAAAACAAAACGTGAAAAAAAAAAACCTGTTCACGCAACTTGTGGATGAAAACAAAACTTGTGCTAGTTTCGTCATCTCTTAAAAGATCATATCCTCAACTGTTATCGTATGACCTCTTCAGCATATATTCGCATAATTTGTTTTAGACAATGACGTAAAACCAAAGCAAGAATGTCTCACATAGCAATCGATGATAATTTTTGTTGACAACCAACACACATTTAAATGTATACAAACGTAGTCCTTCTAAAAGGGAGCAAATAATAAACCTCTCAACCCTGATTTCAAATTATTCCAATCGATCCTCAAAGAGTACATGTATGCAATTGTAATAATGGTTTTACCGATCCGGCATTCTCACTACGTCAGAGACTAAACACATATATCTGGTAATATTGAGAACTCGGACGTAATGCGAATGTGTTACCGGTAGGTGTAAGCATTCAGATTCACTGGGTTTATAAATGTTCATCTTATTTCGAATTATCTAATGCGTCACTCGAAGACGTTTACGTGTCGAATAAATCTTGGAAAATATTGATAATTTGTGTTAGCGCGCTATTCGTTGTAACTTTAGTCTTGTAAGATTGGACCTCACATACAGTTATTTATCATCAAAGATATGGCTAATGGTATAAACTGAGTTATAAAGCATTTTCAAATGAGCAATCGAATCCGAAAAGCAAGTTATAGCAATTGATTTGCTGAATTTAAATAATGACAAGACTGAAAAATCATGAACTTCAACAACAAAAAAAAAGGAAACCAGGTCTGATCATAAACAACTGGAGTACCCCTTCATATAAGTATTTATTGCATGTACCAGTTAAGGTACGTTTGTAAATATTCATACATATTTACACGTATATAATTTTGTGAATTTCTTTTAGTGAGCATAGTTGCACGCGTAAGTAAAGAAATGTGCATTTCATACGTCATTCAGCTGAATGATACCTAAATAGCATTAATCCAAAAGTGGTCTTTACACCAAAAGTCGGGTGATCGAGAGAAATAAGTTTCAAGTAATTAATTTGACAAATATAAATTCGTATCATGGTTTCGTTGTTTTTATATATATATATATATATATATATATATATATATATATATATATATATATATATATATATATATATATATATATATATTCTTCTGTGAAGTTAGTGAACGCTGTTACGACTCTACGGTCTTAAATAATCTAACAGAAAAAGCGAAACCAACAAGTTTAGTAAAATTCAACAAACAATTTGTTTCCCTAAAAAACAAAGTGAAAATTTAAAAGGAACTTACAGTAGTGTGAGTTAAATCACAAAAAATCCTAAATGTTCTATAATAAGTCCAAACGTACAGTGTTCCGAATGAATTACAATATTGAATGATCACTGAATACAATAATACAATAATCGGAGATTGAGCAAAACTATACACACTTCAAAGTGCTGCACAGCCAATATCAAAGCCAAACCTTGCTTCCCGATTATAGAATAATTTCTTTGGTACCTGCACACTGGATGATCTACACCATTTTGTCTACTTGAATTAATACTTCACCTTACCCTACATCACTTGCAGACATTTTAAATAATCGACTGAAATTTGGATCTAAAAAAACCAGTGCACTATCAGGTATGTCCTTCAATTTATCACAAGCACACCCACCCACCCCACCCCGATATTTGAGATTTTTTTCATACAAACGGCATCATTTTATATTGATAAAGTCTATCTGGCGTTGCAAATGCCGAAATTTCATTTGCTTTTTCCGTGAGCGATATTCGCCAGAATCCTTTAGAAAGGTCAGATTTGATGACATATTTTGCATTTCCAATTTTTTCGATCTACTCTTGGAATTGGAAATGAATCCATTTTGGAGACAATGTTCACTTTTCTATAGTCAATACACATACATAATGTATTATCCGGTTTAGACACAAGAGTACGTGGCGAACTCCAGTTACTTTTACTTGGCATCATGCAATCTTTCTCCAGCAAATACTATAAAAAAATTTCAAACATTCCTGTTTGAGAGGATTTATCATGTAACGATGCTCTTTCACAGAGTAGTATCTATAATATTAACGTCATGGTATATTTATTTGTTCTTGTTGGAAAAAATGATACTCATATTCAAGTAATAAATGTTTTAAATCGTTATTTGCTTGTGGCTGTATATGTGAAAGTTTCTGGTCCAGCTTATTTAGTATTTCTGACCTCCGAAGATTGGTTAAAACAATATCACTACATTCCAGTTACATGTTATTGTTTACATCCTCACTGTGAGGGATAGGTACAACTAGACTGATTGAATTCTTAACTGGTCTATCTCTACCAAGATACTCTTTTAATATATTTTATGACAAAGTTGTTTATGTTTCCTCATCCAAGAGTGTTAATAAAATAACTGAAGTCACTTATTTTATTTTCTATTGTATAAGGGTCATACAATTGAGCCTGAAGAGAATTTTGATGAACGGGCAAGAGAACCATAACGAAGTATTTAGAAACATCACTTTTAATTTTCGCACAATAAAAATGATTCAACATCTTATCATAAGTCTTACTGACTCCCAAATGACCAGCCAAGGAAGTTTCATGGGCTAGTTTAAGAATTTTGTGTCGACATGACTCTCGAACGACAATTTGATAGGTCACTGACCACTCGTCACCAGCAAATACCTCATGTGGTCTCCATTTTCCCATAACGACCGCATTGTTCACAAAATAATAAACTGGTACTTGGATGACATCAATTTCGCTAACACCTTTCTGAAACAAACAGGACAATTCAGGATCTTGTTCCGGTTCGAAAAGAGCGATTCTTTTGTCGCCCTGATTCGAATAGAGAAAATGAATAGAAAACAGACGATCACTGTGATCAATATCTTGTGATTGGTTAATAGTATGAGCACAGGTGACCTCGTCAAAAGAACGATCAATAAATGTGTCAGCTAAAGAAATACTTTCCTGTGCAACATCATTCTCAAGATATCTTTTTGCCATAGATCTGGTAACGGCACAAGCAGGACACAAGTGAGGGAATTCGTTCTCAACCAAGGCTTGTCCGTTACAAGTGGATTAACCTCGACTTATCCCTAGCAAGGTCATTACCGGGTAAGACATTAATAACCTCTATAGGAAAAGAATTAACTGCTCCGGTTGTCATTGGTCCTGAGACTACGTCTGATGTCATATTGACAAAATGGTGAGGAACAGTAACAAAACCATACTCTACCCCCTGGTTAAGAACACTTTCACTAGAAGAAGACTTCTCAGACAAAGTCAAAGTACCTGATAATAAATACTCTGAGAAGCTCCCGTAGCCCTTTATATTTTTATAGGGACAGAATCACAAATAAGAGATATAGAACTTTTCGACATGAAAGGTTCATAATTCACCATAATAAAATCTGGGGTTTGTTTGACCCGACCGATGTATTGCTTTCAATATAAAAAGGGGACTAGATCTATTTGAGAAAAGAGAACTTGGAATAGCTCTGTCTTTATTCTGTTGCTGATTTTGATTAACCTGTTTCAATCAGAAATAGCGTGCCCTTTCTTCTTACAATAAGTGCACGTATGAAGAGATAAGGATTATTGTCAGACTTATCTTCTCTTCTCTCTGCAATTGCAACATTACCTTCTGAAGCCAAAGGTTTCTTAACTCTAATTCCATCTAGTTTTTACTGTAATTTTTTTCATTTCCATTAAAACCAGAGGCAGACTAATTAATCAAACCAAAAGCGTTATTATCCAAATTTCCCACCAAATACTGAACCAAAATAATGTGTATGTCTTGCTTTGTTAAAGATGCTTTTACTTTCAACATATTATAAAGTCTGGAAGCTTAGACAAATCATCCTTTTCTGATTAGGATTTGAAACAATGTTCACTAGATTAAATGTCATTGTGAAATCTTGCTGGTTCCTCTAAAGAATTTTAACTGTTTGAAATTTAAATCTATACCAGGGACAATGAATATTCCCAGACAATGCTAATTGAAATCTTGAAAGACAATTTTTAATATTTTAAGTAAATTCAGATCCCGGTCAAGCTTCCTACTTCTATTACGACCATATGTTCTTAACATATGCAACATAAATAAGCAAACGACTCAAATTTTATAAAGTTCAACAAACAATGTATTTATCTCGAATACAATGTGAAAATCTGAAAGGAACTTCCAGTATTGTGAATCAGATCCCAAATAATTCTTAAAGTTATATCACAAGAATAAAAGTCAAGAGTCTTCCGAATAAATTCCACTATTGAATGTGCTGGTGTACCAACATACCAACAACCTTGATGTATAACAATTATATAATCCCGAATATATTTGAATGAATTCACAACAATCCCCCACCCCCGAAAAACGTTTCAGTGCAAATGGTCAACGTGCACTTTGTACTTCAAATGAATAATTATTTTAAAAAAATGATTCCCCTCAAACTATATCTGTACACAACAGCAATCTTGTTTACGTCATCCTTGTATAAACAAACTAAGAACAGTAAAATGACCAGAATGTGGTTCACAAGTTCTAAGTCTGTAAATAAGGCTAGGCTTTGCACTTTGAGTGAACAATTTATTTATACATAAACATGACAAAATATGAGAACAGTCAGGTAGACCAAACTTATAACCTCATTTATGGGCGACAGTCAAGTACGCAAGACAAATAAAATATGCACATCAAATGATACAGTAAACAAAACTAAATCCTAGGGGACACATATAGCCTTGACAATGTGATGGCACTCTACAGTTTCGTATTTTGCATAGGTTAGATTATAAAGAGAAAGAATTTCTCTGGTTTTCCTCACTGTTTATACTAGCAATTTAAAAAAGACTTTGTATATCTAAGGTATTGTTCAAAGAACCTTAAGTTTCCTTTATTTTAGTGTATGATTGATGGGTGTAATTTGGGTTATAGCTTGACCTTACTTCAGATGTGCACCTGTTTAAAAAAAACTGCTAGATCTACTTGGTCATTTCACTTCTGGACTTCAGAGGTAAATTATATTTTAAAAAAGAGCCGATAACTTTTTTTATACGTTTTATATATTTGGTAATTAATTCAGTGCACCTTCATAAGCTGGTATTGTCTAGTCTGACAAAATTCATTTTCCCTATTTTAATAACTGCTAAAGATAGTGTACTTGAGACTAATTCAGGCTGATTTTGTTGTATCACACGGGAGCAGTCATTTTAGTTAGCTGTTTGCTTAGATCATGTACAATTTCCACAAGTACAATATTCAAAGAAATTTCAGCCACAGAACATGAAAGCAACATAGAGGTATACCAACCTTCTCTCCATTGTACATATTGCAAATTTAAACAACTTCATCTTACATCCGCCACTCTCTCAGAAGTTCATAATATGTGTAGAGCGCCCCTAACAGAAGAAGAAAAATTTAGTCCAGAACAAGGAAAGGACAAATTTCCACGTGCTTGTCAAATAGAGGCCACATCTCAGCCATGTATCGAACTTAATCTAGCATTATATTTACATCAAATCCGTTACGATCAATGAGGTTGTTTCTAATGTTATGGAGAATTAACGAAATTCGTGATTTAAAGGCAAAGCGTCAAATACTTCATTCGCATGCACAAAATATATTACTGAATGTATCTGGTCGCATCTTGTTGCCCTTCTTTTGTTCAGGTATGCAAATTATATATTTTTAGGTAGAATCATGTCTTGCATCGGTCACAAACGATCAGACATATCACCTTAAACAAAAATTCGTAACATGAACGACAGTGTTGAAAACGATGATGATTGTCATCGTTACCATCATTATTTGTCAGTGTATCTGTTCTTTTAAGAAGATATTTCGTCATTAAATTCAGTGTTACAACTGCAGACACACACATTCACCCATTATCAGAAGTCACAGGCTAAAAACTTAGATACCCATCTTAACCTTAAAACCTTATTGTAATCATTATAAACTCTAGCCCTTCTTTTGTCGCGCGCACGCGCGCGCACACACACACACACACACACACACACTAATATGGTGCAGAGGTACGAATATAAGGGCAATAATCTACCGTAAATAGGAGAATAGTGTACGTTTTATCTTTTTCCTTGTGAGTAGAATGGAAGGCACATTTTCATTTACTTTAACCTGTGATTTCTATGCCAATTTCTATTTTTATTTCTATTCACTCGAGAGATCATAAAGGTTAACCCAAGTCTTTTCTTCCTTATATGCCCTCGTCCGTACTTCAAAATTTTATTTCCGTTTAAATAACGTCTCAACAACAATACAAAAAGTAGATTCTTCGATTGGAACACGGTAGGGAATGGGACTTAATATAGAAAAGACCTAAGTCGATTTCGATTGGGACTTTTTAGCGCCAAAGCTTTGAAAAGCTATGACATTTGTTCTCTTACGTAAAGTCCCAATTAAGATCTTACTTCATAATTTTAAAATCATTTCTAGGATTTAACCCTCGTTAACTCCTCATTAGTAACACCAAAGTCAGACTTGATTTTTTTATCTGTATCTGTCGTCTATATTTTTAATGAGTTATGATTTATGTTAGACTGAAAAGTCCTTTCATCGTAAATTGAGTTTTTGTTTTTAGTTATGTCTCCTTGGCCAGGAGGTAGGTTTGGGTGGGCGGATTTTTTCAGGTTTCCTATTTCTTTTTATTTTCCATCTCTCCACTCAAGCACATAAACTGCAATCAAATAATTTGACTTTTTCAGTGCATGGAAAATGGCACAGCAAAGCGACCGAAATGATCAAGAGAGATAACTCTAGCAGTGTGCTATTATGATATTAAGAATTATAACTTTAGAAGTACTATAATCTTTTTTTTAAATTTAAAAGCAAAATTGTCGTTTTCATTTTGCTTATGAAGCGAAATACACTACAGAGACCCCGGTAGGCAAGGGTGGTGGATGGCCCCTATGGGTCTGCTAGTGGCGTGGACGGCCCATATGGGTCTGCTAGTGGGGTGGACGGCCCCTATATGTCTACTAGTGTGGAGCACGGCCCCAATTGGTCTGCCAGTGGCGTGGATGGCCTCTATGGGTCTGCTAGTGGCGTGGACGGCCCCATGGGTCTGCTAGTGGGGTGGACGGCCCTATGGGTCTGCTAGTAGGGTGGACGGATCCTATGGCTCTCAAGAGGCTACTTACGCGATATGCATTTTTAGTGCATGCATGTTTTTGCCTTCCTGATGAGTCTCGATGCGGAGACAGCCAAGACACTAACAAAATTAGTTGGTAATTAAATTTGACAAGCCTCTGCCAATTAATTTCTGTCTTTTTAAAAGTCAATTCGAACTTTCTGTGGGAGATTGTGCTGTCAAGTAGTACGTCATAAACATTACCAAGGCTCTGAATATCCAAGTTGTACTAGTTTGATTGTTTCCCATATTTTTTATTATTTTTTATTTTTATTTTTAAAATCCATTAATAAATGGAACGCGAGAGAAAACATGTTGGGCCTAACTGTGTCACCCTTCCAGGCCGGTTTAAGGAAGAGTTGACGGGTTATTGAAAAATCTTCATCGTATCCTGAAAGTACCGGTACGCTGAGAATAAGCTCTGTTGGGTGAGCAAGCTACCGTTCATATGATCGAGTCATTTTTATAGTTCTAACAGACAACCACAGCCTATGGCGAATTTTCTGCGAGATTCCTCACGATATCCTCTTTTGCTTTCTCTATTCAGCGTGCTTTTAGTTCGGGATTTTCTGCCACTTCGTCAATTATGTCCTGAGTATCGCAGCCTGTATTTCATTTTGCAAGGATGTGTATTCAGCTTCTTTATCGAGAACGAGCTTCAACTCGTCCACGGATATGGCGTTGTCACATATCATCTCCGATATATGATATGCATTTGTGTAGAGATCTGTGTCGACCATCGGGCGGGTTTCGTGCTTTTTAGTTTTCATAAATAGTCGCTGGCGTAGAAAACTGTCAGCTACAGAAATCAGACCAGATCTTAAAGCTGTGATCTCATGGACAACCACAATGGTGGCAAGCAATCATTGTTGACAATATTCCAATTCTCACCACGCCGATTCAAGCACAGAAATCAGAGTGATATCAACACCATCTATCCCACTGAATGCGGTTGTACTTTTTGTACAGAGTGCGCCGTTGATCAGCCTCTGCCAGAAAGAAGATGTCAGCTTCACAAAACTTTCTTAAGACGAAAATCTCGTGGGTCTTGGATTTTGGAATATAGCGCCCTTATCATTTTGATGCGCTGAAAACCACCCCATGCTGGGAGCTAAGTGCTTTGAATCATTCTGATATGCCGGAAGAAAGCACGATTTCAATGTTAAGAACGACTTTGGCGTGATCGTAAGTGAAATGGAACGTAAAGTCGGCAACTATGAGGGATATACTTCTTACGACGGATGACAACATGACGATGGCCATCAACAGCGATATTAATTCGAAAAGGATGCGAGAAGCAATCGCAATGCAAGCAGTGCGACCACAGCAGCAAGCACCCGAAAACCACAGCCGAAGAAAAATGAACGGGTGTCTTGTGTTAATTATATCTTTAATGTGTTTTATTTTCAACCATCATTGAAGATTGTAAGGATCGTTTTGTAAAAATATATTACATTGCTACTTTTTTGTCCATGTGTAAAGAATAAACTTAAAGATAATATATGTAAACATGTTTACTTGTATTTGAGTTCAGGACATTGGTTTCCCTTTGGAAATGATGTTGTCTGCCTGGTTTTTGAAAGGTCAGCTGCTAAAAGATATGTAAACAAACCTGGCTTCGTTTAAGAATTAGATGGAAATTTCCATTAAGATCACATAGTATTTCAGAACATGGTTATTGAGACAAAGGTCAAATTGAGGATCTGTGTGAGGTTGGTTGCATCAGAACTGTTTATTTCTATTGTAACATCTGTCTGGTGAAATCAGTCTTTTAGGTGTGTTCAGTTATAATTTCAGAGAATTTATTTATTTTAATTATTCATAGGAATTGCAAAGTGCTCTATGAGTTTTGAGACTATATCACTATTTTCGGGATTAATGTGAATTCATTTAAAAACATTCTGGATCATATCACTGTGACACATCAGTGCTGTTGTACATGGGAATATTCCAGTGTGTGTTTGGTTCATCCGCACACTCAGGATTGGAATTAATTCGGAACACCACTAAATTAATTCAGAATACTCGATACTTTTGGACTTGTAATATAATTGTGAGGACTATTTTGGGATTTAATTCATAATATTTAAGTTTATTTTTAATTTGGAAATAATTTTACTTATTAACTATTTTATATGACTTTAACATTTTATCATCTGGCTTTTATAATACGTTTTACCATGCAACTAATAAATACTGTTGACAGAAAGACAGACAGACAGACCGATAGATAGATAGATAGATGGGAGGGAGGGAGGGAGGGAGACATGGATGGATGATAGATCGATACATAAATGGATAGATAAAAGAAGTGCATGCATATAAACTAATGCATAAACTAATGCATACCTAAATGCACTTACATACTTGCATGCAAACGTACATACGCACAGTGACTGTGCCACGCACTCTAGTGAGCAAGCCGTTCAATGCAAATTTCTCAAATGTTTATTTTCATTATTTATATTTGGGGCAAGCACGTTAAGCCTTTTTCTAATTGCGAAGCTTGTTATTATTTATTTATATTTATATTTCATATAGTGGTGGATTTCATATACCTTTCTTATGTAGTGACCGCTACAGGCAGTGAGGTTGTTCACAGTTTTTAAATATGCACATTTGCTTAGATTATGTTCCTGACACAAACAGCACATATAGGAGATTTATCTCCCTTGACCATTTTACTCGCATTTTTGAGCCAATATTTACATTTTGCTGTTGTTGTTGTTGTTGTTGTAGGGTTTAACGCCATTTTTCAGCACACGATAGGCTATGCATGGCGGCCAGTATTAATGGTGGAGGAAGAACCCGGGAAATCCCCGGAAAGAACTACATTGGCCGAATCCGAGACTCGAACCCACGCAGACAGAGGTGAAATGGCAGCGATCCGTAACGGAGAGCGCTTTAAACCACTCGGCCACTCGGGACCCCTACCTTTTGTCAGAGAGAGATTTCTCAGTTTTGGGCTTTTTACACTGATGTCAAGTTATTTTGTTGTAGCCAGATTCTGAGTTTAAATTTTCTTCAGATCAGTTATATTTCAAAAGGATTAATTCTTTTTTCTCTGGAAATATTTTGAGGATTGCTCACTCAGAAATTTTGGAAAGACATTGCTTACAAATTTAATTTGGATTTCCAACACCGGAGTGTCATTATTTGTACTTCTACAAGAAACTGTAGATAAGCACAGTACTGAATAAAACATACGTCATCGTCATCCATCTTGGATTTTCCATCAGGATTCGAACTTGAAATTATTAGAACATTTATTACTAGGACTTTTGCAATTTAATTCGTGGATTATTCTTAGATAATTTTTGGATTTGATTCTTGAAACCGTAAGTTCTTCTCCTTTTTCATTTTTACAGAATTTTTCTAGGGAAATAAATTATTTGTTAATTTTTAAAAAACTTGTTGTTTTCACTCTTTCTGTGTTACTGTTGTTTCGAGCCTAAATACGTAACAATGTACGTATATGATGGCATACAAACGTACATTCACCTAATCAGTCATCTATCCGTCCATTTATCTACCCTATATTACTCCTTGACACAAAACCTATTATGTTAGTCAGGAAGACATGTAGAAATGCTGGCATGTTTAACATTTTAAAAAAATAATAATAAAAAAGCAGATAACATAAAACAAACAAAGTAAAACAAATACATGCCAAAGACTCTGCTATTGTAACTGACTAGCACACGTAGAATTAGACATACTGTCCGAACCGAACATATCCTTTTAATAAAATAATTAAAATACAGACTTGTGTATATATTTTGCAGTGCGCTAATTTTCCGAAAATTGCATAAGGTGAACTTCATATTGTGAGTGCTAACGGCATTTTTAACGGAGTACAGACTGTAGCAGGGGTCGGATAACCTATATTACATAGCTTGCCACTTTTTCCGGATTACTTGCAAAATGAAATAACGCGTGCCACCAGTGAAACAGTTAAAATATAGATTTTGGCATCCTTCGCGTGCCACACAAAACCTCTTGACGTGTGGCACGCGTGCCGTATGTTGCCGACCCCTAGGCTATAGCACGCAGAAGAAATGGGAACTAAGAGCCTTTCTCAAGGATACGTAGAGGCAGCCGACACTACGATTACAAGACCGACAGTCTACCAACCACACTACCGCTCCTCCCTGAACACGGTGGAAACGAAAAGGTAAATTTATTTGTGCTAATCCGTTAGCATGACAAAATTAAAGTACATACATAAATATACACATTTGTATGCAAAATTGCACACTTATGTCAACTGGCACATAAGAACGGGGTATTTAGTGTTGGTATTAGTGTTCGAATTGTAATTACTGTTAGTATTATATATTAAAGTACATACAGTATAAGATTTTATTTTAGGAATTTACCTTGCTCACGAATGTTTCTTTAAACACTGTCTTGTCATACACCCATGTGCTGCAGCTGGTTTCAGATGCATTGATTGGCCTGTGGTACTCGTCAACGGTGTAATTCCCTACGTAAAGATGACAGTTATCGTATTGATTGTCGTTGTCTGATGGTGGAGGTATTGTGCTATTAATTAATTGTTGGTGGTAGTAGCTCTGTATTTTGTATGTATCATTGTCGTAACCCGGTATTGCACATCTGTTTTATAATAGAGAAAAGGAAAAATTAGGTAGAACACAGTACTACAGAAATGAAACAAATTACTGCATCGTCATGAATTTATTCCTAGGTTCATCCTTAGGTTATGACATACTTTTTAACTTTTTAAAGGACCCTTTTCACCGTTAGAGGCTTATTCGTATTGCTGTGTATTTTGGTTGTTTTCCTTTCTTCTCTGGAAATTGCAAAACATGCAAGACGATATAGTATACTTCGCGATCAAAGGTAATTTGTGTATTAATTATTTATGCAACGGTATAAAGTTGGAAATTTACTATGATATTGAACTTCTAGTTTCCTCAGATAACGTACCTCTAGCTCGTAAAGATACTCTTTATTAACGATATGTATGTATGTATGTATGTATGTATGTATGTATGTTTGTGTGTGTGTGTGCGTGCGTGCGTGCGTGCGTGCGTGTATGTATGTATACATGCAAGCATATATATGTCTATGTACACGGTTCAAGGCATATCATCATAGTTGTGGTTATATCTTGATAAATAAGGTTAGGTTAACTTAGGTATATCCCAAACGGCATACAAGCAAAGATTATAGTTAAATGGTTCATCCGTAAAATACAATGTCAAAGACACAAAAAAAATATAAAAAATAAACTTAACTCTTTCAAAAGCCCAAGACCTTCTTAGCTGGAATTTATTTACAGGAAACCTCCCAAGGCAAAAAAGATGCGCCCATAAGTCATCTCTTTCGACACGCTGGATGAGGACTAATTCTCCAAACGACAGGGACGGTGAAACGAGGGGTGGGTGGGTGGGAATTAAGGGTAAGACGACAAAGCCACGAGATTATATGAAACAAAACCACAAAGCCACGAGACTAGAAAACATAACTGAATTTCTAGAATGATCCATCAACACCTGTTGAAGACTATGTATGATGAAAAAATACTCTGTTCATTACACAATAGATGGACACATATAAACAAAGAGAAACGCAGTACCTGTGATCTGGCACTCCCAATAAAAAGACAGATAAAGTGAGCTGTATTATTGAGTTAAGTTGCGGAAGACACAACAACATGTATATTCGTTTCTGGTAGGTGCCAAACTCCCCTAGGTGAACTAGAACTTCATCAAACTTCATCTTGAGCTATCATCAAGTACACAAAACATTGTAATAACTTGTTGATACGGCAAACATACATTGACCTGTTGATAGTCCTGATTCGACTCTTCTTCGCACGTGACATAACCAAATCCTGACTGACCTAGTGCAGACATTTTGTTCACCTATACTTGGTCTGCCTTTAAGCGCTGTCATGGCAGTATGCAGATATTACTGGAATTTGTCTTCTGGGGGATTTTTTTTTTTTTTTAAATTCTTTATTTATTTTGGAAAGTTTTAAAGTTCGACCTATGGCAACAATGGTCAATTTTAGTGCAAAAGATGATGTTACCGACAGTGCACTATTTTGATCATTCATCAAGTTTTAAGATTTTGATACGAAGGAATTTATCACCCAGGAAGCGTCGGTACAAGAGAGAGAGAGAGAGAGAGAGAGAGAGAGAGAGAGATGGGGAACAAATGCTATCAAATGAAAGATAAAGTTGATGCTCAGGAAATACCACAATGCATTGACACACTTTGATAAACTGTACGAACTTGTTAGTAGGGTGTAATGGGGAGTTCTGGATCGCTATTTAAATTTCAAATAGTACGACAAGTCACAAAAACGACTGACTGATTAATTCAGAATACCATAAACTTACTTAACCCTCATCACTGGCTCAAAGCCATCAGCTACTGCATGAAAACTAAAACACTGATATGTTCCTATACCTATCTACCGGACCACTTTTCAAAATATGACCGACAGAACTCTCCAGTGCCTTAGTAAAAACAAATGATCAAGCTAGTGTGATATTTGAAACCGCTTCAATGCCTTAAATTGACTGATCAAATGCTAAAATTATGGCATTTGAAAATCACAACGCAAAACAATTTGAAATTTTTATGAACAACATAAATGACGCAAACATGATACAATGTAGTCAACTCAAGTATTCATACAGGTAATATAGTTTTTCAGTAAGTTCAACAAAAAAGCAACAATCTCGGTATCAAAAGACAGATGTTTAGGAGTTAAAAATATGATCAAAATAATGTGATATTCGAAACCGGTTTAATACCATAAATGGATTGATACAATGCTACAATTGTGGTATTTCAAAATCTAAGCGCAACAATGTAACAGTGTTGTCATCTCATACAGTTTTCAGAGTGGTGATAGACATGTTTAGTGGGTTCAGCCTAAAAGCAACAGTCCCAGCATCAAAAGGTTTTTGGAGTTGGATGGGTTCAAAATATGGTCACAGTTAGTAGTGAGACAAAACAGCATTAAAGTGAAATACGAGTGTTCATTTACCTATTTCTTATATAAAGGATGTACTGTTATCTTTCAGAAAGGATGCTGAGTTCCATATTGCAATAAATGATGAAAACGCTGACAGTAGCAGTAGTTGTCCTTGAGCATGATGATCAAAATGTGCAGTACGAAGAGGGACTAAATTACATACTTGATGTTGAGAAAGACACAAACTTGCATTGACCACACTGAAAGCACAACATGAAGATCTCACTTACTTAACCACGGTAAAATAAATCGATTCGTCAAAAACGAGAAAGAATCTGCGGAAAGCAAAGACAGATTCAAAACAGCACATTTTAAGTCACCCACTGGAAAGGCAAGTTTTGACACCGATCTGTTGTTATTGGTGTGTGTCAAACGTCAGTTTTCAGCACATTATAGGCTATAGATGCCAGCCAGTATATCTGGTGGACGAAGAACCTGGGAAATGTACAATAGAACGGGGCATATGTCAAACCACTGACTGTATCTAACCAAACTGTATATAGATGGTATTTGGGGATTTTTTGAAGGAGTATTGAGTACATAATCAATGGGATAATATAAACATCTATCATCCATATTTTTTACGTTCATGCAAACCTTATATTTCTCATCCCATTCAGGTTATAAATTAGCCCCCACTTTTCAATTTATACCCATATACCTTTAATTGAATATATTTAATCCTCTTGAACATCCGCCTTGTGCTTTTGCTTATTTCCTCTCCTAAACTGGCATGTAAAATATCAAGAAAACGCTCACTGATATCACCGATTTCACCTATGTTTATTTGGTCTGTGGTAAAATTTAATGTATTCAACCTTCTTTCCATCCTGTGAATCATGTTCCATTAGTCTGATAGGCAAGCCAAACATTTACAGAATCAAATGGATGGATTTTCCAAGTATTACTTCCTTCAATTAGGCGTCAGTGTCAGTAAATATTAGCAGCAGAGGGGGCGAATCGGACATTTTGTCCAATCGTTATTTTGCTTAATTATTACTTTCTGCACTCAACGATCTAGTGTCGTCAGCGCCTGGTAAAAAAAAAACGACGTCGGTCCATCCTACACGATGGTGACGTCATTTGGTTTAATTAACACCTTCTGCGCGCCGATCCCCAGCGTCGTCAGCGTCCGGTAAGCACATCGACGACCGCGTCGATGTCATCGCCCCCTCTGCTGCTAAGAAGTTATTTACAATGAAAATTATTTACAACTAACCGAATATTTGGTCAAGTCCGATACGATATCGTGTGCGAGGATCATGTAAATTTATCGTTACGAATCCATGTGGGGTCGACTGAGCATGACTAAAAAAGTTTCGAAAAACATTAAAGTCCATGTCACCGCCGCACCATGTCTGCCAAATATTTCGTAGCGTGTGTGTATCAACGCCGTTGAACACAGCAAGAATATTACAGTTGTCTCTAATTACTTTTGGAATCTGAGTGTATCGTTGAGTGACATATATCACGTCAGTGTTTTTATGCCTGCCTCTGGAAAATATCCTAGCTGGGTTTTTTTGATTATCTAACATAACATCATCGTACACGACTAGATTGTTAACGTCGCCATCAATATCATCAATACCCGGTGCATCATTGATATCCGTAATAAACTCAATAACATTTTTTTTAGCGATCGCTGATGCATTCTCGTTGAAATCTTTCAACACCTCGTAGCATCGTTGATCATCCACGCTAGGAGCAACCAAATACAACTTATCCCACTTCATCCATCTCATTATTAAATTGAGTAACAATTGCGTCTTGCCGGATCCAGATGGTCCGATGATAATCATCCGGATCGAGTTTGGTAACGCTGCAACATGCTTAACTGGTTCTCTTGTTTTAGTCGCCGAAAAATCAATTATATTCATATCTCTATACATAAATTATGGATCTATATTGTGTGAAGTGTAGAGTACGTACTGGCACAAATGATATGACAACCGCTACAACAAGAAATAACAGATCGGCGCTTACTGGCAAGTGTGTACAATGCGGTACAAAGAAATTTAGATTTATTTCTATTAGACCCGGAGATGTTTTAAAAAAAAGCGAGGAGGTGACATCGCAGCCAAATTGGCAAAACTCCCCGGAACACCGTGGGCAAAGTATCCAGGAGAAAAACACCTCCCAGGATATAGCTACTGTGGCCCCGGAACACGATTAGATATCAGACTCGATGATCAAAATCAGCCCAAACCCGGTGAGTATCCAATAAACGCTATCGATAAGGCGTGTCATGCTCATGATGTTGCTTACAAAAGTAGCGATCTGCAACAGCGTCATATCGCGGATGTAAAATTAATTCACGCATTAAATGCTATTCCTGATAAATCCGTCAAAGAAAAATTGGCCTCATGGTTGGTAAAATCGGCTATGAAAGGTAAATTAATGATGGGTGCTGGTAATTAATAACAACATGGAATCCATCTATTATTCTCCGAGAGGATACTGGAAGGGGAAGGCCGCAATTGGTAAGCTTGCAAGCGCTGCAAAGGTAACAAAGACCACTGCGGCTAATTGGTTATCCAAACAGGCTATATGGCAAATCTATCTACCACCGCCTAAACAAATCAACTTCTCGCGCTTTGATGTCAGCGTACCTAATGAAGTTCATCAGGCTGATATATTATTTCTGCCGCATGACAACGGTTACAAATACGCGCTAACCGTAGTTGATGTTGCGAGTCGATACAAACAAGCGGAGCCGTTAAAAACAAAGTCGGCAACTGATGTAGCCGCTGCGTTTGAAAGAATTTATCGAAGAGGCCCTCTGCGCTGGCCAAATCTATTACAAGTTGATCCCGGTAGTGAATTTCGCGGCGCTGTTTTATCAACGCTGAAACATCATAGCGTCGCGATACGACGAGGTCATACTGCGCTACATCGTGATCAGGCAATTGTTGAACGATTCAATCGGACTCTCGCTGAACGGTTATTTGGATATCAATACGCGAAGGAATTCATCCAAGAAAAACGATCTCGTGAATGGGTTAAAAGGTTGCCAGGCGTAATTGCAGCGTTAAATAACGAGATTACCCGAGCAATCAACATGAAGCCCAGCGACGCGATTAAATACGAGTATATACCCGGAAAATCAAAAATAAATAGCGTTTCCAAGCCGATTCTTGGCGATGTCACTGTTAGATATCTATATGAACCAGGAGAGCTTGAAGGCGGTAAAAAAAGAGCTACTGATCCTATTTGGAGTGTTACCACACATAACATATCAACGATAACACGATCAACTGGTAGACCACCGATCTACAGACTGGATTCAACTGCTCCTCAGCGCGGATTTACACGCGAGCAACTACAAGTGATACCTGACGATACTCAATTACCCCCGCGTGGTCTTAACTAGCGCCGTTGCGTCTATTGCACTCAAGACATGTCAACCTCACATTGTTTTTAACATGACCGAGACTGTTATCGATTCTGTCCACGGTAAATTGGCGAGCGTCTTTATCCGAATAACGCAAGCGCATTACACAATTACAACTCGCGCAGTGATTATTCTGTTGTTGTCGTAACGCAATTATTAATTCGGCATCAATATCAAAACGCCGCTGTTTTTTTTTATCCTGTTGGCGGTAACCCGAGAGTTTTCTATCAATGACGCTTGCATCGATAATGTCGTCAGTGACTCCGTCACCGGCTTCGTCAACAACAATTCTTCGAAGCTGATTTATCCTCCGTACTCGGGACACTGCAAGATAGACTAGATTTGACCATTCGATGCGATTATCAACCATCCAAACAATTGTGTCCGTGATGGTTAGTCCCTGCGAGGAATGTATTGTTGTTGCGTATCCTAGCGTCCACGGGGATTTATCAGCACGTAGCGCGTCCTCGACGACGCTGATATCAACGAGCACGATATCATTCAGCACGAGAATTTGTTTTTCTGTCCCCGACGCTGTCGGGGCTGGGATTTCAACTTCAATGTTCTGCCGCCGTGTGTCCGCGGGTCTATAACATAACGGCACTGGACGCGTTGGAAACTTTTCCTTATGCAACGCAAACAACTTCCGCTGAAGTGTGTCTCTGACTATCCTTCTACTCGCTACAATCAAATCGTTTGGTCTCCATGTTTCCCAGAATTCATTTAACGGCGTTTCCGGAATCACCTCGCGGATTATTTCACATTGAACTCTATCCGGCTGTAATCTGATTAATTTCTTAACCTCGCGCAGTTGTTCATCAAGTGCTCGGTAATCAGTATCGGTTTCTTCATAATAGTCCACAAAACCCCTTAACCAATCATGTGGACCCTCGCCGACAAATGGTGGTGGTTGACCATGGTCGCCACACATGATCACCGCTGTATTCGCGCGCAGCAACCAATCAAGAAACATTTGTAAAGTATCTAACGAAACAGTACATATCTCATCCCAGATGATAACCCCAGGAATAAATTTTTCACCCATTCGATCAGGAGTCCACTCACCGCCGCTGTATCGAAAAAAGCTGTGATAAGTAACGGCGTCAACATTTCGTTGTTTTATCTCTCGCGCTAGTCTATGGGTCTTTGTAAGCACGATTATACTTGCCCGCGTACGAAATAATTCAATTGCCCGAGTCGTCTTTCCTGACCCGCCACAGCCGCTTAAATAAACTGTTTTGTGTCTACAAATTGGATCAGAACACGATGGTGCATTAGACCATTCTGACAATTTATCACCGCGTAAGTAGTTGTTCTCAACGGTGACATCTGCTGACGGGGAATAATCGCGTCGTATTTCTTCTTTAATTCTCCATGTACCCCAACTCTCGTCCGGACTAGTAAACTCGGCTAAGTTTCCCTTATACGCTACGTCAACATAAAACGAATCAACGGCTACTCTAACCGCGGTGTCGGGAAATCTATTTATCATCGAGAATAAATTGATAGCGGCGTAACCCAGCATAGACGCCCTCAAATGCGGATACGCGGGGCTGTCTCCATCGAAGTAGGTAACAACTGTACCCAACTTTGTTCCATTGGACAAGAAAGCTGTTTTGCAGTTCACGTATCTATTTTTTGCCACTGCATCCTTGATTACGAAATCATATTCTGCGTCATCTATAATCAGCCGTGAGCAATATCGTTTGTAGTCGTGGTTTTTTCCACCTTGTGTGAACTTACCAATTATTCTTCTACCGAGATCTTTTGCCTCGCGGTTTCGTTGGTTGAATATCTTTTTGGACCATTCGATGATATATTCCTCGTCGGCATCAATGTGTGCTCTGGACTCGTCAATTATGCTATCTAGACGCTCTGGTTCTGGTAACCAGACTTCAGTCTGCGCCCGATATGATATAATCGCGTCACTGACAATCAACGAAATTAGCATTTTACAATCAATCATATACCGTAGCAGCGCTATTGGCAGCCACTTCTTTTCAGCCATGTGTCTACCGATCCAAATATAACAAGAGCGATGAAGTCCTGCCGCGAATTCAAATGATACTATGCGAGCGAATCCGGTTAAATCAAAATCAGGCAGTGGTCCATTAATAGCAACACGAGTCATTTCATGTCTGGGGTGTCCAAATCGTCTAAAGTACTCAGCGGCGGATCCATACCCGAGAAAACTCGCTGGATAACAGGCAACCATATCAACCGAGATCATAGCGTCGCGGTTGTATTCAGTGTTCCATAGTCCACCGTGATAGTATTCCAAACAACTGGATTGTACATCCGGCAGAAATTCCTTGCGCGTTGGTCTCCACGCATTTTTCCTTGCTGCAACATGAGCTACAACCGATGGAATCGTAAAACAATTTGTTAGCAGTTGTTCATCATGCTCTTCAAATTCCATGGCGGTTTTTTTCATCCTGTTGTGAAATGCTTCAGTACGATATAATTCGCCGTTTGGTCTTACAAACTGATCAAAGGTATCCGCATCGTTTTCAGCGCTGCGAAGTAACCACACTGATACAGAGTCGTTTTTACACAAGTAGGCAATAGCATCAAATAGTTTCCTCTCCGCGAGAAAACCGTCCTTGGAGAATTGTTCTCCCAGGAATTCTTCGGGTATATACTTTACTGTTCTATCCCGTGGAAATATTGTGATCGCGGGCGTCCATGCGTGTTCGTTATGATCAATAATTTTGATTGGGGCTCCCTTCGATTTATACTTTGATTCGTATAATACTTCACCGGTTATCGTCGTAACGGTTATTGGAAATCTCAGCGATGTTTCTAATCTCGCTATGTCGCTGATGGTCGCTCCACGCTCTTTTACGGTTAGTTCCCACTGGTTGATTTTGCTACGTCGTAAATCAGTCAATTTGTTTCCTCGACATGCATTTGTAAAATGCTCTATTATTCGTTCTGCTACACAATTTATCCCCGTTGACTGTTTCATCGGTTTCAGTTTTCCGATATCAGGTTTCTTATTTAACGGGTATATTCCATAAACAACTGCTGTTTCAGGATACGCTCGTTCATAGTATGGTTTGTCAATTCCGGTTAACAACCCCGGCTTGGAGTCGCGGCTGACAGTGACTGTTTTCATGTCGCTGAGAACTGGTTCAAATTTATCACGTATGATCCAATCGCCTGATTCCACCCGGACAATGAATTTTACTCTGAAGAAATATCTTTTACCGTCAAGTTGTGATATTATCATTGCTGCGCGGTTGTCGTTCATGGTAGCATCAACAACGCCATCAATTCGAAATGTTGACCAACTATGAGATGCACCATCACGTTTGAATTCATTGATACAATCGCGTATTTTATTTAACAGGGTTCTATCGTTTATTAACGCTTTTGGTGTGTCCTTGAGGACTCTATCGAGATTGAACTTAATATTTTTCCGGGGCTTAATTGCTGCTAATCTCTCGAACTCATCCATATAATTAAAACAAGTATTTAAATGAAAGAATATAGTATAATGAATAAATGCAAATGGTTGATGATTGGGTCGACAACCCCGTGCAATAAATCATGTAGAGGTGAATTCTGCGGGTATCATTTACAAAGCGTTCGTAATGGTTCTCTTGGCCCCCTCCCGTGCTTGGTTTGCCACGTCGGTGTAAGAGGAAAATCGCAGTTGTGTATTAATTGTGGCGGAAAGCGATACAGGGAACTAAAACGCTATTATGACAAACGAATTAAAAACGCCGTCATTGACCCCACCGCCGATTTCGTCATTAAAACCCCCCAAGACTACGTTGAAAGATTCATAATTAAACCAAATAATAAATTAGACAAATAGTATTATTATACAAATGAACCAAGAATTTCAGCCGCATCCTGTGCTCGTCAATTACGAGGCATCTCGCGATGGCATTGTTAGAAACCGCAAATTGAAGAAGCCAGTTGGTACCGTAAGTAATCACGGGTATTTAATGTTTGGTGCCGGAAAGAAGAAATATCTCTGTCACAGAATCATCTATGAATGTTTTCACGGATTAATCGAAAATGGACTTGTGATTGATCATATTAATAGTAATAAGACTGATAATTCTCTTACAAACCTGCAAGCTGTCTCGCAGAGTCAAAATACCAAAAAAGGCCAAACCGGTAAATACCCAAAGAAAGCAAAACCCGTAAAGTCATTTGATACAACAACTCACGAGGAAAAAATATTTCAGTCGATGAATGAAGCCAGTAGATACTTTGACATTTGTATCGCCTCAATACGAAAAGTAGCAGAACGAGTATATCAAACAGCAATCTCAAAAAAGACCGGGCATAGAATTCGATTTTCATATGTAAATATCAGCGAGTGACGAAGTCACCGGCGCCTGTGGCGCTGACGAAGTCGCCATGACAATAAATTGTCCATTCCGGAAGAAAACAAAGTATGAACACCTCGGGATTGATACACGGGTTCATTTTTTTTTATTTAAAAACAAGATGTTTTATAAGAATAATGAATATCGAAGACATCAATAATATATTAGCCGAGATTTCAAAATTAAAAAATCAAGGAATTGAATTATCTGATGGTCTCGACAGTGAAAAAATATTATCCGATTATGAGATTATTAACGAACAATCAAAACGGGGGCGTTTTACCCTGGCCCGCGAGTACTTTTTTATAAAACGATTACAACATACGATCAATGAAAACTTGTACCACAATGACGCAAATGCATTCATTGGACTATTCACTGCCGTTGAAATAATACGAAAAAAACTCGGACGTGTTTATGAACGACGCAGGGAGATTTCTAGTAAAATCAAAAACATTAGAAGAATTATAGACGAAAACTCCGTGGAGCCCCCGATGGTACACTCGGCGGAAAATTAGAAAATTGCGGATCAATTTACAATAATGGTAGGCGAATCACTTACTACTCGGCTAGCCAGAGAGCGGCTAGCAGCGCTTAAAAAGTTTATACCGTTACGAGACAGGGTGAGAGAGAAACTTCAAACGCGACAACAAATGCAAACCGATTTTACTGTTGGAAGCGAACAACTCTTTGCCCCGGTAACTAAAGCGACTAAGGATGTTACAGCGGCAACTGTACCCGTTCTTGGTGCGCTTGAAAAGATAGCGGCAGAGACAAAACAAACAAAAAGGTCTTTAGAAACACTCCCTGCAAAAATAGCGGCTGCTACAACACGGAGGCCACCACCACTCGCTATAACCGAACCACAAGAACCTTATGTTACAATGGCCGATGAAGAAGAACTAGGCGCCACCGCAAGAGAACCAGAAGAAGAAATACCGGAAGAAGAAATACCAGAAGAAGAAATACCGGAAGAAAAAGAGGGGAATATACCCCGTATTGTACTCAAGAAGAGCACAATAGATCAAATTAGAGGCTTCAGCAACAGGGAAGAATTAATTAATTTTACTGCCAACAATTTTGCTAAGAGCATACGAGATAAGAAGCATATCAATAGCGGTTACGAGAAAAATATAAAGTCGTTAAAGGACTGGGCAAGAATAGTGTATTTAGCGAGTAAACATAAAGAAGCATTACCACATCGTGGTGATCCCGATTACGATGAATTCCACAAGGAAGTTAAGAGTATAACACCAAAAAAAGGAAAAGGATACCCTGTTGGTAAAGAATCCTACGGCGTTACCTGCCCTAATAGTGTTCTCAGTGATATATCACGGCTGGAAGTACTAATTGGAGGAAAACGAGCCGGAAATAACTCTCCAGAAATAATCAATGAGGCCGCTGATATTTGCAAGCGGTTATTTGCAGGCGGTATTATGGACATTAATGCATATCGAACGCTCATAGACGAACTCGTGGATGATTAATTGGAAAACTGGTGTTTTTAATAAGGATGATCATACATTACAACCATGATAAACCAGTACTCGTCTACGTGGTAAACTCGCGATTGCCTGTCTACCGCGCGTACTATGGAGATGGTCTCGGTAGCACCATTGCGGGGTTATTTACAAGAATGGCTCCAAAAGTAGCGCCGTTAGCCAAACAATTAGGAATGAAGGCTATTGATGTTATTCGTGATAAGGGAATTAGTGTTATTGGAGATGTTGCCGGAAGGGCGCTTTCAGCCGCGCGGGACAAACTAATGTCATTGGTGAAATTCAGGAGAAAAAAACAGAAACCACCGGTAATGCCATCAACGACAGTGATGCCTGCAAATGTCAGTAAAGTAATAAATAACGCCGTGGAAGAAAAATTAGAGTCGTTGGCGGCGACTCAGTCGTTGGCGACGAAGCCATCAATGGCTGCGTCATCAGCCGATGCGGCAACCAACGCGCTCATGAACGCGATAGCGGGGAGTGGTTTAAATTCAAAGAATTTACGACGAAAAAATCGCAATTGAAAACATCAACATGATAAATAATAGAATGTTTGCGCGTACCGCTGACCCCGCGTTTGATATGGATGCCCCAGTGCGCAGGGATGATTCTGTTCGTGATTATCAATATTATTCTTATTATGCAGCGCAACCTGACCTACGATCGCGAATTGAACTTCAAGTCCAAGATACCAGTAAATACTTTCTACCGTGTGAAGCGTTTATCGAAATTGATGGAGAACTTGTAACAAATGCTGCCGATAATGCACCATACGACAACAACCCGACTATCCGAGTTGGTTTTGTCAACAACGGCGTAATGGCGTTATTTGAGAGCGCAAAATATCTCATTGACGGGCGAGAAATTGAATCAATAGAACGCGATGTTGATGTTGCAACGACGATAATCGGGTTAGCGAGATACTCAGATGATTATACAAGGTCGGCTGGTCCGTCTATGATGTTTGCGAAGGATACTACCGATAACGCTGAACACAATCAGTTTTCTAGGGTAAAGGCAGCAAATGCTGCCGCGGCTAATCCCGCACCAGGCGGGTATGTAAGACCAGCTGGGGATTTTGATGTCATAAATGTTATTACTAATTACAATCTAGGGTTTGCAACACGAGCAGGGATGTTGCAAGGACAACGCCGACAGTTTTCATGCGCGATTCCACTGCATCACATATTCGGATTCTGCAGAAACGTCAGAAAAGTCATCTATGGGGCTAAGCATACAGTAGTACTCGTGCGAAAGGGCAATGATAATGATGCAATCTGGCATGATGCTGGTGTTGCCGACGGTAAGGTCAATATAAAGAATATAGTATTGTGGATGCCAGTAATGACCCCATCAATCACCGCAGAACAGCGATTACTCTCATTCATGGAGACAGGTGGTAAATCACTGTTGAGTTGGCTCACAGTAACCACTGATGCTAAAGAGGATAATATGGATGGTATATTTACATGGCACCTGGCATCCAAACAGGGTGTTTCAG
Organism: Sinohyriopsis cumingii; assembly: GCA_028554795.2. NCBI lineage: Eukaryota > Metazoa > Mollusca > Bivalvia > Unionida > Unionidae > Sinohyriopsis > Sinohyriopsis cumingii. Next base: position 77,926,590 of record CM068829.1, on the reverse strand, counting down.
CCCCGCGTCATATATTTGTAGCGCTACAGAATAAGGCACGATTAGGCTCCCAAGAACGCAGCCATATGATATTTGATCAAATCGGTGTCAATGAGGTCTCGTTGAGAATAAACGGACAGCAGGAACCATCCGAGGACATACAGCTTAATTACGGCAACAACCATATCGCACGTGTGTATCATCGATTGCTGTCATATATGGGTCGTGATCAAAACGTCGACACTGGTTTGCAAATATCACAACTTGATTTTAAAAACCTGTATCCGATTTATTATTTTTCGTTGGAACATCTTGATTTAACGAGACAATCCGTCGTTGATATACACTTCCGAGCTCGTGTGCAACGTCCTGGTGGTATTGCCGAATATAGAGCGGTCGCTGTCATTCTCAGCGATAAATCAATGCTGCTAGAAGGTGTTGGTGGACGAATGAGAATCATTGATGCGCCAGTGGAAAACATGTAATTGAAAGCACAAAACGCGTTTACAATAAAATGTCGTATAGTGTCGTCAGTGTAGAGTTGACTGATGGTCAAGTCAAGAAATTACGATCAAAGTCGGCTAAACAATGCGGGACCACAATAACGCTGAAGCCGTCACAGATGGCGGGTGGTAATCATAAGATATCGTTGACGGCGCGTCAAATAAAACATTTCAATGATGCGATGAAGAATAAAAAGGGTGTTCAAATAGATTTTTCCGCCGCAGCAATTAAAAACATGGAAAAGACCGGTGGGATATTTCCGCTGTTAGCTGCGATTCCGGCATTGATTGCCGCGGCCGCACCAGCAGTGGCTAAGGCGGCGGCGTTAGGAGCCGTTGGTACCGCGGCGGGAATGGCATTGAAGAAGGCAACCGGGAAAGGCTACAAAAAAAACGACCCGTGGCCGGAAAGGGTCTAAGACTACCGGGAACCCCGTATTCATGGTACTCGGGGAAGGGTCTAAGACTACCGGGAACCGTTTAATGACTCCTATGTCTAATTTTGATTTAATAGACGCCGCAAACGCGCTAGCGATAAAAAACTTCAGAGGTGTTTTTATGAGGGATCAATTACCGGCGGCGCCAAGGAATATTGAAACCGGCATAATTAACCTCGATGGGTCCTCCGGAGTGGGAACTCATTGGGTTGCATACGCGATTGATCCGCGTGCGATCGTCTATTTTGATTCATACGGATTAGCCCCGCCAAACGAGTTCATGCGGTATATCCGGGCGTGTTCAGCCCGGGCGTTTTATTCCACGCTGCCAACACAGCAGTTAAGCGACCCGCCGATATGCGGCCATGAAGTATTGAACGTACTCGTGGCGATTTCATCATCGCGGAAACCACCTCATGTGGTTGTAAACGAATACACTAGTGGGGTCGTAGAAGCTCAACGGATTTTAGAGAATAACATTTACAATAACGATGATTGATATCTGGGGACGACCGGTTTCGGCGCTGAAAAAGCCCACGGAAACGGCCGCCGCCGACATAAAAAAACTAATCGAGGATGAAATCGCTGATACGTTGAATTTAACCAGTGTTGACCCGGGCGAAATAGTTGTATTTCAAGACCGCCAGGGTAAATTGAAATCCAGTAATGTGTCGCTGAATGACGTTTTAATACGACAGCGTGATGCCGCCGAGGGCAATATCGCGTTGTATACCGGCGACGGACGACTCAGACCGGGTAAACATATATTGGAGATAGAGAATATGATAGAATTAATCCAAGACGGTGTTATAAGGTCGAATAGATCAATAATCGAACTTGACGCGCAGGTGAAAAAATCTATCACCGATATACAGCTCACTACCGCTAGTTTTTTCGGGACCCCGACGGTAACCGAACCGAATCTTGCGGAGATAAAAACTATTATTTCGGATCTTATAGCGACGTCGGCCAATTTACCCTCGTTACGAAAAAATGTTAACAGGATTGATAACGCCGTTGATAAATTCTTTGGTAAAAAAAATATCAAACCGGATGAAATCACAATAACTATAAATGATATCACTGCGTATGGACAGGAAATAGGAATAATCAAATTTATTGTTGAATCGATTAAAGACAAACTACCGAGAATGGCAGAGCAACTCGAAAAAATAAAAACCCCTCATAAGAACATCATCAACACAGTATACACAATTCAGCATGGATCATTAGATTGGACTCCTACACAGAATACAGTAGATATCACCGCAACTGTTAAGGGTATTTATCGATTGACATTGATTTCGGCGAAGCAGTTTAGTATATCATCGTCGAGTTCATCCGGGTTTAACAATACAATATCAACAATTATAGACAAGGACACAATTGAACAGTTTACAATTTATGCCGTTGATAGCGGTCTATTTAGGGCAAACATCACATGGTATGTGGAATTTATAGCGGATCTAAGTAATTAAAAACACTAGCTCTTTTAAAATAAAAATGACCACCAAGGAAATTGAATCAGAGGTATCACCGACGTCACATCAATATCGATTCGATACCGTAAAAGAATTCTCCGCGAATTTGAAAACACTTTCCGAACAATACCGCGCAAAAATAAAAAAATACCGCAGAAAAATAACCGCCATCGACGCGGTCGTGTACTCGGTGTCGGGTATAGTGGCCGGTACCGGTGTTATTTTATCCACGGTGACCACGATAGCCCCGATCGCTGTTCCAATCGCTGTCTCCGCGATGACAACAGTTGCTGGAGTCGCCAACGCAATCACTAGGAAGATATCATCGTGTTTTCAGAAAAAACTCAACGAGTATACAGTAAAATATCAAATAGTATCCGACGCGTACTCGAAATTATCCGGGTTGATCTCGTTGTCAATTGATAATTTGTTCGTATCCGATGTTGAATTCTCCACGATGGTCCAGTTGTATAGCTCCGCGATGTCAAAAATCGAGGATTTTTAACTGGCAGCCGGAACCACCTGGTTGTTGAAATTAGACACTAAAGACAACGAATAATAATAATGTCACTGAACCCCGAAGGGTTTCAGTTGCTTCAGCGGATCGCGGAGAATACCACTCCGGTACAAACAAATATGATATCGATAACGTCAACGAAGCCAGAATTCAGTGTGAACTTCCCATCGCCGGTTCCAGTAAAGGAAATAGCACTGGCAAAATTGCGAGTATATCACAGTTGGCCTAATATCCGAGCGGACGCATTTAACGGACAACAACCTAATAACTCGCTGGTTTTTGCATGGACAAATAAGCCCGATGGGACCCCAGACTGGAATGAGGTTAAAATACCAACTGGGTCATACCAAATAGAACAAATCAATAAAGAATTTCAACGCAGAATAAAATCGATCACAGGAAAGGAATCAAAAATCGCTATTACGGTTCATGAACCGACGTTATCATCGACGATTGAAATAAGCACACCGGGGTATATGGTTGATATTTATAACAGTTCAATAAGAACCATACTAGGATGGCCTAAGAATCCACCCGAGGACTTGCACACGAATGTGAAATCGTATTATAAAATTTTTCCCATTTATCTTGGTAATTTGTCTATTATGAAAAACACGTCATTACCCAGCAGGTTTATATTTCAAGACAGGGACGCCATGCAGTGGTATTTTCAGCATGACAAAACCCCTGAATCGATCGTCGTATTAACAGTTAATTTAAATGATATCACTGATATGTTTGCCGAGATTAATCGTATTTACCAATCATAACTAGAACAGCTACGGGAAACAAAAGAACGAAAACACGTTGAGATGTTAAATCAACTTATATCAGACATGGAATATATCAATAAACGAATCGTCGGGATAATATCCGATAGCATCGATGATAATAAACAACGATTCCTAACCGAGTATAATATCACAGAAGCCGATTTACCCGATTTCAAGTTTCCAGGATACAACGCGCCAGAACTAAGAAATTCTCTTAATGATTTTCTCGGTCCATCAACTATCCTCAAACACGATAACGGAGATGGTGGTAGGCATATTGCCCCGTACAACGTAAATATCGCATCAGTGATAGCGATCAATCTAGTGTGTGATGTTATCGAAGGGAGTTACCAGGTGGATACCAAGCAATCAAATCAAGCTCAACAGGGGTACATCCTTTATTCATTTTCACCAACAGCCCCTCCGGGATTTTTAATCGTTGAGAGTCCGATTAATCCGGTCTATATGCGATGCCATGATCGGTTTTTAACGAGAATTAATTTTAGACTTACCGATCAGTCAAATAACCTAATTGATCTGCAAGAGGAGGAGTTAGTGATCACTCTGTTTGTAAGATCATAAAGACCCTCATTGTAAATAGCCACTTAGCAGCAGAGGGGGCGATGACATCGACGCGGTCGTCGATGTGCTTACCGGACGCTGACGACGCTGGGGATCGGCGCGCAGAAGGTGTTAATTAAACCAAATGACGTCACCATCGTGTAGGATGGACCGACGTCGTTTTTTTTTTACCAGGCGCTGACGACACTAGATCGTTGAGTGCAGAAAGTAATAATTAAGCAAAATAACGATTGGACAAAATGTCCGATTCGCCCCCTCTGCTGCTATATTTATGCCAAGTTGTGATTGTTACCACTACAAAATATGTACTGGTTTGCATTTCTCTTGAAATAATTTTCTTTTTGCCTTTAGGTGATAAATCTGTTTACGCTATGCTTATTCATACGCCACAATTCTTATCTTGACTGAATACGTATTAGTGACACGTTCATTTTTTTATAACACGTTTTGAGATAAGTTGATGAAGTATGGAAGTCGTTATCTTTTGATTTCTTTAGTTAATAAAATATCGATATATTTTACTACTAAAAAATTTAAATGTGGAAACAGATCGATTTGCAATAAATTTCTGGCAAAATTCACATTTCCGTACCTAAAATTTATGTAAAGGTCTAGAAATTTATGCCATTCCTCAAATCCGAAATAAGTAAATTTGCCGACGGATCACTTAAACTTCAGCAGGATCAGTAAGGATAACCACAGATCGCAACCATGAGATAACAAGTGGTATTGTGTCCAATGTATATAATAAAACATGGGGTATCATTCGTTTCGTAGTTGATCTGTTTATTGTGTTAATTAAACAACTGCCTAAACTGCATTTGACGAGTCACAATATCGGAATGGCCGTGTGTTCTTCAACGAATCAGATATATAAATAAGGGTTGCTGACTGTCAAAACAGTCAGAACAAATGCCAATGATGATATAAAATGATGTAGAATATCGAGTTAGTGGTATTGACACAGATAGAACAATTGCCAGTGATGATATAAAATTATGTAGAATATCGAGTTGGTGGTATTGACACAGATAGAACAATTGCCATTGATGATATAAAAAAAATGATGTAGAATATCAAGTTAATGGTATTGACACATTTGGCGAATTTTGGTGACAGGTGACTCTAACCATAATCTGAATAGGTAGGCTAGTGACATAACGGAACTAATCGGAAAGGGTTTTAGTAGCCGATTCAACGAATAAGACCGGACTATACCAAATAACATTTTTTTAAAAAAATTATTTAAGGCACTTTTAGAAGACATTTGGAAAGATGCTGAAGTTCTTGCGAGATACATGCATTCGCCACCGACGCGTTAGAAATTGCATGCTAATAGGAAAAAAATGCTATCGTAAATATGAGAACACCAGAAATCCTAGAAAAATAAATACGAATGACTCAAATATGCGCCAGTAAAAGATGTAATTATGCGCACTCTCTGCACTGAGTATCCTGAGAAATACGAAAGTGCGTAAAATTGTTATTATGTTTATCCTTGGGATAAGTGAGACTTACTCCTAAACTTCAAGCCTTGCACGAGTCCACCTCTATCGGCACTAAAAAAGTTCGGAAACCAGTTATCACCCACAGATAGATAACACATTTCTAACTGCAGGTCATTTTATCTACACTGCGATCGAAATTTGTATTTTTAGTTTTACGTACTCGAGACTCGTGCAGCGATAATATTTTCAATTTTGTTTTAACATGCCATTTTATCTGTGTCATGCTGTACCATATGTCAACCGTTTGATATTGTTTTGGAATGACATAGCTTTGTAAATCTGGAAATACTTTTGATATACCTTTTTATGTGATCAACTTTAGGTACTAAGGTGGTAGCCATCAACTATTGTAATTCCTAAACTCAATGAAAATTACTATTACGTTTCTGCTGGACAAACACTTTGCACAAATAAATTACTGAGTATCGCCAGTACTATACATGCAAGCCTTATTGCTAAGCAACAGCGTCATATACACACAGAGAGAGAGAGAAGGAGAGTACATAGTATGCAAGTAAATGTGGATAGCTGAAATCTGAATTAATCGGTCAGTCATTCGCTTATGTCAGTCAGATCATCAATCGATTAAAATCAGATCTCCGCTGTTCTACGTAAAGATATGACTACGACCGCTTAAGGGTCATGTTCTGGTGACCTTTGAATTAGCCAATGGAAATGCAACTTTCAAAATCTGAAAGTGGATCAAATCGTTCGATACACGTTCATGCTCTTCGTTCACACTTCTCAGTCTCCAAACGCGAAGATATAGAACTTCATCTGATTGGTTGATAAATTTAGCGATTATGGTAATAACATTGGTTACCAGAACATGATCCCTAAGCGGTCGCTGTCAGATCTTCATGTATAAAAGTGGAGATCTGATTTTAATCAGATTGTCAGATCATAAACTTTGCTACATTGGCTCTCAATACGCGGCTCACTAGTTTCTTTGATTACTTGATAACAGCATTGTATTTTTCTCTACTTTGCTTCTATCCTGTTTTGAATGTATATTTCAGTTTCCTTGTTCATATTTTGTGTGTATTTTTGTTTCATGATGGAATCATATGTATATTATAGTCCTTCTACATATATACATACATGTGTAATTGTTAAACTCTGCAAGGCAGTACAAGTAGTCTTCTAATCTTTCCCAGTCAAGATGTTTCCCACGGAAAAACACCCATTACATCGTTGTTGTTATCGAGTATTCAGCCTTTCCAATTCGATCAGTGATTTTCAAGTACCACAACTTTATCATGTTATCTGCTTCATTTAAGTAGTAAGTCGTGTTTCACATATCAAATTTCTTACGTGTTTTCAAAGGAAAGTGGTTCAGTATTTCAGGTCAAAATTTTATAACGTTTTGCCACTTATGCACATTATGGTTAAATGTCAATTTTAGAAGAAGAAAAAAAAACCCCACTCCAATATCATTAATCTATTAATGGCAATATTTGCAACTCTACATGTCTAAAAGCATTTTCCGGATATCGGCTATCTTCATGCCCGTACTGAAAGGCAGTGATGCTTTTATCACGGTTTGATATCTTTGCTGTAGGGCTATAGGGGGTTTCACGGTTGCAACGGAGTTACTGATTGTAGCGCCTAAAATTACCTCCCTTAGAACCAATGCGCATGCCCACAAAAAATTTCCAGTTCCGGATAGTTCACCGTTCTACACTTGGATAGCGAAACATAAAGTCAACAAAGGAAGGAATCTTAGCTGTACTACAGATAATTATGGTTAAACCAATGAATCAGTTATATATGTCAAACATCTTTTGTTCATACTAGGAGAATAATTATAGACATTAAATCAGATAATTAGATTCAGTGTCCATACTTATATTATATCAGATAATTAAATAATATTTTCTTTCCATACTTAAATGATATCAAATAATTAAATTAAATACACTGTCCATACCTGATAATATATATTCATTATCCATAATTTAAGATACATTTGCAGAAATATTTCACTTTGCTCTCCGATTTTAAGCATTTATTGCACATTTTTGGCTATATAACTTTAACGAAAACAATCTCAACAATTTGCATTTTTCATATGTTGATATATCCTTCTTTCTCAGTTACTTTCGCAAGGCTAACAGTTCATTTATAACACGAGTTAAGAAAGTTATAACACAAGTTCGATAAGAAAATTATAACACGAATTCGATACGTCAGCTGATTTGTAATGCTGAATATTTTAAAGATATTTTTTTAAAATGGAACACAGTATTTTAATGTATTCAGAGGAACCTAACAAAGCAATAATTACATTAACTATCATAACGATAAAGGAGTGTAATTAATGCTGGCGGAATATTTATTCATATTTGGTGTAAATATACCATATTCAGATTAAATCACATGCCCAATGACGTTTTATTTTTTTGTTTCATTTTCTTTTTGACTTTTGAAACATCAAGTTTCGGACGGTACATGCAATAATGATTTTTCTTTGCTTATGCTGACACGTAATAACTCTCAAATTTGCTGGGGTCTTTAGAGAACATTTCTGATTGCCACCAGCAAATTCATATAGAACAGCCATCTTAAAATTAGTTTAATTCTGTTGAACGTTTCTTGCTTCAAATATGTAAGTTTTAAAGATCCAATTAATTCAAAGATTCCGTCCTATTACTTTGGTTCGCCTTTTAAATCAATATTGATCCACGTGACCAGATGTAAAATTGCAAACAGTATGATTTAAAAAAGAGACTGCTTGTAAGAACATGCTCTACAAGTCAATAATAAATGGATACTCACAAATATTCATATTTGTTGTCTTTATCTATCAGTCACTCTTTCTATCTTAGCATCATGTTTTTAACCAGAAGTATGTTTATGTAATATACGTATGCAAACACACATTCATTCGAGGATATACATACCCATGCGTCAGATGAAACGAGACAGACATACATACAGACAGACAGGCAGATAGGTGAGAGCCACAAATGTCCTATACATGCATAGTGTGTCTGCCATCGATACTTCTCCAAACTGTATACTCTAAAATTTCCAACCGTTCAAGGAAATAAGATTAAAATAATCATCAAGGAGACTCGTACGTGCGCCTGTCTGTTCAAGCGTGGTTGACGTTTGTGCATTTTGAAAAAAATCAAGTTATTTCATGAAAAGTATAATGAACATTAATAGAAAAGCATCAATCTAAATCAATAATAAAAGAACATTAGGAAGTTAGAATTTTTTTCTCGTTGTCGTTCAACCTCCATTAACTGCTATGATTGAATTTGTAAAAAATAAACATATTTTTATTATTCTTCAAGCGAGATAAATTGCAAGAACGTTTTACGCAGTGATACACTTTCGCACAATCAAATAATACAAACTAGAGCATAAGGTAGTAATGGAAAGATGATGAAGTTCTGAAATGGGCAGAGAATATTTATTTGAAAGCTTGGAGCAGCGCAAGTTAGTGAAGAAAAAAATATGAAAAAACAATTGATCAAATATTGACGGAATTTCTTTTAAGATAGTGAGATATCGATCCTGCTTTCAGAATGTGAGCAGTCCGTCACATTTTCTTGATCTGCATCTGCCATCTTAATTGATTGAACTATCCGGAAGTGAATTGCACCGAGATGCCCTCTGGTGTTTCCAAGGGGAGAATACTAACCGTGAAACCTCCTTGTGGAGATGCAGTGCACTTTAGTGATCACCTTTTGCGTCCATCCGCCCACTCGTCTTTTTACACTTTTTATGACCACCAAGCTCTGTAACTTTTAGACGTAATCAAATGCCACTTGTTAGGTGAATTGCCGCTTAAACTACATTTCAGGCCAAATTATGTCCCGTGACAGTTAACCTCATATTTTCATGGGATGTTGCTTGTAACTAGTACTGCCGAAAGACATTCAACATATTCTGTTTCAATTTGGTATAAACATTGTCTCATAGACAAAAGTATGCCCTTTTGGGTCTAGTCTCGTTAACGCCATTTTATTAAAGTTGTAGCCTTCGAATTAGTTTTTAAACTTCGTGCAAACTTTGGTAAGAATACTGCTCTTATCGGCAGTATTAAACAATTCCGTATGGTTGGTCATGGGGAAACGTGGTGATTGAAGAGATAGCCGTACCTTTTCTCACAATCCCTCCAATTTTCGTTTTCAGTGGTATAAGGGACACATGTTCATGTATGCAAAGGGGGGAGGGTCTATCAAGTGGCTTTTCATTTTCTCCTGGCTCTGGTTTTTCTTCGTTTGCCAGAAACTTACAATTTGAGTGAATTTAGTGGGAAATCTAATGTCCACCTTCCTCCTCGTTACACAGTATTTTTGGGACTGAATTGCCAGAGCCTTATGCATGAAGCTGATGTGACCATAAAGGCATTATTCATAAAAGGATAAGTTTTGCCCTGCCAATCGTTTAATTGATTCCGTTTATCCGTTTTATGACAAGTTTTAAATATGTATTTGTTGATGTTTATGGAGCTTAACATTGAGAGCATATGACTTCAAAGGTGAAAGGGTGCATCTTCACTTAGGCGCTAGCCGAAAACCGTTGTTGCGTTACCTTAAAGGTTTTGTTTCATTCACGCCATTTTGGACACGTATATGTTCCATGTTGAACAACAAATTATATAGGGCGATGTGTTTAATCATCATAGCTAAAGAACAATTGAACGTATTGTGATGTTTCAAAGACCTAAATGTACTTCTTATGGGTTTTGTCTCGTCTATTCCATTTTGGACAGAGTTATGACCCCTGAGGATCAAAATTATACCGCTACACGGGCTGCTGCTTGCACTGATGAGTTTTGGACGGAGTTGGATTTCAAGCATTTAATGTCATTATTTAAATGAGTCATAGCCCCTTAAAGAGCATCGTTTCTTAACTTTGGTTCCCAACACAACTTCAGATATTGAATCCTCTGAGGCAAACTGTAATGAGCGAGGCCCTTTGCAATTTACCCATGACCAACAACTCTTGTTTCGAAATGTGCGTCCTGGTAGTAACAGTTGGATGATTTTTACTAATGTATTGATGGATCTATCAAGATAAAAAATATTCGAAACCGATCATCACTTGAATCTGTATGAAATTCTAACACTTTTATTGCAAGTTAAACATGAATTTTTGCAATCTTTGCAACGCTCTTGCTTTGAATTCTTTACAAACATCCAACCACAAAGGACATAGAGTTCGGTAACTTTCAGGCATCTGCCAAACACAAATAATTATGAAGTTTTACTTATTATATCTCTTACACTAAATGGATTTCCATGAAGTTGTAACTCTATATGAACGTCCTCTGAGTTTAAAACGGGCCAAACGCATTTTTATAGCATCTGCATTTTCATGTGATGTATTTAATTAATACCGAAATATACCAAATTGACATTTAAGTACGTTTTAATATTTTTACTGTATAAGTTCTTTACATTATTTATACTTTTTGAATGCAGTTAAAATTTATACCGATGATAGTAGACTTCATTCCAAGATACTGTAGAATACAGATTGAATGATCTACAAGGAACGAATACATACACACACACACACACACACACACACACATTGATCAATGCACCCATACATCTCTCTCTCTCTCTCTCTCTCTCTCTCTCTCTCTCATAGCATTTATCAGTACACAATGCATCCATATGAGGCGCCGTAGCGGACAAAAACTGGTCCAATCAGAACGTTGCCGTTGAAATGTAAACGTCATGTGTTCAGAATTCCAATTTCACATGTTGTATCAAAAATGCTTGTCCTTAAAGTTCCATTTTCAAGGTCGATATTTTAGATTGTATATGTTGAATTAAACAGTAGTGGTTAAGATTTTAGATCGTGTCGTTTGAATTACACGGCGCTGGTTGAAATTTCAATGTCATACGTCGAGAATTCCTAATTTACGTATTGGTTCAAAGAGTTTATGTTGAAAGTTCCATTTCATTTGTTGAGTATTTAGATTTCATCTGTTGAATTACACAGCTCTGGTTGAAAATTCTATGTCTAATGTTGAGTTTTTAGATTGTATATTCTGAATTACATGGCGGTTGTTGAAATCTTAATGTCATATGTCGAGAGTTTCAATTTATCATGTTGAATCACATTAATTGTGCTGAAAGTTCCATTTCGTATGTTGAGTTTTTAAATTGTATCTGATGAATTACACATCGGTGATTGGATATTTTATTGTGCATGTCAGAATTGCTATTTTTATATGGTGAAATGATGTGTTTGTGTTAAAAGTAACATTACACAATGTCCACTTTAACAATTCAAAATAATATCGAGTATTAAGATACATCATTCGTGTATTCAATTATGAGGCGCCATTACATTTCGTGCATTTACAGTCTGAAAGTTACTATTCACAAGTCGAGAATTATTAAGAATTTCTTTGCTAGAGGTCGCTCTTGTGAACGGACCGCGTTATATTTAAACAAGTAGGCTGCTTGTCGTTGCTGTGAAATTCAACAGATAAAATCTAAATACTCGCCATATGAAATGGAACCTTCATCATAAACAGTTACATACAACGTGGGATTCTCGACATATGATATTGAAATTTCGACCACCACTGTGTAATTCAAAATATACACTGTAAAACGTCGACATAGGAAATATAACTTTAAACTACCACTGTATGATTCAACATATAAAACCTAAACTGTCGATCTAGAAAATGGAATTTTAAGGACATGCAATTTGATCTAACACGTGATATTGGATTTCTCGACGTGCGACATCGAAATTTCAACTGCAACTTTATCATTGGACCAACTTTTGTCCGCTATGGCGCCTCATACATCCATTCATACAGATGTTGAGATGATACTTGTTACATCAAGGTGTCATATGATCCATTGTTTCAAGAGCATTCACTTCCTTTCTCATCTTATAAACATTTCCGGTCTCACCGTCTTTCTTAACAATCCGTATATATGTAGCTGTGCTAGCTGTTGGAATTAATTAATGTAAATCTAAGCTATATCAGCCAACAGCTGGGAAAGATAATGATATTCCTGAGTCTGTTGCAATATTCATGAAGTTGTCGACTGATGATTTTGGTTTGACATGTACTAAAAGAGCGTCCAATTCCTCTTGATATAGTCTATTCGTTTGGTTCGGTTATACTATTTGATTTTTCACGTATTGGTCATGGAAAATAGTTTCGAGAAGATCACAGCTTTGTCAAGGATTGACAATGCATTAAATGAAGCAATGAATTATGGGATACTAAAGTCTATTGCTTTATTTGAAGCTAACGGAGCATGCCTCGCCGCGTCAGGATCGATGGAGATTTCATCAGGGGAAGCATATGCTGTGTCCAGGTCCATTCTAAATCCGGTAAAGGGACTTTTTCAGATTTGCATTAGCTCGATGAACTATGTTTGTCTTGGACACCATCCTGGTACTCTGGTAGGCAGATCCCAATTCAATACGGATATATATTTCGATGTGGGCATACAAACTCGTGAGAAAAAAGCAGAACTTGTGGAAAGCGAAAATCGTCATGTCTCGGTTGATCGGAAAGAGGCTTTGCTCATGGCTGCCATACTGTTCAATAATTATCTCTTGATTGGAATTGGGCTGTACGGGTCGAATATATGTCTAAAAGAGTTGCAACTCATCCAGGGCATTTTAGTTTCGGAACACATTATCTGATAATATTCCTCAACCAGATTCATTTTCTGCAGGAAGTACATACGTTTTTCTCCTCACCTTAGCGGGATATCACCTATTTCTATGGATATGTTTCGGAAATGGCACTTTTCGTATTGTTGTCAGATATTCTGGACATAGCTGACTCATCTGCATTTCGCTGATCTTTGGGGTATGCTCAAGTTCGCCCTGATCGCAAGTAAATTGGATATTCTTTGCTGTCTGGCAAACATGGATAAATTACGTGGCTATACAACAGACCGATAAGATTACGGAATAATGCACACAGTCTAGTTAAAGATATTTGTTTATTCTTATAGTTACGCATTTCAAGAAGAGAAAAAAGAATCTGCAAATTACATTTTTGAGCCAAACATATAGCATTAAGAAAAATTAATTGCACATTGGGAAGAATTTATTTATTTATTTATTTATTTATTTACTTATTTATTTAGACAATTAAAATTGAATGGCAGATAAAAATCCAAAATGCTGCCTAAACCTACACATTACACTTGGATACATGCCATCCATTTACCGCAAAGATTAAAAATTATTTCGCCCATGTCCTTACAGTATACAGTTATCTGTGCTCTCCTAACAAGTAACAAACAGATGCAAAATGAAATCACCAATTTTAACTGCATTCGAAAAATGTCAGTCATGAGAATAACTCATCATCCAGTACACATATTACAATATAGGTATTAAAAGGTCAATATGTGTGATTGAACGCTATCGTCATACTTCATCAATGCAGCCGTTCTTGTACATTGTGGGCTCTCCATTTGTAATATAAGATAGCCTAGAGACATTTTAATTATTTGCGCACTCTACTGTGAACAGTATACGAGGATTTCCTGTCCATAATACAGCGGCAGATTAGTGGGACGGAAAGGTGATTCAGTTACATGTATATTGATTCTCAATAAATATCGATTAAGTGAATTGCAATTTGCCCTAAATCGAGAATGAAGAATTTGAGACTTACTTTCACCCCAAATAAGTGTCCGGGAAAATGATTGTCATAATTATTTAATTCACTTTTGAAGTTGTTAATATAGTCGCTTTGACGAGGCTCGATAGATAATTATTCCGGTGATGAACGACTGAATAAAGAAACAAGTTGCAAGGAACCTGTTGTTGCTCTGATATATCGGATGTATATATTACGTAAATTATAGCAAGTAATATCACTAACAGATTATGTAGTCAGAGAAGTGAAATAAAGAGAGCTTGAACCAACTGTCGTTTTGTCAAAGGTGTAATATTGTGAATTCTAGACTTTCCAAATTTCTATATTAATTTTGTTGCATCAGTCACAATTCTGGCTGCCTTATATTTTTGAGTTTAGTTTCTCAGTAATGTACAGTTGTTCCAAAGCACGTTACCATATTCCAGAAGATGTCGTACGAAAGAAGTATAATTACTAAAGATTTATTGTCAGGTGAAATGCTAGTCTGCGCATTACACTTTTTGACATTTATTTTTCTTTCCTGTCGTCAATATGTTTTTGTGCAATGAGCAATCGTTTTAGAGAAAAACTCAAGATGTTTAAAATAGTTAAAATGCTCTCTGCGTCGTGTCTCTTCAAGTGATCTATTATAAATAAAATTATAATATTGAAAAAAGAACTGATTTATGCTTGTCGCATCGTGTCAGATGAAACTTGTTTCAGCGCATAATTTTGTTTTCATCTTTTACCGCAAAGTAATGATTATTCTGTTCCCCTCTTCCTCCTTTTACGTTTCCCCATCTTATGGCCACATCCATACTACCTCTGCTTCTATTATTGTTCTGATCCATCAACAACAAAAATAAGCACAGCAAATATTCCGTCTACTTTTACAATTTAGAGAGTTCGTAACGATAATTATGACTATGACATACAGGTTAGAAATCAGCTTCCAGCAGGTGAAAACGTTCAGTTCGATTTTAAAATGTGAATGAGTGTTGTGGATATTATATGTAGAATTCTGAAAATTACAACAAAAGGAACCAAACATGTACGAATTGAACAATAGATCAATCGAACATGCAGCTCATTGTCCCGACTATAACCACGACTATAAACATAACAATTACACAATATAAAGTAGGTAAAATAGTTTACAGGTGGTCTAATAGGTGAAACCGAAAACTCACTCATTAACAATGTACAACTAGATGGACTGACGGACAGGAGACCTGTACATTAGATACAATACAATACAGCCTAGAAGAAATAATAGAGAAGTCGTCTATATAACAAAAAAAAACCAAACTGTATTACACTACTAATATACAATTATCAAACAGTACATATTTATATATATATATATTTGGCATTCCTTTGGTCTCATCCACTTCTACATGAGGTTAGTTGCGGTAAGATGGTAGAGAAGCATACAGCATATATGGGGCGTGATTGATCGTCATTACTTCTGAATAACATAATTTTCAAGGCCGAATATCCGACATGCATTGTCTATAAGGCGCAATCGCCACTTGCCAGTAAGGCCGAATGGCATAATTGTCAAGGCGGACCAGCCACTTTGACATTGGTTGATACCACTGTTAAGTCCGAATTGCCACTGTATTGAGAAAGAGCCGCCAGAACTTGTTATGTCTGTAAGTTGAGTGGATTGTGGACAGAATGCCCCATAATTCAATAGCGGCGAATACCGCTTGCAGAGATACGACAGGTTTATCTTGGTGAGTCGTCTGGTTGCCACCTCCACTAATTAGTGAATTAGTAGGATATCGGAAGGTTAATAAGAAGACGCGAAGGCCGAAGGCGAACCATATGTAACAGAATTGCAGGTGGTGGTTCGGGCGGTGGAGAATTAGTAAACACAATCTGCCGTCTGTCCTTGTAGATCAACAAGTAGATCTCTGCTTTTTTGACATTACTGGTAATGCCAGAAAAAAAAGCGGAGACCCACTTGTTGATCTCTTTGTCCTTGCTGATCAACTCAGCACGCACACCTCATCTCTGATTGTCTGATAGTTGATAGCAACATTGTGAACGTGTCTGCTGAGCTAACCTTGCATTATAATATTTTGCTGACAAAATTCTTTGTATAAACATCATTTAACTACATTAAATACCTAACAGAAAAAAAAAGATTGAAAAGTGCAAGAAAATGGCGTTCATATTCAAACATAAGAACGTGTATGTCCACGTTGTTAATTTGCGCCATCTGTTGGACTATACCTGTTTTAACACCAATATATATTAGGAGATTCTTCATATGGAGACTGCTTAGGTCACATTGAAGTCGTAGGCCGAGTTTCGTGTCTTGAAAGTTGTTTTTGTTTTTTTTTTATAGTAAAAGGTAACGTTTGTGCGAAATTCAAACAGAAATATCCTTATGACAAAAGGCGAATTTAAAGACGAGGAAACTGATTTCACTGCTTCATATGTTTTAGGTAGTAACAATAACCCAAAGACATTACACAAAACATACACATTACTATGCAGGCTATCGAAACAAACCTCAAATTTATTCGTTGTTGATGGTTTAACAAACCTGGTGATTGTTTAGCGAGGTTAATCTTTCATAGTCTCACACACAAAAAATTGAAGGAGCTTATCACTGAAGCAATATTTTACCTGAATTAACTCCACAGCAGGTAGCATTCAGTTGTGGATAATTGCTGAGGTGAATATGACGTTTTATGAACCATTTAACCTCATACTGACCGAAAGTGAGTACGAAAGGATGACTGGTTCACAAAACATCATATTCAAACAAATGTATATAATAGTAATCTCACATGCTTCAATTTGCTTATAATTCTATGTCAACTACATAGCACGATGAATAAACATTATGATGTCATGACAGCGGAAGATAATGAATTATTGCAAAACTATGTCTTCGTGTCGACAAGTGAAAAGCGTCTCTCAAAATTTAGAATAAATAAATGATCACGTGGTCCTCTATTTTGCAATTCAGTCATTTCCGAAATTGCGCATTACTTAGTTTTAACAGTCATGCTTAGAGAGAGAGAGAGAGAGAGAGATCTGTCAATCTGGGGCTTAAAACATTTGATGTCAAGGTGTTCTTTTGTTGTGTCAGTTTGGAGCTATTTTAATGTTTATTCAAATTATTTGGATTCGAAAGGATTAATTCTTTTTTTCTGGAAATATATGTGTGCTCATACAGAAATCTTGAACAAAGACATTTCTTAAAAACTGTATTCGGATTTTCAACACCGGAGTGTTATTTCTTGTGTTTCCTCAAGGAACTGTAGATTTTAACACTGTACAGAATACACCATACGTCATCGCCTTCCATCTTGAATTCTTCGGCAGGACTCGAATTTGATTTCATTAGAACATTTCAATAGTAAGACTTCTAAAAACAAATTCGTGGATTATTCTTGGATTATTTTTGGATTTGATTCTTAAAACCGTAAGTTCTTATTTTTTCATTTTTTACAGTATTTTTCCAGGGAAATAAATAATTTTTTAATTCATTCAAAGCTTGTGTTTTCATTCTTTCTTGTGTTACATTTTATTCGAGCCTAATCACGTAACATAAGAGTTGATACTGATTATATTTTCTTTAACAATCGTTTCACACGTATATGTTGTTTTTCATTTGTCTATTGTTTCAGGTACGAGATACATTCTAAACTTAAATAGCATATGGAAAATAATGAGCTTCCAGTCTGATCTATTTCATAAAATTTTACAAAACTTTCAGAAAGTAGAATTCATTGTACATGTAAAAAGTGATTTAAGTTGACATGATTGCACATTTTTAATCCCTTCAGTAAACGATTTTTTTTTATTTTCATTGTTTTAAAATAGTTATTAGTACCTATTTACTCGTTGATAAGTAAGATGCAAGTGTAAACTGTACAAGCCAAGATATGCCGTCTAATAATGCACTGGAAGATCAGGGTCTATGCAGTTTGTTAGGAGCAGAATGTACATCAAACAACATAGACCCTTATCTGACGGCACATCATAATTTATATTGTTTGCTGTTGAACCAGACCGAAAAGCCAGATGTATCAGGATAAAATATTTTTTTTAAAAAGAATAAATTTTCAATATTTGTGAAAATAATGTATAATTATTGTATTCTTAATCACTGATAATGATAGCTTTTTATTACTATATACAACCTATTATTTAATCAGAATCCTTAAAGACAGTTAACTCAGGCTTTACTTAACAAGTCTATGTTATTGTTTTTGTAGGCTTTAACGCCATTTTCAGCACAAGATAGGCTATACATGGCGGCCAGTATAATTGGTGGAGGAAGAACCCTGGAAAACCCCGGGAAGAACCACCGACCCACAAGAAGCTACTGGCAGGCTTTCTCGCGTACCAACGTTAGCCGAGCCTGAGACTCAAAATCGCGGAGACAGAGGTGATATGGCAGTGATCCGTAACGATGAGCGCTTTAGACCACTCGGCCACTCGGACCCCGACAGATATAGTGCAATGTCTTCTATACATCGTAAGTAAACTTGGCGGCTGTATCAATATTCATTTCGTGCATGATATTTCATAAACTTTTATTAACACCGCATATTGAAAATCAAATAGTAATCCTACATGAATGGTCCACATTCTGGCCCCCTTCCTAATTTTGGGATTAGAAAATCCTATTTATTCTTGCATAATTATCTTCATAGAAGATTCGTTTGTAAGTAATAATTACATTTAAGTTACCAGCAATTGTTCAATTTGTAATAACTCAGGTTCTTAATTTATCACTTTGAATATGAAGTATTACGTTTTGATGATAACACGGCTAATGTACTCTAATAATAATCTTGAATCCGATTCACGATTTATGTAAATATTTATAAAATATCCGGGTTTGTTTTTTTCAAATTGGTTGTCATCTTTGTTTGCACAAAAATCCCTTGATGTTTAGCCATTATTTGACAGGATTCGCATGTTTTCACAAACTTAAACAATCCAACGCCAGTAACAAAGGGATTGTGACGTAAGGTAAAAGTGAAATAACGTTTTGCCATCTGAAGTGAATAGCATTACTAAGAAAGAAAAAAAAATACGCCATTTTCAAGTAAAAATGAAGAACTCAGAGAGAGCAAGTTTTAAACTTCTTCATTTGTCAGAATGATTTCCTATGTAAAGTCATTGTCTGATTCTTACGGAGAGCCATGAACTTGATGCAGTTAAAAGGTTTGGAATAAAATCCAATTATACCTTGCATTCATTTTTTAAGGTAGGGGCCATTTGTACTTCTTTAAGGCAATGTCTGAAATGATACGTAAGTTGCTGGTCCGTGTGTATATCCAACACAAAATATTTCCCACCAATCAGCATGCCATATTCTTTCCTTCAACTTAGATACATTGAAGTATGATCATTATCCTGTAATTTCTCTCCCGTTCAGGTTTACCTTACTTTCCTTTATAGTTTATCTTTTTCATTTTTAAACTTTATGCTTTGCAAAAAGTAAATATTACAAAGCAGCGAAGAATTGCAATTGCCGAACACGTTCACCATATTAAGATTTTCGGGTTCCAATATTAATCCACAACTATTTCAAATCTCTTTTTAAAATCATGTAATGTACCAATAGTGGTTTCATGATTTCTTTGACAAGAGGCTTCAAAATGTTCTTCTGTTTCCTTTGCAATTAATTGAAATCATGGCCCCATGTAAATTCTTATTACATTTAAGCTGATTCTTTGAAGCAATAAACAAAATATTATCGAATACTGCTTAAATGGGGTCAAAAGAAAAGATAGTGGTTGTTCTAGCATATTGCCTGCTTACATTCAGTGGAGAAAAGCCAGCAAGCAACGGTGAAATGTGAATCTTTTGAACAGCGAATGCTACATAGAGCTATTCACATGTCCGTGATCTGGAATTGTAAAATTATCAATTTGGTATCTAACAATCAGTGAGATTAGTAATATCTTGCCCATGTCTAACGGTATTTTAGGAATACGATATTGTCATACGGTCCAAGTTTTAACTTACAAAATATGCATTTTTATATATACATCTTTATTACAGGTTTATCCCTTCTTGTTACAGGCGGCATTTCAATTGTTAGGTGTAAGACAACCTCAAAAATGGGTTGACATTTTATACCATTTAAAACTGTCAACAGTATTTTTTATAACTCTTCTGGGCATAGACCACGAGATGGTCAGTTATCCGTCTTCCATTGTCTTTTGTTTGTCCCCAAGTGCTCGGAGGATTACCATGAAACTTGACACACACACATTCATCCCATGATGTAGTCGGTCCCAAATGAAAATGGTGTCGATCGGACATCCAATATGGCCATCTTGACAATCTTAATCGTTACCTATCCTGAATGGATGAAGATATCAACATGAGGTTACATCAGAAGATTTCTTATGATATCTGGTTAGTCCTAAATGAAAATGGGACCGATCTGACATCTGATATGGCCGTCACAGAAATATTGAAAATATTGTTATCTTTACTCCTCCTAAAAGAAAATGAATCCTGCCATGGGATGTTCAACAAATAACTTAATACGATGATTAGTCATGAATGAAAATTATGCCATCCGTCTTCTAGTATGACTGCCATGCCGGCCATCTTGAAACTCTTGTTATCACTACTTCTTCTAGATTGCTGGTTATACTGACATTTTGCATTCACGAAAAGACCTACAAGATGGTACTAAATAGAAATGGCACCAATCTGTTACTGAATATGGCGGCCATGGCATTCATCTTGTACATCCATTTATCTTAGCTCATCCAAAGCGGAGAGTTATATCGACACGTGGTCTCCTCCATAATATTTCTTGTCTTTTAGGTCGTAAATGAAAATGGCGCCAGGTTGACATCCAATATGTCCACCATAGCAGTTAATTTTGAAAATCTTGTTATCGCAGAAGAATATCAAAGATGGGTTGAACACTAGGCAGTTAAATGGAAGAAATCGTCTTATCTTGAATTCCTTGAAATTATTTTTAGCCAGTAGAGCGTCAGTCTCTTCGAGAGACTCTTGTTGTGTACTCTATTTTTTGTTTTCTGTAGCGTGATAGTAAGATATCAAAACTATAATTTTGAGATGAAACGTGAAATATCTGAAATTATGAAAAAGTCGATATGGTATTTTGTCGTTGCTTTTACGCATGATCATTTTCTTATTTCACTATAATCATAGATATTGGATCCTGCTCTGTTGATTGGTTTTGATGGGTCTGCATCTAAAGCGTTACGCTCCTAAATGAAGACATTTTTGTCTTTTTCTTGTTTAGTTGACCTGAAATTTAGGAATAGTTTCTTGCATAAAACTAGTGTATGCTCTTAAAGGTCTATATATATATATATATATAAAGCCGTTTTTTTTACCTTTTTCTCTTTGCGATAAATTAAAATTAACTGCTATTAAATTTACAAAATCGACACTGTTATAATTCTAAACTATAATATTTATTCTTGTACATTACCGTCGCGAATGTATGAGAACACTACAGGTTGACTAAGTTAGTCATTAATGTATTTCGCTGTCGAAATATGAACTCGAAAAAGCATCAGCTTTTAAAGTAAAAGAACAATATTAATGATTGTTCGCCCGTTGTACTATTCACCTTTTAAAAGTTTAATGATGTATCACTTTTCGTTATATATATATATATATATATATATATATATATATATATATATATATATATATATATATATATATATATATTCGATGAATTTTGTCTTAACAGTGTGTGTACAGTTTTCGCAATACATGCATACATCAGTCAAACGTTTTTTATTTTTTGTGGATTTTAGAAATACACTATTCTGTCAAACTTTAATTTTGAGATATTTTCATTGATAACACAAACATTCTTTATTAATAAACTAATTTTTTACGTTAGAGGATAAAATCAAGGGGAAATTAATTTAACGGAAAGTTTAAACCTTTTGAAAATTTAAGACAAATTTAACATTAAGAATTTTTACACTTTAAAAACAAAGCGTTTGAGAAAATATATGAAATCTGACTTGATTATGCATTTAAATTTCCCTTATAAAGCTCTGACCAGTTGAAAGACATGCATCTCTCTCTCTCTCTCTCTCTCTCTCACACACACACACACACACACACCAATTCATCTTGTACGTAAATGAAACACGATCGTCAGTGTTTGTCGATCAGTAATGGCCGACTTAACGTTAACAGACAATGTTAACAACACACAAATACGTTGCAGCTTAGACAATAATGTATTTCTGCAATATTATTTATATCAGCATTTCCAACCAGTTCAAACACTGGACTTTCTCTCTCCCTCTTTCTCTCTCTCTATAACACACACACACACACACACACACACACACACACACACACACACACACACAATATCTTGTACGCTGAGACTTTTCACGAACTTTGGACGTGGATAAAATAAATGGCATTGTAATGTGTACACTGTATGGAAGTTGCACACCTAAATAGGAGTGTATCCCTTTGTCAACTAAGTTGTCTGCATTAAACATCAATATGTACAATCAACATTGTTTGCATATGGTTATTAACATACATATATTATAAATCAAAACACCCCACGAAAATGTTAGAGCATGCAGACCAACTCCATGTGAGGCGACATCTCTGTACGTTGAGTCGTAAAAACGGGCAGATCAATAGATAGATAGAACTTTAGGTATTTCTTAAGAATACGAAGTTAAGATATATTGCGTCTTATACGGACATCAGTATTATAAATACATCATGTGATTATGCTAAGGTCAGATCAGGTTGCTGGTCACGTGTATGTATACAAGAGATAATATACAAACATATAATCTTCAATATTATTTTTAAAGAGACACCTTTTGGATTCCAATATTTACTTTACACGTGGAGTCCCACATTTGTCAAGAAATATGTCATGTAGAATATAATCCCAATGAACTACAGTAGATCATGGTTAAATCGTTGTAGTTGTTTCCAGAAGGGTGCACATACGATCCCCATCATTAGATCAACCTGGACTGGCTGCAGTAGTGTATCTCAGGGCAAAACCATCTCGTCTTAAAACATTGCCACGATACAATATATCGCTGAAAGTATTGTTGAGTCGAAAACACCAAAGCAAACCAAATGAGGACCGATTGTTGCCA
This sequence comes from Sinohyriopsis cumingii, assembly GCA_028554795.2. Taxonomy (NCBI): domain Eukaryota; kingdom Metazoa; phylum Mollusca; class Bivalvia; order Unionida; family Unionidae; genus Sinohyriopsis; species Sinohyriopsis cumingii. The sequence goes on along the minus strand of CM068829.1, from coordinate 77,903,074 downwards.
GCAAGGAACGCTCTTCTTCTGTTATATAATATTTGTTTCTGGATAAGTTCTTACGATGGTGCTTCATTAGATTTTTGCATTTATACACCGAAAAGCAATTTATTGCTTCATTTTGTTATGTGTCATCCTACAAAATGTTGGATAAAGAAAGGGTGAAGTTGAAACTGTTCAGATGCGTTATGATACCGAGCATAGTCGTCAAATGACATTTGAAATGATCTAATATTACACTAAAATATTCAGCAGTAAAGTAAAGTCACTTAAAGGGTATCACATACTTCCCAAAGTTTCTCCCGTCTTCTATGGTTTCTGGTAGCTTATTTCGAGTTTCCGGTAGTAGCAGCGATATTAGTGCGGACACTGTAGACAGTACTCCAAATATGATTAGTAGAAGTCCTCTCTCTCTCTCTCTCTCTCTCTCTCTCTCTCTCTCTCTCTCTATATATATATATATATATATATATATATATATATATATATATATATATATATATATATATATATATATATATATATATATGTGTGTGTGTGTGTGTGTGTGTGTGTGTGCAGGGTGATTGTGTCTTTGTGTGACATAGCGCATACTTTCAGACATCGTTCACGATTCCCTGGAGAGCATGATCACTCGCCATTTTTCTATTGTTTGAATTGGATGACATGAGATTGTCCGTATTAATATATTTTAAGGTTCTTTCTCGGTCCTTGTGATAAGCCTGTGCTCAAGGACATTTGTAACCAAAAAAGGACCTTTTAAATAAATGGGCTTCGCTAGACATATACATTTATTGCAGAATGCTAATTTCCTGTCCAATTAGCCCTACAATTAGTCACAAATGGATGTCCTTCATAATAATTCCTGAATTCAGTTCTATGAATTTTTCGTCAGTGGGGGTGCTTGTTTGGTGGTGGGTTGGTGTAATTGCAGTTTTCCTCTCTAAACTAGCCAATTTTAATGAGATTGTAACGTAACCATTTTTTATGCTATTTTCGGAAAACCTGATCATTGTTCAATTATCTATTAGCAAAGCGAAAGAAACACGTGCAATACTTCGAATGCACGACAGATTTATCTCCGTTATATTACTGAACCTCTGTAATGTGGTCCGTTTTAATCCCTCAAAGAGTTAATTACGGAATTATCTAAAACAATGCAATTCTTAGCGCATGAGAGGTTTGTTAATAAACAGAGTGTATTTAAATTCAACACCCAATCGCTATGAACTCTTCTTTTTGCAAATTAATTTCAGGTGTGGATCTCTGAGAAATATAGCCTTTTTTTCCATAGCACTCTTTAATACATATTTATAAAACTTCATCTGCAAGACTGTGTGCATCGTCGTAAGCAACGGGCGGTATATCTCCTGCACTCTCTTGTCAGCCTTGACCGCCTGTGCTAACAATTCCTCTTTTTTCATGAGTATGCACGAATGAGAATACCTTTTCAACAACACAATTAAACCAATTTTCAACACGTCATTGAGAGTGTCCGTTTAACTTATCGATAAGTGAATGTTTATGAAAGAGAAACTTTGATTGGTTCATTCGAAGAATGTAAAAGGTCAGATTGGGTCACAATATCAAGAAAATTTTATTTGCACTCGCAGTGATTGGTTAAACAGATTTAATGCATGTTCACATGAAACAAGCAAATCAAAGCATATGCCGCCCCTGTTGACAAAGGAACGTAGCTGATGGTCGCCAGTGACTGGCCACGATTGACTGTTTAGCAGGTTAAAAACGTTAGATACTTGAAACGTAGTATTGTCTACTAATTTTCAGGTAATACTCATTAATGTGTCCCGTATTGGAAAAAACGACTAATATTTTCAACAACCAACTATGATTAAAGTCAATGACAAATGTAATTTTATTCGCTTGAGGGATGGCAATAGGAATGACTTGAAATTTACATGTTGCGTCCAAAGTACGTTATTGTCTGCGAAGTTTGAGGCACAATGCACGGGCATTATTTGTCATTCAGCGCGATATCATCATAGGATGTCTATAGACTGGTTTTGTGTGCTGTTGTTGTTGTGTCCCAGACATAAGTGTTTACGAGTAACGATTTAATTATTTCATTGTGGTATCATCTTATTCATTTGCATTGCCATGAAAGTCAAAATTTCCTTAACAGTCAGTCAGCCATGAGCTTCAAAAATACTTTTGATGTTTGTTTTTAGTAGAAGCTGGCATCCATGATTGATTGAATAATGATTGGCCCTATTGATGACGGAACTAATGCCATTAAAGAGTTTGTTTATCAAAAGTAAACATTGAGGTCAAAAAGGTTGTAAAACCCCAATATTTCAAATCTTATATTATGATTTATAGATACCTATCCCTAATTAACTCGATATTCCCATCAAAAAAATCAAAACAGAGATTTTATTTTGTTCAGACACCTTTTTAATTATTCTTATAAGTAGCCGGTTCTTTAGATGATGGCGACGACACAAATACTGACTATAAATCATGGGAAATGATGAATTTCAGAGACAAGCATGTTAAATATATGTCCAGGTTGTGATAAACCAGGTATGCAGTTGATGCCCTTATCATGTATCATTACATGATAACTAATTGATAGGACAATACCTCGGGACGTGTCGGCGGTACCATATCTCTTTTAAATCATAATAGACTCAAATGTGACGTAACAGTTTGAAGGTCCAATTATACACATAATTTTAGTTCCTTCAACAGATTATATCCTGATAATGATGTAGCATATAATGATGTCTTTCACGATCATCGTAGTTGTAAATATTTTAAAAGAACAAAACAAGAGGTCAAGAGAAAAGAAAAAACACTAAATGCCAAATCTACAACGCAAGGAGCTAGAATAGCACCAATACGTGCGGAGCAGGAGCCAGCATCCATGCCTGAGTTTCGTACCACGGTGGGGAAAAGTTCCGAAGAGTTGATGTAAATTACATTAAATCCCACAGAAACTCCGAACTTGGCAACCATTGCTAATGCAGACCTGACAATAAAACACAAGTAAGTTCAATCATAACATCTTGCAACGAATGGATAAAGTAGAGAAGTAAAGTTCTAGGTGTATAGTTTTACTAAATGTATGACAAATTATAATTGTGTACAAATACCGTAGTTTTAATGTACCAATTAAATTAGACTTTAATTTTACGTTTCCCCATCTTATGGCCACATCCATACTACCTCTGCTTCTATTATTGTTCTGATCCATCAACAACAAAAATAAGCACAGCAAATATTCCGTCTACTTTTACAATTTAGAGAGTTCGTAACGATAATTATGACTATGACATACAGGTTAGAAATCAGCTTCCAGCAGGTGAAAACGTTCAGTTCGATTTTAAAATGTGAATGAGTGTTGTGGATATTATATGTAGAATTCTGAAAATTACAACAAAAGGAACCAAACATGTACGAATTGAACAATAGATCAATCGAACATGCAGCTCATTGTCCCGACTATAACCACGACTATAAACATAACAATTACACAATATAAAGTAGGTAAAATAGTTTACAGGTGGTCTAATAGGTGAAACCGAAAACTCACTCATTAACAATGTACAACTAGATGGACTGACGGACAGGAGACCTGTACATTAGATACAATACAATACAGCCTAGAAGAAATAATAGAGAAGTCGTCTATATAACAAAAAAACAACAAACTGTATTACACTACTAATATACAATTATCAAACAGTACATATTTATATATATATATTTGGCATTCCTTTGGTCTCATCCACTTCTACATGAGGTTAGTTGCGGTAAGATGGTAGAGAAGCATACAGCATATATGGGGCGTGATTGATCGTCATTACTTCTGAATAACATAATTTTCAAGGCCGAATATCCGACATGCATTGTCTATAAGGCGCAATCGCCACTTGCCAGTAAGGCCGAATGGCATAATTGTCAAGGCGGACCAGCCACTTTGACACTGGTTGATACCACTGTTAAGTCCGAATTGCCACTGTATTGAGAAAGAGCCGCCAGAACTTGTTATGTCTGTAAGTTGAGTGGATTGTGGACAGAATGCCCCATAATTCAATAGCGGCGAATACCGCTTGCAGAGATACGACAGGTTTATCTTGGTGAGTCGTCTGGTTGCCACCTCCACTAATTAGTGAATTAGTAGGATATCGGAAGGTTAATAAGAAGACGCGAAGGCCGAAGGCGAACCATATGTAACAGAATTGCAGGTGGTGGTTCGGGCGGTGGAGAATTAGTAAACACAATCTGCCGTCTGTCCTTGTAGATCAACAAGTAGATCTCTGCTTTTTTGACATTACTGGTAATGCCAGAAAAAAAAGCGGAGACCCACTTGTTGATCTCTTTGTCCTTGCTGATCAACTCAGCATGCACACCTCATCTCTGATTGTCTGATAGTTGATAGCAACATTGTGAACGTGTCTGCTGAGCTAACCTTGCATTATAATATTTTGCTGACAAAATTCTTTGTATAAACATCATTTAACTACATTAAATACCTAACAGAAAAAAAAAGATTGAAAAGTGCAAGAAAATGGCGTTCATATTCAAACATAAGAACGTGTATGTCCACGTTGTTAATTTGCGCCATCTGTTGGACTATACCTGTTTTAACACCAATATATATTAGGAGATTCTTCATATGGAGACTGCTTAGGTCACATTGAAGTCGTAGGCCGAGTTTCGTGTCTTGAAAGTTGTTTTTGTTTTTTTTTTATAGTAAAAGGTAACGTTTGTGCGAAATTCAAACAGAAATATCCTTATGACAAAAGGCGAATTTAAAGACGAGGAAACTGATTTCACTGCTTCATATGTTTTAGGTAGTAACAATAACCCAAAGACATTACACAAAACATACACATTACTATGCAGGCTATCGAAACAAACCTCAAATTTATTCGTTGTTGATGGTTTAACAAACCTGGTGATTGTTTAGCGAGGTTAATCTTTCATAGTCTCACACACAAAAAATTGAAGGAGCTTATCACTGAAGCAATATTTTACCTGAATTAACTCCACAGCAGGTAGCATTCAGTTGTGGATAATTGCTGAGGTGAATATGACGTTTTATGAACCATTTAACCTCATACTGACCGAAAGTGAGTACGAAAGGATGACTGGTTCACAAAACATCATATTCAAACAAATGTATATAATAGTAATCTCACATGCTTCAATTTGCTTATAATTCTATGTCAACTACATAGCACGATGAATAAACATTATGATGTCATGACAGCGGAAGATAATGAATTATTGCAAAACTATGTCTTCGTGTCGACAAGTGAAAAGCGTCTCTCAAAATTTAGAATAAATAAATGATCACGTGGTCCTCTATTTTGCAATTCAGTCATTTCCGAAATTGCGCATTACTTAGTTTTAACAGTCATGCTTAGAGAGAGAGAGAGAGAGAGAGAGAGAGAGAGAGAGAGAGAGAGATCTGTCAATCTGGGGCTTAAAACATTTGATGTCAAGGTGTTCTTTTGTTGTGTCAGTTTGGAGCTATTTTAATGTTTATTCAAATTATTTGGATTCGAAAGGATTAATTCTTTTTTTCTGGAAATATATGTGTGCTCATACAGAAATCTTGAACAAAGACATTTCTTAAAAACTGTATTCGGATTTTCAACACCGGAGTGTTATTTCTTGTGTTTCCTCAAGGAACTGTAGATTTTAACACTGTACAGAATACACCATACGTCATCGCCTTCCATCTTGAATTCTTCGGCAGGACTCGAATTTGATTTCATTAGAACATTTCAATAGTAAGACTTCTAAAAACAAATTCGTGGATTATTCTTGGATTATTTTTGGATTTGATTCTTAAAACCGTACGTTCTTATTTTTTCATTTTTTACAGTATTTTTCCAGGGAAATAAATAATTTTTTAATTCATTCAAAGCTTGTGTTTTCATTCTTTCTTGTGTTACATTTTATTCGAGCCTAATCACGTAACATAAGAGTTGATACTGATTATATTTTCTTTAACAATCGTTTCACACGTATATGTTGTTTTTCATTTGTCTATTGTTTCAGGTACGAGATACATTCTAAACTTAAATAGCATATGGAAAATAATGAGCTTCCAGTCTGATCTATTTCATAAAATTTTACAAAACTTTCAGAAAGTAGAATTCATTGTACATGTAAAAAGTGATTTAAGTTGACATGATTGCACATTTTTAATCCCTTCAGTAAACGATTTTTTTTTATTTTCATTGTTTTAAAATAGTTATTAGTACCTATTTACTCGTTGATAAGTAAGATGCAAGTGTAAACTGTACAAGCCAAGATATGCCGTCTAATAATGCACTGGAAGATCAGGGTCTATGCAGTTTGTTAGGAGCAGAATGTACATCAAACAACATAGACCCTTATCTGACGGCACATCATAATTTATATTGTTTGCTGTTGAACCAGACCGAAAAGCCAGATGTATCAGGATAAAATATTTTTTTTAAAAAGAATAAATTTTCAATATTTGTGAAAATAATGTATAATTATTGTATTCTTAATCACTGATAATGATAGCTTTTTATTACTATATACAACCTATTATTTAATCAGAATCCTTAAAGACAGTTAACTCAGGCTTTACTTAACAAGTCTATGTTATTGTTTTTGTAGGCTTTAACGCCATTTTCAGCACAAGATAGGCTATACATGGCGGCCAGTATAATTGGTGGAGGAAGAACCCTGGAAAACCCCGGGAAGAACCACCGACCCACAAGAAGCTACTGGCAGGCTTTCTCGCGTACCAACGTTAGCCGAGCCTGAGACTCAAAATCGCGGAGACAGAGGTGATATGGCAGTGATCCGTAACGATGAGCGCTTTAGACCACTCGGCCACTCGGACCCCGACAGATATAGTGCAATGTCTTCTATACATCGTAAGTAAACTTGGCGGCTGTATCAATATTCATTTCGTGCATGATATTTCATAAACTTTTATTAACACCGCATATTGAAAATCAAATAGTAATCCTACATGAATGGTCCACATTCTGGCCCCCTTCCTAATTTTGGGATTAGAAAATCCTATTTATTCTTGCATAATTATCTTCATAGAAGATTCGTTTGTAAGTAATAATTACATTTAAGTTACCAGCAATTGTTCAATTTGTAATAACTCAGGTTCTTAATTTATCACTTTGAATATGAAGTATTACGTTTTGATGATAACACGGCTAATGTACTCTAATAATAATCTTGAATCCGATTCACGATTTATGTAAATATTTATAAAATATCCGGGTTTGTTTTTTTCAAATTGGTTGTCATCTTTGTTTGCACAAAAATCCCTTGATGTTTAGCCATTATTTGACAGGATTCGCATGTTTTCACAAACTTAAACAATCCAACGCCAGTAACAAAGGGATTGTGACGTAAGGTAAAAGTGAAATAACGTTTTGCCATCTGAAGTGAATAGCATTACTAAGAAAGAAAAAAAAATACGCCATTTTCAAGTAAAAATGAAGAACTCAGAGAGAGCAAGTTTTAAACTTCTTCATTTGTCAGAATGATTTCCTATGTAAAGTCATTGTCTGATTCTTACGGAGAGCCATGAACTTGATGCAGTTAAAAGGTTTGGAATAAAATCCAATTATACCTTGCATTCATTTTTTAAGGTAGGGGCCATTTGTACTTCTTTAAGGCAATGTCTGAAATGATACGTAAGTTGCTGGTCCGTGTGTATATCCAACACAAAATATTTCCCACCAATCAGCATGCCATATTCTTTCCTTCAACTTAGATACATTGAAGTATGATCATTATCCTGTAATTTCTCTCCCGTTCAGGTTTACCTTACTTTCCTTTATAGTTTATCTTTTTCATTTTTAAACTTTATGCTTTGCAAAAAGTAAATATTACAAAGCAGCGAAGAATTGCAATTGCCGAACACGTTCACCATATTAAGATTTTCGGGTTCCAATATTAATCCACAACTATTTCAAATCTCTTTTTAAAATCATGTAATGTACCAATAGTGGTTTCATGATTTCTTTGACAAGAGGCTTCAAAATGTTCTTCTGTTTCCTTTGCAATTAATTGAAATCATGGCCCCATGTAAATTCTTATTACATTTAAGCTGATTCTTTGAAGCAATAAACAAAATATTATCGAATACTGCTTAAATGGGGTCAAAAGAAAAGATAGTGGTTGTTCTAGCATATTGCCTGCTTACATTCAGTGGAGAAAAGCCAGCAAGCAACGGTGAAATGTGAATCTTTTGAACAGCGAATGCTACATAGAGCTATTCACATGTCCGTGATCTGGAATTGTAAAATTATCAATTTGGTATCTAACAATCAGTGAGATTAGTAATATCTTGCCCATGTCTAACGGTATTTTAGGAATACGATATTGTCATACGGTCCAAGTTTTAACTTACAAAATATGCATTTTTATATATACATCTTTATTACAGGTTTATCCCTTCTTGTTACAGGCGGCATTTCAATTGTTAGGTGTAAGACAACCTCAAAAATGGGTTGACATTTTATACCATTTAAAACTGTCAACAGTATTTTTTATAACTCTTCTGGGCATAGACCACGAGATGGTCAGTTATCCGTCTTCCATTGTCTTTTGTTTGTCCCCAAGTGCTCGGAGGATTACCATGAAACTTGACACACACACATTCATCCCATGATGTAGTCGGTCCCAAATGAAAATGGTGTCGATCGGACATCCAATATGGCCATCTTGACAATCTTAATCGTTACCTATCCTGAATGGATGAAGATATCAACATGAGGTTACATCAGAAGATTTCTTATGATATCTGGTTAGTCCTAAATGAAAATGGGACCGATCTGACATCTGATATGGTCGTCACAGAAATATTGAAAATATTGTTATCTTTACTCCTCCTAAAAGAAAATGAATCCTGCCATGGGATGTTCAACAAATAACTTAATACGATGATTAGTCATGAATGAAAATTATGCCATCCGTCTTCTAGTATGACTGCCATGCCGGCCATCTTGAAACTCTTGTTATCACTACTTCTTCTAGATTGCTGGTTATACTGACATTTTGCATTCACGAAAAGACCTACAAGATGGTACTAAATAGAAATGGCACCAATCTGTTACTGAATATGGCGGCCATGGCATTCATCTTGTACATCCATTTATCTTAGCTCATCCAAAGCGGAGAGTTATATCGACACGTGGTCTCCTCCATAATATTTCTTGTCTTTTAGGTCGTAAATGAAAATGGCGCCAGGTTGACATCCAATATGTCCACCATAGCAGTTAATTTTGAAAATCTTGTTATCGCAGAAGAATATCAAAGATGGGTTGAACACTAGGCAGTTAAATGGAAGAAATCGTCTTATCTTGAATTCCTTGAAATTATTTTTAGCCAGTAGAGCGTCAGTCTCTTCGAGAGACTCTTGTTGTGTACTCTATTTTTTGTTTTCTGTAGCGTGATAGTAAGATATCAAAACTATAATTTTGAGATGAAACGTGAAATATCTGAAATTATGAAAAAGTCGATATGGTATTTTGTCGTTGCTTTTACGCATGATCATTTTCTTATTTCACTATAATCATAGATATTGGATCCTGCTCTGTTGATTGGTTTTGATGGGTCTGCATCTAAAGCGTTACGCTCCTAAATGAAGACATTTTTGTCTTTTTCTTGTTTAGTTGACCTGAAATTTAGGAATAGTTTCTTGCATAAAACTAGTGTATGCTCTTAAAGGTCTATATATATATATATATATATATATAAAGCCGTTTTTTTTACCTTTTTCTCTTTGCGATAAATTAAAATTAACTGCTATTAAATTTACAAAATCGACACTGTTATAATTCTAAACTATAATATTTATTCTTGTACATTACCGTCGCGAATGTATGAGAACACTACAGGTTGACTAAGTTAGTCATTAATGTATTTCGCTGTCGAAATATGAACTCGAAAAAGCATCAGCTTTTAAAGTAAAAGAACAATATTAATGATTGTTCGCCCGTTGTACTATTCACCTTTTAAAAGTTTAATGATGTATCACTTTTCGTTATATATATATATATATATATATATATATATATATATATATATATATATATATATATATATATATATATTCGATGAATTTTGTCTTAACAGTGTGTGTACAGTTTTCGCAATACATGCATACATCAGTCAAACGTTTTTTATTTTTTGTGGATTTTAGAAATACACTATTCTGTCAAACTTTAATTTTGAGATATTTTCATTGATAACACAAACATTCTTTATTAATAAACTAATTTTTTACGTTAGAGGATAAAATCAAGGGGAAATTAATTTAACGGAAAGTTTAAACCTTTTGAAAATTTAAGACAAATTTAACATTAAGAATTTTTACACTTTAAAAACAAAGCGTTTGAGAAAATATATGAAAGCTGACTTGATTATGCATTTAAATTTCCCTTATAAAGCTCTGACCAGTTGAAAGACATGCATCTCTCTCTCTCTCTCTCTCTCTCTCACACACACACACACACACACACCAATTCATCTTGTACGTAAATGAAACACGATCGTCAGTGTTTGTCGATCAGTAATGGCCGACTTAACGTTAACAGACAATGTTAACAACACACAAATACGTTGCAGCTTAGACAATAATGTATTTCTGCAATATTATTTATATCAGCATTTCCAACCAGTTCAAACACTGGACTTTCTCTCTCCCTCTTTCTCTCTCTCTATAACACACACACATACACACACACACACACAATATCTTGTACGCTGAGACTTTTCACGAACTTTGGACGTGGATAAAATAAATGGCATTGTAATGTGTACACTGTATGGAAGTTGCACACCTAAATAGGAGTGTATCCCTTTGTCAACTAAGTTGTCTGCATTAAACATCAATATGTACAATCAACATTGTTTGCATATGGTTATTAACATACATATATTATAAATCAAAACACCCCACGAAAATGTTAGAGCATGCAGACCAACTCCATGTGAGGCGACATCTCTGTACGTTGAGTCGTAAAAACGGGCAGATCAATAGATAGATAGAACTTTAGGTATTTCTTAAGAATACGAAGTTAAGATATATTGCGTCTTATACGGACATCAGTATTATAAATACATCATGTGATTATGCTAAGGTCAGATCAGGTTGCTGGTCACGTGTATGTATACAAGAGATAATATACAAACATATAATCTTCAATATTATTTTTAAAGAGACACCTTTTGGATTCCAATATTTACTTTACACGTGGAGTCCCACATTTGTCAAGAAATATGTCATGTAGAATATAATCCCAATGAACTACAGTAGATCATGGTTAAATCGTTGTAGTTGTTTCCAGAAGGGTGCACATACGATCCCCATCATTAGATCAACCTGGACTGGCTGCAGTAGTGTATCTCAGGGCAAAACCATCTCGTCTTAAAACATTGCCACGATACAATATATCGCTGAAAGTATTGTTGAGTCGAAAACACCAAAGCAAACCAAATGAGGACCGATTGTTGCCAGCAAGGAACGCTCTTCTTCTGTTATATAATATTTGTTTCTGGATAAGTTCTTACGATGGTGCTTCATTAGATTTTTGCATTTATACACCGAAAAGCAATTTATTGCTTCATTTTGTTATGTGTCATCCTACAAAATGTTGGATAAAGAAAGGGTGAAGTTGAAACTGTTCAGATGCGTTATGATACCGAGCATAGTCGTCAAATGACATTTGAAATGATCTAATATTACACTAAAATATTCAGCAGTAAAGTAAAGTCACTTAAAGGGTATCACATACTTCCCAAAGTTTCTCCCGTCTTCTATGGTTTCTGGTAGCTTATTTCGAGTTTCCGGTAGTAGCAGCGATATTAGTGCGGACACTGTAGACAGTACTCCAAATATGATTAGTAGAAGTCCTCTCTCTCTCTCTCTCTCTCTCTCTCTCTCTCTCTCTCTCTCTCTCTCTCTCTATATATATATATATATATATATATATATATATATATATATATATATATATATATATATATATATATGTGTGTGTGTGTGTGTGTGTGTGTGTGTGTGCAGGGTGATTGTGTCTTTGTGTGACATAGCGCATACTTTCAGACATCGTTCACGATTCCCTGGAGAGCATGATCACTCGCCATTTTTCTATTGTTTGAATTGGATGACATGAGATTGTCCGTATTAATATATTTTAAGGTTCTTTCTCGGTCCTTGTGATAAGCCTGTGCTCAAGGACATTTGTAACCAAAAAAGGACCTTTTAAATAAATGGGCTTCGCTAGACATATACATTTATTGCAGAATGCTAATTTCCTGTCCAATTAGCCCTACAATTAGTCACAAATGGATGTCCTTCATAATAATTCCTGAATTCAGTTCTATGAATTTTTCGTCAGTGGGGGTGCTTGTTTGGTGGTGGGTTGGTGTAATTGCAGTTTTCCTCTCTAAACTAGCCAATTTTAATGAGATTTTAACGTAACCATTTTTTATGCTATTTTCGGAAAACCTGATCATTGTTCAATTATCTATTAGCAAAGCGAAAGAAACACGTGCAATACTTCGAATGCACGACGGACTTATCTCCGTTATATTACTGAACCTCTGTAATGTGGTCCGTTTTAATCCCTCAAAGAGTTAATTACGGAATTATCTAAAACAATGCAATTCTTAGCGCATGAGAGGTTTGTTAATAAACAGAGTGTATTTAAATTCAACACCCAATCGCTATGAACTCTTCTTTTTGCAAATTAATTTCAGGTGTGGATCTCTGAGAAATATAGCCTTTTTTTCCATAGCACTCTTTAATACATATTTATAAAACTTCATCTGCAAGACTGTGTGCATCGTCGTAAGCAACGGGCGGTATATCTCCTGCACTCTCTTGTCAGCCTTGACCGCCTGTGCTAACAATTCCTCTTTTTTCATGAGTATGCACGAATGAGAATACCTTTTCAACAACACAATTAAACCAATTTTCAACACGTCATTGAGAGTGTCCGTTTAACTTATCGATAAGTGAATGTTTATGAAAGAGAAACTTTGATTGGTTCATTCGAAGAATGTAAAAGGTCAGATTGGGTCACAATATCAAGAAAATTTTATTTGCACTCGCAGTGATTGGTTAAACAGATTTAATGCATGTTCACATGAAACAAGCAAATCAAAGCATATGCCGCCCCTGTTGACAAAGGAACGTAGCTGATGGTCGCCAGTGACTGGCCACGATTGACTGTTTAGCAGGTTAAAAACGTTAGATACTTGAAACGTAGTATTGTCTACTAATTTTCAGGTAATACTCATTAATGTGTCCCGTATTGGAAAAAACGACTAATATTTTCAACAACCAACTATGATTAAAGTCAATGACAAATGTAATTTTATTCGCTTGAGGGATGGCAATAGGAATGACTTGAAATTTACATGTTGCGTCCAAAGTACGTTATTGTCTGCGAAGTTTGAGGCACAATGCACGGGCATTATTTGTCATTCAGCGCGATATCATCATAGGATGTCTATAGACTGGTTTTGTGCGCTGTTGTTGTTGTGTCCCAGACATAAGTGTTTACGAGTAACGATTTAATTATTTCATTGTGGTATCATCTTATTCATTTGCATTGCCATGAAAGTCAAAATTTCCTTAACAGTCAGTCAGCCATGAGCTTCAAAAATACTTTTGATGTTTGTTTTTAGTAGAAGCTGGCATCCATGATTGATTGAATAATGATTGGCCCTATTGATGACGGAACTAATGCCATTAAAGAGTTTGTTTATCAAAAGTAAACATTGAGGTCAAAAAGGTTGTAAAACCCCAATATTTCAAATCTTATATTATGATTTATAGATACCTATCCCTAATTAACTCGATATTCCCATCAAAAAAATCAAAACAGAGATTTTATCTTGTTCAGACACCTTTTTAATTATTCTTATAAGTAGCCGGTTCTTTAGATGATGGCGACGACACAAATACTGACTATAAATCATGGGAAATGATGAATTTCAGAGACAAGCATGTTAAATATATGTCCAGGTTGTGATAAACCAGGTATGCAGTTGATGCCCTTATCATGTATCATTACATGATAACTAATTGATAGGACAATACCTCGGGACGTGTCGGCGGTACCATATCTCTTTTAAATCATAATAGACTCAAATGTGACGTAACAGTTTGAAGGTCCAATTATACACATAATTTTAGTTCCTTCAACAGATTATATCCTGATAATGATGTAGCATATAATGATGTCTTTCACGATCATCGTAGTTGTAAATATTTTAAAAGAACAAAACAAGAGGTCAAGAGAAAAGAAAAAACACTAAATGCCAAATCTACAACGCAAGGAGCTAGAATAGCACCAATACGTGCGGAGCAGGAGCCAGCATCCATGCCTGAGTTTCGTACCACGGTGGGGAAAAGTTCCGAAGAGTTGATGTAAATTACATTAAATCCCACAGAAACTCCGAACTTGGCAACCATTGCTAATGCAGACCTGACAATAAAACACAAGTAAGTTCAATCATAACATCTTGCAACGAATGGATAAAGTAGAGAAGTAAAGTTCTAGGTGTATAGTTTTACTAAATGTATGACAAATTATAATTGTGTACAAATACCGTAGTTTTAATGTACCAATTAAATTAGACTTTAATTTTACGTTTCCCCATCTTATGGCCACATCCATACTACCTCTGCTTCTATTATTGTTCTGATCCATCAACAACAAAAATAAGCACAGCAAATATTCCGTCTACTTTTACAATTTAGAGAGTTCGTAACGATAATTATGACTATGACATACAGGTTAGAAATCAGCTTCCAGCAGGTGAAAACGTTCAGTTCGATTTTAAAATGTGAATGAGTGTTGTGGATATTATATGTAGAATTCTGAAAATTACAACAAAAGGAACCAAATATGTACGAATTGAACAATAGATCAATCGAACATGCAGCTCATTGTCCCGACTATAACCACGACTATAAACATAACAATTACACAATATAAAGTAGGTAAAATAGTTTACAGGTGGTCTAATAGGTGAAACCGAAAACTCACTCATTAACAATGTACAACTAGATGGACTGACGGACAGGAGACCTGTACATTAGATACAATACAATACAGCCTAGAAGAAATAATAGAGAAGTCGTCTATATAACAAAAAAAAACCAAACTGTATTACACTACTAATATACAATTATCAAACAGTACATATTTATATATATATATTTGGCATTCCTTTGGTCTCATCCACTTCTACATGAGGTTAGTTGCGGTAAGATGGTAGAGAAGCATACAGCATATATGGGGCGTGATTGATCGTCATTACTTCTGAATAACATAATTTTCAAGGCCGAATATCCGACATGCATTGTCTATAAGGCGCAATCGCCACTTGCCAGTAAGGCCGAATGGCATAATTGTCAAGGCGGACCAGCCACTTTGACACTGGTTGATACCACTGTTAAGTCCGAATTGCCACTGTATTGAGAAAGAGCCGCCAGAACTTGTTATGTCTGTAAGTTGAGTGGATTGTGGACAGAATGCCCCATAATTCAATAGCGGCGAATACCGCTTGCAGAGATACGACAGGTTTATCTTGGTGAGTCGTCTGGTTGCCACCTCCACTAATTAGTGAATTAGTAGGATATCGGAAGGTTAATAAGAAGACGCGAAGGCCGAAGGCGAACCATATGTAACAGAATTGCAGGTGGTGGTTCGGGCGGTGGAGAATTAGTAAACACAATCTGCCGTCTGTCCTTGTAGATCAACAAGTAGATCTCTGCTTTTTTGACATTACTGGTAATGCCAGAAAAAAAAGCGGAGACCCACTTGTTGATCTCTTTGTCCTTGCTGATCAACTCAGCACGCACACCTCATCTCTGATTGTCTGATAGTTGATAGCAACATTGTGAACGTGTCTGCTGAGCTAACCTTGCATTATAATATTTTGCTGACAAAATTCTTTGTATAAACATCATTTAACTACATTAAATACCTAACAGAAAAAAAAAGATTGAAAAGTGCAAGAAAATGGCGTTCATATTCAAACATAAGAACGTGTATGTCCACGTTGTTAATTTGCGCCATCTGTTGGACTATACCTGTTTTAACACCAATATATATTAGGAGATTCTTCATATGGAGACTGCTTAGGTCACATTGAAGTCGTAGGCCGAGTTTCGTGTCTTGAAAGTTGTTTTTGTTTTTTTTTTATAGTAAAAGGTAACGTTTGTGCGAAATTCAAACAGAAATATCCTTATGACAAAAGGCGAATTTAAAGACGAGGAAACTGATTTCACTGCTTCATATGTTTTAGGTAGTAACAATAACCCAAAGACATTACACAAAACATACACATTACTATGCAGGCTATCGAAACAAACCTCAAATTTATTCGTTGTTGATGGTTTAACAAACCTGGTGATTGTTTAGCGAGGTTAATCTTTCATAGTCTCACACACAAAAAATTGAAGGAGCTTATCACTGAAGCAATATTTTACCTGAATTAACTCCACAGCAGGTAGCATTCAGTTGTGGATAATTGCTGAGGTGAATATGACGTTTTATGAACCATTTAACCTCATACTGACCGAAAGTGAGTACGAAAGGATGACTGGTTCACAAAACATCATATTCAAACAAATGTATATAATAGTAATCTCACATGCTTCAATTTGCTTATAATTCTATGTCAACTACATAGCACGATGAATAAACATTATGATGTCATGACAGCGGAAGATAATGAATTATTGCAAAACTATGTCTTCGTGTCGACAAGTGAAAAGCGTCTCTCAAAATTTAGAATAAATAAATGATCACGTGGTCCTCTATTTTGCAATTCAGTCATTTCCGAAATTGCGCATTACTTAGTTTTAACAGTCATGCTTAGAGAGAGAGAGAGAGAGAGAGAGAGAGATCTGTCAATCTGGGGCTTAAAACATTTGATGTCAAGGTGTTCTTTTGTTGTGTCAGTTTGGAGCTATTTTAATGTTTATTCAAATTATTTGGATTCGAAAGGATTAATTCTTTTTTTCTGGAAATATATGTGTGCTCATACAGAAATCTTGAACAAAGACATTTCTTAAAAACTGTATTCGGATTTTCAACACCGGAGTGTTATTTCTTGTGTTTCCTCAAGGAACTGTAGATTTTAACACTGTACAGAATACACCATACGTCATCGCCTTCCATCTTGAATTCTTCGGCAGGACTCGAATTTGATTTCATTAGAACATTTCAATAGTAAGACTTCTAAAAACAAATTCGTGGATTATTCTTGGATTATTTTTGGATTTGATTCTTAAAACCGTAAGTTCTTATTTTTTCATTTTTTACAGTATTTTTCCAGGGAAATAAATAATTTTTTAATTCATTCAAAGCTTGTGTTTTCATTCTTTCTTGTGTTACATTTTATTCGAGCCTAATCACGTAACATAAGAGTTGATACTGATTATATTTTCTTTAACAATCGTTTCACACGTATATGTTGTTTTTCATTTGTCTATTGTTTCAGGTACGAGATACATTCTAAACTTAAATAGCATATGGAAAATAATGAGCTTCCAGTCTGATCTATTTCATAAAATTTTACAAAACTTTCAGAAAGTAGAATTCATTGTACATGTAAAAAGTGATTTAAGTTGACATGATTGCACATTTTTAATCCCTTCAGTAAACGATTTTTTTTTATTTTCATTGTTTTAAAATAGTTATTAGTACCTATTTACTCGTTGATAAGTAAGATGCAAGTGTAAACTGTACAAGCCAAGATATGCCGTCTAATAATGCACTGGAAGATCAGGGTCTATGCAGTTTGTTAGGAGCAGAATGTACATCAAACAACATAGACCCTTATCTGACGGCACATCATAATTTATATTGTTTGCTGTTGAACCAGACCGAAAAGCCAGATGTATCAGGATAAAATATTTTTTTTAAAAAGAATAAATTTTCAATATTTGTGAAAATAATGTATAATTATTGTATTCTTAATCACTGATAATGATAGCTTTTTATTACTATATACAACCTATTATTTAATCAGAATCCTTAAAGACAGTTAACTCAGGCTTTACTTAACAAGTCTATGTTATTGTTTTTGTAGGCTTTAACGCCATTTTCAGCACAAGATAGGCTATACATGGCGGCCAGTATAATTGGTGGAGGAAGAACCCTGGAAAACCCCGGGAAGAACCACCGACCCACAAGAAGCTACTGGCAGGCTTTCTCGCGTACCAACGTTAGCCGAGCCTGAGACTCAAAATCGCGGAGACAGAGGTGATATGGCAGTGATCCGTAACGATGAGCGCTTTAGACCACTCGGCCACTCGGACCCCGACAGATATAGTGCAATGTCTTCTATACATCGTAAGTAAACTTGGCGGCTGTATCAATATTCATTTCGTGCATGATATTTCATAAACTTTTATTAACACCGCATATTGAAAATCAAATAGTAATCCTACATGAATGGTCCACATTCTGGCCCCCTTCCTAATTTTGGGATTAGAAAATCCTATTTATTCTTGCATAATTATCTTCATAGAAGATTCGTTTGTAAGTAATAATTACATTTAAGTTACCAGCAATTGTTCAATTTGTAATAACTCAGGTTCTTAATTTATCACTTTGAATATGAAGTATTACGTTTTGATGATAACACGGCTAATGTACTCTAATAATAATCTTGAATCCGATTCACGATTTATGTAAATATTTATAAAATATCCGGGTTTGTTTTTTTCAAATTGGTTGTCATCTTTGTTTGCACAAAAATCCCTTGATGTTTAGCCATTATTTGACAGGATTCGCATGTTTTCACAAACTTAAACAATCCAACGCCAGTAACAAAGGGATTGTGACGTAAGGTAAAAGTGAAATAACGTTTTGCCATCTGAAGTGAATAGCATTACTAAGAAAGAAAAAAAAATACGCCATTTTCAAGTAAAAATGAAGAACTCAGAGAGAGCAAGTTTTAAACTTCTTCATTTGTCAGAATGATTTCCTATGTAAAGTCATTGTCTGATTCTTACGGAGAGCCATGAACTTGATGCAGTTAAAAGGTTTGGAATAAAATCCAATTATACCTTGCATTCATTTTTTAAGGTAGGGGCCATTTGTACTTCTTTAAGGCAATGTCTGAAATGATACGTAAGTTGCTGGTCCGTGTGTATATCCAACACAAAATATTTCCCACCAATCAGCATGCCATATTCTTTCCTTCAACTTAGATACATTGAAGTATGATCATTATCCTGTAATTTCTCTCCCGTTCAGGTTTACCTTACTTTCCTTTATAGTTTATCTTTTTCATTTTTAAACTTTATGCTTTGCAAAAAGTAAATATTACAAAGCAGCGAAGAATTGCAATTGCCGAACACGTTCACCATATTAAGATTTTCGGGTTCCAATATTAATCCACAACTATTTCAAATCTCTTTTTAAAATCATGTAATGTACCAATAGTGGTTTCATGATTTCTTTGACAAGAGGCTTCAAAATGTTCTTCTGTTTCCTTTGCAATTAATTGAAATCATGGCCCCATGTAAATTCTTATTACATTTAAGCTGATTCTTTGAAGCAATAAACAAAATATTATCGAATACTGCTTAAATGGGGTCAAAAGAAAAGATAGTGGTTGTTCTAGCATATTGCCTGCTTACATTCAGTGGAGAAAAGCCAGCAAGCAACGGTGAAATGTGAATCTTTTGAACAGCGAATGCTACATAGAGCTATTCACATGTCCGTGATCTGGAATTGTAAAATTATCAATTTGGTATCTAACAATCAGTGAGATTAGTAATATCTTGCCCATGTCTAACGGTATTTTAGGAATACGATATTGTCATACGGTCCAAGTTTTAACTTACAAAATATGCATTTTTATATATACATCTTTATTACAGGTTTATCCCTTCTTGTTACAGGCGGCATTTCAATTGTTAGGTGTAAGACAACCTTAAAAATGGGTTGACATTTTATACCATTTAAAACTGTCAACAGTATTTTTTATAACTCTTCTGGGCATAGACCACGAGATGGTCAGTTATCCGTCTTCCATTGTCTTTTGTTTGTCCCCAAGTGCTCGGAGGATTACCATGAAACTTGACACACACACATTCATCCCATGATGTAGTCGGTCCCAAATGAAAATGGTGTCGATCGGACATCCAATATGGCCATCTTGACAATCTTAATCGTTACCTATCCTGAATGGATGAAGATATCAACATGAGGTTACATCAGAAGATTTCTTATGATATCTGGTTAGTCCTAAATGAAAATGGGACCGATCTGACATCTGATATGGCCGTCACAGAAATATTGAAAATATTGTTATCTTTACTCCTCCTAAAAGAAAATGAATCCTGCCATGGGATGTTCAACAAATAACTTAATACGATGATTAGTCATGAATGAAAATTATGCCATCCGTCTTCTAGTATGACTGCCATGCCGGCCATCTTGAAACTCTTGTTATCACTACTTCTTCTAGATTGCTGGTTATACTGACATTTTGCATTCACGAAAAGACCTACAAGATGGTACTAAATAGAAATGGCACCAATCTGTTACTGAATATGGCGGCCATGGCATTCATCTTGTACATCCATTTATCTTAGCTCATCCAAAGCGGAGAGTTATATCGACACGTGGTCTCCTCCATAATATTTCTTGTCTTTTAGGTCGTAAATGAAAATGGCGCCAGGTTGACATCCAATATGTCCACCATAGCAGTTAATTTTGAAAATCTTGTTATCGCAGAAGAATATCAAAGATGGGTTGAACACTAGGCAGTTAAATGGAAGAAATCGTCTTATCTTGAATTCCTTGAAATTATTTTTAGCCAGTAGAGCGTCAGTCTCTTCGAGAGACTCTTGTTGTGTACTCTATTTTTTGTTTTCTGTAGCGTGATAGTAAGATATCAAAACTATAATTTTGAGATGAAACGTGAAATATCTGAAATTATGAAAAAGTCGATATGGTATTTTGTCGTTGCTTTTACGCATGATCATTTTCTTATTTCACTATAATCATAGATATTGGATCCTGCTCTGTTGATTGGTTTTGATGGATCTGCATCTAAAGCGTTACGCTCCTAAATGAAGACATTTTTGTCTTTTTCTTGTTTAGTTGACCTGAAATTTAGGAATAGTTTCTTGCATAAAACTAGTGTATGCTCTTAAAGGTCTATATATATATATATATCTAAAGCCGTTTTTTTTTTACCTTTTTCTCTTTGCGATAAATTAAAATTAACTGCTATTAAATTTACAAAATCGACACTGTTATAATTCTAAACTATAATATTTATTCTTGTACATTACCGTCGCGAATGTATGAGAACACTACAGGTTGACTAAGTTAGTCATTAATGTATTTCGCTGTCGAAATATGAACTCGAAAAAGCATCAGCTTTTAAAGTAAAAGAACAATATTCATCTGATTGTTCGCCCGTTGTACTATTCACCTTTTAAAAGTTTAATGATGTATCACTTTTCGTTATATATATATATATATATATATATATATATATATATATATATATATATATATATATATATATATATATTCGATGAATTTTGTCTTAACAGTGTGTGTACAGTTTTCGCAATACATGCATACATCAGTCAAACGTTTTTTATTTTTTGTGGATTTTAGAAATACACTATTCTGTCAAACTTTAATTTTGAGATATTTTCATTGATAACACAAACATTCTTTATTAATAAACTAATTTTTTACGTTAGAGGATAAAATCAAGGGGAAATTAATTTAACGGAAAGTTTAAACCTTTTGAAAATTTAAGACAAATTTAACATTAAGAATTTTTACACTTTAAAAACAAAGCGTTTGAGAAAATATATGAAAGCTGACTTGATTATGCATTTAAATTTCCCTTATAAAGCTCTGACCAGTTGAAAGACATGCATCTCTCTCTCTCTCTCTCTCACACACACACACACACACACACACACACACACCAATTCATCTTGTACGTAAATGAAACACGATCGTCAGTGTTTGTCGATCAGTAATGGCCGACTTAACGTTAACAGACAATGTTAACAACACACAAATACGTTGCAGCTTAGACAATAATGTGTTTCTGCAATATTATTTATATCAGCATTTCCAACCAGTTCAAACACTGGACTTTCTCTCTCCCTCTTTCTCTCTCTCTATAACACACACACACACACACACACACACACACACACACTATATCTTGTACGCTGAGACTTTTTACGAACTTTGGACGTGGATAAAATAAATGGCATTGTAATGTGTACACTGTATGGAAGTTGCACACCTAAATAGGAGTGTATCCCTTTGTCAACTAAGTTGTCTGCATTAAACATCAATATGTACAATCAACATTGTTTGCATATGGTTATTAACATACATATATTATAAATCAAAACACCCCACGAAAATGTTAGAGCATGCAGACCAACTCTGTGTGAGGCGACATCTCTGTACGTTGAGTCGTAAAAACGGGCAGATCAATAGATAGATAGAACTTTAGGTATTTCTTAAGAATACGAAGTTAAGATATATTGCATCTTATACGGACATCAGTATTATAAATACATCATGTGATTATGCTAAGGTCATATCAGGTTTCTGGTCAGGTGTATGCATACAAGAGATAATATACAAACACATAATCTTCAATATTATTTTTAAAGAGACACCTTTTGGATTCCAATATTTACTTTACACGTGGAGTCCCACATTTGTCAAGAAATATGTCATGTAGAATATAATCCCAATGAACTACAGTAGATCATGGTTAAATCGTTGTAGTTGTTTCCAGAAGGGTGAGCATACGATCCCCATCATTAGATCAACCTGGACTGGCTGCAGTAGTGTATCTCAGGGCAAAACCATTTCGTCTTAAAACATTGCCACGATACAATATATCGCTGAAAGTATTGTTGCGTCGAAAACACCAAAGCAAACCAAATAAGGACCGATTGTTGCCAGCAAGGAACGCTCTTCTTCTGTTATATAATATTTGTTTCTGGATAAGTTCTTACGATGGTGCTTCATTAGATTTTTGCATTTATACACCGAAAAAGCAATTTATTGCTTCATTTTGTTATGTGTCATCCTACAAAATGTTGGATAAAGAAAGGGTGAAGTTGAAACTGTTCAGATGCGTTATGATACCGAGCATAGTCGTCAAATGACATTTGAAATGATCTAATATTACACTAAAATATTCAGCAGTAAAGTAAAGTCACTTAAAGGGTATCACATACTTCCCAAAGTTTCTCCCGTCTTCTATGGTTTCTGGTAGCTTATTTCGAGTTTCCGGTAGTAGCAGCGATATTAGTGCGGACACCGTAGACAGTACTCCAAATATGATTAGTGAAAGTCCTCTCTCTCTCTCTCTCTCTCTCTCTCTCTCTCTCTCTCTCTATATATATATATATATATATATATATATATATATATATATGTGTGTGTGTGTGTGTGTGTGTGTGTGCAGGGTGATTTTGTCTTTGTGTGACATAGCGCATACTTTCAGACATCGTTCACGATTCCCTGGAGAGCATGATCACTCGCCATTTTTCTATTGTTTGAATTGGATGACATGAGATTGTCCGTATTAATATATTTTAAGGTTCTTTCTCGGTCCTTGTGATAAGCCTGTGCTCAAGGACATTTGTAACCAAAAAAAGGACCTTTTAAATAAATGGGCTTCGCTAGACATATACATTTATTGCAGAATGCTAATTTCCTGTCCAACTAGCCCTACAATTAGTCACAAATGGATGTCCTTCATAATAATTCCTGAATTCAGTTCTATGAATTTTTCGTCAGTGGGGGTGCTTGTTTGGTGGTGGGTTGGTGTAATTGCAGTTTTCCTCTCTAAACTAGCCAATTTTAATGAGATTGTAACGTAACCATTTTTTATGCTATTTTCGGAAAACCTGATCATTGTTCAATTATCTATTAGCAAAGCGAAAGAAACACGTGCAATACTTCGAATGCACGACAGATTTATCTCCGTTATATTACTGAACCTCTGTAATGTGGTCCGTTTTAATCCCTCAAAGAGTTAATTACGGAATTATCTAAAACAATGCAATTCTTAGCGCATGAGAGGTTTGTTAATAAACAGAGTGTATTTAAATTCAACACCCAATCGCTATGAACTCTTCTTTTTGCAAATTAATTTCAGGTGTGGATCTCTGAGAAATATAGCCTTTTTTTCCATAGCACTCTTTAATACATATTTATAAAACTTCATCTGCAAGACTGTGTGCATCGTCGTAAGCAACGGGCGGTATATCTCCTGCACTCTCTTGTCAGCCTTGACCGCCTGTGCTAACAATTCCTCTTTTTTCATGAGTATGCACGAATGAGAATACCTTTTCAACAACACAATTAAACCAATTTTCAACACGTCATTGAGAGTGTCCGTTTAACTTATCGATAAGTGAATGTTTATGAAAGAGAAACTTTGATTGGTTCATTCGAAGAATGTAAAAGGTCAGATTGGGTCACAATATCAAGAAAATTTTATTTGCACTCGCAGTGATTGGTTAAACAGATTTATGCATGTTCACATGAAACAAGCAAATCAAAGCATATGCCGCCCCTGTTGACAAAGGAACGTAGCTGATGGTCGCCAGTGACTGGCCACGATTGTCTGTTTAGCAGGTTAAAAACGTTAGATACTTGAAACGTAGTATTGTCTACTAATTTTCAGGTAATACTCATTAATGTGTCCCGTATTGGAAAAAACGACTAATATTTTCATCAACCAACTATGATTAAAGTCAATGACAAATGTAATTTTATTCGCTTGAGGGATGGCAATAGGAATGACTTGAAATTTACATGTTGCGTCCAAAGTACGTTATTGTCTGCGAAGTTTGAGGCACAATGCACGGGCATTATTTATCATTCAGCACGATATCATCATAGGATGTCTATAGACTGGTTTTGTGTGCTGTTGTTGTTGTGTCCCAGACATAAGTGTTTACGAGTAACGATTTAATTATTTCATTGTGGTATCATCTTATTCATTTGTATTGCCATGAAAGTCAAAATTTCCTTAACAGTCAGTCAGCCATGAGCTTCAAAAATACTTTTGATGTTTGTTTTTAGTAGAAGCTGGCATCCATGATTGATTGAATAATGATTGGCCCTATTGATGACGGAACTAATGCCATTAAAGAGTTTGTTTATCAAAAGTAAACATTGAGGTCAAAAAGGTTGTAAAACCCCAATATTTCAAATCTTATATTATGATTTATAGATACCTATCCCTAATTAACTCGATATTCCCATCAAAAAAATCAAAACAGAGATTTTATCTTGTTCAGACACCTTTCTAATTATTCTTATAAGTAGCCGGTTCTTTAGATGATGGCGACGACACAAATACTGACTATAAATCATGGGAAATGATGAATTTCAGAGACAAGCATGTTAAATATATGTCCAGGTTGTGATAAACCAGGTATGCAGTTGATGCCCTTATCATGTATCATTACATGATAACTAATCGATAGGACAATACCTCGGGACGTGTCGGCGGTACCATATCTCTTTTAAATCATAATAGACTCAAATGTGACGTAACAGCTTTAAGGTCCAATTATACACATAATTTTAGTTCCTTCAACAGATTATATCCTGATAATGATGTAGCATATAATGATGTCTTTCACGATCATCGTAGTTGTAAATATTTTAAAAGAACAAAACAAGAGGTCAAGAGAAAAGAAAAAACACTAAATGCCAAATCTACAACGCAAGGAGCTAGAATAGCACCAATACGTGCGGAGCAGGAGCCAGCATCCATGCCTGAGTTTCGTACCACGGTGGGGAAAAGTTCCGAAGAGTTGATGTAAATTACATTAAATCCCACAGAAACTCCGAACTTGGCAACCATTGCTAATGCAGACCTGACAATAAAACACAAGGAAGTTCAATCATAACATCTTGCAACGAAATGGATAAAGTAGAGAAGTAAAGTTCTAGGTGTATAGTTTTACTAAATGTATGACAAATTATAATTGTGTACAAATACCGTAGTTTTAATGTACCAATTAAATTAGACTTTAATTTTTGAAAATTGAAATGAATGTTTGATAATGTATCTTTATCCTAGAGAATTGCTATCGTTAGACCTAATAGCTTCTGGGTTATGCTCGAGGTGGACGTGAACAAAAGTGATTTGAGCAAGCTGAATTATTTAATGATAATAAAAGCATTAAACATATTTGGATATTCTTTGCTGGTTATAAGTTTAGAAGATTATCAAGTGCATCACCTTTGTTAACTTACCGTTTCCGCGATGAAAAATGTAGATTAACGTCGATAGACATCCACCTCCAGCTACCAACATGCCGCCCAAATACAACCGTTTCCTTCCAGTTCGATCACGAAGGACAAGGCAGAGAAGCTGCACCGGAATCTCAACCAAGCCGGAAATAGCGAAGTCCATATAGTAGTTTCCGTCCTAATTTACCGTATTATGAGACAAACGAAAATAAACCATACCAACCACAAGCCTGAAATGAAAATAATTTGAATATGTGTGTTCACTCTCAGCAGTAGTGAATGGGGCCACCCTAGGGACAATGGGACTTAGCATTAAAAGCACCCCTGGGCCACTCTAGGGACAATGGAAATTTAACATGGAGAAAAACGCTGGCCCACTCTAGGGACAATGGGAATTTAACATAGAGTTTGGGCTTATCTAGGGACAAGGGGAATTGAACATGGGAATAGAGTTGGGGTTTGTCTAGGGACAAGGGGAATTGAATATGGGATTTTTGTTTTTTTAAAAAATGTTTTTTTAAATTTAAATTTAAATTTAAATTTAAAAAAGGGTAGGCAATGGAAAGGCTATCTCTTTTCGAGAAATATGGCTGGCCCTGAAAAGGGCCTTTGGGTTTATGTTAATGTATCCATTAACATAAAGGGCACCGCATTGGTCTTCTTCTTGTCCTTAGGCTGCGTTTCACTGTAGGACCGTAAATCAGGACTCTTTTGAGGCATCCTTGTCTTTCTACGTAGATCCTACGTATCGACAGACTGGTGTTTGTCCTGTGGACAACGGTCCACTTGGATCGGACATACATGGGTATGTCCGTCCGGAACATCATGGAAGACACAAGCGTAGAAGATTGCACATCGGTCCACATCTTGAAGCGACGAGAACAAGTGAATCAATGCACTGAACTGCGCTTATTTATAGGTAGAGGTAGGATTGAAACGGATTGAGTTCATTCACCAATCCAAACACGCGTTACAAAATTCAGTCAGCCCGCATCCAATCCGAAGAGATTAGTCTGTGACGTCAGTTGGTCTATATAGATTCGCTAGCGCTTGTGTGTAGTCAATCTATGCGACAGTGATTCAACATGACGGAAATTCAGAAAACGATCCATTGGGGTGCACCAGCAGGGGAGACCGCCCAAGGGAACCCGGACTTACTTTCAGAAGAGGTACATTGGGATTTTGTGGATTTTCTTACCTCGCAAGAATTTGTTCCGGAACCTTCGTCTCATTCTTCATTACCGCAAGTGGAGAATTTTAGACAGAGACAGAAAGAAGAATTGGAGAAATTTATGCAACGACAAAAGGAAGCGGAACAAGCTTTTCTCCTACAGCAACAGCAACAGCAACAAGAAGAGGTAAGAAAAAAACAACAGCAAAAACAGCAAGAAGAAGTAGCAGCAAAGAAACAAGAGGGTGAAAATCAAACGGCTACGGTACTGTTGGACATTTTAGCGGAGTTAAGAAGTCTGAAACAAATGTATCAGACTTCTTTATCACGACCGAAGAGAATACGACCTTCCCGAGCTAAACACGCCAACCCTGTGACTAAGCCTGTCGTACCACCCTTAGTGATTTCAACCCAATCATCAGAAGTTGGCTTTGGCCGTGGCAAAGGCTTAAGGCAGTTAAAGTTGATTGGTTAAACTCACTCCTACATTATAAAGAAAAAAGGCCCTTTTCAGGGCCACCCACATTTCTCGAAAAGAAATACAATTTCAATTTGCCAATAACTCAAAAATAAACCCCACCCATTTTACCCTTATAGTACGTGTCTGTGTATGAGTGCGTGAGTGTAACTTCTTATTTTAAAATCAAAACTCAAAGATACTTACCTTATATCATTCATGTATTCTTTTATCCATTTTTTACAATCCAATTCACAATTCACCACAGAACACTTTAAAAAGTTCGTACACTTCTTCTTTCTCATTATTTAGTCTCTCTGTTTTTTTAATTTCTTCACCGTTTTTTTCCTCATTTTCTTCCCTTCTTCTTTTCTTCTCCTGTTTCTTTGTCTCTTTTAAATAGAATTGTCTTCTTTCTTCCTCTTCTTCCTCTGAAGAATCCCTCTCTTCTTTCGAAGAATCCCTCTCTTCTTCCGAAGAATCCCTCTCTTCTTCTGAAGAATCCTTCTTTTCTTCTGACTCCTCTTGTTTCTTTTTTGGGCAATCTGGAGACCAATGTCCTTTTTCTTTACAATAATAACAGGTATCTTGACTTTTGTCTTTTTTAGCCAATGTTTTTTTTCTTTTTTGACGGTCTGGACACTCTGAAGACCAATGCCCTTTCTTCTGACAGATATAGCAAGTATCCTGACTTTTATCTCGAAAGGAAGGAGAGTAGTCCGTAGGTTGGTCTGAAGAGAATTTTCTAATGACCCCTCGCAAAGCTCTGACCAAACGTTCGATTTGGTTAGTCTCTTCCATCGTTGTGCTCGGCTTGAGAGTGAAATGAATAGTGAAAGGACAAGACACACACCCTTTTTATATACGTTGGTTTGCCATGACTATAAATTAGTCTATGGTGTTTAAACTTGAGTCATTTGACGTT
This sequence comes from Sinohyriopsis cumingii, assembly GCA_028554795.2. Classification (NCBI taxonomy): domain Eukaryota; kingdom Metazoa; phylum Mollusca; class Bivalvia; order Unionida; family Unionidae; genus Sinohyriopsis; species Sinohyriopsis cumingii. Next base: position 77,874,224 of record CM068829.1, on the reverse strand, counting down.
TTGCACTCAAGATGAAACGATCCTATTCATTCGAGAAGAAAGAAGAAGAAGAAAGTAAGAGGCAGAAACGTGATCTATCGCCTCGTACCAGGGCTGAAATCTTGGCACAAATTCATGCCAGTGATTTTCAAGAGGACATGAGTGAACCAGAATCCGAACCCTCTAAACCAAGTTCACCACCCTTAGTCAACCCTGAAAAGTACTATTCCATTCGAGAGACGGAAAAGCGCTCCTCTAGAAAATTTAGAACCACGGCTTACACCTACACGGTGAAGTTTAAAGATTTCAAGGCCGACGTACCCTTGGAGAAAGCAGAAGGGTTTATCACCGAGATGTGGGATTCTTTGCTCACCTCACTCAAGCGACAATGTCAACCCAAAGAAGACGATCGCTTGACACTATCCATAGATCACGACGGTTTGAAATCCCCTGTTTGGATCGAGTTTAGCAGACCCGCAGAACTAACCCCTTCCAAAGTCATGGACAAGATTCAACACGTACAACAATCTAATGACCAGTTTGACATCACCGATGGTAAAGCCACACTGAAAATGGCTCACGTCTCTCTTCCTCAAGGGACTGGACGCAAAAAGATGTTATTGGTGGACGACCTTCGCAACACCAAAACAAGTCTCGTCCGAATTAACAACCCTCAAGACCAGATGTGCTTAGCCCGAGCCATCGTGGTGGGACGAACCTATGCCAACAAGAACGACACGGTAGAATGGAAAAGAACCTGGGAGAACATTCGAAAATCGAACCGAACCAAACAACGAAACGAAGCAGAACTCCTGTTGCAACAAGCTAGCCTGTCCAAAGACACACCTTGTGGCATTCCTGAGATGCAAAAATTGCAAGATGCCCTAGCTCCACGCTACACCTTGAAAGTGCACCCTCAAGAAATGCGCGGACCTCTGTTGTTTCGAGGCCAAGACTTTAAGGACGGAAAATACATTCATGTTTATCATCACGATGACCATTTCGATACCATTACCACTATCACCGGATTCCTGGGATACAGATATTACTGTGAGAAATGTGACTATGGTTATAATAATCGAGAGCAACACAAGCATTGTGGATGGAAATGCCCAGGATGTTTGGCCTCTCCACCCTGTCTGAGCGAAGAACCAGTGCCTTGTTCGACTTGTCTGCGCACGTTTGTCAGCCCTACCTGTTACCAGCAACATTTGAAAACACAAGGTTCACAGAAGAAATGTGCTTGTCAACTCCTGAGATTGTGCCCTACGTGTGGACAAGACATATGTACCAATACTGCCAAGGCACACGTATGTCGAGGAAAGAAAAAATGTCACATTTGACACCACATCGTGGACTTGGAACACCAATGCTACGTGCAAAAATACCAACCTCCACCAGAGAAAGAGGACGGTCACGAGAAGAAAGGCAATTTCATCTTTTTCGATTTCGAATGCATGCAAGAGACCGGCATTCACATTCCTAATTTCTGCGTGGCTCATCGAGCGTGCGAGAAGTGCATTCAAGAACCTATCTTCAGTCATTGCCCTCACTGCAGCAAGATTCCTGGAGGGCGTGAAAAAATCTTTCGAGGACCGAACACGTTAGCCGATTTTGCCAAATGGGTCTTAGATCCCATCGACAAGACGTGGAGCCAAGAGGACATCGAACGTTACGGAGATTGTCATCGTCATGCCACAGTGATGGCTCACAATTTCTCCGGATACGATGGACAGTTTCTTCTCAGATACTATACGGAACAAGGCACCGAGCGTCCTAAAGTGACTTTGAACGGAGCCAAAATCATTTTCATGCAAGTGGGACAAGTGCAGTTTAAAGATTCGATGAGTTACTTGGCCATGCCTTTGAGTCGAATGCCTAAAACGTTTGGAATGACAGAAATGGCTAAAGGGTACTTTCCTCACTTTTTCAATACGGAAGCCAATCAACATGCCGTTCTACCCCATTTACCTGAGGCTCACTATTACGACCCCGACAACATGCGTACCGAACAACGAGAAGCTTTCTACGCTTGGTACCAAGCTCACGCCTCGGACCCTTTCGACTTTCAGGAAGAAATGCTAAAGTATTGTCGTTCCGACGTGGACATTTTACGGCGTTGCTGTGGAAAATTTCGAGAACTGTTCATGGAACACGGAGGGGTCGATCCTTTGAAAGAAGCTTGCACCATTGACAAAGCGTGTTCCTTAGTGTATCGACAACGATTCATGCCTGAAAACACTGTGGCTGTCATCAGTCCTCAAACGATCCACTTTGTCAAACGTCAATACTCGGTCAAAGCCCTACGTTGGTTACATTACTTGTGCGACAAGGAAGACAAGTGGATTCAGCATGCCCGCAACGGAGGGGGCGAAAAGACCATCGGAACGTATTCGGTCGATGGCTGGGACTTAGAAAACCCCAAGATCGTGTACGAGTTTAACGGTTGCTTATTTCACGGATGTCCCGTCTGTTACCCTGACCGTGGCACTAAAAATCAGTTTTTGCAACGAACCATGGAAGACTTGTACCAGGACACTTGTCAGCGGCGCCTAAAGTTAGAACAGGAAGGATACCAAGTGGTGGAAATGTGGAAACACGAGTACGATCACCGTATGAAAACCGATCCCGAGTTTAAACGCCTCGTGGAAAGTTACCAGTTCATGGACCCGCTGAACCCGAGGGATAGTTTGTACGGAGGAAGGACCAATGCCACCTGTTTGATGTACCAAGCCGACGAAGAGAAAGGAGAAGAAATCAAATACTTGGACGTGTGTTCGCTGTATCCCTACGTGTGCAAATATTGTCGCTTTCCTGTCGGCACCCGCAATTGTTAACGGAACACATCGACCTGAAAAACATTCGACAATACGAAGGCTTGATCAAGTGTAAAGTTTTGCCTCCCACGAACCTATACCATCCCGTCTTACCTCACCATTGTCAAGGCAAACTGATGTTTCCCTTGTGCCGTACTTGTGCCGAAACGTGCAACCAAGACCAACCTTGTCAGCACACCCAGGAAGAACGTGCCTTCACGGGAACCTGGGTCAGCGTAGAATTGTTCAAAGCTCTGGACATGGGATACCAACTGTTAGAAGTGTACGAAATTTGCCACTTTCCCAAGACACAACAATACCACAAGGGTGACCCTACTCAGAAAGGCATTTTCGCCGACTACGTGGATGCCTTTTTGAAACTGAAACAAGAAGCCAGCGGCTATCCTTCCTGGTGTCACACTCCCGAAGACCAAATAAAATTCAAAGAGAAATACTACGAACAAGAAGGCATCTCTTTAGAACACATCGAAAAAAACGAAGGCAGGCGATCGTTTGCCAAAGTGATGTTAAACTGCTTGTGGGGTAAAATGGCACAACGACCGTGTTTACCCAAGACGGAATATTTGACAGAACCTTCCCGCTACTTCCAGATGATTCACGACAAAACCAAATACATGAAACACGTGGACGTCGTTTGAGAGGATTTGATCTTGGTCAATTACGAAGAAGATCTGGACTTTGTACAAGACGACCCTTTTGGAAATGTCATCATTGCGGCTTACGTGACAGCTCATGCTCGCTTAAAATTGTACGAAGCTTTAGAACTGTTAGAAGAACGCGTCCTGTACTTTGACACGGACAGTTGCATTTACATCCATCACCCGAGTCAACAGCACCCTGACATCGAAGGAGACCGTTTAGGAGCCTAGACAGACGAGCATCCCGACGACAAGATTCTAAGTTTCGTCAGTGGCTGTCCCAAAAATTACGGCTACGAATACCGGGACAAACAAGGAGAAGTGCACACGACGTGCAAAGTGAAAGGACTGACTCTGAATTATCGTACCAGTCGAGTGGTCAACTTTGGGGTATTGAAAGAAGCCTTGCAATCGGGAGAGGATGGAAACTTTAAAGTGACCACCTATCAACCGAACAAGATTGTACGTTTACCCACTCACCACATCGTCAGTCGACCCTTGGAAAAAGTCTATCAAATTGTATACCAGAAGCGAGTGCGACTTCCCAATCACTTTACGTTGCCGTACGGTCACGTCGGTATTGGCCTGTATATAAAAAGGAACCCTAGGCAAGATCGATAGTTCATTGTTCATTGAAGTAACTTACCATGTCGTTGACGAAGAAGAAACCAGATTGGTTAGGAGTCAAATGTTGGACATCACCGAGACCAGGGTTTTAAGGCTTGGACACAAGAGGTAACCCAGTATGCACGAGAGTTATTCAAGGAAAAAAGTTACTTTTCAACCCGTGTTAGTGACGGTGCCAGAAGAACCCGTCACCCAGGACGGGACTGTCGTGGACAGGCCTGAAAGACCCTTTCGGGAGGACACTTGTGTGACCTTACCCCCTACTATAGAACTGGTTAGAACTTTACCCAAAACATGTGGTTGTTGTACAGACACTTGTTTTTATTCCACGTTCATGGTTATCATGTGCCTTTTATTCTTGTACTTAAGCCTTTGGCTTTTATGTATTTTTGTCTTTCGTATTCATGTTTGAAAAAAAACATTCAATAAACGTGTTCTGAAAAAGTATATAAACTCTTGTCTTGTTTGTTTTTCGTGTCACAAGTGACATTTCTCACACCATGGCTACCTCTGCTGTCTCTGCTCCCTCTTCCTCTACTGTCAAAGTCATCGACGAACACTTAGATCGTGCCAGTTGGGAGGCTTTGTATCTTCGCCATCCCTTTAACATCCTCATTGCTGGACCTAGCGGTTCAGGCAAAACCGAATTCGTCAAACGTTTGATCGAACATAAACATCATTTGATCGATCGGCCACCTCAACGGATCGTGTGGTGTTACAAAGAGTGGCAATCGGCGTACAACCTCTTGCGAGAAAGTCAAGGCGATTCCATCGTGTTTGTGGAAGGCATTCCTAAAGAAGACGACGGCATCGTCTCTGACTCCCGTCAAACCCATTTGGTCATTTTCGACGACATGTTAGGAGAAGACGAAGAAGAAATTAAACTGTGGTTCACGCGCAAAGGGCATCACCGTAATGCCAGTGTCGTTTACATCACCCAAAATTTGTTTCAACAAAGTAAAGCCCATCGCACCATCAGTCTCAATGCGCATTACGTGGTCTTGTTTAAAAGCCCTCGAGATAAATCGCAAGTGCAAGTCTTAGCCAAACAGTTAGGAACGCCTTGGTTGACTCAGGCGTACGACGATGCCACTCAAACTCCACACGCCTATTTACTCGTCGATTTGAAACCTACGACTCCCGAGGATTTGCGATTTCGTACCCACTTGTTTCACCACTGGTGCCAAGACGGAGGGCCTGTCCTGTACACGTCTCCGTCCTCGACTTCATTTCACTCCCCATACAAAAATCTATAAAAACCTCAGACCCTTTTTCGTCTGTCTCACTCTCAGTGCGAACATGACGTCCCTTCAGTCGCATCTTCCCGTCAAATTGATTCGTGCCTTGTATGGCATCAGTCGAGAAAAAGATCCACAAACACGAGCTCGTGTCTTAGAAGCTAGTCTCAAAGAAGTCTTACGATGGTTCACGGTGACGGCACGTCAATTACTCCAAGGAATCATTCAGATTCCTCATCAAACCAAACGCTTTTTCGATCGAAACGAAGTCGCTTTGGTCCAACTGGCCGATCCCCGCATCGACACTCAAACCAAAAAACAAATCATTTTGAAACCTGGAGGGAGCGGTACTCTAGGAGGGGTCATCATTCGCTCACTCTTAAGATGGGATCCTAATGCCCCCAAAGTTATACCCAAGACAAAAGTCCAACGTAGCCCCAAGAAGAAAAAGACCAGGTCCCCAAGGAGAACTTCTCCAGTGGCAGGACCCTCCTCTGACCAGACACCACCACCCCGGAAAAAGAAAAGAAGCCCCCAGAAAAAGAAACAGAGAAAAAGTCCCCAGAAAAAGAAAAGTCCACAGAAAACTAGTCGCAAGAGAGGCACTTCGGCCAGGACGCAACCTTACACTCGCAAACCACGATCTGCCACGGCAGTGACTGCGTCTCCGGCATCCTCACGTTTATCCACTTCTCCGTTGATGACACCAGGAACTGAAGAGTACTTGGAGACGTTGATCACACCAAGAACTTCTCCGTTAATGACCCCCAAAAGAACTTCCCCAGTGGCAGGACCCTCCAATTTAGTGGCAGTGGCTGCTGCTCACAAAGTACCTTCTCCCAAAATCAAAGTCCATGAAAGATCGGGCATGTTACAAAGTTTACTGGATTTGTCCAAGCAAGAACTGGCTCGATTTAGTCCGTTGCGTACCCCTGCACGACGTGTCATGCCTGTCCTCAAACTGATACGACGTCAAGACAATCAGTGGCGACGCGTTCCAGTATAAAAAAGGCCTGTGACCAAGTAGGGTATCAGTGTTTTTTTGGTGCTCCTGAAGACTCAAAGATGTCACCCTCCAGAAAACCCCAAGGAAAGAAAAGGAAAGGACTGCCACCACGTTTAGCCAAACATGGGGACATGCCCTGTCCAAAGCTTCTCCACCCCTACGAAAAAAACTCATTCAAACAGCCTCCAAAGAGGTCATCGATACCGTGTGCGAATGTTGTTTGAACGTTTTGAAAGGCACGATCCCTTTATCCAAACACCAGAAACAATGCTTAAGCAAGCATCGTCACGTTCTTCGCCAAATGGTTCGAAAGAAAATTCCCATTCGTCAAAAAAGAAGATGTTGGTCCAACGTGGAGGCATTTTGCCTCTCTTGTTAGGTCCCATACTGAAAGGAGTCTTGGGAACCATGTTGGGAGGACTGGTGGGAGCAAGATAAAAAGGCCCTCGGAAGTCCCAAGATCTCAGAATCGACCCCTGACAGCCTCATGGAAGGACGAAAACTAGCTTTAGTGCCTTACAAACGATGGATGGAATACCATCGGTTGCAAGAACAACGCACCCCGCATTTACCTCCCAATCCCAATTTGAGCGAGATGTCCCAGTTACAACACGAATTGCAGTCCTTGATGGATCGCCAAGATTTGTCCGAAACAGAAAAATCGCAAAAGTACGGTCAACTCTTGCAACGACTGCAACTCTTTCACCAGAAAGCTTTAGACGAAACAGCTCTACCCACTCTGAAAGATTTTAAGATCTTGATGAAAAGTCCAGCACCATCACCAGTACCAGTACCAGTACCACCACTACCCGTGACCAAGACAGAAAAAGGAGAAGAAGAAGAGGAAGGGTTTCAAACTCCACCAGAAAAAGTACGCAAGTTAACAACACCACCTACCTCCAGAATTGGATGGATTAAAAAGATGATGGCCACCCCTTCTTCATCACAAGAGAAAAAGAAAGTGAAGACAGAAGTGAAGACAGAAGTGAAACAAGAACCGATATCCCCCGCTCAGACATCCTCCTCCTCTTCAACACCTATTGCCGGCCGCACACGCAAAGCATTGCAATCCAAGAAAGTACCCCAAGAGAAAAAGAGTAGCATCCTCCACGAGTGGGTGTCTTATTAACACAAAAAATAAAAATGGAAAAAGTCTTAGCCAGCATTTACTACGATCCCTCCCATCCTGCAGGTTACAAAAATTGTATCGTGCTGCCAAAACGCGACTGAAAAGTCTCCGTTTACCTCAAGTGCAACGATGGTTACAAGAACAAGCTACCTACACTTTACACAAACCCATTCGACGCAAGTTTGCCAGAAGTCACACCCGAGTGGAAGGCATCGATCATCAATGGCAAGCCGATTTAGCCGATGTCTCTCATTTGGCCAGCTACAATCGTGGCTACAAATATTTGTTTTGTGTCATCGACGTCTTTTCCAAATTTGCCTGGGTCGTACCCTTGACTTCCAAATCGAGCAGCGAGTTAGTGCGAGCCCTGCAACGAGTGTTGAAACAAAGCGGTCTTCACCCTCTTCGATGGCAAACGGACAAAGGTACCGAATTTCTGAACCAAGCTTTCCAAAAAGAATTAAAGAAACGTGACATTCATTTTTTTACCACCGAGAATCCCGAAACCAAAGCCAGCATCGTGGAACGTTTTCAACGCACTTTGAAAGAACGCATGTGGAAATATTTTACGCATCACCACACTCTGAAGTACATCGACATCTTACCGCACCTGGTGCAAGCGTACAACCAATCTTACCATCGAAGCATCGGACGTGCCCCGCAAGACGTGACTCCCGACAACGAAGTGTTGGTGTTTGAGCGTCTGTTTGGTACGTCCCCGACGAGGGCTGTCCCCAAGAAAAGTGGAGAGTTGGCCGTAGGAGATTGGGTGCGCATTGGCAAAACCAAACGCACTTTCGACAAAGGTTACTTACCTAACTGGACGACCGAATTGTTTCGCGTCACTGGACGAGTGCATGGCCGTCATCCTGCCGTCTATAAATTGGAAGACATGAACGGAGAAGTGCTCAAAGGAACGTTTTATTTGCCCGAGTTACAACGTGTCACCAAAAAAGAAGACGACGTGTACGACATCGAAAGCATTCTCGAACGCAGAATCCGTAAAGTGGGCAAACGACGTGTCAAAGAAGTCAAAGTACGTTGGAAAGGATATCCACCCAGTTTTGATTCTTGGATCGACGCTTCACAAGTCATCGACTATAAAAAGAAGTGACCATCATGCCCTTTCACACAGCAGACGCAGCTACGTCGACCACTCCTCCTTCACCTAGTTCTTCTGTGCAAGATTTACAAAAACAACCCTTGTGGGTGTGGTGTGGAGAACGTGTGCCTAAAACGCAAATCGTCTTTTTCTGCCAAATCTTCGTGGTGTATTGTGTCATCGGGGCAGCCATCGCCAATTTGAGTTTGCAACAAGGAGACAAACAATTGTGGACCATTTTATTGAGCAGTTGCATCGGTTACCTGCTTCCTAATCCCTCCCTGAAATTCACCTCGAACGGGAACCCCGGGAACCTTGTGTCCAGTGCCAGTGCCAGTCACCACTTCAATCACAACCAGAACCCCATTTTAGACGGAGACACGCCTCTGACGTCCACTAACCCCTCGGACAGCCACAGAACTCTGGAATTATGAGTCACCAAAACCAATTTTACTTAACTTTACCCAGTGACAGTTCCATGGAGGTGTTTCCCAAGAACACGTTGTGCTGTTACACGGCCAAATTACCTCAGGCCGTCCAGTTAGATCACGAAGCCCATTGGGAAGTGGCTTTAGTAGAAATGATTCACCCGACCCAAGTCCTCAATGTCCTTCCCAATCAAAATTTTTTTGATGTGGAAGTTCATGACGAGCAAATGCAACAGTGGATGGATAGCAATGTCAAATATGACAAGAAAACCCGTACACAAAAGTACACCACCTATCACTTGTTCATTCCCCCAGGCTATTATTTTAGTGGTCAACATTTGGTCAGCACCATAACCTCCAGGTTTAATGTCGTGTTTCTGAAAGCTTTGGAGAATGTCAACAAAAATGTCACCATGGAGTACCACAAAGCAGCTCGTCGCTTCTTGATGAAATTTGAACGAAGTAAAATCCTGTCCATTTTATTTTGTCCTGAATTGTTTGACATGTTGGGCGGAGACATGAACATGAGAAAGACCATGATCAAGAAAAACGAATTACCCATCGTTTACGACAACGAGTCTTTTAGCAAGTTATTTCGTGCCCCGGTAGAACTGAACCAAGGACTGAATTTGATGTTCGTGTATTCCGATGTGGTGGAGTACAACGTGGTGGGACACACCTCCGTACCGTTACTGCGTGTCATTCCTTTCAAAGTGGATTCTGCCACGAACGCTGACGAGGAAGGTGGAAACACTTACCACGTCCACCGCGAATTTGTCCATCCTCACTATTTGCCGGTCAGCAAGTCGTATTTGGACACGGTCAACATTGCTATAAAAGGAGATCTGGGACAAAATATTTCATTCACCAAAGGAAAAGTCACGGTGAAACTCCATTTTCGAAAACGGTTCTCTCACGACTCTTAACTCATGTATCCAGTGTACCGAGGGGTTGCTCGACAGCGAGGACACGGCTTAGGAGATATGTTAAAATCGGCCTTTCGTTCGGTGGCCCCGGTGTTGAAACCGATGGTGACACGCGGATTGCACGCCTTGAAAGATGCGGCACTGACGCAAGGCAAAGAATTTCTCCAAAATGTCATCATCGACAAACAAAACCCTAAAGAAGCGTTCGTGAGGGCAGGCAAAAATGTCTTGCTGCAAACGGGCAAAGACATTTTAGGCCAACGAGAAACACCTATAAATGCCCTGCACGCTACCGAGTCAGGCATTCAGCAAGGACAAGGCAGAAAGAGACGACGAAGAAAATACCCTTTCACCAGACTTCAAGCGAGAAAGGCCAAGAAAAGAAGAACCGTTCGAGACTTAGACGTTTTCGATTATTGAGAAACAGCAACAAAAAAAATGATGCACCGAGAATCTTGCGCTTGTTCCAAGACGGAACTGGATCTGTTTGCCATGCCCCCCACGATGATGACGATGCAAGAATCCCAGTGGGTGGAATTTCACCCCGTCTCCTCACTGACCGATTCCGCTCCCATCGAGTTTGAAATCAAAGGACAGCCCGAAGATTACATCGATCTGAATAGCAGTTACTTGTACCTGAAAGTCAAAATTCTAGATAAGACTGGAGGTGCTATAGACGATGAAGCAGTAGCTCCCGTCAACAATTTCATGCATTCCTTGTTCAGTGGAGTGGACTTGTACTTGAATAACAAACTGGTCAGTAGCAGCATGAATACTTACCCTTATCGTGCCTACCTGGAAAGTCTCTTGACGTACGGAATAGATGCCAAGAACACTCATCTCAATGCCTGTGTGGTATGGGAAGCTGACGAACCTACCAAGTTTGAAATATTGGAAACTGATGAAAAGAAAGACAACAATGATGGATTTGTAGAACGAAGAAAGAGAATCACGGGAGCCGACACAAGTTTAGAACTGATGGATCGTTTGCATTTGGACATGTGGTTGCAAGAAAAGTATTTGCTGAACGGGGTGGATGTCCGCCTGAGACTGAATCGTAGCAGTGCCGCTTTCCATTTGATGGCTGATAGTGACGGTTACAAAACCAAAATCCTAGAAGACAGACTCTACGTACGCCGTGTGGAAGTGTTACCTAAAGTGGGAAACGACATCAGTCAGACGTTGAGCAGAACGACTGCCAAGTATCCCATACGACGCGTGGAAGTGAAAACCTTCACCATTCCCAAGGGACAGCGATCCATGATCGAAGATCATCTGTTCCAAGGACAGTTACCCAAACGTTTGATCGTTGGTATCGTCGAGAATACAGCCTTCAACGGAGCTGCCGAAAAAAATCCTTTCTACTTTCAACACTTTGGCGTGTCCAAAATCGAAGTCAGTCGCGATGGAAAGACCTTGTGTACCCGACCTTTCGAACCTGACTTTACCAAGAAGAATTACTTGAGATCGTACTTGTCCCTGTACGAAGCCACCGGACAGTTAGGAACCAATACCAGTCACGGTATTACGTACGAGGATTATGCAGGAGGCTACGCTTTGTGGGCTTTCGATTTCACTCCAGACCAAGGCAGCGACGAGGGACATTTCCACCCTATAAAATCCGGCCAGATTCGTGTGGAAATTCAGTTTAAAGACCGAGACCCTGATGAAACGGTGAACGTCATCCTGTATGCAGAATTCGATAATACCATAGAAATCAACAGTTTGAGAGAAGTCATCCTAGATTACTAGAAACCATGGAAGATTGTTATCCCTCTTTACCTAGTGGAGAAACTTTTAGTGTTGGATTATTGTTAAAAAATGTTAGAGTTGTTGTTGTTTAGTGTTAAGTGATTTTTGAATAAAAAATGTTGTGTTTTGAAAAAATTGTTTGATGTTATATTGTTGGATTATTGTTAAAAATGTTAGAGTTGTTGTTTAGTGTTAAGTGATTTTTGAATAAAAAATGTTGTGTTTTGAAAAAAATGACTGTCTTTTGTTTAGCAATAAGAATGTTGGATTGATGCTCTTTCATTTCTTACTATCCCTCTCATGACACTCACTAAACGTTGCGACTCAAAAACCGTGTGGGGGATGTTTTCCTTCACGTCCGCGCTTTGACTTTAAGAACCGGGGTTGTTTCCAGTCTAACCATCCATTGTCGACTCATCCTCCTACGAAGATGTGTTCCAAACTAGCTAAGCTCAACGAAGCCTACGTGAATTTGCATAGGGTCAGACACAGTCTGATACCGAAGCCAGAAGAAATAGAGAATGTGAGAATGTTAAAAATCACTGAAGACCTGATAGAAGAGCTCTTCAGAGAAGAAATGAACAGGGAAAAAGAAGAATGGATTGAGAAGTACAGACTTCAGAGACAGCAGCAACAGCAGCAACAACAACAACAGCAGCAGCAACCTGAAGCTGACAGAGGCTTTGTCGATTGTCGTATCGACACCAAAGAGTTCTTCTTCTCTTTTCGAAGAAGCAGACCTATCGCCAGAAAGTCTATCCTCAGAGGACATCGCATTCTTAGAAACTAAAAGATTGCCATAGCAAACAAAAAAAAAACAGCCCTTTTCAGGGCTACCCAATACTCTAGAAAAGAAATAACTATCCATTTGCCAATGTGTGTAGGTAGAGTAGTGTGAAAATAAACACTAAATCTTTTTAAAAAATGTGAGGGTATGTGTTTGTGAGTTTGTGTGTTTGTAAGTGATCAAGTACGTTGGTGTGGATAGTAGATTAAAATGATGTCTTTATTTGGTGTTTGAGGTGTAGATTTCGGGGTTAGATTGGATTGCTTTGAGTATGTGGATAGTCAATTGAAGTGATTTATAAAAAATTTTAAAATAGTGATGGGTAGAATAAAAAAGTGAGTGAGTGTTTCTTTTAGGTCCGCGCGTTGTTGTTTTTTTTTTTTGGTCATGATCTAGGTAAGATCAATTTTATGTTTTTAGGGGGATGTGTTCCTTCACTTACGCGCTTTCACTATAAATTGAAACTCGCTGGGCAGTCTAGCTACCCTTGTTGATTGATCAACACAAGAATGAATAGCAGAATAAGCAAACTTCTTGAACTCCAGATACATCTGGAATATGTCAGGCGCCTGTTAAATGAACTGGCCACTGAGGCTATAGTAGAAGAGGAAAGAATGAAGAACGAAGAGGAGGACAGAAGACAGAGGGAAGAGGAGGAAAAGAAACTAGAAGAGAGGATGTCGTACAATATTCCCGAGACAGAGGATTGGGGTGTTGAAGCGAATCATCCTCCTCTGCGCTCCCCAGAAGAAAGGTGAAAGGAGACTGGGGAAGAAGATGCGTGTGTGGCGCCAGGCCAGGAAGGTGCAACCATTAGATAGGTGCATCTGGAGTTCAAAAAAAAAAAAAACAGCCCTTTTAAGGGCTACCCAATACTCTAGAAAAGAAATAACTATCGATTTGCCAATGTGTGTGTGTGTGTGTGTGTGTAGGTAGAGTAGTGTGATTATTAACACTAACTCTTTTTTCATAGTGCGAGGGTATGTGTTTGTGTGTTTGTGTTTGTAACTGCTCACGTAAGATTGTGTGGATAGTAGATTATGGATTTTGTTTATTGTTTCTTAGCGTATGTGGAGAGTATAGTTTGGGTTTTGTAACCGATCACGTACGATTGTGTGGATAGTAGATTATGGATTTTGTTTATTGTTTCTTAGCGTATGTGGAGAGTATAGTTTGGGTTTTATTATATGAAATGAGAAAAGTAGGGGGATGTTTTCCTTCTCGTCCGCGCGTTGCTGTTTCTTTGGTCATGATCTAGGTAAGATCAATTTTATGTTTTAAGGGGGATGTTTTCCATCACGTCCGCGCTTTCACTATAAGCACCCACAGTATTCGTCGTTCAAACCATTCTACAAAGAAGATGGCTTCGAACCAAATGGACAAGATGCAAACATTGCAAGACGTTTTAGACAATTTAGGAATGATGGAGCAGATGTTAATAAGACTCGTTGAAGACCACTATTCCTATAGTCCCCATCGTGTAAAGATGGAAATTAATAACTTGAGAAAGGTAAAGGACAAGATAAGTGGTGTAATGAAAGAGATAAAGGAGGAGAAGGAGGATGAAGAGGAAAGGATAAGGATGAGAGCATGGAATGAAAAAATTGAAAAAGAAGAAGAAAATGAAAAGAGGAAGAAAGAAGAGGAGGAAGAGAAGAAGAAAGAAGAGGAGGAGAAAAAAAAGAAAGAAAAGAAGAGAAAGAGTGTTGGAGATAAAATAAGAAGTTGGTGGAGAAAAAGAAGAAATTAGAAGCAGAAGAAGAAGAAAACCCAAAGGCCCTTTTCAGGGCCAGCCATATTTCTCGAAAAGAGATAGCCTTTCCATTGCCTACCCTTTTTTAAATTTAAATTTAAATTTAAATTTAAAAAAAACATTTAAAAAAAAAAATCCCATATTCAATTCCCCTTGTCCCTAGACAAACCCAAACTCTATTCCCATGTTCAATTCCCCTTGTCCCTAGACAAGCCCAAACTCTATGTTAAATTCCCATTGTCCCTAGAGTGGCCCAGCGTTTTTCTCCATGTTAAATTTCCATTGTCCCTAGAGTGGCCCAGGGGTGTTTTTAATGCTAAGTCCCATTGTCCCTAGGGTGGCCCCATTCACTACTCTCAGCGCATATATTAGCTCACAGTGAGAGGAAATAAAGGAGAAATCCTGTCTGTAATTAAATATTAATATATTCAGATATGCAAATATGCTTGCGAAAAACGACGGTTTTGATTAGTTGTACAAAACATCCCATTGGAAAGACTCCCATAAACGATCAATTCTACTTCCTGCTTCTGCTTGAACCATATTAGGACGCCTTTCAAATATCACGAGTAACGATTATTAGTTGCTGCATCTACGTTACATATTTCTTCGTTCGTATATATGTACACAGTTTGCTCATATATGTAGATATAATTGTTGACGCTTTGATTTATATGACACACATGTACTTGAGTCTGGGGGTAAACTAATGTGTACACTCACCAATTATCACAAGGTAACTAACTCTCGCCGGTCGCAATCTGACCCCTCGATGACTCCGATCTAATTTTCCGATACTGTCTACGCATTTAGTAACTCATAACGTACACCACTGTATAGAAGACACTCCACACCTTTCAGCCATTACTATTTAAGCAACCTTACTGCTTCTGAAGGGCCAATTTTGCGAAAAGATTTTTATCCGTTGCTTCGTGTCTTCTACATACAGGCGACCATTGCAAAGATCTACTTCCGGTGAATGCGATTGCTTCAGTGATTTGTTCCTTCACTGAATGAGTCTTTTCAAACATTGCTTTCAATCGCTACATCTCGGCTTAACCCGGCAAATATGCAATCGGAATATCCACGGTATTTTCTGTCAAGTCGTTTCGCTGTTTCGATCATTACATGTGCTCAAAACTATGTGACATTTTCCGGGAAAATATTTAACAACATTTCTTGACCTGTTAATTACATTTAATTTTTTCTTAGCGCTTTCTGAATAGCTAAATAGGTGATCTCTGGATGTTCGTGAAGATTGTGACCGGCGAGAGTTATTTACCTTGTGATAATTGGTGAGTGTACACATTAGTTTACCCCAGAATCAAGTGCCTGTGTATGGGGTGTATACTGTATGGATTAATTTCAATTCTAATTTCAAAACAAATATAAACGCACAAAGAATTCATAGTTACGGTTATAATTTTTTAAATATCTATATAGGTAAAGTTAAATAAAGGTGATTATTAATAAAACAAAACATATTTATCAGTGACTTGTACGAAGCCTAGTGAAACACATCTGCTAAATCGTTTGCCACTGACGATCGAGCGCAGTTAATTTTGTTTGACTTCTTTGAAGCAATAGGATGCCCAAATTCCCTTTATCATTTTTTGTCTTTATTTATTTACTTTCCTGTTTACATCATCATTCTGAACCATGCTTTCATTACTTGCTGAATCGGCGAAGGGGAAGGTGTCGACAGGGATGCAATGTTGTTTTTGTTATAGAAAAAAGATGTCTGAGCAGAAGTGGTTTCAACATTTTGTAATTCTTCTCTTTTCTATTTCTCTTCTATAGATGTATCAGCGTCTGGGGTTGACGTCTTTGTAGATTTTGTTTTTATTATTCGGACCTTATAACATTTTTGACATTTCTAAGAACAGGTTTGGCGATATAATCTAAACCTTTTTGATGAACTTGTTGCAGACGCTGAAAGAATTTTCTGTACTGTTGCTATCTTCACATTTTCTGATAAGTCTATTCGGTTGATAAGCAACTGTAACTCCTGTTGTAGGTGATATTTCTGTGAGATTGGGTGCTAAGTGAGGTATCGGTTCGTGCGAGCGGCGGAATTCCATCCACCATTTGTAAGGGGTTAGAGTTAATGTTGATGCATTTCAAGAAGGTACCACCCTTTTATGTTCACTTCAGCGCTCTTCCTAAAAGAGGACCAAATAGTATTCCTAGCATAGAAGCATTCACTTTGGCTAACAAAGGAAATATCTTCATCGGAAGAAATCCTCACCGTTGAAAAAATACGTTTTTCTTCTGAATGACTGGGATTTTATTTTTACCATTTATCGAAGTATATGACGACGTCATCCTACTTTCTCTTTCTGTGTCGTGATTAAGGGAACCGTCCCTTTAAATACATTTCAACAATTTTCACAGAATGTAACGATTATTTCTTGAGGTGCTTGTGGAATATATTATATTTGCATTGAAGCATTCGCATTCGTGAGCACTGACTCCTAAGACACATCCATGTTTTTTTTTTAAACGAGGAGAAATGGTCTTTCTTTCCCTCGTTTAGAGGAATCTTTGGATGACGATGCTGTGATAGTGTTCTTTAAGCGGAGGAAATTTTGTTCAGTGCACTGAAGCAACCTTTCTCAAAAAGTCCTCTTCTGGATATAAATTCGTTTCCACTGATTGTAGGGACGTCATACCAACTCGACTTAGTGTACTACGTAGCAATGGAACAACGAAGCTTTGTGTACCGACAAAATTGTGCAAGTTTATTCTTGAACAAATCCAGCAACCTGTTCTGTCGATCACTTTTTCTTAGATGGTGCGAATATTTGGCACAAGCATTATCAACCAGATCATCATCAGCAGCAGAAGAAGGAGTGTATGAGTCATTTTAGAAATGGGGGCCTTTTCAACAGATTGGGAAACACTTAACTTAAATTAGGTTTAGCTAGAGTCATCTTAAAATGAGAAGAACAGAAGATGACGGGGGATGACGATGTAATTTCTAAAGATCGACGTTTCGCTGAATACGTGCGCATTCTACTATCATTACCTCTCTTTCTTGAGAGTGTACTGGTAGTCTTTATCTTTTTTTGGTATTCTTCGTTTTCTCTTTGTTGTATTGATTTTCTTTTCTGATCATTTGTTTAGTGGTTATTTTTGTTGTTTCTTTATAGCTTGGCTGCAGTACTGAGATCCCATCGTAGAAGAGAATGAATAGCCACTCGTCCTAGAAAACCACCCCAAGATAATTTGTTTCTATGTTTGCATATCGCTTCTTGCATATACCAGTTGTGTCTAGGCTACTTTATGTTTTAAATTTAAACAAACATTTAACATAAACAAACACGAAAACAATAACGTTCCTTTTGACGAAGAAATCAATAATTCCTTATAATTATTGCATGCAGATGTTACACCAGGAGGGATTGCCGCTCGCTCCTTGTTTCATTTTGAGAAACGACTTGACGTAGCCGGGACACTGACTCCAGCAGTAATCCTGTTGGCTTTATTCTGTGCTAGAAACGTGCCAGATTTCGTAAATTTGTAATAGTTGGCATCCTAAACTCAAAAGCATGAAACAACTCTGCACACACCCACATTCCTCTCAAGGCTCATTCTTAGTCATCGTGACAACAAGGTTCGTTTAAACTACACATTTCAGCACATGCATGGCATAAAGGAAGCATCTCTATTCCGTTGCAATGATGACTCGAACCCACGCAGACAGAGGTGAGATGGCAATGATCCGTAACGGCGAGCGCTTTAGACCACTCAGCCATTAATTAATTAAGATTCAATTTATATGCAAGCAGCCAAGGAAGCGGTTGAAAATTAACCTTTAAAATTAAAAAAAAAAAGTTCGGAGCTTATGAACTGAGTTATTTTTTTCATATTAGATGAATAAAAGTGCGATAAAGATATTACATTTGCTTGTTTCCGTATAAAACTTGAGTTAATAAGCCAGTCAACTGCCTGATAAATATATCGTATCAGCATTATTTTTTTAACAAATATTACTGATTCATTGGAATTTATGTAGCAATATCAAATGTTTAAATACCAAAATCAGCCTAAATACAGAGCACTAGTTTCTTGATATCTTTAAAACTATTAAACTATTACAAAGTAATTATTCTCCACTGTACGACAAACAAACAAATATTCAATCATTATTTAAAGCTTGGATATTCTTTAAAAATAGTACATACGACACATACGTGTTCCCGTATTGCCACATAAAATTCCCGATATTCTTTAATACATGTGCTTACGACGAGTACATTGTCCAGTAGTGCCACCAAAGGTTCTGGATATTCTTTAATACGTTTATATACGACACATACATTTTCCCATATTGCTACAGAAAGTTCTGGAAAATACTTGCATTCATTATAGGACACACGGTACTAATTATACGGAAGAACTGTGAACCAGTCTAGAAATGGGTGAAGAAATAATAGAGTATTTACGGGTTTGGTGGTTCATAATTGGTTAATAATGAAAATTAAAATTTTAGTAAAAATATCTTTTGAGAGCTTATCCTATATGTAATTTAAAAATAAATAGACAAATTTCTACTGATGCAATTTTAGCATTCTTATAGGCTTGACCCAGGAGTACTCAATAATGAAAGTAGCACCTGATTCATTTGGTGAAGAATCAATAATATGTGTTTCATGCACATGTATCTAAACAAAATGCCGCGGGTCATATGGTGTTCTCCACACATAAGCTTGCACCAAGGTTAGATGTGCATGGAGAATTATAGGTCTCATCATCAGCACCCAGAAATGTTAAGTTACTGAATTTTGAATATGATGGTGTTTCCATATGTTTACTATTGGAGTTGAATTAGTACCGTGTGTCCTATAGCCATTACAGGGTAAGCAAAGGTCACTCAGAACATCTTCGTCTATTCAGCGAATCGTTATGCGATTCTTCGGAGAAAAAAAAAGAATGTGCCCGTGTGTCTTTGGTAAGCGACTAGACTGTTCAGAGTGAACATATTTTGCCTTATTATAACTTTGGCACACATACAAAAGAACGTTTACGGACGACATGAACATTGGCATGCACATCGAATACATAATCGGCGAATAGACGTTGTTTAAAGTTGACCAGAAAAGGAGCACTAAGAAATTTTAAAACCCGGCTTTGAATCAGGGTAGATTTGACAATGTTGTTCGATATCCAAACCTTTGCACAAGGCAAGAAAGGATAACAGAAAATACGCTTTTCTTCCCTCTAATATTGACACCAGTGGAGAAAAAGTAAACGAATGAGTTGAATAGAAATATTTTATCGAGAAAATCGAACAAGTTGACAACAGAAAGATGATCAAGTGGTTTCTTTGTTTTCCTTCAAGAATAAAAATGAGGGTGTAAAGAACGTCATTATTGATGTTATGCAGGATTGTCAAGGCTCTGGTTGATTATCAACACAGATACATATAAGCTTCAAAACAACCAATGCAAGCAATGTGTATAGCCTGTTAGTAGATTGAAAATGGTTGTTGTAAGATGGTGCTGTTTCTTCGCGGGGTGTTTGTTTTTTGGGGGAAGGGGATCATTTCAGTGTTTGTAATTTTTGGAGGCTAAAAGAGTGTTTTCATATTGTAATGTCTTTAGAACATAACATTCATAGTGTTTCAAGTCTTCGGATATAATATATTTTTACAACATGCGGTTGATGGTATTTTTATGCGTTTTAAAGGTTCACAGATGAATATGCTATTAGAACATGCTTTCTTAACAATAAGAAATGCGTACTTCTAGAACGAATAATCTCCCTTACTGATTCAGAAATATAATGGTTAACATCTTAGTATATAATTACCTTAAGAATAAGTACCGATTCCTTCCTCCGTAATGCATTTACTTTTGTGTCGAGTGGGATCAGGCTTGTGTTTGTTATCTTGTATAATCGCATGCAGTTGTTTTCGCTCTTTATGTAGTGCATTCAATGTTCCATCTACATTGTTAAACTAATGAGTTTTAGGACAACGCATAGTTTCGTTCTTTATGACAAATTCGCTTTTATACTTACTTAACCTGATTCATTTGGTTCATGGTATCAAGAATGATGGAATAAATTTTCGGCCTAAGCCCAAGAAATTCGCTTATTAGTTTTTCAATGCACTCGTCCTTGAATGTCCCTGCTACATTTGAATTTGTAGTACATAAAAGCTGATGGTCAGCAGGATACGAGCTATTCTTTTTCATGTTATCTTAAAATAAATTGTTTTCAATTACATCAGCAATTTATCTATGTCTGTGTGTAACACATTCATATTCAGTCCATTTCAAGGTGATTAAGATAATATTCATGCATTAAGAACTTAGATCCAGTACAGGCTGTCCGGTAGAAAAGGGTCATTTTAGCATTAGCTTTGACTTTACAGATTGAAATGCTACCAAATCTTCATCAAATATTTTTTCTTTATATAAATCCGGGGTCTGCTTGAAGTCTTCTGATTTTCTTTGCTTCTAAAGTCCTAACTAATTCAAAACTAACCCTATTTCTCAGGTTATCCATGTTTATGCTGAATATTAACTTGTTCAACGGTTTGAAGAAAGCATTTTAAGTTTGACTTTTGTTTTTTGGACCAGGCCTTCGAGGCAGTGTTCAACTGGATGTATGGTGACATCCATTGTGATTGGCTAAATTGCAAAACCCATGGGCGTTTGTTATTTTCATGCCCAGATTTTAAATATAATTTCAGAATGTTGTATTAGACCACATACGTATTGTTATTCAGTAAATTCGGAATAGACTTAATGTTTACTGGTATTCACTCAGCCATTTGCCCATGATCTGCGATCTCTTGGGAGCCAACGGACAACCGCTGAGGCTGTTATATAATTCATAAAGCTACTCCAGAATGACTTCCAAAATATATCCTTCGAATCATAAGCATTATTATTTTATTAGGATTAATCCATTTAAACCCAGGCGTTGGTAGTGGTTGCATCACAGATCATCAATATAAATTGTTACCATAACGACTCATTACCCAGTTATTTTGGTTTAACAAATAAACCATGGGGTTGTTGGCTTCACTTAATTTTGTTAAAACCTTTGAGACTGTACCTCTTTATCCTTTTTCGGACGAATATTTGCATATCAATATCAGTCAGAAGATCAAGATAAAGGGTATCACAGTTCATTATTTGCCTTGTGATGCATTACGCAGGATAGAAACCATACTTTTTGATTCTTAATTATCCTACATTTTCAAAATCATATAAAATTCCTCCATCAGTTCTATAGATCCCCAAATTGTAAAATTTTATACATCCACATTTTTTCGAATTCTGAATTTGTTCAGTTTATATATATATTGTTCTTTCATTTTACAGAATTAAATGTATAGAATGATACTTTATAATTTTCTTTATATTATGAACCCAAATTGCATCGCTACAACTTTATCTCAAGGCAAGAGGAGAATTGCATTTTATAACATAATTTTGGGCGATTGATTACATTAAATCTGAAGTAATGTCAACCGATATTGTATAGTTCTGGCAATATATACAGATAAGGAGAGCTGCAGTCTAATTCTCCACGCAGAAAAAATGTAGGATTCGATCCGCCTAATGGTAAGATAAATTTGCAAAAGTTATTATTCACTCTTTCTACATCACAGTCTTCATTAAATCATCATACCTCAGCAGCAGAAGACAAAATATGCAAAACTGTGGAGTCACACATTTGAAATACAATATTTGCAGACAATTTCACAAATATAACCAATTAATTTCAGAGCTTAAATTGCCTTTGAAGCTTGTACTAGTAATATTTTTTGACACTTGTTCCAAACTTCCCTTGATGAGAAAACAACCCCAATAATAAGAACCAAACTTAAGTTTCTTGTCCACAAAGTATCATTAGACAACTGCCCTTCTGGTTGTTGTTGTTGTGGGGTTTAACGCCATATTTCAGCACACGATAGGATATGCATGGCGGCCAGTATTAATGGTGGAGGAAGAACCCGGGAAAACCCCGAGAAGAACCACTACTTCAGTTTTATCAAGATATTTTTAAAGTTTTCAATGGTCACAGTATTGGATAGGTCTATATAACAAACGCTGTATTTCATTTGCTGCGTCACAATACAAAATCATCTGCGAAAGGTAGAAGATAACGCTTAAGCATATTGTCTATGTCAGAAATTATACGTGCAGGTCATTTAGAAAAGGTGAGAAAATCATTGGTGTCAATAAGAGTGGACACTGAAAGAGGTCACTTGATCCACTCGAAACTTTTACATAAGATTTGACGTATGCTTATTTTGTTTTTAACATTTTCATCATTTTGTACTCAAGTAACACACAGAATCTTCCGCATTCTCCCGAAATCAAGCTTACATTGCATTATATCCCATGTTGCATCATCATAATTATTAATTTTATAGTTTAACTTCTGTTGCAAGGATACAATGGGGTGTCTGAAAAAGAGAAACAAGAAAAAAATCATTACTCTAATTAAATAAAACATGTAATACGTAATTTTCTATATACGAATCTTATTGCATCTAAGGTCTTCTGGTTCGACATTCTCTCACTTGCTAGTCATCTGAACCGCAAGTTCGAATCTGGTACATGCCTTAGACGTTTTACTCACTCCCGTTGGTTTAACGTTTGCGCAACTGTTGTCGAACGAAGCTGATTAAATTTCTTATTATTTATTAACCCAACGTGGACACTAGTCATGTCATCTGAAATTTTTACCTGTTCGTTTTCCATGGTTCATTTTTCACTTTCATTTTCCGTCCTGACGAATTAGACAATCATCGGTTTTGGGGTTTTGAGGTTTTCCGGGTATTAGATGCATGGCTATTATGTAATTATTAGCAAACTGAGACGTCTCATTTTTCTTGAATAGTACCTAATAAGAACTACTGGCGGACTTCCCCTTTTTTGTCTTAGACTCCAATTTGTTTTATGTATATTTTTTGGGAGTATTCCCCGTTTCTGTCAATTGCACATTGGGCCTCATCTACTCGTCATTTAAGGTCCTAATCTGTTCCTTTATGAAGGGCAACAATTTTTGGATAATTATCAACTTGAAATTTAGTAGTATCCTTTATAACAAAACCTGTCCTTCTATATCATACATCAGTCCCAGTGTGGAGAACCCTCTAATTTGAAAAGTTATGTCTCCACACGCGCGAGATGGACATTTCTTTACACAGTGAATTCTCAAGCATTCATAGCTAAATTTATATGTGTGTGCACAATAAAACTCGGTGTATTTGAAACCGCCATGTTGATGCCAGCATGATGCAGACAGCAGCAAATTTGTTCTAATGCAAACATTCCTCGTAATGTGATTACACAAATTCAGTTATATGTGAACAGTGTCATCCGATTAGCGCTTAAATTGTTTTTAAATTTAATTTTTCTAATATTTGCTGCACGATGTTTAAATATTATTCCCCTGGTAGGACAGCTCACATGCTTGTCAATGAATCACACTTTATATTAAACATTGTTTCCCTCTAACAACCAATAGCTGAATGGAATACGAACGTTGTGACACAAATTATACCGTTTCAGGCTCAACTGAGCTTAACGTATTTGCCTAATCATCTCACTATACCAACTTGATAAGACAATTTTTTTAGATTTGAGTTTCCAAAACTGTAATTAGAACCATTCATAGTATACACATTGTACACCAGTAAATGTGCGTGCGGGTAGTCGTTACTACTGTTTTTTTCTTTCCCTGATATGCATACAAAATACGATTATCCACAGAAATGGCATTTTATCCGGTTTCACGTTATCTAATATAGAGAATAATATATACATAATGAGCCGTATATACCCTAATAATAAATCCATATCATGTAATATTTGTCATAATATTTTATAGTTATGCAGATTATTATTATTTGATGTTGGGTTTGGGTTCGTAAATAAAAACAATATTAAATAGATTCGTGGTCCTGTAAATTAAAACAATGCATATAAATGAATCTACTTATATTATATTTTAGTTCCAGCATTAATTCATATTTGCATATGTTTTTTATGTCGGTTTGCTAATAAAATCTTTCTTTTGTCTTTTATTGTTTCTCTCTGGAAATTGTGCATACCTTTTGCAATATATTTTAAATGGACCAAACTTTTGGTCTTTAAATCATTCCTTGTCATCATTTGCAAATCGTATTTTCATTTACGTTTTAAGAATACAGTTTAAACAGTTTTTCTTGTTTTATCTTTCTGTACTTTATTTCGTTCTCAAAATCTAGATTTCTTAATGTTTCGTGCTGCGCCACAATTTCATGTGGCTTAGATCAACCCGATAACATGTTACTTATTTCTTCATGCGATCCCTTTTTTTGTTGTTACAATAACCAGATGACTACCCTCAAAAATGTGTATCTCCATTTTTTATTAGTTTATATAAATATTCCTCCAAACAGTGTTTTTAACAGCTCGTATTCCACTTTTTGTACTTCAAAAAAGTAATAAAAGAAATCAAGCTAAGGACCAGTGCAATGGAAATCTAAAAAGCACATTTGTTGAGTTTCGGCAGAAAATATATTCCATTATTTTTTATAACGGGAATCAAATTCACGAGTCTAAGGGAGTATTGAGGCCAATTTTTAAAATAAAAATTAAACCATTTGAACTACCCAAAAATATATTTTTTTTTAAAATTTAGATGAAACATGAAATATATTACATAACGAGCGAAATCCACCGTATGAAATTATACAGAATAACTAAATCAAGCGTGATTCCTCTTGGCAATAAATTGAATGGACAAACTAATATAGATTACGGCCATTGTCAAATAAGATGTCAACCATTGTTACACCGATGAGCCATTAGGAAAGAACATTCCTTCTTATTGTTTAGAACTCGCATCCAGAAAGCATGTTCACCACTAAAACGCAAAAATGACATCAAGTGAACATCCAGAAAACATTCATTAGCGACCCATCAAGCGCATGTCCTAAAAGCATTTGTATCGGCAAACCTTTAAAATGCATCAATACCATCAAGCACATGTCCTAAAATACCTTTTCTATCCGCAAACATTTCCTGCCCATCGTCTTTTCCTGGGACCCACTAATTCCATTCCTGTTATGGTTCAGAAAGAAAATAAATAGTTGTGTTGATATAATGCATATAGTTTAAAGTCGCCTCAGCTCCAACTAGGTTTTATAGTGCCAGGCAAAAGTAATCAGCAAAGACAAAGTCTAAAAACTTGTCATCCAAAGCACTAAATGCATTTACAGTATTATGTCAGGCATGAGAAACAACCGGTGTCAGTCCTTGAATTTTAGCGATTTTCTCCGATTCCTTATGTGACAATGGCCGACAATATTTTCTTATACCTCGGGCAGAAAACCAAGGTCGGTAATGTCAAGTACACCGCCTTCGGCCATGATTACTGTCATCAATTCAGAATGCTTTCCTGTGATCAATTCTCTACAATTACATTAGTACAGAATGTAAAGATGTTCACCTAAGACGGTGGAGGAAACTGTCGAGAGTTGGTTACTTGCAGAGACTGGGCACAGGGATGGCTATGTTACAACATAGCACGCTCCTGACATCTATATACCAGTAACATTATGATGAACCATATCGGAACAGCCTTACACAGTCTTGCTTTTTATATCTTGTTTTTGATTGGATTTCAATATGTGATAATGGATGAAAAATGTGATCCAGTCAACGTACTCGAATATCAATGAGCAAAGATGACGTGCGAAAAATTGAATGACCTTGTGGTCAAAACGGCCTTCGGGCAGCGATATATTCTGAAATCTGGCCAACTAGAAAAGGTCGTGTTGGCATGACTGAACGAATAATGCAGGACTATGCTGAATAACAGTTTTAAATCATTGTTGATAAAGATTTCGCATTTTGAGACAATTATTGGTAATGATGTCTTTTTATATTTGACTACCTTGTGAGTGTACGTTTTGTCAACAAACAGTAAAAAGGACAAGAAAAAAAGGCATTATCATTAACTATTCGCTGTACTTGTTTAAATTTTCTTAATTTAGTTTTGTCTTATTTCTGGGCTATATTTTTTCGCATATCTATACCACTAATAAAGATAGATAGATAGATGAGGATGAATAAATGGATAGATGAAAGATGGACATACATATATACTAGTGAATGCATACATGTACGTACATTCTGGCATACAAACGTACTTACACATATTGACTGTGCCACGAATTCTTGTGAGCAAGCCGTTCAATGCAAATTTCTCAAATGTTTATTTTCATTATTTGTATTTGGTGAAAGTACTTTAATCATTTTTCTAATTGCGAAGCATATTATTATTTATTTATATTTATATTTCATGACGGAATGTATTTGAGCTAATTTTCTTATGTAGTGACCGCTACAGACAGTGGGATTGTTCACAGTTGTTAAATATGCAAATTTCATTATATTCGGCTCTTATCACATTTGTTTATTTGGTTAACGGTATGCGGTTCGTTTAAACATAATATTCTTTAAAAGGATGCGTGTCGTTCTGTGATTACTGTAAACGAATACGATACATGTACTAATTGAACTTTTAGTGTTTTATGCTTTGTTCATTTCTTTAATTTTATTTGTTTGTTGCTGAAAATTCTGGAACAAATGCTAGGTAATATTAGAACTTCCAATATGCATACAACTACCAACGACCTCTTGGGCTAAGGGATTGATGATGATGATGATGATGATGATGATGACCAAGATAACGTACTCTTAAGAGCACAAACATCATACAAAGGAGATTTATCTCCCTTTATATTTCACTCGCTATTTTGCGCAAATAGTTCCACTTTGTCAACAAAGAGTAATATAAGAAGAGACAACAACAACAAAAAAAGCCATTATTATTTGCTATTCGCTGTATTTGTTCACTTAGCCCTGCTGCTAAAACCACCAGAGGGACGTTGAAAAAAACTGACCGTATTTATGGGGTGGTTTAATATCTATGTGTGTGTGTGTGTGTGTGTGTGTGTGCGTGCGTGCGTGCGTGCGTGCGTGCATGCATGCATGTATGTATGTATGCATGTGGGATGCGACGAATGATTAAGCATTAAACCACAAATCCACGAGCTATGACGTAACCAGATTGGCAGAATGCTTCATCAACACCTACTGATGGATAAGTATGAATGATGAATAAGAAAATTCACCACAAAATAGCCGGACACATATACAGGGGTGTAGTGCTGTGTGAATGGTGGGAACGGCGTTCCCTTACGTTTTTTTTATTTGTTTGTTTGCTTGTTTTTTGCGCGTTCCCTTACTTTTTGGTATGCTCGATATTGCCCCACCCCCGACTATTTTACTAAGTTCTCTCACTTCTTTAGTTAGTACTACACCACCGCACATATAGAGAAAGAGAAACACAGTACCTGTGATCTGGCACTCTCGAAAAAAATACAGATAATGTGAGCTGTATTATTGAGTTACGTTGGGGAAGACACAACAACATGTATATACGTTTCTGGTAGGTGCCAAACTCACCTAGGTGAACAAGAACTTCATCAAGCTTCATCCTGCGCTATCATCAAGTACAAATAACATTGAAATAACTTGCTGATACGGCAAACTTACATTGACCTATTGATAGTACTGATTCGACTCTTCTTCGGACGTGACATAACCAAATCTGTCCGATATCGTGCGTAAATTAGTTACCTATTCTTGGCCTGCATTCAAGCGCTGTCTTGGCAGTATATACGCATCCTTGGAATCAATCCCTGTTTTAAAAATATGTAGTTTTTAAACTCGACCAATGGCAACAATGGTCCATTTTAGTACAAAAATAAATATAAACCGACAATGTACATTTTTGTTCAATCATGAAGTTTTAAGATTTTGATACGAAGGAATTTATCATTCATAACGCGTCGGTACAGGAGCGTGAAATTTTCACGATAGGGAAATTTGACGTCAGAGGTATCCAAGACTGAACTGTACAATTTCATACCGATCCCATATATATATATATATATATATATATATATATATATATATATATATATATATATATATATATATATATATATATATATGTATATATATATATATATATATATAAATATATATATATATATATATATATATATATATATATATATATATATATATATATATATATATATATATATATATATATTGAGAGACAGACAGAGACAGACAGATAGACAGCGAGAGAAAGAGAAAGAGAGACAGAGAGAGAGAGAGACAGAGAGAGAGAGAGAAAGTTATCTAGTTGACTAGTTGGCTCATGAAGAAGATAGATAAGGTCAGCTGAATGATAAGAGACAAAATTAATATGCTGGAAACGCAGCATTGCATGGAAATGCCAATGATCTCTTAAGGCGAACGCATGAGACTACTCGGCCAACCGGTTTTATTGATGTATTGTTGGATCTATAAAGATACAACAACCTCTAAATGTCTCGTCACTTTGATCTTTACGAAATTGTTGTACCTAGATTCTGCAACTTTTGCAACACTCTTGCTTTAAAATCTTTACAACCATTCAGCTCACAAAGGACATTGAGTTCGGTAAACTTTTAGACATCGCCCCCCCCCCCCCCCCCAGCAAGTAAATTTAAAAAGTTTACTTAATGTAGCTCTTACACTAAAACGACTCTCCTTAAGTTTTAACTCTGTATTAAATTCATCAGCGTGTCAAACTGGATAAAGGGATGTTTATATTTTTTTTTACAGTATCTAACGATACATACGTGGTATTTGTAATATAAGTGATTCAGTTGGTCCTCCCATTGTTTTTAAAAGACTAAATTTATTGTATCAGTAACCTTTTCTTTTGGCAATCAATATCAGCCGTAAGACTTATTTATTTATTTATTTATTTACTGTTCAAATCGTATATTTCGGATTTTTTTATTTTTTTTATTTTTATATATTTTGTTTTGCAACCTGTAAATCAGTTTTAAAGTTCACATTATTAACAAAGAATCTCTCATCCTGAAGCATGATGTAGAAAGGATACAAATATATTCAACCTCTTTAGCCAGTAGAGTACAGTCAGTAACGGCTTTAGCAAACGCGGGCCAGATTCGGATCATTTTGGCGGGGCCACCTGGATTTAAGTGCTGGGGCCACCTGGATTTAAGTGCGGTTGCCCCCCTGTGAGCGCGACATTTGGAGAAAAAAAAAATTAAACAAGTTTTATATGATATCGAACTTAAAATGTTCTTCCATCGCTTTAAAATTACTTTCTCTCTATAGATATATTTTTAAAAATTACTAACGCGCGGGGCCTCTGTGAGCGCGGAACCCGATTGAGCCAAATCGGTCCAATCGGCCTAAGGTTACAGAAATTGTATTTCTTAAAAAGTGTACAATACGATTCGGTTATGCCAGTCCTACCTTTGACTGCTTCATGCCAAGTATTATATAGTCTAAATAACGTGTTCGTTAAAGTTTTTTGTCCGTTTGGGAAATACAATAAAGCCCCCCAAAAAACAGTGCAAGCCAAGTTCAAGCAAGCATAAAGAAGATTAATTATGTAAACTTCTGTAGTTGCTATTCAGAGATGCAATGATGAGCAAACTGAATCAGAAAAAAAATGAAATTACTCAAATATTAATTATATTATCTGCTTTAAATTTTTAAAGGGTGATATAAATTCAGGTGTCATCTCTCTCTCTCTCTCTCTCTCTCTCTCAACGTTGATCCATAA
Source organism: Sinohyriopsis cumingii (assembly GCA_028554795.2). Classification (NCBI taxonomy): domain Eukaryota; kingdom Metazoa; phylum Mollusca; class Bivalvia; order Unionida; family Unionidae; genus Sinohyriopsis; species Sinohyriopsis cumingii. The sequence continues at coordinate 77,844,341 of CM068829.1, read as the reverse complement.
ACCTATTCATGCATATGTTGAGATGACACTTGTTCCAGCAAGGTGTCATATAATACATTGTTTCAAGAGCATTCACATCCTTTTTCGTCTGATAAGCATATCAGGTCTTACCGTCTTCCTTAACAAAATCGTATATATTTATCTGTGCTAGCTGCGGGAATAAATTAATGTAAATATAAGCTATATCGACCAACAGCTGCGAAAGTATAACGATACTGCTGATTCTGTTGCAATATTCATGAAGTTGTCGACTGATGATTGTGGTTTGACGTGTAGTTAACGAGTATCCAGTTCCTCTGGATGCAGCTTATACGCGTGGTTTGGGTACACTATTCAATTTTCATGCTTGGAAAATAGTGCCGAATGATCACAGCTTTGTTAAAGATTGATAATGTATTAAATGAAGCAATGAATTATGGGATATTAAAGTCCATTGCTTTACTAGAAGCTGACGAAGCTTGCTTCGCCGTATCAGGATAGCTGGAGATTTCATCAGAGGAAGCATATGATGTGTCCAGGTCCATTCTAAATCCCCATAAGGGACTTTTTCCAATTTGCATTGGCTCGATGAACTTTGTTTGTCTTGGACACAGGAGCTCGTATCGTTGCTTACAACTGACCTGTCGTACATGAACTACATAATCACTGCAAGGGATGACACTTGTCTCCTTGCTCGCGCAACCTATTTACGAATAAACGCCGATATTTCAAGCTACGCTCTGCGTAGCTTAATAAGTTTGGTACCGATATTTAGCTCAGGCATTAGAATGTGTATCCCTATCAAAAGGTTGACTTAATATCATACCTTTAAGGAATGCCAAATCATTTTCCCACACTACCACTCGACATGGCCCTGATTGCGCCCTCCTAATATGCAAGAACAACGCGCTAAATGGAATACTACCTTCTCGTTGGCCAACTGAAAATAAATTATAAATAAATATCGATTAAGTGAATTGCAATTTGCCCTAAATCAAGAATTAAGAAATTGAAACTTTATTCCACCCCAAATGAGTGTCCGGGAACGTGAGTGTCACAGTTATTTAATGCTCTTTTGAAGTTGTTAGTGAAGTCGTTTTGACGAGACTTGGATAGATAATTGTTCCGGTGTCGAATGACAGAAAGAAGATAAAAGTAGCAAGGGACTTGTAGCTTGTATAGATCGGAAGTTTACTTACGTTATTGTGAGTAATATAACTAAAAGATGATGGAGTCGGGAACGTGCAATACGGTGAGCTTGAACCAGTTCTAATTTGGTATAAAAGTGTAAGATTGTGCTTTTGTAGTCTGAATTTTAGTCTTTCCCGTCGTTTTCTCGGTATAAACTTTCAACAAATAGGCCTGCTAATTTTGTTCCACCAGTCACAGTTCTGTCTGCCTTATTTTGTATTCTTTGGAGTTCACTTTTCTCAATTAATGTACATTTATCCCAAAGCATATTACCATATTCCAGAATAGGTCGTATAAAAGACGTATATATAATTTCTAAAGATTTCCTGTCAGGTGAAATATCATCAATCTGTTTTGTGCCATGAGCAATCGTGCGATGGACAAAACTCCAAGATGTTTGTGCAAATCAACTTCGTCCACTCTTTGGTCGAACATATATGTAGTGGTGAATTGAAGGTTTATCAATTTTCTTAGAAACTGTCAGGGATTCAGTTTTAGAGTGGTTGAGGGTCCAAGTCAAGTTTTGCTAGCAGAGCGAAACATTTTTTCCAAGTCAGAGTTAGGGTTATGATCGGCTGTAACTATGATAGAATGAAGATTGTATCATCTGCAAATAAATACATATGTGAATGTAAATTATGTACAATATAATTTAAACATATCAAACAACCCAACACCCCAGCACAAAAAAAGAAGTATGGAGCCTGAAACGGGTCCTTGGGGCATACTGGCTCTAAATACATCTCCACTCTGAAAACATCCCAGAAAGTATCTATCACTCGTTGTTTCCTGTTATTTGGATACCAGGAAAACCGTTTTAAGAGACCTGCTGTGATGCCATTATCCTTTGAATGTAAGGTGTCCTTTATGTCGCACGCAATCAAACGTTGTACTTATATAACAAAATACAAATCTAATTTCTTTACTGGAATCCACTGCTTGGCAAAACGAATCATACAAATATGTTAATTGATTTATTGTAAAGTCGCTTAGAGGCTGGGAAATAAAACACAATCGAAATATGTATCTTTTTTGTTAACGAAAGTAATTCAATAATTTCCAAAACCCAGTCTTTTAAAAACTTTCAGATGTTTGTTTTTCTAAATGTATGTATACAGCAACGTGCATTTAATAGGCTTTATACCTTAGCCCAGCTGTTGGATTTTCACAAAAGCCATTGGTAAAAATAAACGCTTGTAAATTTAAATTGACAATTATAAGCTGCGTAAGGTGAACAAGAATGGGTAAACGCATTGTCCGCATATAAAATTTCAGGTGACGCAAGCTGCTTCTGTCGACATTATCACCGTCATAATTTGTAACACATTCATCGAGTTATTATTAGCCAGCGCGTGGTTACCCCGCCATCCAGGTAATACATTTACAGTTTTCTATTGATTGAGCCCCTTGAATTTATTATTGTCCGTTACGTATCTCCATAATCTTCTGGTACCGTGGATACCACGTGTTATCGATTTTTATTCGGTTGAATACTGTTTATATGCTTTATGTACATGGAATGCTGAAAAGCAGACAGATGCTAGCCTTCGATTGTTTATGTTCCAAATGTAAAATCCGATTTTGAAGACAAATATCTGGAAAGCAAAAGTCATTCATTTCTGATTTGGATATTGAAATGTGTTTCACAAAATATATTGGCTCCCGAAATTGCTCGAGTTTTAAGTTTTCTATTGATCTATTCGAACAGTACAAATGCAGACAAAGGAAATCATATTTCAGGGAATCATCGTTGTCGTCTGCTGACGCTGAAAAGCTATTTCAATGTATTTCAAGACCTGGACCATCCTTCTTCAACATAACAATTGGAAATCAGAATTTGTTTTGTTTGAAGCCTGACAAAGATTCTTTGCTTTGTGTCTCAAACTCTCCCACAAAAGGAGAAGATATAAATGAAACAGTTCGTTTGAACAGCGATTCTTTGATTACAAAAGACATATATGACAAAAACGTTCACAACCACAAAGATACGCCAAACAGCAACAAATTCGTTTCCATGGCTGCGTGTTTGGCAGGGAATCGTCTTGTTATTGTTTGTAAGGAAGATCAAAGAACTGGTGGGTCTTGCCTTCAAGAGGCACAAAGGATTAAGAAACTTCTTGCATGGCGAGTTCCAGATGAGTAACCAGAATAACTCAATAATAACCAATATAAAATTGTATAGACTGCATCAGCATACCTAGCAAAAAGTATGTTTATAAGGTGAGGGAAACTTGGGTTCTAATTTACCTATGGATGAAGAATTGTTTCTTCGTGAACTGAATAATATTTTTATGTCATAATCATGATTTAGGAATTGGTCTAAAATTCTGAAATTATGTTTTGCATACATGTCATAAGCATGATTTAGGAGTTCGAGTGAAATCATATTTTACCGGAGTTGTATTGGATTTCAAGTGTTCCTGTTCATGAAATATTTAATTACATTACGTATTAAGGGATGTACGTGTGTCTTTTGGTGATTTGTTAATTGTAAAAATATTAACATGATTTAAACATTTTGAACGTTTAAAGCACAAGCTATTGGTATATTTATTTGATTTAAAAACCGTGCAAACAAACAATTCATATAAGAAAAACGATTGAGTTAGTTTGGTGCAAAGCATGAAAGAAATTTAAGATAAGTAGAAAGAAGTTTTAAAAATTAAATTAAGTTGATATTTATATTTTAAAATACTGAGATCATCATATTACGTGACTAGATGATGTAATAAGGTTTGTCAATAAAATACTTTTTAAATACCTGTCTGTATTGTGGCTCTGCAAGTGATCTATTATAATAAAAATTTCTAAAATAGAAAACACAACTGATTTATGCTTGTTCCTTCTTGTCAGATGATATCTGTTTTAATGCATAAATTTGTAATCCCCTTGTACCTTGAAGATAATTTGATAATGTCTTCTGTTCACCTAATCCTCTTTGTAAGTTTCCCATCTTATGGCCACGACCATACTATCTCTGCTTATATTCTTGTTCTGTTCCTTCAACAACAAAAAACAAGCACCAAAAGTACACCAACTACAATTTAGAGAGTTCTTAAAAGATAATTTATGACTTTAATATACAGGTTATAAATTTGTTTCCGATAGGTGAAAATGTTCGGTTTGATTTTAATATGTGAATGAGTGCTGTGGATAATTATCTTTACAATAAAAGGAACCAAAATTATACAAACTGACCAATTAATTAGCCGAGCATCCAGCTCACGGACCCTGCAACCATTACGTGGACAAACATCAATACAGCAATTACACAATATAAAGCAGATGGTATAATGAACAAGTAGACTAAGAACTGAAACCGACAAGTCGCTCAATACCAATGTACTGCTACATGGATTGACGGACAGGAGAACTGTACATTATATACATGATGGCATAGGAAGAAATAATAGAGAAGTCGTCTATAAAAATTTGTATTTCACAACTAATATACAGTTATTATATATGGCATTCCTTGGATCTCGCCCTCTTCTGCACGAGGTTACTTGAGGTAAGTTGGTAGCGATGAATACAGGATCTACGAGCCGTGATCGAGCACTGCTGAATGATATAATTGTTCGGGCCGAACAGCCGACATTCACTATCTGTGACGCGGAATCGCAACTCGCCAGAATGGCTAAATAACAATTGTAAATGCGTACTCGCCAGTGTGTGTGTGTGTGTGTGTGTGTGTGTGTGTGTGTGTGTGTGTGTGTGTGATTTGGATTTTTAACGTAGCTTTAACAATTTTTCAGTCACATCGCCACGATGTCTGCAGTGTGGCAGTTTATAGTGATGTCTAGCACTGGGGCATCGTGCCGCATGATGCCCCACCCATACACATCATCCTGACACCAGGCCGACCATTCCTAACACTAACCTCTTAATGTTGAGCGTCTAGCGAGGCAGCTGTTAGTACCACTTTTATAAGTCTTTGGTATGACTCGGCCGGGGTTCGAACCAGCAATCTCTCGCATCCGAGGCAGACGCTCGGCAGTATGACACTGATATTATTGTTAAGGCAGATTTGCCGCTGTATTTGAGGCAGAGTCGCCGGAAATTGTTATGTCTTTATGTCGAGTGGATTGGGGACGGGGCGCCCGCAGAATTATTTTCAGCAAGGGAATAGCGGCAAACATGTAGTGGTCAGCTAGTAAGTTTTACTACTAAAGGACAAAACCTGTTTAAAGGTGAAATACGGGCGAGGGTTTATCCCCTACGTGCGCCACCCCCTCCCCCAGCCGAATGCCTCATAATGTAATAGCGGCGGATATCGCTTGCAGAAGATACGGTAGGTGTTGCCTGTTAGTATGAAGGGTCTGGTTACCACCTCCAGCAATTTTGGAATTAGTATACTAATGAAGCTATAACACGATGACGCGAATTTGGAGCGGGAACCAAATTTAGCGGAACTGCAGGTAGTGGTTGTGGCAGTTGAGGATAAGTAAATGCAACCTGCATGTTTGTCTCCCTGTTCTTGCTGGACATTTGTAAATGAATGAATACTAACTGGCCAACTCAGCATACACATCCCTAGTCCGATATATCACCCCCACAAATATGTGTTGATACTGATGGACGATGTTGTGGGTATGATGTCACCTGTTCATTAAAATATGCAATTTAACTGCATGAAAATCATTTCGGAACAAACCAGCGTACTCTTTAGACACATACCGGTAATTGGTAACAGCCATATTAAGCGCGAAATTCAAAATGGCCACAGGACAGATGGTTGTGCTATTCCAGGTGGATTTACAAGTCACCAAACATATTATTTGCTCAGGAAATATAATCTACATGTCACCAAAAGAACCCTTCAGCAGACGGAAGCTGCACAGCTACGAGAATTACCGTGTATAAAATATACATCGATGTATGAAGCCACATTTGAAAGCAGATAATTGCATCTTTTAATGAATAGGTGATATCAGCCCCTCACCCTAAAACCAATATCATCACCGGTGAAAGGCCGATTTATCGACCTAACACACCCTGTCTCTGATTTTCTGGAAGTTGATAGCAGCATTGCGGACGCGTCTGCTGAACTGACCTGGCAAATCTGGTTAAAATCAGATCTCCGCTGTCCTAAGTGAAGACAGTCGATATATGAATTTAATCAGAATTCTGACCTTGCATAATAATGTTGAGCTGGCAAGAAAATGGTGCCCATATAGAAACATGAGAACGTGTAAATCCATGCAATCTGATTAAAATCAGATCTCCGCTGTCCTACGTGAAGTTCTGACGACGACCGCTTAAGGGTCGTGTTCTGGTGACCTTTGAATTTAGCCAATGGAAATGCAGCTTTTAAAAACTGACAGTGAATCAAATCGCTTGGTACACATTCATGCTCTTCATCAGCACTGCTTAGCCTCCAAACGTATACGATTTCATTTGTTTGGTTGATAAAATTTGCGATTATCGTAATAACATAGGTTTCCAGAACGCGACCCCTAAGCGGTCGCCGTCAGATCTTCATGTATACCAGTGGAGATCTGATTTTAATCAGATTTAAGTCCATGTTGTCAGTCAGCGCCATCCGGTCGAGTATACACATTTTACACCCATAAATTTGAAGGAGAGTCGTTGTTCGGCTGTGTAGATCATGATATCAATCATCAGGTTGAAGGCATAGACCTAGTTTCCTGTCTTGAAATTAGGTTCTTATTAAAGGGCAGGTGTGAAATTTCAAACAGAAATATCTTTATGATAAAAAGCGAAGTTAAAAAGGATGAAACTGGTTTCACTGCTTCATATGCTAGAAGTAGTAAACTGTAACCGAAAGTTATGATACAAAATATAAACTACACTATGCAGGCTATCGACACATACCTCAGATTTATTCGTTGTTGATGGTTTAGCAAACCTTATGATTGTTTAGCAAGAAGGTTAATCTTTCATATCCTCACATACAAGATAAACAAGATGAATCTTGTCATATTGCATCACGAGAAACTAAATCACTGTCCCATATTTTACTATAAAGACTTCATTTTAAAAGTATACTGTCCCAACGCATCCCCACCAAGAAGAAACAGAGGAAGGAATACCATTTTTACTGATGACCTCTAGGTTATTTTAACTGATAAGCTTCCATTTCGCTACAATTGTGAGTAGTTTGATTCTATACGTTTACCTCATTTTTTCGAGTATGATCATCGACATTTTTATTATGGCCACACTCCTTAAATATTGTATTACTATAACCATCGAATAAACTGAATATACACTCAAACAGTTGTTTCGTGGACTGCCTCATGCCAGCTTCTTTGCTACATTCCGCGTTAAATTTTTTGATACAGTTTTTCGGATTTTGTTGGGCGATAGACGCCAGATTGCATAAAATTGCTGGGTACCTACAAATAACATGCAAGTGACAAAATCTATTCATTCTGGATCAAATGGAAAGGTTGTTGCAATGCGCATTCATTCACAATATGACTCCAAATTTCAATTTTAAGTAGACCAAAACGCCATTTTCTTTCGAAAGTTATGTCTAGCGCGCGATTAAGTTCAAATTTAATAAGGCATACATTCAGTTACTTTGTTTATTGTAGTATATTCTGTTTATATAATTAAGCCTTAGGTACAATAAGAAAATAAGCATATAATAAAAAGGGTTACTGCATTTGTATGGGACAATAAGAATTCGTTTTGTCGGATGGATATACTGCACACCCAAGGTCATGCAGTATTCCATCCGAAAAGCTCTTTCATATTTTCCCATACAAATGCAGTAACCTATAATTATCAGCTATATTTTGAAAGAAAAGAAATAGCAGATGCAGAAATTGAAGGAAAATGCAAGTTCATCGTGACTAAAGTGTGCAATTTTGGATTATCCGTCTGCATATCTGTATATCTGACGAAAAATCGAAAATGCATAACAATCCTCTATTAAGATACCTGGATGCTGACACATTAAAGCTGAAGTTCTTTGTGGAAAGCAACCAAGACATACTTTAACAATTTTACTGACTGATTCAACTAATTTCGATTTGTTCTCTGAGCTTATTCCATCATAATCATGTCGATATCTTGTCCACGACCTCTAACAGACCCCTCCTTATACTAATTCGATATCTTGTCCACGACCTCTAGCAGACCCCTCCTTATACTAATTCGATATCTTGTCCACGACCTCTAGCAGACCCCTCCTTATACTAATTCGATATCTTGTCCACGACCTCTAACAGACCCCTCCTTATACTAATTCGATATCTTGTCCACGACCTCTAACAGACCCCTCCTTATACTAATTCGATATCTTGTCCAATACCTCTAGCAGACCCCTCCTTATACTAATTCGATATCTTGTCCACGACCTCTAACAGACCCCTCCTTATACTAATTCGATATCTTGTCCACGACCTCTAACAGACCCCTCCTTATACTAATTCGATATGTTGTCCACGACCTGTAGCAGACCCCTCCTTATACTAATTCGATATCTTTTCCAATACCTCTAGCAGACCCCTCCCCCATAATATTTCGATACGAGTTTTGCTCTCCTAATCTTGCAACCAACTTGTAACCAGCCGATCTTCGTTTTTTTTATTATTATATAAAATTAAATATCATTAAAGATTTCATATCTATGTGCTATAATTTTTATTACATATTTCTAAGTGACATATTGAAATATACCCGTAATATCGCCATAATAGGACACAACTTTCATCGCGACAGTGGCGATATCACTTTTGGATCTACCTTTTTTCCCGATTCAGGATATATCAGTCTTTATGGATGTTATTCAAATCTGTATTTCCCTATTTAAGCCTATTACATTTTTTCGCTTCTTATGTTCCTTCCCTCTCTACATCTTCACACCCTCCTCTCCTCCCAGATCTTGATGCACAGATCTTAACACTGTTTTTCAAGTACAGACCCACTAGTGTATATCTAGAAAATCTATGTGGTGCCATCAAGAAATGCCTGACAAAGTAGTAGACTCCAAATAGCAAAAAGTAGACTTTAAGTATAAACTTACGGTTTTCAATGATGCTTATTTATTAATTTCGGCAATTGTCGGTTCTGCACATCCAGGAAACATCAATGCTTAGCATAGAACATTTAAAAAATGTGAAAAACCTTCATTCGGACTCCCTCGAACATTTCTGTGAGGAAAAAAATATGCCTGGGATGCGATCAATCGGATTGACATCAAAAGTTGCGAATAAAAAAAGATCCTGTCATTATCTTTGTGAGATTTTCGAGTTCAATACCGTAACAAGTATTTCAAAAGTGCTGCGGAAATATAGTTTATATTTTAATGGTCAATCTAGAGCATATTTTTTTTTTTTTTTTTTTGGAGGGGGTAAAAGTTTGGGAGAGCAGAGTGGAAAAAAGGCATTGTCAATCCTCTGTAATAGTTAACAATCAACACTGTATTATGACATCATATGACATCATATGATTTCTTGAATAGATCATATTACATTGAAAAATGTTTCAGTATATCTGTGACTAAAATTACACGTGAATTATCGTCCGCCTCAACAAATATATCAGTTGTGCCACAGGGGCATTCTAGACTAACAAGTGGGACTCGGCTTTTTCCCGCTGTCAGAAAAAAAAGCGGAGACCTACTTGTTGGTTTAGGTCTACAAGGACTTCCAGACACTTGACACATTACCGTACAGTATCTGATTTATACACCACACAGAATATTATTTTTTACTGAGACATATTAAACACGTATTTTTTTCATCTATAAGAGATAATACAATATACTAATGCAGTTTATTTAGATCATACTTGTTTGCTATCATAAAAAAGCGATGAAAATGTAAACTAATTAAAAATGTTGCTTATCAATCAACGGCGGAGTTATATAACATTTTTCTAATGAACTGTTCTCATGTTGTATCTGTAGCTGAAGTCGTAAACTTATACTGCAGTAGCTTAAATAATGGTTTATTCCTAAATCTTTTTCTAACTATAGGTACTGCACCCGTAGAAACAGTTGAACTCTTTCTTTTCGAATGTCAAAAATATACAACTCCGAGACATAGTGTTCTGTTCAAATTGCCGACCCGACTTACAATAAAGACATTATCATCCAGCAATCCAATGTATTTCGATGAAATTAATACGCAAATATTTATGGCATTGCAAACCTTCATAAAACTATCAAACGATTTTTAAGTTAGTACACAGGACACAACTGCACAAGTGTATTCCATCTTACTTTTTTCATACCATTAAATGATCTTTGAAACAATGACATAAAGAATATATATATATATATATATATATATATATATATATATATATATATATATATATATATATATATATATATATATATATATATATATATATATATATATATATATATATATATATATATATATATATATATATATATATATAGTATGTGTGTGTGTACGTGTGTGTAAGAGATTTAGTTACTTTAAATCAGGGGGCCCCGAGTGGCCGAGTGGTCTAAAGCGCTCTCCGTTACGGATCACTGCCATCTCACCTCTGTCTGCGTGGGTTCGAGTCTCGGATTCGGCTAATGTTGGTATGTGAGAAAGCTTGCCAGTAGCATCTCGTGGGTCGGTGGTTCTTTCCGGGGTTTTTCCGGGTTCTTCCTCCACCATTAATACTGGCCACCATGTATAGCCTATCGTGTGCTGAAAAATGGCGTTAAACCCTACAACAACAACAACTTTAAATCAGAGACAATTATTGATTGTTAAAATTACTCTGTAATAGGGGAGATAGTTTTGATAGATCAGAAAATTGCGAAACTCTCAGATTAGATTGTTATAAATGCATGTCTACATAGATTAGATTGTTATAAATGAATGTCTACATAAATTAGATTGTTATAAATGATACATGAAAATGTTTTCTTGAATAGTTAAAGTTTAAAACAAACTTATACTGGAATATTTAATAGGCATTAAACGTATAATAGTGTTACTTTAACATAATTTTTAGTTTATAAATGTTTATTCAATTTTTGGAAGAAAAGATTAGCAACTTTGCAAATACGAGCCACGTAAATAGTCCTCGAAAATATATACCCTCATTTGACAGTGCTAAGACAGTGGCTGTGCCTCATTTGCGTATCAATGGGCAGTCAAATATTAGTTTAGAAATGGCCTATATACCATTTCCTGCACAATACTAATCCCAGAGTATATTATAAAAAAATAAAGAAAATAAAAATAAAATAAAAACTAAACAAAAACAAAACAAAATTAAACAAAAAATTAAACAAACAAACAAGCAAGAAAACGAAGAACAAAGACAAAATAAATGTTATCAGTCTTAAACGCTTTCATGTGTGTCTTGCAGAGTTTTACATTTCTGTTCATCTTCGTGATTAGAGTACAGCTGATTAATTTCTAATTTCGCGGCGTGATCATTCGGACCACATCGGCTATTTCTGTGCAACAAAATATTACTGGGTCGTGACCGGGGATGTATCGTTTAGGAACACATTTCCTTTATAGTTAATTTACGATGGGACCGCAAAACTGCTCCTCGATCGTATTGTGTCCGCCATGGACAGAATTAAGATAGATCCCCATATTCAGTCTATGTTTACAGTTCTTGTCCTGGTAATGATCACGTTATCAGAAAATTGCGAAACTCTCAGAGTAACTTAGTTATGTTAGATGGCTTCTGCATAGTTAGGTAAAGTGGATACAGATTTCGTGGATAAATGTATACTTTTCTGTTTAGATCTGGGTTTTGTTTTGCTCCTCATCTATATAGCAAAACAGTAGTATTTTGAAATTCTGTGTGAAATTGCAATGCTAATTAATTTAACAGTCCTACGATGTAAGACGTTTGAAGACCCCAAACCATATCAGGGGAGGCGTCTTGCATTTTAGGACTGCAATTCTAACTGAAGTGACTACGGTAATTTTAAGATAGCCTCCATTTCATAATAAACCCTAATACCAATGATCTAGATTGTTGTAAACCTGCTTTGATCTTATCCAGATTTCAATCTACTCTTTCATCGCTTTTACCCTCAGCTATCAACATGTTTCTACTAATATGCTCGGACACGCAAACAGAAAAATCCCGGGGGTGGAGTTAGGATGGTTTACAGTAGTATAAAGAGATACATGCTTTTTAATGTGATTTGGGCAGTGAGTAAAGTGTCATCGTACTTTTAATTTCACTGTACAGCTCAGCTACTGCTACAATCGACTTACATGTATCGATAATTATCTATATGTGTAGATTGGTGTATGTCTTTGTAGCAATATATATACAGCAAGTAATGATAAGTGTTTGAATGTATATCAGGAATAGAGAAAGGATACAATAATGGCAGCTTCATGGTTTCAAATACAAGATCTAGTGAATTTTTTGTTTCCTCTGATATATTAGTAAAAAACATGATTGTAAGTTATCACAGAAAGTTTATTCCTTATTGAAACAATGTAATTTGTGATTTAAAGGCACATATCTTTATTAATCTTTTGCATGCCAGGAACCGGCAACGTGGAATGAATTGCCCACTGAACTTAGACACAAAGACACAGTGATCCCATTCAAGAGTGCTCTCAAAACTCACTTATTTCGACAGCAAGAAATAACAAGGACCTGATAATGTTTCCTACCTTAAATATTCTCAGCATGTTTATTCTATGTTTTCTAATTTCATGGTGTTTGTGTTTGTAATTATATCATTATGCATGTGTTTTATCTTATAGGTGTTGTCTAATGTTGTAAGGCACTAAGAGCTTCTAAAGATTAGGCGCTATACAAAGTCCTCATTATTATTATTATCATGCCCATTTCATTTACTACCTGAACCTCTGAATATTTAAATGTCCTTTTATCAATATTTTATTGCAGATGATATTACAATTCTCTTAAGGACCCAAGGTCCTACATGAGATAAGCATAAAAGTTTCATAGCAGGCTCTATTCTTCTTATCTGTGCATCCTTTTATTACCCATTTAATCTTTAATGCTTGATCAGTTGTTTGATACAGCTATTCAAGTCCATGTTTCCTTACCACACACCCAGATTTGAACTACTTCAGTTTCTTCTTTGACGTTCATGCATAGGTATTTTTAGGGTGCAGTGAATCAGACCTTTTTAAATCCCAATTCATACAGAATGCTGACTTGGAACAAAACATGCATGTAGTTTTGTTTATGTACTGTGTCGCAATTTCTGTTGATGCTTCAATTTTTATCTTTAGTATTTGCAAATGAAGTGTAGTACTAGGACTGTCAGAGTATATTAACGAGTAACCAAATGTGTAGATACATTAGACTGGATAGTATTGCATATGCAGAATTCCAAGTAACTGTTGAGCAGTATTATTGAGTGATCACTAAATAGTATTACATTAAGCTTGGATGATAATATTGTCAGCAGAAGTAGGTTAAAATGATCTACTTTTCAAGGCCAGTTGAGCATAAACACTGTTGTATCCCCAGGCATGAAATTTGAATGTGTTCACAACTGAAATCACTTCAGGCAAAATGTACGTGTTTATGGAAGTGAGATACTTCATTGAATAATGTTATTCTTGAGAAAAAAAATTCAGTCCGGCTTTCCAGGCACTGTTACATGTATGGTCAATAAACCTGATATGTGCATTCACCTTTATCACTTATACTAGTACTCATAACAAATAAATTGTGGTTGATTTTAGATTTTTTTAGGATGGTGAAATCTGCATACTTTTAATTTTGAACACATGTAAATTCCAACAGCCAAGTCCTCTATACATGTCTTTTTGTCAACAAACTTTTTTAAAAATCCATTTCTACAAACACGTGCTAGTTATATTGTGAGTGGGCTATCAAACAAAATTCAAGGGATCATAAATGAATTGGGTGAAGCTGCTTGGGTTAGATCTCAGACAAGGAGATTAGGTCACCTGTTAATTGACTGCTAGTGCCTAATGATTGTTTTTATCAAAAGACCAATTACATACATGGTTTGATGCCATGCTTTGATAAGCATCACTCAACACATTTTTAATTTTATTTTAAATCCATTTGTGATATATGGAATGCTCACATTTTATTGTATACCATATTTAAAAAAAAAGTTCCAAAATTTTGGGACTTATTTTGTTTGTCAGAGGAATATGACATCCATTGATTATCATAAATTATCATCAAGATCAGCTATTTTTATGTGTTAAGTATACACTTTCAGTTTAGATGACAACTTTCTATAATTTCTATGGTGCCAAGACTGTAGATTGGCTTGATTCTTGCAAGACTGGCCAACAGAAAGTAATTAGTGTATCTAGTTTGGATAAAGAAAATAGAATATCAAGATTCAGGGGATGAATCGTGCAGCAGGACATTTTCCATGGGCTCAGAATGAGAAAAGAATGACCATATCAGTATTAGATTTTTGCACTCAGACATGTTTCTAGACTTTGCTGCTTTGGTTTTACTTATAATGTCAGTGGCTTGTGAAAGACATAAAACTGTATAAAGACAAAGGACCATGGGTGTTTAAAACAAGAAACTGTAATGAAATTGATGTGGGTAATGGACAATGGTCAAGAACATAAGGCTTTGGATCTTAAACCTTCTGTTGAGATGTTTATTGATGTGTGCTTAAGAAAAATGTGAATGTAGTTTTGTTGTGATGTGTTGCTTAAAGATGAGATGAAAAGAAAGTAAAGACAGTATGCTCATTTGTTTCTTCCAGTGTCTTGGCAAATTTGTAGACTTAAAATGGAATTAAGTGAACTAAGTACATTAATGTAGACAATAACCTGTAATCTGTGCTGTGATTATTTCTAGCCATTACATGACAGTTATGACTGTTCCAAAGATATTTGTGTTAGCTTCCATTTCTGGTTTAATACTGCATAATGACAGAATTGTTGTGAATTTAATTAAGAAACATAATTTTAAAAATTTTTTATTTAAAATTTAAATCATTATTTCGACTATGACAGTAAGCATGATTAATTAATAATTTAATTATTTAATAAAATTTTGTATTTTCACAAATATAGTGCATTTACTAAATGCTCAATATTTTGATTTACAGTATTTCTCAGCAAAGTTCAGAATTACGATGCACGACACAGGAAAGATCAACAAGATAGAGCATGATGACACTTGACTGTTCAAAACCAGTCAAATCCCTCACCAGTCGCTAGAAAGATGAGCTCTGTTAGATATTCCCGTCTGCCGACAGACGAGTTTGAATCTGTGACATTTGACCTTGAGTCTGGATTTCAATATAATGACTCAAAGAATCTTGATAAGAAATACAAGTCCATCTTTACCTATGGTGGTCCTAGAGCACAGTCCATGATTCACCAAGCAAACGAGATAGGTGTGGAGATTGGTATGATAATGTTTTGACAGGTTCAAGAATCAGTATTGTTATTAAGCCTTTGACATTTGGAGTCTAGGACTTTCAGTCTGTATCAACTTTTTTATGAGGAAACATTAGGGTCCAGTTGCCTCATAAGAAAATGGCACTTTAGTAGAGGGTTATATTAATTACATTCATGACAACTACTCCGGTGGAAT
Source organism: Sinohyriopsis cumingii (assembly GCA_028554795.2). Classification (NCBI taxonomy): domain Eukaryota; kingdom Metazoa; phylum Mollusca; class Bivalvia; order Unionida; family Unionidae; genus Sinohyriopsis; species Sinohyriopsis cumingii. The sequence continues at coordinate 77,828,666 of CM068829.1, read as the reverse complement.
AGTGATTAGAGCATCCACCTCTGATGCAGGAGGTCACTGGTTCGAACCCTGATCGAGTCATACCAAAGACTTATAAAAGTAGTACTCATAGCTGTCTCGCTAGGCACTCAGCATTAAGAAGTTAATGTTAGGACTGGTCGACCTAGTGTCAGGATAATGTGACTGGGTGGGACATCGTGCTACATGTCTGTGGCACGATGCCTCTGCTTGAACATCACTGTAAACTGCTACACTGGAGATATCATAGCGATATGACTGAAATTTTTTAAAGCTATGTTAAGAATCCAATAACACTCACACATTTTTGGATATTCATATTCAGTAGTGCATGACTGGGTCAGTTCAACAATGTATCAACAATATTAAAATGTGTTACTTGTAAAGAAGAGAGTTTTTAAGATACAATGTTAAAATGTGTTACTTGTAAAGAAGAGGGTTTTTAAGATACAATGTTAAAATGTGTTACCTGTAAAGAAGAGGGTTTTTAAGATACAATGTTAAAATGTGTTACCTGTAAAGAAGAGGGTTTTTAAGATGGCTGATTTGGTTCCACACAATATATGCAAACTTTGAAACTTTAATTTCAATTTAAAGTTTAAATTTTTTTGATGGTTTTGAATGTACATGAAATACTTTCTGAGTGCTTATAATACCTGTAATATCATTGAAGATGAATGTATCCGTATGAAACAAAATTGCCTTGAGAATCAGTCCAAGCTTGTCATTTGAAGTCTAATACATTTTGATGAAGAGGTTCAAGTCCCAAGGATATGGAAAAACAGGATAACATTTTGAATACCACCTTTACGTCATATTAAATCTTATATCTGAATTTAGTGGCACAATTAAATTAGGACGAGTTATAAAAGAAATACATTATATTCTGGTATTTTAGAATGCAGGTTTAAGGTCTCTGTTTTTTATTCTTCATTAACTGGCAAATTAACACAGTAGTAGAAGGCATCACAGATGCACATAACATTCTGGCATTAATGAAATTTATTCAAACAGTTATAGAAACTATTTAGCATAGGGGCATTGACAGTTTTTGTCAGGGGCATTGATGATGTGATTTGTAAAAGAATTCTTGTGTCATGTCAGAATTGGAAATGAAATTGGTGACAGAATTTGATGCACCATCTAGCAACACAGATGGCTATGATGCAGTTGCACATTTTTCTTGAGATTGTGGTAAAATCATTTATGACTATTCAATACAACCAGGTAGTATTTCATTTGAAAAACAAATTACTTATGCTTTATTAAGGGTCCTCATGCTAATGGGGAAAAGTCAGGAATAATATAGATTTTTGATTAGGAAAGACCTGGCATTTTCTTCAAAAAGTCACTAAAAACATGAATGTTCAGCAGCCACTTTGTATAGATCATTTCTAGCAAATCGTGTTAAAAATCATCGTTTAGCTGATTATGCATTTGCTTTTTTGACTTAGATTACTGAAATATTTGAAAGTTACAGAACTTTTCAGGCAGTTGGTGTGCAGTTACTGAATATGTCCCTTGGGCATATGCAAGTATTTCTTGGCACCTTATACAGTGATCTAAATCACAGGTATTTGGAAACTGCAGGAAAGTGTTCAAAAACACTTGTCCAAATGGTTTTTTCCTAGTACTACTGAGCAACCATTAATAGCTAAATCAAGTGTCATGTTGACAATGGAAAAAAGGTGGAAAGTGTACTGCATAACTGGCATCCTGAAAAAGCTCTGGTTAGGCTACTGGGAACATTTCTTGAGGAAAGTTTCAAACCATTTTATACAGGGGTAAACCTGTTATGTAAGGTTCCATTCAATTACTGTCACTGTTTCCGTGTATGTATTTTTTTGAAAGTCAGTTGAAATTGAAGCTTTTATATAGAATTATAGAGTGTTGCCTTTCCTGTTCATTTTTGTATGCAGGTCATTTTCTATTATTATTATCCTGGCTCGAAAGACAATCCCAGGTCCCACTCACCTTCCCAATTAAATAATAGGTCCCAAAACATATTTATATACTCCATTTAAATGATGTGCAAAGTTGGATGAATTATATTTTATCTGGACCTGTTTCTAATTATACATGTTGTGTTTTATTGCATCATCAGATGTCCAGTTCAGGTAAAAACTTGGATGTCATGGGAGAGTCTTAAAAGGTATACTTTCTATGTCAAATCATTGCTGATTCCATTCAGGTATGGTCATAGATGACCATATAAGTAATCAATTTCATCCAGAAAAAGTCATGGAGAATACCTGGATTTTGTTATTTTAAAAGTAAGAGAAGGCTTTTTAGAAATCATTTCCAATCAATCATGGAAAAGATCTGCATTTTATTGTTATAGAAGTGATTGAAAGCTGTATATATGATCATATTTATATAATGATTAGCTTTGCTTCTGAATTTAGTTGTTCTTACTGTCCTTTAAAATCAAATTATCAGATCATAACTACAAGTCTTCCAACTATTATTAAATATTTTCATTTGTATGGTTGTTCGTATGACATGCTCAGGATGTATTTGGATACGCATCTCCCCTCCCGCTAAAGGTACAGATTAATCCCTATATTTTAATAAGGTGTGGGTGTGGCATTGACAAATGAAACATTTCTATTGAGAGCTTAACTGAGATTGTTTCTTGTGCATTTTGTGTCCATCAGTTTTTCTTCTTTCAGTAAAGCAACCTCTTATGAGCAGAATATGCCATTACGTAGTGACAGGGTTGTGCACGTTGTTTTGTATTTTGCTCTTCCCATTCACAATATGGAGAAGCTATAAGGTAATCTGTATTTGCCATTTTGTTATATACAATCAAGGATTGAGACATGGATTTTCCATACACCTGCAATCAAACATTTTGTATGCACTTTCATTCTGGTTTATGCATTTATTGTTCTGCAAAAATATATACACTTACATATTTGCATACATGTTCACACGTGTTGATGTGGTCATTTAATTTGTAAACACTAAATACTACAAAACTAAAATTTTTCCATTTTTATGCAATTCCATTAAAACAGCAGTGAAAATATCCTGTAACAATCCCTCATTGTAACAATTTTCAGAATAATAGTTCCATGCATAAGGCAAATATGGTTATTTAATAGTAATACTATTTATAATGTATAAGTTAAATATCGTTATTTGATAGTGATATTATATGTAATGTATACGGCAAATACGCTTATTTAATATTGATACTATTTGTAATGTAAAAGTTAAATATGGATATTTAATAGTGATACTATTTATAATTTACATCAATATAAAGCAACCTCATCTATAAGATGGTACATTTATATGGCTTTTTTGAGTGGTGTTATAGTGAAGGAGTGTTGCATTTATTTCATATGCAGAAATTAAAACTCCATGACTATGACAGATCTTGATATGAACTTCTAAAGGTGTTATAGTGAGGAAGTATTTTATTTGTTTCATATGCATAAATTGGAGCACCCTTTATATGATTATGACAGCCCTTGATATTAACTATGAATGGTATTATAATGATGGAATGCTGTTTTTTTTTTACATGCCTAAATTATAACACCATTATCAAGACAGACTTTGATATATTTTTGAATGGTATTATATTGACAGATTGCTGTTTTTATTTGACATGCCTAAATAATAACACCATTATCAAGACAGGCTTTGATATATAACTTTGAATGGTATTATATTGAGGGAATGCTGTGTTTATTTGACATGCCTAAATTATAACACCATTATCAAGACAGGCTTTGATATTAACTTTGAATGGTATTATATTGAGGGAATGCCATATTTATTTGACATGAATAAATTATAACACCCTTCATTATGAAGACAAGCTTTGATATGTAACTTTAAATGGTATTATAGTGAGGGAATGCTGTATTTATTTGACATGTATAAATTATAGCACCATTATCAAGACGCCTTGATATTAACTTTTAATGGTATTATAATGACGGCTTGCTGTTTTTATTTGACATGCATAAATTATAACACCATTTATGTGATTAAGACAGAACTTCATATTAACTTCGAAAATTAAATGTCAATTTGGGCAAATGAGTGGACAAATTCATCTGCTTTGGAATAATTTTCACTTATCTGAAGAAAATATCAATACAGTTTTCATTTATATGAATCTTTAACTTCTAAAGTTGAACAGCTTTGCAAAATTTAATAATATTTCTAATAATAAAGTTTGTAACATTTAAAGACCTTATGAATTGAATAAATAAAAATCTCAGAAGTCTTGAACTCCATTAATTAGACAAAAATATTAGTTAAATATAGAAGATGACTATGTTACAGATACTTTTAAACTTGAATACAAAATTTCCATGATAAGGGCTTGAATTTAGTACTTCACTTTTTAATCAAACTACCATATATTATTGCTTTTAAGTCAAGTACAGCTGTACTCTACTTTATAATCAAAATTCCATGTATTAATGCTTATAAGTCAAGTCAAATTGCAATCTGCACTAGATCTGCTCTTGCATGATGCACCAGCAGATCTGAATCAATGCAGTTTGTTTGAAGTAAGAAGGCAAATAATATACACCTTGATCTGCTGGTACATTATGTAACAGCAGAGCAGAGTCAATGCAATTTTTTGGAGTAAGAAGTCAAACAAACAATATATACCCTGATCTGATGCTACATTATGTGACAGGAGATCAGATTCCATGCAGTTTGCAGTAGAGCTTGACTTATAAGTGATTGTCAACAGTACTTATGCAAACAAGCAACATTGCAACTGTTTTGGTTAGAACTAGTCTTGCTTCTTACGTTTCTAGAGAAAAGAAATCATCCAATGACCTCTGTGGTCATGTTGTAATTGTCATTCATGATTTCATGATACACAAGAATGATATAGGGAAGGTTGTATTCATAAACATGGATGCAACTAATTCATGTTACACATGTAGAAAGACAAACCTATACTCATGAGTTCATTAAAAGAAATGCACATTAAACGTTTAGGGATTTTAATTGTTTTTTCTGGCTAAATTTGTGCTACATTTGTCTTTTAGGTGGTTGCTGAATATGAGAAACTGATCATCTTTAGGCTGGGCAGACTCCTGAGTCCAAAAGGTCCAGGTAAATGTTTAAACTTGTATTCTTGTTGTGTGTTAATATTTGTTGTTGCAGCATCAGTAAAATATTATATGTCTATGAAGACTTAATCATCCCCAAGTGGTCTAAAGCACTCACCGTTACGGATCATTGCCATCTCAGCTCTGTCTGCTTGGGTTCAGGTATCGAGTTTGGCCAATGTGGGTATGTGATAATGCTTGCCAGTAGCTTCTTGTGAGTCGGTTGTTCTTTCCAGGGTTTTCCTGGATTCTTCCTCCACCATTTATATTGGCCACCATATATAGCCTATCTTATGCTAAAAATGGCGTTGAACCCTACAACAACAACAACAACAATTTAAATCATCCTCAGATTTCCAATATCAGACAAACTACAGATTGGTTTGTAACATCCTCAATTCACTACTTTTCTTGAGGTACCAATTTTTATTATTTTTATGGTTACTGCGAACCATGCATTTAAAGTACCAATGAGCAATGATCCTTTTCTGGAATCAATATGATTCATGCTCAGTAATTAAAAATTTGAGTTCAAATAATCAATGAATTCACAGTATTGTCCTCACCTGCAGATGAACACTGTATTTTAATTTTACAATATTATGATTTTAACAGTTATGTCACACTTCGCCCATCTCCAAAGTTTTGTGTTAAAGTTGTTGCAGGTCTGATATAGAGGGAGTCAGCTTTTGTATAAATGATGCCAATCCACCATCAGATATGGCTGCTGTTAGTAGAGAACATTTTAAACACCTTCTCAAAATCTGCTCAGCAGATATTGACTGAATTTGACAGAAAACGTTCATTTAATAAATACAAATGATGCCAGTTCACTGTTACATATAGCTGTTATGACAAAAATATTGAAAATCTTTGAAAAGACTTTCTTTAAAAAACTACTCAGCATAATTTAATCAAATTTTACAACTTGCATTTTGGCATGATTGGTTTTAAGTTTATATGAATGATGCTAATCTGCCATCAAATATGGTTACTGTTACTAAATATAGAAGAGTTTCTGAGTTGTGAATTAGTTCCAAGTTCAAGGGACTGCAAGAAATCCAGGTTACAATGCTGGATGTATAACATGTGCAGATCTCTATGGTTTCCACAAATTTAACTAAAGGGGCAGGCCCCAGGGAGTTAAGGACAATCTCAGAAACCCATGCTGACTGCACAGATTAACTCCCCTTGTAATGCCAAATAATTTATGTACTTATGGGTGGGGGTTTGAACAGTTATGAACTCAAGCCAAGTTCCCAGGAAATGGAAAAGTGAAGGGAACATTTCTGGCTGTATAAATGATGTGTCTTTTTTATGCCAGTAAATTAATCTTATATTTATTGACTTGGAAAAGAAAATAAATCACACCAACATTCAACAGATAATTTTGCAACTGGGTGCTCCAAGTTTTTCTTTCCCCCTCACAGTTTTAGTACTTGTGCAAATTTACATTTGCACATTGACATGTGAACTACCAAGGTGAGCAATATCAGGCCAAATTGGGCCTCTTCTTAGCAGATTGCTCTGAACCTTAGCACTTATTATGTTCATGATCATGGGATAAGTTTATTGACAAATTATTGTACTCACACTATTTTCAATTTAACTGCTCCAGTGGCCTAGTGGTTAGAGCATTTGCCTCATATGTGGGAGATCATGGGTTTGATCCCCTGCTGAGTCATACCAAAGACTTAAAAAATGGTACTAACAACTGCCTTGCTTGGCGCTCAGCATTAAGAGGTTAGTGTTAGGACTGGTCGGCCTGGTGTCAGGATTATGTGACTGAGTGGTACATCTTGCTACTTGTCTGCGGCATAATGTCCTAGTGCTAGACATCACGACAAACTGCAGAACTGCAGACATCATAGTGATATGACTGAAATTGTTTTAAAGCTTTGTTAAAAATCCAGATCACATCGTGCATTTTCAATTTATTTTACTATAGATTCATCTCCATCATGGGCTGTGGGTGGGATGTAATAGAGGCAAGGTTTATTGGGTCACAACTAATCTGATTTTGGTTTTTGTTTGTTTGTGAACTATAATTACCATAACTTCATAATCTCACAGAAGGATTAATTTATCTTGTGAACTATAATTACCATAACTTCATAATCTCACAGAAGGATTAATTTATCTTGTGAAGTCAGTTATTAATATTCTCACTGAGGAGAAGATAAAAGGGAACCTTTCAGTAGTTATGCATGTTTATCACCTATGGTTGTATCTTTTCAGGTGTTGTCTTTATTATACCCTGTATAGATAAGTGGAAGAGAGTGGATACAAGAGTGAAAGCTTTCCATGTCCCTCCTTTGCAGGTAATATGGGTCAATGTATTTTAGCCAGTTTTAGATTGCAAGCAAAATAATGTAAAAAAATTGACTGGGTGATAATACAGTCATAAAGCCTACTTCTTTGGCTTCACAAAAGTTAAGGTTGTTACAGTGAATCTTGCATAGTTAAGCCAAAGTTAGCATATATATGCTAATGTTATGTATACCTGTATTTTTTGGAACTCCTGGTACATGATTTTATATAATTTTTGTAAATTTTATTCATTTCTGTAAATTATAGTTATTATCTTTAGTTAGATTTTGCCTACCTAACTAGTATCTGTTTTAGGAATATTAAAAAATTAAGGAGTATTTCAGATAAATTGAAATTTCTTTTTTAAAATTAGAATTAAAATTTATTTTTTGGGGGAATTTTCTTTGTCCCTGGTCTTTTGATTTTACATAGTGAAATCTATAAGCTTTCACAATGTCATCTAAAATGGAGAACTTTATTTAAAGTCATACCCAGGAATGTTTAGAGTCCTTGAAAAGGATAAATTGCTCCAAATTGCCAGACAATATGATCTTTCAGAGGCAAAACCATTTTTGGTAAAACAAGAAACTTAAAACATTTTGGTTCAATATTATTTATAGAAACAAATTATTTTGGATAAAAGTGCTTTGGGTTTGATTAGAAATTCTACATCTGGCTCAAACTTGCAAGTTACGGAATTTAAATTAAAATACAAGAATGAAATGGAGCTAAGACAGCTTGAGCTTCAGATGCAAAAAGAGGAAAGAGAGAGATGAATTTAAAAAGAAGAAAAAGAAAATGAAGTGAAAATGCAAATTCAGAAAGAGGAGAGAGAGAGAAAAATTTGAAAAGAAGAAAAGAAAATGAAATGAAAATGCAGATTCAGACAGAAGAAAGAAAGAAAAATTCAAAAGAGGAAAGAGAAATTCAGATGCAAATGGGAGAAAAGAAAGAGAAGATAGGCTGTTGCAGATACAAATGGAGGGGTGAGAGAGAGAAATGGAAGAGCAGAAAATGCAGATACAAAAAGAAGAAAGAGATGCAAATGAAATTGCAAATACAAAAAGAAACGAAAGTAATGGAAATTCAACTTAGATTATAAGAATTAGAACTAGCAAGCATAAATCTCTCCTTTCATGAAAGTTAGCTTTTTGATGTTACAATTTTTTTTTTAGAAAGAAAAAGACATGTATCAATATTTTTTCACATTTTGAAAAAGAGCAGAGAATTCAAAATGGCTAAGAGAGCATTGGGTATTTTTTACTACAGAATGTACTTATTGGCAAAGCTTGTGAAGTTTATATAAAAGAAAGTGCTGATTATAAATTGTTCAGGGAATGTATCTAGAAGGGCTATGAGTCCGTACCAGAGGCATATTGACAGAGGTTTAGGAATTGCAAAAAAGAAAGTAGCCAAACCCATGTCAAATTTGCTAGTGAATAAGAAAAACGGTTTGACTGGTGGTGTACATCTAAAAAGATTGATAAAGATTATGACAAACTTAGAGAACTCATATTAAATTAAAGAGCTTAAGAACTACATTCATAATAATGCATGATTTACCTTGATGTACACCAGGTAGACACTTTGGAAAATGCTGTTTGTAAAACTGATGACTATTCTTTGACTCACAAAGTTTCATTTGTCAGAAGGTTTTCCTCTTAACAAATGGTTAACAAGAAACAATGTCAGTTTCAAGTGACTACTAACAAATTTAAATTTGGCACAAATAAAAATCAAATGTCTCATAAGACTGATCAGAAATCCTTATCGCTTCCGAATTTCACCTATTTCAAGAAAATAGATCACATTATTTCTGACTTCTTTATGTTAAAAAAAAGCAATATAATAAAGACAGAGCTGTTCCTAATGCTCTTGTTTCTTAGGTCAAGGTCATGATAATTTATTGGAAACAATACATTTGTGGGCTTAAATTCCTGATTTTATTATGCATAATTATGAACCATTCATGTCAAAATTCTCTGTATCTCTTATTGGTGATTCCCCAAGCCTATCCCCATTAAGGGACACAGGAGCTTCTCAGAGTCTTTTATTATCAGGTACTTTGTCTGAGAAGTCATCTTCTGAAAATGTTCTAGTTTAAATGTGCAGTTTTATTCAAATTCCACTCCATAATGTTAATTTAACATCAGACTTGGTTTCAGGACCAGTGACTATCAGTGCTGTGAATTCTTTGCCCATTGAAGGTGAACATTTATTGCTAGGCAATGATTTAATTGGAGATAAGGTTGTGGTTAATACTTTTATAACTCACAAGCATTATTTGGATCAAATGGTTGATCCTATTGGAAATTAAATTCCTGATTTATTCCCTGCTTGTACAGTTATTAGAGCTATGGCATAACGAGCTCTTGAGAATGACGCTGATGAAGAAACTTTTCCTTTGGCTGACACATGTATTGGTCAGGCTTTGGATGAGGTTGCTTTTGCTCCTGTTACTAATAAGTCAAGAGGTATTGATCATTGTGATCCTTTTTGAACCATTCATTCTCTTATTTCAAATTAGGTGACAAAAGACAATCACTCATCATCAAACAGGAAAAGAACCTGAGATCTCCTGTTTGTTTCAAAGGGCTATTAGTAGGGATGATTCTGCAGAGGTATCAACTTGCTATTTTTTTTATAAATGGGGTCCTTATGAAAAGGTGGAGAGCACCAGAGGTACCTGCTCGTGAGAGATCAGTGAGCTATCGGAATGTTGTTCCTAAGCTGTATAGAAAGGAAATTCTTAGTTTAGTCCATGAATCTCCCTTGGCTGGTCATTTAGGAGTCAGTAAAATCTTTTTTTGAACTTGTTTTTGGACACACTGACCATTGAAGTTATTGAAAATGAAAATAAGGTATGACAAAACTACAAAAGAAAGAACTTTTCAACCTGGTGATAAAGTTCTGGCTGTCTTGCCTATACTTTAAAGTCCTCTTCATGCTAGGTAGTATGGTCCCAATACACTTAACATGAAAGTACATGACTTAAATTATATCATTGACACTCCTGGGAGGCAGAAATGGGAGCAACTCTGCCATATAAACATGGTAAAGGAATAAGTTGATTGAGGTAGCCTTGTAAATCATTCATTAAGTTTAGTTGTTCCTGTCCCACATAGTGACGATTTAAATGATGATGTACAACCAGATTGTAGTGACTTTGGTTCAATGACTCTTCAACAAAATTCTGAAATATTAAAAGAATCTGGACAATAAACTTTCACATCTACAGCCACAGGAAAAAGAATGAGTTAAGCAGCTAATATTTGAATGTGAATACTTGTTACTGTATGTTCCAACATGAACAAACAAAATCTAAACCTGCAAAATAACATCCTTACAGGATGAATTCTCTAAAGCAGGAATGGTTGAAAAAGAAAGTTGAATATTTGTTGGAGAATGACTCAGTTGAACCAAGCAAAAGTAATTGGAGTTTACTGTGTATTCTTGTGCCAAAACCAGATAAATCTTTCCATATGTGCACTGATGAAAGAAAAGTGAACAGTGTCACCAAAACAAATTCATTTCTGATACCATGAATTGATGAGTGTACTGACAGAATTGGAAATACAAACTCTGTCACTAGGTTTGACCTGTTACATTCTGGCAGATTCAACTTATGGATAAAGTAAAATACATTTCAGCCTTTGCAACTATCAATACAAAGTTGTCATTTGGTATGAGAAATTCTCCCTCAGCATTCCAGCTCATAATGAACATGATAACATCTTGTATAGATGGTTGCAATGCATGCACCCACAACGTCATTGTTACCATGATTCCTGGGGAGATCATCAGGAATTCTTCACTCACTTAAGTGAGGTACATTTGACGAATAATTTAGGTAAAAATGAGTTTTACCAAGCTTGTGTCACATTTTTAAGACATATTGTGGGACATGATCAAGTTAGGCCAGTATAAGCTAAGGTTAAAGCTATCTCCGAATTCCATATGTGAATCAGTAAAAAGCAATCAATGTAATGTTTGTGTACAGCTGGATATTGTCAAATTTTGCTCAACTTTTTCCATAATTGCTGAGCCTCTGACTAATTTATTGAGTAAGAAGAAGAAATTTTATTGGTCTGACAAAATTTAGGAGGAATTTGATAGATTAAAGGCCATATTTAAAAGTGCATTAGTTATTTCATCTCCAGATTTCAATCAACCATTTAAAATGCCTGTTGATGTAAGTGATGTAGTGGTTGATGGACTATTAATTAAGGAAAATACAAATGGCATGGATCATGCAGTGCACTATTTCTATAAAAAAAAAAATAAACGCCAGAGATGTATTCCACTATTCAGAAGGAGCGTTTGGCTTTAATTCTGGCTTTGCAGCACTTTGAAGTGTATATTAATTCTGATCCTTCTCCAATATTGTATTCAGTGATCACAGCTCCCTTACTTTCATCAACAAATTGTAATATAGAAATCAGGTTGCTGAGATGGATTTTGATGTTGCCAGAATACAACATTGACATTCACAACATCAAGCATAAAGACAATTTAATCAAAGATGCACTTTTATATATGAGTTGTATATTGTTTTAAATTGTTTTCATTTTTGTGTATTCATTATAAATCTTCCTGTGGAATTTCATTATTATCATGTATGTGTGTATGTGTTTCATTGTATACATCTTTTTTTTTTTCTTATGAGGGATAGTGTTATGTATATCTATATATTTTGTAACTCCTGGTAAATGATTTTATCTAATTTTTGTAATTGTTTTATTGTTGTAAATTATACTTATTATCATTAGTTAGATTTTGCCGGGTGTGTGTGTGTGTTTTAGGGATATTAAAGAACATAACACTTGCTTATAAGTTCAGTCCACTTGCCCAGACTTAGATCAACCATTACATAATGTGCCTGCAGACCTGGGTCTCTGCTATTTTTTTATGAAGTAATCAGTAAAACAAGCAACATGGCCCTGATCTGTCAGTGCATTGTTCAACAGCAGATCAGAATATATGCTGATGCAGTTGGACTCAACTTAAATTCCTGTATATATGGTACATATTTTTTATTTTTGTTTTATTGTTGATGATCATTGCATTGGTATTGTGTATAATGCATGTTAAAACTAAATATCAGGTGAGTGTTGGAATTTTTCTTTGTTGTGTACCAGTTTACACTGACTAAAGTAAGAGTGCATTCTTGCATATCTTTTTTTGATACAAATTTTGTGAAGAATAAATAAAGACCCCATTTGGTTTTTATTAACTGTTGTCTGTAGCCATGCAAGTTTATGAGAACCAAGAGTTGTTATTGTTCTTCTTGTGGTTGTTGAGGATGTTGTTGTGATAGCTTATCTTGGAACTCTATATTTCAACAAGGCTTTGATAAAACACAGTTTTGAATGTAGAGCAGATGGATTCAGTTTTTTTTATTTATGGGTTTTAATGACAATTTTAAAACATGTATCATGCCAAGCAAATGGTAGTAAATGCCTTTCCTTGGTTACAACTCAAGGTCTTAATATATGTAATAGGAAGAAAGTGAAACCAGCAATTTAAGTAAAACCAACAACTTATTTATTTCCCTACAATATAAAAATGAAAATTCAAAAACGCAATATTATGAATTAAATTCTAAATAATCCTAAATGTCCTATCACAAGTCCAAAAATATATAATGTTCCAGATGAATTCCAATAGTCTTTAATGTCTTGATATAACACAGTGATGCTATTCAGAATGTCATTGAATTAATTCCCAATCCAAAGTAGTGTATGAATCCAAAAGTGCATGTCAAGCACTTTGGTAAATTCTAGTGAATATTTTAAATAAATAATTCCTCTCGAATTATAGCTGGTGTCAGCAACACATTTACTGTAAACTCTGATCACAAATGGATTCCCACAGACTGATCTAAAACAGGAGTGAGTTATTTGTTTATCAAATCCTTATTTATTCACATTTTCACTTGACCTACATTGTAATAGGATTTGAAGCAATCCAATAGATGACCTTGTCTCACTGGAAATATGCTGTTCCGGTGGCCAAGTGGTTAGAGCGTCTGCCCTGGATGCGGGAGGTCATGGGTTCGATCCCCGGCTGAGTCATACCAAAGACTTACAAAAATGGTACTAACAGCTGCCTCGCTTGATGCTCAGCATCAAGAGGTTAGTCTTAGGACTGGTCGGCCTGGTGTCAGGATAATGTGACTGGGTGGGACATCATGCTACATGTCTGTGGCATGATGCTCCAGTGCTAGATATCACTATAAACTGCCACATTGCAGACATTGTAGTGATATGACTGAAAAATTGTTAAAGCTACATTAAAAATCAAGCCACACACACACTCATTGGAAATAAACTGGCCGTTAACTCAAATGCTACATAAATATTTTTTTTACAAGTGGCCATAATTTAAAGTACAGCTACAATCATGGACAAAGGTTAAGCATGCAATACAGATTAAGTATACATAAAACTTGAGACACTGATGCCATCCAGACCTGCCAACTCTTACGATTTTGTTGTAAGTCTTATGAAAATTGCCCTTAAAATACGAACTTACGGCATACTAGCTAAAACTACGGAAAAATGATCATTGCCAAAAAGCGGGATAATTGGTTCATCCGTGTTTTATTTGGATCTGGGTTTCATCTAAGAATTAGTGAAATTAGTCAGGGAACCAGACTAAATTTACAGAAGCACCTCAGACACTTTAAACTGCACCTATTTGTTCATGTTAAGCATCTGCATGATCAAACTGTTGATTATTGAATTTTTTTAAATGGCGTCCATAAAGTGATGCATGTTTAAGATGAAAGGGAAATTAAGCTTCTAGAAAAGTGTTAATAATCAACAAAGAAGAATAAAAAGGAGTATTTAGATTTTTGTGAATAAAAGTTGGAAAGGACACAAGTACATTTTTTGGACATCACGTGCCAATTTGAGTATGTCTTGTGGTGGGAGATGTGATTGCCATTGTCATGTGAAATGGAAAAGAATTTCCAAGAATAATGTCAGGTTGAGAGATAGCAACAAGCCATTGAGCCGCAGAGGGTTTGGAACTAGAGTTTGTGCTACTGTACTAGTGGTAAATAAAGTCCACACATACTTTAAAAACTTTTCAGTTGAACATAATGTTTATCGTCGATGCATCAAACTTTTAATTATGTTTTCCAGCTTTTACAATAGCAGTTATTGATATTTTGTTACACCTTACTGAAAACTGGTCAATATTACGGAAAACAATCAACTGCCTTACTGAGATGGACTCATCAGGGTTGGCAGGTCTGTGATGCAGCTGGCCTAGGCAGGTATTAGACCCACAATCCCTTAATATGGCTCTCATACTAATGGATTCCAAGGTACCTGGTCAAAACTAACATTTTAGACCATAACATGAAGGATATTCACAGAGTACAAAGTAGAAAGTTTGTACTCTTATTGCAGGGAATTTGTGCCCACTGTATATGTATTATATATTTAAGTTCTCCAGTCATTAGAATAAATGAATAATGAATTTTGTGTTGAAACTATCCATAACATGATAAAATTTGATATCAAAGCAGTCTGCATATTTAGTAACTTCTGGACTTGAAAGTGTCAATTTGACAGAGTTACAGAATTAAATTTGATAATCACTTTGAGCCTTGTTTGTGGGTGATACAAGGAGGCAAAGTTATATATCATCATTACAGTATCAGTGTTCATGGTAAATATTGCTTTGGGTGGCCGAGTGGTCTAAAGTGTTTTCCGTTACGGATCACTGCCATCTCAGCTCTGTCTGCATGGGTTCGAGTCATGGATTTGGCTAATGTGGGTATGTGAGAAAGCTTGCCAGTAGCTTCTCGTGGGTCAGTGGTTCTTTCCGGTGTTCTTCCTCCACCTATAATACTGGCCTCCATGTATAGCCTATCGTGTGCTGAAAAATGGTGTTAAACCCCACAACAACAACAACAACAAATACTGCTTCATTGTTGCAACTGTAATATCTTTTACTATGAATGCTATCATAATTATATTGTTGAGATAAAAACATATCTCTGATTGGAGACTGCAAGTTGATTGGTCTTTTCTGTTCTCCAGGTGATAACATCAGATGGAGGGATTGTGGAACTTGGAGCCACTGTTCACTACCTAACTTCTGATGTTGTGAGATCGGTGACTGCAGTACAGGATATCAATGTGTCAGTCAGATGCCTTGTCAGGACTGTGCTGAACAACCATATTGTCAAGTATGGACTGGAGGATATAGAGACACATAAGGGAAATATCGTCTCTCACATCATGGTATGTCTAGAGGATCTTACATAATTGTCTGGAGGATCTTGTATAATTGTCTTGAAGATCCTATTTAACTGTCTAGAGGATCTTGCATAATTGTCTGGAGGATCTTGTATAATTGTCTGGAGGATTTTGCATAGTTGTCTAGAGAATCTTGTATAATTGTCTGGAGGATCTTCTATAGGAGGATCTTGTATAATTGTCTGGAGGATCTTGTATAATTGTCTGGCTGATCTTACTTAATTGTCAGGAGGATGTTGTATAATTGTCTAGAGGATTTTAATTGTCAGGAGGATCTTACTTGTCTGGAGGATCATGTATAATTGTCTTGAGAAACATGTAATTGTCACGAGGATTGTACTTGATTGTCTGGAGGATGTTGTATTATTGTCTAATCTTGTATAATTGTCTAGAGGATCTTACTTCATTGTCAAGAGAATCTTGTATAATTGTTTAGAGGATCTTGTATAATTGTCTGGAGGATTTGACGTGATTGACTAGAGACTCTTGCATGATTGTCTAGATGAACTGAATAATTAACACGAGAATCTGAGAATTTTGCATGATTGTCTAAATGATATTACTTAATCGACTTGAGGATTTGACATGATTGACTAAAGAATCTTGTATAATTATTTAAAGGATCTTGCATGAATTGTACAGAGTAACTTTACATGATTGTTCATTAAATAAAGAAATTTATGAAGCAAGTTTAATTATTTGATAAGCTGTTTGTAGTGATTGTCATATTGTATTGCTACAAATCATAAATGCATAAAATTTTTGCAAAATTAGCAAGAGATTGAATTTGAAAAACTAGTTTTCATGGTAAAGACAGTGCTTCAAGATAAGGTATGCAGCTTTTGTCATTTCTCTATTAAATAAATTACCCAATCATGTTAATATTGGGAATTAACTTCTGTTGCCTCTGAATCAAAGTCTTCCAGAAAGACAAAAAGGTTAAACCATCTCTCTCTCTGTCTTTCTCTCTCTCTGAAAATATAGAAAAAGAGAAATTTAAGAGATCTACAGAATTTTGCCACTGGCTGATTGCACTCCTCCTCTGGCAGTCAATACCATGCACAAACTCAGGAAGGCAGAGAGTGATTACACATGGCAGTCATTATGCTATGTTAAGAATGTAGTCAACAGGACAGCTCACCACATGATAAGATGGCAAATGCTCTGACAGCTTCATGTAATCTTCATCTGATAAGAAGAGGCACCATTTTGCAAACTTCTCTTATCTCCTGCCTTGTGGTGGCCCTGCAAGCTCTCCATTTAGTATCCCCATTGGGCAAGGGCTGAATTGAGGAAGCACAAAAACAGGCAGTGCAAGAGTTGTCATTTAAGCTGTTATTGCAATCCCCCACTTCTTCGCAGTCTCATCAGGAGCCATACCAGAAAAGGAATGATTGTTGTTCAAAAGACAGCACTATACTTCACTGCAACAGTGACATCCTTTTCATGACTAGGCAAATTGTAGGCAACCATATGCCCAAAATTTTCTCAAGCAGACCAGAAGGTGGGTGGGAGAGAGAGAGACAGAGAAAACAAAGTTTCTCATCCCCCAATCCTCCTGTTAACCAGCACTGACTTGCTGCCTCTCCCGCCCACTGACAACTCTCATGTATTTTGTTAGTTTTATGTCTTCTGAACACATGTTTCAGGGTCTTTTCATCAAATAAAGGACAGATTGTGCATTAAAATAGGATGTTTCTATGTGACATAATTAAGGTTTACATCAAGTTATAACAAAAAATATTAATAGGGTGATATATTATGTTGGTCTTAAATGTGAAAACACTATTTGCTATATTTTGCATTTTTGAAATGATAATTTTGTTCTGTGAAACAACAGTTCACTTTTAAAGGTCAATTGATATCTGCTTTGCATTATAATAAATAGCATTTAAACATACAGCCATATGAGGTTGCTTAAATTTAAGAATTGTTTCTGGATATGGAAGATTTGGAGTAAATTAAATTCGAAGCTGGTGTGTATGAATTAACCAGATATGGACAGAGTCTGCATGACAATTTACAAATGCAAAATTATTGACTGGCAGGAATAGATACTTGTTTATTTACAACTATTCCTTCTTTAATAAGCCATGAGGTTTCAGTACAGGCATGCAATCTTGTCCTCAGTAATCTACTATAACAATATATACCAGTAAATTAGAAAACATACAAATTTTCCAGTTTTAGACCTTGTTCAGTAGATAAGTTGACCTCCCTTCTTTTCAGGCTTTTATTTTTTCTAAATTATTCAGCTCATAAACAAGTATATACATTATTGTCTTTTTTTATCAAGACGATATCATGTCATACAACTGTGTCACATAATGTCTTTATCCATTAAGTCCACTTCTTACCGTACAACTATTTCATGTAATTGTTCAGATTGAAGAAGACTCGCTAGTGGAAATTTCTTTGCATTTTTCTTCTCCAGAATGACTGCAATAGGACTGCTGAGAGCTGGGGAATCAAGATAGATCGTTTGGAACTGTAAGTTATTGCCTGCAGTAAATATGAATACTACATGTATTTATTGAAATATTCTCCATGTATGTGGATGTGATGGGAGAATAAGATTTGTGCCTTGCCAAATTTATGATGAAAGTCTTAATCTCATTTTTAGAAACTTCTGTCCTATCATCATACATTGGACAGATAATTTGTCATAATCTTGAAATGCAGATGTATTCACCTGACACCTAGTATTATGAAAGTCATCGTGTGAAACCTGCACCCTTCTGGCAACAAAATGTGGTCTCTGAAAACAGATGATCTCCAATACAGATCATTATATTATGTATCACAAATAATCTCTCAATACAGATCATTGTATCATGTAACAGATGATCCCTCAATAATGATCATTACATTATTAGGTTACACAGATGATCTCACAATACGTATCATTGTATTATGTATCACAAATAATCTCTCAATACAGATTGCATCATGTAACAGATGATCTCTCAGTGCAGATCATTACATCATGTAACAGATGATCTCTCAATGCAGGTCATCACATCATGTAACAGATGATCTTTCAATCATCTCTCAATACGGATCATTACATTATTATATTACACAGATCTCTCAATACAGATTATACTTTATATAACAGATGATCTCTCAATACAGATCATTGTGTCATGTAACAGATGATCTCTCAATACAGATCATTACATTATGTAACACAGATGATCTCTCAATACAGATCATTACTTTTATACATACACAAATCAGCTCTTGTTATAGATCATTACATTGTGTAACACAGATGATCTTTCAATGCAGATCATTACATGTGATATAAGTCAAAAGTTAAAACAGAAAATAGCCAACCACTGTGGACCTCTCAGTAAATTGTATAAGTGTTCAAAAAATGTGCAGATATTGCAGTATCCAATATTATTACTAGATTGGGAAGAAATAAATTACATTGTATGAGGTCCGTATTATATTCTGTATTTGAACATCTTGTGTTGCATGCTAAGAGTTGCTAGTAAATACATGTACTAATTTATAAATTGAGTCCAGCTGCAAACAACAGATCAGGGTCTGTGTTGCTTACTCATAACAGTCTACATGAATCTAGATCTGTGGGCACAGTATGCAATGGTAGATCTAGGTCTTAGCAGTTTGCTGTTGGACTTTGAGTATATTTAGTAATTTTGAAAGCCACTTAAGCCTTGGGAAGTATCAATCGATCCAGTACTGGCTGCCTAGCGACTGATGTGTGCAGATACTGTATACAGTCTCAAAAGCGCGCTAATCATTCCATGGGTTGTGATTAGTAGTGTTAATCTGCTCAGGTTTTGTCTTTCTTATGGGCTTGATAAAGGTCATAAGCCTGTATCTCTAGTAGTGATCACTTTAGTGGATTATTAATGCTGATCATCCATGGGTTGCACATATCATACAGCCTGCTTGCCAAGTCATGGGGATAGAGGCTGTATCAGATGTGTATCAGCGACAAAAAAGGTATATAAAAAAAAGGCAAAACTAGCATAATGATACCACTCCATTTCCCCAAAGTTGACAAACATAAGTTTCAGTGAGATGAGAGGTAAAATTGTTAGTTTAGTATTACATGTATATTCGATTGAGTTTCTCATTTAAACTTTCATCATTTGTTATGGAGGATATGAGTTATTTTGGCAACAAAAGATACTTTATATTAAATAGAAATGGGCCATGTAAGTTCAGTCAATGACAGTATGCATTTTTAGGTGACTCGTGTGAAAAATTATTGTAAATAATCATATATACATGTTTTTGAGTTTGCTTTTAAACATACATCCTTATTGCTTCTCAGTACACTCATAAAGTACAGTGTAGACTGAAGCATTTTTATTGTGATCTGTTCACACTGGAGAGAGAGACAGAGATAGATAGATATATATATATATATATATATATATATATATATATATATATATATATATATATATATATATATATATATATATATATATATATATATATACATATATATAAATTAATTAAATATAGAAAGTTCATCTTACCTAAGGGCAGATATTTCCTAAATGTGAAAAAGAAAGTTGTTCCAGGGGTGATATTGCAATGGTACCACTTTTATTGCCACCCTGGCAGTATAATATTTTCTCACAGATGATAAATTTGAATACCAATTATCAAAGAATGTAATGCAGCACTGTTGTATTTGTTCTTGAATGAGAAGAGGTGTATTTTACTGTTACAGGTCAGAGCTGAGGATCTTGCAGCGCCCAAACCCTAATAGTATGTTTGGTGGTGGGTCTGGGATAACCCAGGTGTTACAGCAGGTGTTCCAGGCTTTCACATCACCCTCAGGTAGTAGTTAGGATGCAGGTTTTGTTTGTGTATAACACTTTTATTATATTGTTTCATTGATAATCCCAAATTTGAAGTATCACAGATGTATGTCTCCTGAGGTTTTTTTAAGGAGTTCAGAAGGAATGATTGGCGGACATCAGAGGCCTCACCACCCATTGTTTCATTTTCAGAAAGCAAAAAAAAACACTGTAAGTTTGGGTTTTCTTCACCACTTATATTTAATTCATTTTATGCAATTGCCATCCTCCTCCTTATTCTGGAGCATCCTTGATGATACATTAACAGTGTGCAAAAGTGGCCATAAAATCCTGCAATCCCAAACATACAAATGCTACAGGTCCTGTCCATAAACAGCTGGTCCTGTCCATACAAGAAGATGAAATGAAGTGACTGACTTGATGGTAAATGCTAATAGATATGACTATCAACCCTAATTAAGTTCATCAGTATAATCAAAACTGGATAAAAAAAAGGAACACACACACACACACACACACATATATATATATATATATATATATATATATAATCTGGTCATATGTAAATGTTTTATATTATATTAAATTCTCCATAACACAGCCACTGTTTATAACAATACTTTCAAGTGTCTAGATGATCCAGATTTATCCATACTATATCTTGAGGCAGGGCATCATATTATAGCCACTGTTTATTGATTAGGACAATACTGTTAAGTGTCTAGATGATCCAGATCTTTGCATGCCGTATCTATAGGCAGGGCATCAGAATCCAATGCTTCAGTTGATGACCAATCTGAATTATAGTCCGAATGAAAATCAGAATCCTCACTCATTGACTTGTTACCAATGACAGCATTAGAACTAGGTCCAAGCTTAAAAAATGAGGCTGTGGTATCCAATGTACAGCTGCCCATGAAATAAGGTCTGTAGAAAGATGAGTTTCAACAGTATAATGCTGATTATTGTTTTTGAGATGTTTTTTATATATAATGATCTACATGGTTTGCATTAGATTTTACTTTGGATGGGGATTATTGATAATCATGGGGAATTCTGAAATCCAACCATTTTTAGACCTTGTACAAGATGGCCGCTATCGCTTAACTGGCTTGAAGCAGCTGTTCCGTTTTTTGGTGCCGTATTTCATGATATATGTACTTGTTGCCTGTCTTCATTTACGTTATTGTGCTCATCGTGTATTGGTTGTTCAGTTTGTACGTGTTTCTTCATCTCCTTGTTTTGGAAACGAGAACAATTAGACTTTTTCTCAGCTGTCTTGCTCCACTGCTACAACTTCCTTTGTTGTTGAATAAACCGCCATCACATGATACTTGCCAGTCAACCCATTTATGCTATGATGGACCCTCATTAATTGCTTTAAATGACCACTCCTTGGCTCTCCACACTACATTGTGCTCTAGACTAAATGAGCTGGGGCTACATTCATCATTACTTAAATGTAAACAGAAGCGAAAAAAAGAAACGTTTCAAAGCTGGCCAGTGTAGAACAGGGTGAAGCATTCCAGTTATCTCCCTTATGCCCTTTCCAGCTCAACAGTTTAAAAATTTGACCGTTAATTTAGATAACCTAATTCAAATCCCTATTAAATCGTCAACCTTTGTGTCAACTATCCAAGAGATACCTCTGAGTATTGTATTATTCAATGCCCAATCAGTAGGACCACCGGAAAAGCATACAGAAATAGTTAATAGTCAACAGTCAGAATATTGACGTCTTTTTCCTGACAGAAACATGGCTAAAAACATAAGGCGATGGGACCAAGTGTGCGGATCTAACACACACTGGTTACTCCATCAAGTCATCACACAAACGTCTTATCCACACCACAACTTTCAGTTTCTACCACACATCATTTTGAACTAGTCCAAACCACACTTACACTGGAACAAAGGTCAGTCCATTTTTTCTGCCTATACCGCCCTCCTCCCAGTAGGAAAAACAAGCTGACTGAATCTCTCTTTTTCGAGCAGTTTCCGAATCTCTTGGAGTATGGAAATTTGATAGGTGGCAACCTGATTATTCTTGGAGACTAAAGCTTTCACTTTGACTGTTCTGGAAATGCAAACACATCAAAACTACTAGAATCCATTAATGTTTTCAACCTCAAACAGTCAGTTAACCAACCCACCCATAAACATGGTCACATTTTAGACTGGATTCTTCATAGACCTGATGATAATATTCTACATTCCTCCCTGGTATCCCACAAACTTGCATCAGATCACCTCTGCATCATATGCCATCTTGATGTATCATTCCCTAATCCTCCACCTTTATTTGCAAACCTCCATATGATAAATAGAACCAAACTAATGCATGACATTCAAGCAAACCTAACAACTTGCCTACCTCCTACAGCAGAACAACTCGATAACTGCCTGCGTTCATTGCTCAGCAAACATGCCCCAGCTACCAAGTGCAGATTATCAATTCAAAAGTTTTTTCCATGGTGTAGCAGTGTTAGGGACCAGCTTCGCACTGCTAAAAGAGACCACCGTAAAGCTGAGAGGCTTTGGCTTTCCACCAGACTCACTATTCATAAGCAAATCTATGAAGCCGCTAAGAAGACCGTCACAAACATAATCCATGCAGCAAAATCAGCCCACTACAGTACTAAGATCAAGGAAAGTTTCAGATGCAAAGAGCTCTTCGAGATTACTAACAAGCTTATGTCGTGGATCAAATGTACACCACTTCCAACTACCTTCTCTCTAGTCGGCCTTCCGGACCTGTTTGCAAATTTCTTCCGTGACAAAGTACAAACCATTAGAAATAAGCTTGACACAATTTCAGTTGGGATACAGAATTTCAGCGGCAACCATTAGCAGCATTTGAACCTGTCTCTATGGATTTAGTACGTACAATCGTGATGAAGAGTGCACCAAAGTCATGTGAACTTGATCCAATTCCAACATAACTGCTGCTTGAGTGCTTAGATCCAGTATTGCACTTCATTACTGATGTTATTAATACCTCTCTCTCATCCAGGGAATTCAACAAGCTTATGTCATGGATCAAATGTACACCACTTCCAAATACCTTCTCTCTAGTCGACCTTCCGGACCTGTTTGCAAATTTCTTCCGTGACAAAGTACAAGCCATTAGAAATAAGCTTGACACAATTTCAGTTGACTCTACCACTGTACAGTTGGGATACAGATTTTCAGTGGCAACCATTAGCAGCATTTGAACCTGTTTCTATGGATTTAGTACGTACAATCGTGATGAAGAGTGCACCAAAGTCATGTGAACTTGATCCAATTCCAACATCACTGCTGCTTGAGTGCTTAGATCCAGTATTGCACTTCATTACTGATGTTATTAATACCTCTCTCTCATCCAGGGAATTCCATCATTCCCTGGGCTGATCCCGAGGTCTATACTTGGGCGATCCCATTACAAGCAAGCAAAGTAATTGTTTGACTTAAAAAAATAAAAGTTGAAAGTTACATTGTTCAGGACAGAAAATAAAAGTTGAAAGTTACAATGTTGAGGACTGCAAGAATGGAACAAACTCCAGTGGGGAAGAAATCAGCTGTTGAAATTTCTATTAAACCAATTTGCAGTCCTATGAACAGAATTGCGCATTTTGGATCTGGCATGGCTGCACCCAAATGTAATGTGTAATGGGATGAAAACCATCTTCCCAGAGTCTTAATTAAATGATCTTCAACACCAGCAGCAGCTGCAGCAGTAACTGCTTCTGTACGTAATGTTCCAAATAGCTGCTTATATCCAATACAAGTTAATATTTGTCTAAGATGTGACCAATACAGGTCTCACCTAAAATGATGCCCCATGAAAACAATAAAGAATGGAGAACTGGAGAGGTAGGCATTGGAAACTTTCCTCTCTCCCTGCAGTATCCAGTGATGATATTAAATTGTGCTTGATTCTCTGGTGTCCAGAAGTAACGAGCTTAAAGTGAATGCTGTTTCACTTCATCATTTTGTGTTCTGTTTGTTATAACCTGGAATAATTTTGTATCACTAAATAGATTCTTTATTTTTTCTATATGTGTGCTATACCCTTTGTATATGTATGTTTCTAAACCAGCCTGAGTGTCTCTTTTAGTTAAAACTTACATCTTATGCAACGCTTGCTTTTTTTTTTTAGGCATTCATGTACCCCAGCCAGCCAGTGTGAGGACTATTTCAGAAGATCCACAGCCCTCAGGGGTTGGAGCTGTGGGGAGTGCGGACATTGCACTCCAGCCCTTGTCTGACCCAAGAGAACTCCTAATTGCCATAAAGTCGGTATTGTCCGAGTCCTTGGTCAGATGTGTGGGTTCTGTCTATCAGTTTGAGGTGTCAGGACAGAATGGGGGTACCTTTTTCCTGGATCTCAAAAATGGTAGGTCTTAATTTTGAAAAGCGAATGTTTATAGATTATAGAAATAAGTATTACTAACTACCAAAATGTATTATTCTACTTGTTTTTTTAAAATACCTTAACATTGTATAAATATTCTAAGTACGAATTTAATATTTTTATAACTTGTGCATACAAATTTCAGCATTTTTGGCAAAGTAGAGATCCAAATGTTTGCATTATAGCAGCTTGTTTTTATCAAGCCTTTTTAAACTACATCAGTAATCCAAATGTCTGGATCCTCCAAGTTTCTGGACACAAGAAAAAAATAATTTGTAACAATTTTTAATATTTCATACAGATCACCAGGTATGTTTTCTCAAGCTGATGGCAAAATATGAAGTTGGAACTTGAACTGACATATTTTTACCCATGCTCAAAAACATGATTGAAATAGATGACCACCAGACCTTGAATGTTTTGATTACCCTAATTATAGTCAGAGTTCTTCAGATTCTAATTTTACCTTTCTGCTAGCAGAGATTTTTATTTCTCTGAGGAATCACTATATTTTTGCCAGTCTGTAATGTTATCTGAATTGTTTCTTGTCATGAACTAGTATACAGAGAGGGCCAAACTAATTTTATTTTCAAGACATGCTACATTATAAATTGGAACTATTCTTCCTTTCCTGTGTTGAGGCCATCACACTTTCAGGACTGAGACCCAAATGGCAGGGACCATTGCAAGTTTGCAATGGATAAAAATGCCTGTAAAAAAAATGTTGTTGTTGTAGGGTTTAATGCCATTTTACAGCACAAGATAGGCTATACATGGCGGCCAGTATTAATGGTGGAGGAAGAAACCGGGAAAACCCTGGGGAAAAACACCGCCTCACAAGAAGCTACTGGCAAGTTATCTCATGTACCCACTTAGGCCAAATCTGAGACTCAAACCCACGCAGACAGAGGTGAGATGGCAGTGATCCATTTTTGACCACTCTGCCATTCAGGGCCCCCCGTCAAAAAGAAGTTATAATCTGACATAATATTATGACCTGATTTTGTTTCTCATCCAGTGA
The DNA here is from genome assembly GCA_028554795.2 of Sinohyriopsis cumingii. Lineage (NCBI taxonomy): Eukaryota > Metazoa > Mollusca > Bivalvia > Unionida > Unionidae > Sinohyriopsis > Sinohyriopsis cumingii. Next base: position 77,802,765 of record CM068829.1, on the reverse strand, counting down.
ATTATGATGGAAGATATTTAGCAAAACATGGGAGGAAAGTAACTTGAAATGTGTCAAAATTACAAGGATGTGTCCATCACTATGGTGCAATATAAAACATGTCTCTATTAATATGGTACATTATTTAACATGTCTAGATCAATATGGTGCATTATAAAACAGGTCTCCAGCAATATGGTGCATTATAAAACAAGTCTCCAGCAATATGGTGCATTATAAAACAGGTCTCCATCAATATGGTGCATTATAAAACAGGTCTCCATCAATATGGTGCATTATAAAACAGGTCTCCATCAATATGGTGCATTATAAAACAGGTCTCCATCAATATGGTGCATTATAAAACAGGTCCACATAAATATGGTGCATTATAAACAACATATCTTGGTCAGTATTTTGGTAGAGGTATTTAGATTATAATATATTTGGTTTTTAGAAAATAAGGTGGAGCCAGCTTGTGCATCTACGTGTTACAGTTTACTTAATATATCCTGAACCACAAGCACAATATCCAAAGCAGTTTCAGCCATATTACATGAAAGCAATGTAGAGATATGCCAACATTTGTCTATTGTGCATGTTGCAAATGCAAACTGATTCACTTTACACCCACTCACAAGTACATAATAATTTAGAGCATGCTGTTCCTTCCACGTGGATGTCCATATCTGCATTAAGTGTTCGTTAAAAGTCTTGATACATGACTACTTTGTACTAAATGAAAATGGCACTGGAATGACATCCAGTATGGCTTCCATCTTAAAACTCTTGGTACTTTTACTTCATGACCTGGATGGATGATCAAAACTACATGGGGTTTTCACTTGAAGACCTAAATGTCTGCTAGGTACTAATCACAAATGTGCAAAACTGACCTCCAGATTTGCCACTAAATTTGGTCATTGCTACTTGCTGGATTTTTATCATTGGACCTAGTTTGTGGATATACCAGAAAAACATTTGAAATGGTATGTCATCCCATTGATATCTACTCTGATGGCCATTATAAAAATATTATCGTTACTCCTTCAGAATGGATGGTCATACATAATTTGGGTTTTACTTAAAGATGTATCATTTCTACTTCGTACTAAATGAAGATGGTGTCAGTCTGACCTCCAACATTGCTTCAAAAATCATGTTATTGCTACGTAATGGATCTTAATCATTTAACCTAGTTTGTAGATATACCTTGATTGTCTTTATGAACTTCATTTCATTTCCAAGAATAACCATTAGATTTAATAAAATTTAGCATGTGGTTATATCTTATCTGTGTCCCCCGAGTCAAGTTCACTGATTTCAAATTCAAGTTCAATAACATTGACAGAGAATTTCAGGTATCTTGTGAAAATGTTAATATAGACATATCAAGACATATTTCCAAATTTGGTATGTTGTCATTTTTCAAGAAAATCAGATGGAAATGGGGCTTAACTTGGATTAATGTTTCTCTCTTGTGTGGTTAATACCTCCTGAACCATTTAATATGTTTTCATGGTATGCAGTTTTATTATGAAAAGAGTTTGTTTCGTGTGTAAGATTCTGTTTCATCAAATTAGTACCTTTAGACTAAAAAGAAGAAAAAAAGAAGACTTCTTTCCATTCCTGTTGCAAGTTTTGGTCATGCATGGCCCGTAATAAATGTTAAACTATGCTTCCCAAAAGTACGCTTCAACAGTAATAGATGGTCGACTGATTCTGCATTGATGTCATGCATCATGCAAAACATTGCAGTGACAGTGCCTTTGTCAAAAGAAGCAACAGAAAAAGGACAGTCTACATTAGCTCAGCAATTTAGTGTGAATAAATTGTCATGGAAAGTGAATTTTTAATTTACACATATTTGGCCCACATAGTTGATACAAAATAAGGGTAGTGAAAATTTTCTCCATATTTGACCTTGAAATGTTATGTTGTGTCAAACTGACACATGTACAGTGGTTTATTTTTTATTTAACTTCCATTAGTCTAGATATTGTTATGATACAGCATTATAACTTGGACAATTTCTTGATGTAGAAATAATGCAAAATTTGCCTTGTGCAAATGTTAGCTATAGCAGGAGGGACGAGCTTGAACTCAAGGGTGAAAGCCTCTCCCATGTGCTTTGGTCAACATTTGCACACAGAAAATTGTTTTGTCATTATCCTTTCATTATTTAAATAAAAGAATGTAAATTAAGCAACAAAACTGTATATACAAGTTTTACAAAAATATTCCTGCACTTGAACAGTATGTGAAATTATTTTATGTGAGTGTTATTGAATGGACTAAAGTGTTCAAATCCAACCAGCTTGTACTGGTTTCATTACGCACAAGAATGATTACATTTAATTATTTTAGTCCAATTTTAATCTAACATCTTCATTAGGCAAAATGCGTGTAGCATTCATGTGTTTTCACCATCAAAATCATGGCTGGCAATTTCTGCTATTTTTTTATTATTGTTTGTTTTGATTATTGTTAGTTTTGCAGAATACAATTTTTTATAAAAAAAAGACATAAAAGTATGGCAATCAGTGGACCTACAATTATTTTTGGCACCAGCATGAAAAGTTTTCCAATTTTCCAATGCTACATTTGCAAATTATTGTTCATGAAAATGGTAAAATGCGATAAATAAGTTATGAGTATTTTTTGTTTTGATTATACTAAAGATATGGTATTCAGAAAAGTTTGAGACTCTCTTAAGAATATTGTTGTTTACAGTATATTCCTCCAATACAAAATGTCTCATCTACAGGTACTGGAAGTACAGGAGAGGGACCAGATCCCCATGGCAACCCAGATACAACCCTGGAATTAAGTGTGGAGGACATGCAAGAGATGTTCTTGGGGCGACTGAAGCCCATGCATGCCTACATGAGTGGACGACTTAGAGTCTCAGGGGACCTGTCAGCAGCTCTTAAAATGGAGGAAGTCCTCAAAAGGCTTGTTGCTAAATCAAAACTGGGATAGGCAAATTTGACATATAATTTTAATAGCATTATTAATAACAGTTTGAAGTGAACTGTTCATTCATAGATTTTTAATGGATTTAATTTTATTCATAGATTTCATTGTTTTGATTTCACAGATTTCAGACCAATGATATTCATCAATGGTTATAGTATTGAAAATTAAGTCTTATATACAGTTCATTAGAGAAAACAGTTAACCAGTTGTCCCTTTTCTAATATACTATGGAAACTTATGACTAAAATAGAGGAAATGATCGGCATCATCATATTTTCAACATTTCTGACTGTATATTCTGTATATTTCATGGCAGAAATTTAACATTCAGCCAGTCAGAGTGAATGTTACATTATTTGCAGATGTGTTAGATTTAGTTCGTATGTATATCAATCGATACAGTGAATAGCGTTAATCATAATTATATCAAAAGAAATCATAGATTCTATCATCTATGCATGTTTTGGAGGTTAAATTATCAAGTAAAAAGATAAATTATCTAGCTTTTGTTTTAATATCTCAAAAAGCATGAGGTTAATTCATACCTACTTCTGAAGTCTCATTTAGAGCAGATGACTGGAATGTTCCTTGTTGGACAAGATGCATTAATGTATAGAATAGAGAACCAGTTTAGTATTACCATGGTACACATGGGTCATGTGATTAGATGAGTGGTGGGTGAGTGTAAGTGTGATACAAGTCACACTGACATAAGGCCTAGTGAGTTTATGCCATGTGTCCATTGTCAGTCGTCCATTTTTCCATTAACACAAGCTGGTTACTTGTCTGGAAGTCAGGTTTTTGATCCAAGTTTGATCTTATTTTGAATACAGTTTTATATCATCAATATCATGGATAAATAAGAATATTAGGTAATCTTGTTCAAGCTAGGGAATACTTGAGAGGCCATGTTTACAGTCAGATTGTAAACTTGTATCAGTTATCTTGGATGAATTTTTATGAGCAACAACTATGCATAATAATGAAGTGCTTTTGTATTTGATTGGCTGGACATGTAAACACCCAGAAAGCCAAATTACTGATAGGGGTTTTATCAGGTTTAGTAGGTAAGCTTACATCATCACGATGTCTGATGAATTCAGTTATATATGGCATCAGTACATATTAATGAGGTGATCTTGCATCTGTTTGGCTGAACTTGGGAACATTCTAGGCCATATATCTTTTCAGATTTGGCATCACAGCCATCTCAGATGAACTTGATTGTGAGTGATATCTATGCACATTAACGTGATGGTCTCGCATCAGATTTGCTGAGATTGTGAACACTTTATCTATGATCAGATTTGCCACGTAAACTTGTATCATCAAAATCTTGGATGAGTTGGATTACGAGCAACAGCTACACTTAATAATGAGGTGATCTTTCATTTGATTGGCTGAGCTTGTGAGTACATGAGGACATTTCTGATCAGGTTGTGTACATATTGTCAAGTAAACTTGGATTGTTGTAGTCGTGGATTAATTGTGTCTGATTGGCTGAGCTTGTAAACACTCTAGATGCCATACTTCTGATCCGATTTTGATCAAATTTGGTATGTAAACTTTTATCATCAAGATCACAGATAAACTTGATTATGAGCAAGACCCATGCATATGAGGATCTTGGCTGATCAGATCATGGGTATTGAACCTGCTACCTTCTGATTATGAGTCAAGTGCCTTAACCACAGAACAGTCATAGCTCCATTGGGTCAGGATCTTGTTGGTTTCCAAGTTACAACTCTAGGGGCAAGGCTGCAGAAGGTTAAGGACAGACAGAAAAATTCATGCTGAATACAAAGATTAATTCCTCTTATACAGCCAAATAAGTATGTAATTTAAGGGTGGAGCTGTGAACAGTATGTAAGGTATGAATTGCAGTCCAGTCCCCAGGGGTTGGGAGAGATACTAGGGACAAAGCTGGTTGCATAAATGATTTGTCCTTTTTATGCCAAGTATATATATATGATCTAGGAAAAAAGATAAGCATAAAGACCACCATTAACAGAAAAACTTTGTTCTTTGACCTTTTCTTTCCCCTCTATGTTTGAATATGCATTTACATGCTTATTACGTGTGAACTACCTAGAGGTATAAGTGGGACTTTCCTCTTGTGTATTAGGGGTTGTGTAGATCATTTAAATTATGGTACACTTTAACACCAAATACTAAATGCATCAATATAGTCATGCCTAATTGAGGTGTTCAGTATGACATTGTTTCCCGTGCATGTTTGTATTTATTTCCATATGTGTGTGAACTGTATTTTTAATAATGTATGTTAATACTACATATACTGATAAAAAAAATATATTTTATATTAAAAGAACTGAAATGGTGACCTGTTTTGTTTTGATATTGAAGAACAATTCCATATGGATATATTGTTCCTCAACATTTATCATACTTGCAGATAATTTTCTTTTTACTTTCTTTTTTATTTTTGAACTTCTTTTGCACTCCAAATTTGCAGTCTCCCTGTATTAGTGATGAATGAAATATGAGTCACAGTGACCTGCTTTTAAGATGAAGGTTTAATGCTCATCAAGATGCATCCTCTCACTATGTGGTTCCAGGCTTAGCAGTATTACACAGTAGTTAAAACACTGTTGTGGTCATGGGCTAAATGCAAAAACTTAACATATGCCGTAAAATGTTAAACATAGGTCATAATAATCCCCTTTTGAAAGAGAGTGATACTAACAAGGATGCATACCTAGTTTGATGATTCTGGCATAAACATTGCTTGAGACTGAAACCAAGGCAATGAAGCATGAAATATGGCTTGCAGGGAATGCTCTTGTAACAAGGGTATAATACTCATCAGGGTACATCTTCTCATGAAATTTCATTAATTTTGGAATAACAGCATGTACACAAGAGGCTAACGAAAATAGTTTATCTATTATTATTTAGTTTTGAGCTAAACAGCAAAACTTAACACAAGCTAGTAAAATGTGAAAAGTACTTGACTCAGTAACATTCTTTTGTAGTAAATGCATGTTATTAATAGAAATGCACACAAATCACCAAGTTTAACAATTCTAGCATGAACAGAGCTCGATATATAAACTTAAAACAACAATATAACTAAAGTCCTTGAAGAATGAAATATACATATAAGTAACCTGCTTTTGTGATGACAATGTGGTACTCGAGGTGCATTCATTTACCAAGTTTTATGATTCCAGGGATAACACAAGTATATTTCATGATTCTAGGTACAGCAGTGTTATGCAGTAGATAAAACACCAAAGTAGTTGTAAGTTAATGCAAAAAATTGACATTATGACATTTCTGTTGCAAGGTTTTGGATCTAGTTTGATAATTCTGTCTTGAATAGAGCTTGAAAAATATACTTAAACCACAAAGTTTAACCAAAGTCAGTGAAGTGTGACGTTTTTCACATTGACCAGTGTCTGTGATGAGGATGTAGTACTCAAGATGTATCCTCTCACCATGATTCCAGATATAACAGTATTTATACAGTGCACATAAAACCCACTGTATGCAAAAACTTAAGAATGTTCAACTAAAATAAATTTACATCTTCAAATTTACACCCTCCTACCCTGGGGGTTGGTTCTACAAAACCCACTCAAATCTGTTGCCTAGGACCCAAGATGAAAGAATGGTTGTCATTGAGTGAGAGTATACATCTGTATATGCCAATACTAAGAGTAGGACAGTAGCTTACCTCTACTTTGCGGATAATGAACAATTTCCAAGTTATGAATTAGGGTAAAGTAACCTAGGTCTGGGAGAAATTCAGGTGAAGATGCTGGTTGTGTAAATAACATTTCTTTTTTATGCAGAGAAATGATCCAGTATATATGGTCATAATTACTAAATGCTCAAACCTTTTCGTTTCCTTATAGTTTCAACAGGTGTGTTCATAAACTGGTAATGTATACAATATTGGGCCTCTTGTCAGTAACTACAGTCTGAGTCATATTTGAAGGCATATCAGCATTGTTTAAACAAAACTGATAACAGTTTGAGTTAGGATGCTTTCTGTCATATTCTCTTCAGCAGTTTTTGAGAAGTTTACAGGATTTTCCATTTTTAGTTCCTGCAGCCATATTTGATGGTGGAAACTGAAAGGCCTTTGTGCAACAGTTTTCTGTTTGTTTTGAAAAGTCATTTAAAGAGTTTCTATTTGTTCCAATTTAGTAATGCTAGTGATATTTGATACTATGTAAAATTCAAAATATTGGGTAAATAGGGAATCTGAACATGTTTCTACAGGAATATTGACATATCTATACACAATACAATCAAAACAATATCTGTAGGGTGTATCTGTTTTAAAATACTAGTATAATTACCTCCCTTAGTCACCATTTAGTGGCTATCCATATACTCCATAGTCTTTCAGTTTAAGCTTTTGCTTGTTGGAGATGATGAATCTGTATCAACTATCAGCCATTCCTTTAAAGTGGATATTGTTTTACAGAATTCTTTGCTTCAAGCCTGGGTAACTACTTATTTGTCATTAGTTTGTCATTAGTAATTGTTGTATATTTTTACGTGTTGTGGATATGCTTAACTGACCTTGGCATTTCTGGTTACTGACTCAGTAATAAAATTTATGTTTAGAGTTCAGTGATTAATTTCTTGGCATTTTTGTAATTTACAGCTTTCATTGCTCTAATCTGTATTAGTTTGAAGTTTGCAAGTTTTGTGTTCATTGCATTTATTTTCATTGTCATTACAGGTAAACAGTGATGACTAAATGCATAATGTTAAATAGCTAGAGGTCTCAGATTACACTCACAAGATGTGCCATGGGTGTATGAAATAGCTAAAGGTCTCACAGGACACTCACAAAATGTGTAGTTGATGTATGAAGTTAAATAGCTAAAGATTGCAGAGGACACTCACAAGATGTGCAGTGGGTGTATAAAGTTAAAAAGCTAAAGGTCTCAAAGGATGTGTCTTGGGTGTACTATATATACTTGTCCAATCAATGCAGTGCCTGTACATGCTGGAAGACTGGACATGCCACAGATTGGTGGAAACAATTAAAAGGATTGGTAAAGCACTCATAATCAAAGTTTTGTGATGTTGAAATTCTGAGCTTCATTCCAGCTCACAGTCAGTAACCAGTGATTAGCCAGCTGTTGCCAATTTTGATCAGCAGTCAGTTGTAACAATGAGTCAAGCCAGAAACCATTCCATTATCTATAACCTGTTACTGGGACTGATCAGTTGGTCAATCCCCTTATCCATCCTCATAGCTGTTCTATGGTTGGCCTGGCCAGCCCCCTCTACAACCCATGCTTCAGTGGTACAAAATTTGCATTTCTTGTCCTTTGGGTAGGTACCATAACATGTTCTTTAATTATGTTTCATTGTCCCTTCTTCCAAATATGATGTATAGTGGACATGCAAGTCTTGCTTGACATGCACATCACACCCACCCACCCTTAGTCTGTGTGGGGACAACTTTTGTCAACTTATAAACCCAGATCCTCTTCACCTATCTGAACTCCATAATCTCACATTATTTACCTTCTTCACCTTACTGAACCCCACTGTGTTTTATCTCATACACCTGCACTTAACACATGCACATCAAGAATTAAAGGCAAAAATGATGAAGGGGGCCCCCGAGTGGCTGGGTGGTCTAATGTGCTCACCGTTCTGGATCACTGCCATCTGACCTGTCTGCGTGGGTTCGAGTCTCGGGCTTGGCTAATGCGAGTACATGAGAAAGCCTACCAGTAGCATCTTGTGGGTTGGTGGTTCTTCCTGGAGTTTTCCAGGGTTCTTCCTCCACCAGTTATACTGGCCATCATGTATAGCCTATCAGCCTATCTTGTGCTGAAAAATGGCATTAAACCCTATAACAACAACAAATATGATGAACCTCATAGGTCAGAGTTCAATCACTGAAAGGTTATGATTCAGAGATATATCAGTTGCAAGGTTAATAGTTCATTATTCAATAATGATATTTTTTACCATAATGTAGTTGGTGCCCATTCAACATGTTAAAATGAATCATAATGATTATGCAATTTCTTGACCATATTTCCTTCTTCATAATGAAGATATGATGCTCACAACAAAAAAAATCCAAAACATCCACATTCTCTTGGATATACAATTTTATTTTTTACTGTACCAGATCTTCACTGAAATAATCAAATAACCAGAATATTATCATCTGAGTTGCCTCCTTGACATAAAAATAATGCCTCTTTAAACATCCCACATCAATTTCTTGTTGATGAAATTCCTTGATTCATATTTTGATCAAAAGAATCAAAACCCCGAATTCTGCATCCTTATTTGCTGTCACATGTAAGACCCTTTACAACAGGTGACAGGTATCTCACTAGAATATGCAATAAATAGATTAAAGCATGTCTTTGAAAACATTTATTCAATAGGTAAATATTATATAGCATTTTTTTAAAATAATTACTTTCTGAAAATCTATGGATCTATATCCTGAATAAAGAACTACCACTTGTATTAGTGTTTACAGTGGAAGCGATATATAAAATGCTTTGTGATAACATGAATACTGATTTAGCATGGTTGTGGTGTGCCTCATGAAATTCTGTAAAAATTTCAACGATTTCTTAAAGTACAATGAAGTTTCAGTGGTAATAAAATAAGTGAGTTGAATTTAATAATTTGGCAACATGTTACACTCCTAAAGAAAAAAATTCTTATTGCTTATTTTTGAAAATGTTTTTAGCCCCTTACGAAGCTGATTATTGTTAATCCAAGTATTATTGAATGATCAACAGTAAAGCCATTAACTCTTCTTTGTGTTTGTCTTCACTATATCCTGTGTACAATCATTTCAAAATGACAAACATCAAACGTTTGCTCAATCATCTCAACAAAATATCAAAATAATGTGGAGGTTTAAAAGTTTCTCAACCAATTGTATAAATCAATTAAAATTTACCCACCCCACCCATTTAAGGGAAAACAATAAACCACCAGTGTCTGCTCAATCAACATCTGTTTATTGCCCAAATTGTCAGAAGTAGTTTTGCTCTGAAGTTACATACAAAGTCATCATTGTAAATATCTTGGAATTAATAGTGGGTTTATTTTCTATTTATTTTTTCCTCTGTCTATTAGAGACTGACTCTACTTTTTCATGGAGATCAGTTTACCATGAAACTGATGGGTTACTGCCAAACTGGGCCTATGCAGTTAACACATCTCTAGTACATGTACATCACAGGGTTAATACCCTTGACATCTAATATGATCATTAAAAATATTTTCAAGTCTAAATACAAGTTTCTTTTCAGAAATGGCACTGTCTGGATATGCCTTTTATTTTTTAGGCCCTTTGGACATGTCCAGCAAATTTGAATGTTTTGGAAATGCAATTTTTCCTAAGTTAGTGTGAATCTATTAGCAAGAAACTAAGTATTTGGATTCAAATAGAAATTAGCAGAAAAAGTAAAGAAATTATGCTTCTTTGTGCATACAGTCAAACCCGGTTATCTCAATTACGTCGGGGGTGTAAAAAAATCATCGACATAACGGGTCCTGAGATATCCGGGTTCATAAAAACCGGTAATTTTAAAAATGTCCTTGAGCATTACTCCTGTCTCTTGCTGGTGTTTACTGGAATCCCCTCCCACTGCATGTTACAATAAAATAAACAAAACGCTTAATTGATAATAAAATGAAATGAACTAACCTGGTGTTGTTATCATTTATTCCTTTTTTATCATCATAAGTAATTTATTAAAGAAAAAATATATCTATGAACTCTTTATATCACATGTAGCGTATGCATCCATTACTGTAGTGTGCATCACTTATGTCAGATAACACACGACGCATTTTTATAATTGATGTGAATATTGAAAAACAAATCATGTTTGGTTGTACTCAGAGGTTTGAATATGTTATCAGATTGAAAAATGGATCAAAGAAAATCACAAACGAGAGAGTGAGAGAGAAACATCCACCGATTGCTTTCAGGCACCCGCCATTCACGCATAACGCGGTGTTAGGTGCAAAATAACCAAGATTGTATTATATCCAGGTTAATATATGACAGTATCTCGCAGATAAAGATCAATATATGTTTTTGAAAATACATGTACATGTACATGTACATTGACTGTGAGTGCAAATGACACTCCTTTCGCTAGCATAGGTTACAAAGAGTATTTATTAAAGCAAGTTAATGTTGAGTAGACTACTTACCCCGCAGGCATCAATGCGAGTTTGTATCAATTATGATTCCAGATGGCAAATAAATAGATGCGCGGGTGGTGAATAAACACATTCGGTAGCGAGCAGTAAACTAATTCTTTGAACTTACCGGCAGGATATCAAATACAAAGGTTATTTTATTGCAAAGCAAACCGGAAACTGGAAACTGACTTTTGACTCTTTCAAGTGTGCCGATTCTTATTTTCTTTTCTGTTTTTCTTTTCGCCGACTTGGGTTCCCCTTTACTGGTATTCACAGGAATTTTGAAAATAAATTAAAACAATGGAAGCCAATTTTTCTGCCAGACCTAAATAAGATATATTACAAATAAGAAAACAAAACAAAATTAAGAAGACCTCAAGCATGAGAACTAAATTATGGGGCCTCGACTACCATTGTATAGAAGCCAAGTGCCTGAGATTATCCATTCGCGTGCATATATACGAGCATATATATAGGGTGATATTCTGCCTAGAAATATATCTGTTCTGTTTATTTTCTGTTGACAAGTACATGTACAGTATATGCTGTTTCATGAGAGAGAAAAAAATGTTCCAAAAGAGAAAGCTTTCAAACCAAAACATTGAACTGAAGTATGAAATTTTGCTACAACTTGAAAAAGGCGAAAAGTGTGCTGATTTGGCAAACAAGTACAACATTCCATCAAACACTATTTCAGGCTGGAAGAAAAATGCTGATAAAATCAAAACTACTTATGAACTTGGACAATTTGGTCCCGATAGAAAGAAAATGCGTTCCGCAAAGTTCGATGATGTCAACGAGGCAACACTAAAATGGTTTAAAAACGTCCGTGCCGAAAATATCCCAGTAGATGGCCCTCGTATCCAGCAACAGGCTGAGAAATTTGCAAAAGACTTGGGACACGAAACATGGAAAGCATCACATGGCTGGTTAGATCGTTTCAAACAGCGCAATAATATATGTTTTAAAACCGTGTGTGGAGAGAGTGCATCTGTTTCAGATGTGGCTGTTAAGGAATGACATAAAGAAGTTTTGCCAAAAATCTTAGACAAGTTCAAGCCATGCGATATATACAATGCTGATGAAACGGGGCTATTTTGGCAATGTCTGCCTAACAAGACGATGGATTTCAAAGGAAACAAATGCCATGGAGGAAAAAAATCCAAAGAGAGAGTAACTTTGCTTTTGGCTGGAAATATGGATGGAAGTGACAAGATCAAGCCATTAATAATAGGAAAATCAGAAAATCCAAGATGCTTCAAAAACCTGAATAGGTCTTCTCTCCCCGTTGACTATAAAAGCCAGTCAAATAGCTGGATGACAGGTGATATCTTTACCAGCTGGTTACGCAAGTTAGATCGCCACTTACAGTTTGAAAAACGAAAGATCGCATTGATAATAGACAACTGCCGTGCTCACCCACGTGTAGAAGGGTTACAAGCAATCACAGTGTATTTTCTTCCTCCCAATGCTACCAGTAAGCTTCAGCCACTCGACCAAGGAATAATTCAGGCTTTTAAAATCCATTATCGGATAGCTTAAGTTTGCAATTATTTGCTTGCAGTTGAGGAAAAGCGATCCTATAAACCAACTCTGCTAGACGCCATCATGTATGCCCGTGCAGCTTGGAACAGTGTATCACCGAAAACCATTCAAAACTGCTGGTTCCATTGTATTTTTCCGGAAATTTCTGATGAAGAATTTCACCAGCAGTGTTTAATTGCACAAGAAATTAAAGAGCCTTAATCAGAAATAGGTCTTGAAGCGATGGCTGATGAGATTGCGGACTCCATAGGCATTGCTCGGGATGAATTTTCTAATTATGTTCACGTGGATGATGATGCCAATGCCTATGGTGAACTTACTGATGAGGAAATAATCCAATCGGTGACAACGAAGCAGATACAATCATGCAAGCAAGATGATGATGATGATGATGATGATCAGCCTATCACTATCCCAAGCTACAGTGAAATGGCTGAATGCATTAAAAAAATGAAATTGTTTGTGGCAAGCGTCGACGGTGCCGAGCATATGTATGAAAACGTAAGTGCTTTTGAATCGTTCGTTACAAATCAGCACCGGAGTAAACAAAAGCAGACTGATATTACTTCATATTTTCTACAAAAATAATGTAGTGCACATTATGATATGTTTATGTACTTGTGTGTTTTATAGATGTATAGATTCAAAATGAAAAAAGTACATGTATTCATTTTTTTATTCATATATAGTATGCGTTTATTGTACATGTACGTGTAGGTAATTTTACCGTATATTTTTGTATTTCCACTACATTATGTTCAGTTTATAATTCCTAGATATTTTGAAAATATTGCTGACATGTTTGGCTATTTTGTCATAAAATGCTATACAATAAATCGTCATGATATTACGTGCATATGGAGCAATTTCATGACCTGAATATTCAGCCGATCAGCACTTTTCCGTCTGCACATTGATTATTAATGTGTACATGTACATAATATTTCATTACTTGTATCTCCTTGATTGTTGTTTCTTGTATACATGTACTTCGGAACATAATTCATATCTGAAATGTACCTTAAGAAATAAAAGGGAAATGATAAAATACACATGTAGCTGACATCTAAGATTCTGCGTTTTCGTAAAATAAAGTTACATTGTAATTTGTACACACTCTTGTCTTTGTGAATCCTTGAATATTTTACGTAGTGAACATGATATATTCTTAATAAACTAATCGATTAAGCTACTCTTACGAACCAAAAATAGAAAGAATATGAAATAAACATGTGACTACTGCCGTAACGGACCAAAATTGTGCCTGAAAATCGATCGCTTTTGCTGACTATTTCTTGTACAATTTCTGTGAGATTGACGTTAAAAAGTTGCATTTCGTCGAATTAAGCGGGTCCACATGTTACTTCGGACCAAAACTTATGCCCGACATAACCGGGTTATCGACTTAACAGAGGTTGAGATAAGCGGGTAAAAAATAGCATAACAAAGAAGAATTTTTTCGGGACCGGACCAAAACGCTCGACATAAGCGGGTTGTCGAGATAACCGAGGTCGAGATAAGTGGGTTTGACTGTATTTTGAATCAAATTACTATAAATATGGATACTGTGAAATCAGCTGGTGATTCACTAAAATTGCTAATTTTCTTAGTTACATATATGTACGTATAAATACATGGTTCTATGCCAACTTTCTAACATATATGTATATATGAATTAAATGGTTCTCTGCCATTTTCTTACATATGTGTATGAATAAATGGTTATATGCCAATTTTCTTACATATATGTTTGTTCAAATAAATGGTTCTATGCCAATTTTCTTACATGTAGGTACAAATAAATGGTTTTCTGCCAATCTTCTAACTCACATATATGTAAATAAGAATAAATGGTTCTCTGCCCCAAAAATTAAATAGTAAATATGTAATAACTTTTGAAAGTATTTCTCATTTAAAATGCATCAAGTTGGTAACTGCATCAATGATGTCCATAGTTTGGCACCCAACTCCACCACCCCCTCCACCATCTTGCAAACCTAAGAAAATATATATGCAATAATTTACTCAGTTGACTGACTTGGTTGGATATTGTACTATATGGCAAATGGCATGATGGCAATCTGTGGACTTCAACCATTGTGTTATTGCATCTCTCTCACACACACACACACACACACACACACACACACACACACATGGTTCAATGCATCTTTATAATTTTATCCTGAATTTTCCACTCACATGAATAAAAATATTGATTTAACTTAAGAGGATTAAAATCAATCTGGATCACGGTCATCAAAATTATCATCACTTACAGAAGTTAATGGGAGCATGTCCAAGTAATTCATCACAATCCTATTAAAGATCTTAGAAACCACCTAATTCCATGAAAGTTGAACCATATAAATTTAATCTGTGCCCACTACCACATCCCATTTATTTCTGGCAATAATACTATGATTATATTCTTGTAATATATGATTACAATCATCCAATAATCCTATTATTTTCACGATTTTGTTTCCATGTTGATCTCTTTTTCTTCTACCGCTACATGGATTTGACTCTGTTTCAACCAAAGTTCATGGTAGACACTGTTTGGATTGGAAAGAAGACTAAGATGAGTTCCTCTCTCTACAACCTGTCCCTTATCTAGTACCAAGATTTCATCTGCATCCACAACTGTTGATAGTCTGTGAGCTATCACAATTGTTGTCTTCCCTTGGGTTACTCTTCGTAAAGCCCACAAAATATTCTGTAAATAGAATGCATAATTTTTACTTAAGCTTAGAAAAATGAACCAAAATATTTGTGTGCTTGAGATGTCAGGTATTAAACAGTACAACTACTTTTAAATCATAACACATTTATGTCATCAAATAAAAAATTTGTATCTCTCTTCCATCATCAATAATTTTCTCTGTAACACTGTCACTTAAAAAACTAAAAATATTTCACCAACTCATGGGCTTTACCAAAACTTGTATGCTTCTTAAGATGAAAGTTTGTACTGGCTGAGATTGAACATAACTTTCTTTGTAGCCAGCCAAGTGAGAAATTTACACTAGTCCTGCTGAATCTTCTCACTGAAGAATATTATGCACATTTTAAGATTTACTAGTCATTAGACAATTAAAATTATTAAAAAAATACTTGTCTGCAAGGAAAAATATTCATCTGGCTAGCATACTACTGTTAATTTTAAACCCAGGTATACATTATTTTGTGGAAATTAAGTTGTACAACAAAATAAAAATACTCACTGTTCCTAGAAATTAAAATAAAACCTTCCTTGCTATACATGTGTTAAAATACACGTATACTAAGCACTACCTTGGTTGCTATCCCCCTCTCTTTTGAAAACCTTATTATCTACCAATAATATTTTTATATTTCTCTGCTGATCCACCACCCATTAAAAATTACTATATCTAACAGAATAGTGATATTGAAAAATGTGTTTCGGAGTTACAACTACTTTACAACTAATTTTAGTTATGTAATACTTGCTTGCTATTGTTGCATTGCTATGCCTTTTCCTGGCACTAGTCCAAGTCCAAAGACATTATTCCCTTCTCCAGTTATTAACTAGAGGTCAGGAATAATACAAATACAATGATCCAGGTCTAAACCCTTAGTATGATTCTGACAGTTGAAATATCATCCTTCTTTGACCTTAAATGAGACTGAAGGACATCAGATTGGGGAGAGAAGGAGGGAATTGTTCCTTAACTCATTCAGCCCCAGCACTGTTATCAGTATCACTGCTGCTACGCCCCAGCAGCACTAAGCTGTGTCTAGCTGCTTGTGCCCCAGAGAGATTTTACCTGTTTGGAAAATTTTGTAAACATCACGCACATGCATTCACTCTTAACTTAATTTCTCTTCTTATATTCAATAAAAATCCATGAAATTTTCACCAATTATTTCATATGAATTTGTCTACACAGTGATGTATTTTTTTTTCCTATTTGTCCAAGTCTTTCACAACTTATCTGTACACTATTTACAAAATCATGTGCAACATTTTTAGAAATATCATGTCATCGCCCTTAATTTCATTGAAATAAACCAGGAAAATTTAATCTGTGATATAGTTTGAACATTTTGCACATAAATTTACTTGACATTGTTGAACTTTGTTCAGTGAACACATTTTGCAGGTTTTTTTCTTTGCCATGAACACTGGCAATTGTTGACCTTGCTGAAGCAGGGGTTGAACTTCTATTTCTCTTTTCCTTTTACCTACAAATCCTTCAAGTAGTTGATGTGCAAGATTCATTCTAAACTCCAACTGGGTTCTAGCTCCTTCCCTGTTGATTTTGGTGACGATATTATGGTTCCACGATTTTTTCATCAGCAAATATGAATTTACTAAAATCACTGAGTTGGACAGGCAGAAGATGACGGCTCCAATCTGCTTCATCCACAAGAACTCTATCATTATCACTATCATCATCATCATCTTCTGATGATGATTCAATCTCAAAAACTCAATATTTTCGGGATCAAACCTGTGAAACTCCTCATTTTCACTCTCATCATCATCAAAAATCACTCTTACGTCCACCATCTTTACGATTTTTCATGAACAGAACACATGTAGTGAAACTGCTCTCAATTAGTAACCCTTGGCTTCTGAACAATTCAAATTTGCACAAAGGAAAGTCAAATAATTTCTGATTGGTTTTAATATTGGTCTGATTTCTGGAAAAAAAACATTTGTAACCAATCTGAGACATTGTATCTAACACACTTTCACCACGACTGGAGACGGGATCGGCCACTGAATGCAGTAAACAAACCACAACTACAGGCAGGATTAGCCATTGAATGCAGAAACTGGATCACACATACAGACAGGATCGGGGTCGAATGAGTTAATAGCAGAGTAAGTAATTAAAATCAGTTTTAAACACAACCCACCCAATTACATTTTAATAGCAGTAATACATTACCCGCTATTATTACATTGCTGAATTTGCCAACCTGGTGTGAGGCTGACGGCCTAAGATAGGCTGTCAAGTGGATTTACAACTGCTGCAATATGTTCTACAACCTGACAACTTGAAGTGCTGATATGACTGGACTTGTGTAATAAATACACTCTGGTGCACCACTGAAGGAAGGTAAAATGAAAAAAATGTGGAGTGAAAACACAAGAAGGCAACTTTTATGATATCTTCCAACGAGGAGTGATTCAAAAAGGCCCAAGATGCAGCAATAGCCGTGACTTCATAGGGTGATTATTTTTGTGAAAGAGGGAACTCTCAGGAGACCCTTGCAACAATCCCAAAATATCTGAAGGACCTTTTGAAACGGAGAAAAAGCTGGTTACAACCCTTTCTATTATCTCTTGATTTAGATAAAGCTGTAATGTTCGAACTGGGCAATTTAGTCTACCATGATCATCCTAGCACAGCTATGACTGAGACAGGGGATTTCAACAGGAACAGGAGCTACCAAACATAGCTGATTCTTGGCCAGAAACCATGAACTGAGAAAGAAGTAATATAGAATAAAAGTTAGCACTAAAAAGTAAACAATCCTTTTCCAATGGCAAAGCAGTAATTTCAATCCTTCTCTTTGTTGGAGCAAGATATAGGAGGAAGAAAGTTTTAATTGCAAGGGTTTTGAAGGAAGCATCACTCCAGTTTAGATAGCAATCAAAACATACACAAGAAGTTACACTTGGACATTAATGAGCAAGAGAATGGTCTCTGGAACTCACTGTACAGAATCAGTTCTGAAAGCTGTAGGTCAAACCTTATGATGGAGCCAATGGAAAACTTAATTGTTAAAGAGGGCTGCTGGTGGATACATTGCAGTCTTTTTCTTTGAAGAGAAAAAGAACAAAATATGCTACTACACTTAAAAAAGAGGTAGACAGGATCAATCATTTCGTGCTGCACCAATTACAGAAAATTCTTCATTAGGCATTGTAAATCATGGTGTTTGCGCCATGCTATTACCAATATGTTGTCTGCAGTGACCATGATCCTGCGATGTCTTATGTGACTGACACATCCCTGCAGTCTAAAAGAACAGCCTGCATTTCTAGATTGTTGATGAGAAGGAAGCTTCCTGAGATCACAGGCACTTGTGGACTACTCCTTTGGGGTCTAGGTGAGCTTTCTCCCCAGCCTGAATTTGAAACATGGATATATAGGAAAAAATGATGTTTGGAGTGTGAATCTCAGTGACAGGCTTATAGGGAGTCACTTTAAGGTCTCCAGTTTACTAGAAGGAGAAGCAGGAACTAGATGGACTGTATATGAAGTCTTCCCAGGGAAACTCAGTCTAGCTGCCTCGTTCAGGAGAGAGAGGAAGGGTTGAGCAGACATGATGCATTTTCACCCAGTCTTGTTAAAAGAGCATGTATTTGTGGGATTTTGTCAGGAGGATATAGATTGTTCCTTGAATGGTGAGAAAATTTGTCCCCCAAATAAAAGAAATTCTGAGAATGGAAAAGATATGACTTCTCCTGATTGGGGATTAGGCATAATCAAGTCAATGTCTCCCAACATGAGACAGATCCCTCAAAAGGGCATGTCTAAGGACATTGTGCATCAACATAGTTGCAGAAGTAGTGGAGGATGGGAACCCCTAAGGACCTTTAATAGGCCGCTGTCACACCCATCACCCTGGTGAATTCTATGGCAGCAGAAGCTGTGCTAAAAAGAAAGGCTTAAAACTGAAAGCTCTGTCCCTGTCAAAATGGAGAAGACAGGAATATGAAAATAACCATCCTGGAGATCAATGAGACTGTTTAGTCATTCAGTGTGATGGCATTCCTAACTGGGGCAGTTGTCTCCTTCCTGAACTGCTCTTCCTGAATGAATTTGTTACAAGGGGAAAGACAGATGCTGAAACAAATGTGGGAATAAAATCCAGAATTTCTTAGGTTCATAACCTTCTCTACTGCACCAGTCTTTAGAGAAACAAGTTGGGGCTGCTGGAACACATTGTGGGTCCTTGAAAGAGGCTGAGACTGTAACCACCCCTTACAGTGTAAAGAACTCACACCCTGAAAGGATCAACCAAACCACTACAAAAAGACTTAATCTGGCAAATGGTGACTTAGCAGAGGACAGTGGGACTTATGGATAATGATTGCTTCTCTCCTTAGACAATGGGAAGGAACGAAAGAGTTCTACACTCCATTCTTTCCCTTCATTCTCAAGAAAAGGGGGCCAGTGGGGCAACCTCACTGTCAGAATAACAGGCAGAAATGGATTTAAAACAGGGATTGATCTTGATTGCTTTTTGTTTAAAATGCTTTGGCAGGGCCGCCATCAATCTTTTGGGATGGGGGCATTTCTTTGCCCATTTAGCCAGGCCTGGTGAACAGTGTTGCTGATCCCTCAAATCCTGGGAGGTCAATTTAATTATTAGCCCTCTAAATACTGTTTCCATATCCATGAAAGACTTTTGCTGCAAAACCTTTAATGTCTCTATGGCTGCATCTCCGTGGAGGTGAAGGATATCAAGAGAACCCTACAGACATCGAGAGTGTGTCCTCATGTCTTGGCCATGGCATCTCACATGGCTCTGCACAAAGCAGACTGAAAGAGGCATTCTAAAAAAGATCAGCATAAGAGGCTATGGTAACTAGTGTCCATGACTTCAGTGCTAAACCTTTGTGTACAATAACAGGGAGACAGGCCCATGTCCCTATTTAAATCCCCAGCTCTAAGGTACCCAAATCTGCAGTGGGAGGGCTTTATAGGTCCAAGTGGGTGAATGGACCCCGTAGCCATTTAATAAGACCATGGGCCAAAACACAGAAAAGAGGATAGATCAACCCTTCCACTGTCTAGCCCCAACATGGCCTTAAAAATATTTTGAGCCAGCTCCCTCACCATCACTGAGTGAGGGAGCAATAGCATGACTTGCTTGGGCTATGCTATGGAAAGCCTCTCCTAACTTGAGATGATCCTAGTCTCTGATATTCCAGAAGGTTTGGAACATAGATCTGGTGGAATTAACAGTAAACCTCATTTACTGCATCATCAAAAGTCAACACCTCTTTGTCCTATATCGCCGGACTCCTTGGGTGGGATGAAGGATGCAGAACCCAACATTTGAGAAGGACTTGCATGATGTATGGGTTCTTTCAGAAACTTGTCTGCATTCACAAAATACAACAGTTCATTATGCTGTCTTTTGCTCTTGGGCCAAGGTAGGACTATTTCATCTCATCTTCTTCCTGGGAGAAGGTGATGTCAGAACCAGGGCTTTTTTTTCTGCTCAAGGTGAAAGCTAGGACTAGTCCACTGATCTTTTGTTCCTGGAGATAGGGATTGGTGATTCCCTCTCAGTGCTGGCAAGTGGTAGTTCTGCTCCTCTTCACTTGAAAGGCCAGAGGAAGTGGGGAAGATCTAAGGTGTGCTGAACTACTGATGCATCGAGCCATGGCAAAGATTCCCCAAGCTACATATGAATTAATAGTAACATTAAAAAAAGTGGGGGGAATGACCCTATCCCCCACTGGTCCTCAAAACTCTCAAGTCCATACCCCACTGGGACTTAATGGAAACAAAGTTTAAAAAAACTAACTAATTTAATGCCTGATGACCATCTTTTTGGAGTCTCTCTTTGGGGTCTTTGACTTGAGGTTTACTAGTGCAGGATGATAACTGCACTTCCCACGTGACCTGCATGCATGCAAGACAGATGGTGTGAGTGTCCCACATAGCCTTTTTATTCCCACATTTGCCAACACTCTGGAGCATTAAAGAAGGCTGAAAGTAATAAACATATAATAAAAATGAACTGGAACAGCAAAAAGGTAGGAATTACCCCGATGTAATTATTATTAGAACGATTAAACACAAGAAGCACCATTTTGCTAGTAGCATACTCAAAACCCTCAAGTCGACTAAGCTGAACAAAGATACACAAAACTGAAGCAAGGACTGGGGAGGAAATAATCAATACAGCACAAATATGATTTGGCTGACAGTAGGAATGCCAAAAGATCACCTATCTGATGAAGTATTGATTGCTCAAGACATATTTGTATCAACGAACAATGAAAAGAATAAAAAATCAAGGACGAAATAACAATTGTTGCAAGTGGACTAAGGTATTAGACTGGTATCATGTTTTTTATTCTAGGCCTTCAACTACAAATTTGAGGGGGGATAAATTAGACTGGTATCATGTTTTTTTTTCTAGACCTTCAACTGAAGGGGGATAATGTCCTTGGACCGGGGACTAGTGCCAGGAAAAGATATGGCAATGCAGTAACTGCAGCTAATGTATTACTGCCATTAAACTAATTAGTTATGGGACAATAACAGATTACTGTCAAAGTTACTGTTAAATGTTCACTAGATTAGTGACAACCCTTTATCCAGACCAGTGTTACTTTTCTTAACATTATGTTAAACATGTATTAATTAAACCTCAACATGGAGTTCAAGTTGTTCACAGCACAGTACCTTATTTTAATTACTGCCATCATTTACCTTGCTTTTTACAAAGTTTCCGACATGACCTACCTGTTCTGTAATGGTGTCTAGGGATGATGTGGCTTCATCATATACAATTATGGGTGGATCTTTCAATACGGCTCTAGCTATGGCCACTCTTTGCTTCTCACCACCTGTACATATGAAGAATATGAAGAAAATCAAATATTTTTATATCAAATTTGATTCACCCTATCTGCCCAAAATACAGTTAAACCTGTCCTTAGATGTCCTATCATCTGTCCTAAACAGACACATTTATCATAGGTTCCTTACGTCAAGTTGATGTAGAAATAAACCTCCATTATCAAATCACCCACCTATGAGGTTATTTTTCTAAACTCAGACACAGCTGTTTAAGATAATGTTTAACTTGATAAACATAACAATTTAATTTTAAATAATATTTCTCATTTTTGGAAACTTTAAATTTTCAGGAATTTGATATTACTTTAGAAAGTAACATTTTAATTTAATACAAGTTTTCATAGTTTTCACTAATTGGTACAAAATTCTGTAATTACATAATTGTGTATTTAGAAATGAAATACAAAAAGGGCCAGCCTCTTAAAAGGTCACCTTTTCTGCAATGAAATGGTATCTATAATATGTAGGGTACAAAATAGTAAATAGGTACTTTCGGTCTTTCATCAGGGGTTGCCCTAAATTTTGGGAGGGTTTTATTTGATGGGAACCATTGTATATGATAAAAAAAACATAAAGGCCTTCTACAACATGGCATTCAATCATCAAATTGAAGAGTTGTTTTTGAAAGCAACAACATGTCTCCACACCACAGTATCACCCAAAGACTTTGAAAATAAGGTCACTGTTACCTAATACTGGGTCTTGTAACCTGCTCAGGATATCTAAATATCCAATTTGGCCTAGTTTGACCCAATGATTTCTTAGATATCTTGCTTCAAAGATAAGTGTGACAGATGGATAGACAGTACAAAACAAATGTTTTGCTTGTTATTGTAGGTGGGTCCATGTTAAGATAAAATGAGTTTTGAGTGTATGCCCTAAACGTATTGTTTCTTGGCATCAAAAAAACCACATCAGTTAAAAATGAAAACAAATGTAAGCATTCCTTGAGTTTGAGCTTAGCTAATGATGTAACAGCCCTCTTTTCATTGGCAGGACTAAACATCAAACCATTCTGCTTTTCTAAGCCAAATTTACAAAGTGGAACAGTAAGCAGTTGAAAGCTTACCTGACAATTTTAGCCCTCTCTCCCCAACCTGTGTTTCATATTTCGATGGGAACCTGTTGACAATTGTGTCATGAATTTCAGCCATCTTCGCTGCCTGGTACACCTCTTCTGGTGTCTTAGTTAGATTACCATAGTGGATGTTATTAAACACAGTATCATGGAACAGGACACAGTCCTAATGGTTAAAAATAAAAATGAAAATTTAAAGTAATTACAATTGATATCTTTTCAAATATTCATCTTCTGGCTACTGTCATGGCATCTTCAACAAGTCTTGTTAAAAATATGACAATGTTTTAAGTTTTGCATCTTGAATATTCATTTACCATATATACTCGCATATAAGCCAAATAATTTTGGAAAAATTAAAGCCCTGGAAGAAGGGAGCGTGGCTTATCCGCGGGCCAATGTCTAAACTTGACAGTTTTTAAGTCTTTTTGTTGACTACTGTAATGGCTGTAAATTTTGAGACACGAAAAAATAATTTTTTCTGTGTCCTAAGTCATATGCATGTAAAAAAAGATCATTTTTGGTGTCCCAACACTTATTTAACTGTTATAAAGTACTATGATTGATTTTATTATTATTTTGCATGTGCATATTTTCTGATTTTTGTAACATGAAATTAAATAAAGGTAAATACAGACTTCATAATTCACAGGACAGTTGAGTTTACCAGGGAGACCAGGCTGAACTATAATGTACAGTACTTACAAAGCGCAAAGCATGCATAGCATCACTTAAATCCTTATTTATTCCCAAACATATTAGATGCAGATTTTGCTTTATTCATTGTTTCTACCAAATTGCATTCTTCCAGATAACATTTCAGCTATTCCTAATAGCAGTTTCATTTATGTTGAACCACATGCTCACAAATTACTCATTTTCGATCATATAAGCGACCCTACAAACTGAGGTAATATTTATGAAAAGGTACACGTTTAATTGTACAAGGCACATAACCAGCATAACTTACATGTTCACGAAGAGTGGTAATAATAAAGGCTAAAATTCTCATATAGATCAACTAAGATCATCATCAATCTACTTTAGTTTTGTGTTTTGGCTGAACAATATCATAACTTTCAAACCGCTCCAGTGGCCTAGTGGTTAGAGCGTCCGCCTCAGATGCAGGATGTTGTGGGTTTGATCCCTGGCCAAGACATACCAAAGACTTGCAAAAATGGTACTAACAGCTGCCACGCTTGGCGCTCAGCATTAAGAGATTAGTGTTAAGACTGGTCAGCCTGGTGTCAGGATAATGTTACTGGGTGGGACATCATGCTACATGTCTGCAGCATGATGCCCCAGTGCTAGACATCATTATAAACTGCTACACTGCAGACATCATAGCGATATGACTGAAAAATTGTTAAAGCTATGTTAAAAATCCAAATCACACACCCACACACACAACTTTCCACACAATGGAAAGCTTGATGTTTCGGTGTCTCCTTTGTTGATAGTTGCCTGATTTGTCTTATGTTTTCTGACAGCAATACAGGCCAGTTAATCATTAAAACCATGAAACTAGCTTGTGTTAAGAGGGAATTCTGACTGGCAACTATACCAGTACATTGACATATAACTGCCTTTCATTCCATAATATTAGCACGATTACCGTAGTTCTGTAAAATGGGGTGTAAGGCAAACCTGTAAACTTTTCAAAATTCAAGTAGGAAGACTGAATAAAAAAGAGAGAAATTGGGACCAAATATCAAGAGGTTTTTTGTGGCATTTTTCAAACCTTGGTTTCACTAAATATTGACCGATCTTCTGGGTCCAATATGTGTGAAATTCGCTAAGGACACACTGTTTTTCTCTGTGACACCCCTTATTTTTCCCCACAAAATGCCCTATTTTCATATTCTGGTCAGCTGTGGCCAAACTGCATAATAGCTAAAGGTTAGTCTCAAATACACAAGCAAGAAAGCCAGAAAGATAAAAGTTAATCCCGCTTATCGACGCAGCTATTTTGTGAAAACAACTGACCCTCAGTCATAATTCAAAGAAACCATGTTCTAGACTATTGTGTGTTATGCAAGCATGAGCCATAGATTGGCAGATAAAGGATTCCCAGTTCTGTAGAACTAAAGGTACCTAAATAGGCAGCCTCACGGTACCGTACATGTGGCAACTATTTTCCCCTTGTTGTGTATCAGACCTTATTTCCTTACTGTCAACAGCATTTAGTATTGTTTCCTATGAAACATGTATTCTGAATTAGTTTTTTGAGGACACATGAAGCATGTTATGTATTTTCATTCCATGATTCGTCTCCAAGGGATGTACTTCATTCAGCACATGTTTAAACCTATACTGTACATGTGGTGGCACCATTATGTAAATACATTCAGTATTCTCATTGCGAGCGTTGAATCAACCTGTTTTGTTGTTCGCTGTGCTGTCATACTGGGATCACATTTTAATGTGTTAGGTATTTCCATTTTCAAGGCAAAATAAAAACGTAATTACTGGTGCACTGATATAAAATGTTCAATGCAGTAATGCATAAACAAACAATAATTGAGTCAAAAGGGAGAGGTAGTGTTATAGCAACTTGCGTTTGCTCAATTTTTGTCATCGTTCAATCTAGTTATACACAAATCTAAATTAGACAGAAAAAATAAAAAAACAGAAAATTAAATAAATTACTTTTCAAACAAGTTTATACCATTTCTTTTTAATAATCAGAGATGCCAATCCGAGAGAAGTATAAGTGTAATTTATCTTAATATAAGTTTGCCTAAAAAATATGTATTTAGAACTTACCGTTTGCATCTTATGATATCATGGAGTTGTGGGTCCGCATATACATGGGTCATGCACTTCTTAGTGTTTATACCTATTCAGTTTGGGGGGTTGGCTTATATGTGAACGGGCTTATACACAAGTATATACAGTAATGATGATGCTGTTAATGGTTCTTAACAAACAGTACATGCAAGACAAGCCTATACAATATAATATAATCACTTTAAGAACATTTGTAGTGTAACTGAACACCTCTGCAGTCCAACAATGAATGTGATCAGTCATCAGTGTTTTTCTTCTAAACTGCAAGAAATGCAGCATAGTCCTACCAAGCCCAGATTTTCCATGTTAATAATTTTCAAAGTGACTGTATTGCTTACATTATTCAGATATGTTGCATTTAATCCTAAAAGAATAACTCATATATGATAACTTAAAAACGATAGTATTAGATTATTTACCACCAAATATAATTATATGTAATGCAGGGCATCCAATAATTCATAAGCAACTAAAAAATTTTTAAAAATGTCTATCTTACTGTGGTCAAAAATATCTTGGGACACAATCTGACTGCCTAGCATATACTATGCAAAATGGAAAAAAAAACTGAGAAAGACAATTTGTGAAGCATACTGTATTTCACGTTATTTTTCGTACACGAAAAAATAATTATTAATTTCAGTGTACAAAAATTATATGTAAAATAAATAATTATCATTTGGTGGTACTGACTGTGTATGAAAAACAAAGGGATCATACCTGAACAAGTTCTACAGAACACACACTACTCGACAACCTAACAGTACAAACGTACAAAGTAAACATACATTTTCTGTCTCATTCTGCTCTAAACTCAAGAATCTAATTACAATAAAAATAAAAGTACTCAAAAAAATTTTGTTCTTATTAGTGAACGAGAGAGAGAGGATTATGTCTCAGTGTGCAAGCTCGTCTGCATTTAGAGCATATGTAGCTGTTTTGTTGTGTAATATTGGCAAAATGATTAAGATGGGCATATGATAGAACAGATTTGCAATAAAATGTTTATTATATCCAAATCAAAATAGAACAAGTACTTAAAAGACAGTATATGTATATATACGAATCGATTTAACGGAGTCCGTGACTTTCATATTTACGATAGAAAATGACTATGTTTTTATATTTTATGTTTGTATGACTATAATGAAACAATAAGACTAGTTGATCAATGGTCTGTGGTCTTCACTTTAGCATGTACTGAGTTGTAATTTTTGTTGGATAAGAAAATATCAAAGAGGATTATCACAATTGTCAGGTAACAGTCCTTTTTTCTCTTTGCAAATGCTACAAATAAAAACCACCCTGAATAAATATGGTCTTGTACACTGACAAAATTTTGCTTCATCTCTCTCTCTCACACACACACACACACATTCGCACACGTGCACATTAACTAAAATGTGATTTCAAGTTCTTTATTTTTTATTGCAATTTGATAATGAGATTATTGTTAATGTAAAAATACAAGTTGCACTTAATTTCTTGACAATGTGGTCTCATATCGTTGCATACTATTTACCAATAAATAATACCCATAACTAATACATGTTCAAACCATTTTAATCATTTTGCCAACATCACACAACATAACAACTACATATCCTCTAAATGCAGATGAGCTTGCACACAGAGACATAATCCTCTCTCTCTCTCTCGTAAACTAATAACAACAAAAATCTTTGAGTACTTTTATTTTTATTGCAATTAGATTCTTGAATGAAGAGCAGAATGAGACAGAAAATATACGTTTACTCTGTACGTTTGTACCATTAGGCTGTGTGTGTGAGATTAGGATTTTTAATGTAGTTTTAACAATGTTTCAGTCTAATCGCTATGATGTCTGCAGTGTGGCAGTTTATAGTGATGTCTAGCACTGAGGCATCATGCCGCAGACAGGAAGCATGATGTCCCACCCAGTCACATTATCCTGACACCAGGCCAACCAGTCTAACACTAACCTCTTAATGCTGAGCGCCAAGCGAAGCAGCTGTTAGTACCATTTTTGTAAGTCTTTGGTATGACTCGGCTGTGGATCGAACCCACGACCTCCCGCATCTGATGCAGACGCTCTAACCACTAGGCCACTGGAGCGGTTTGAAAGTTATGATGTTGTTCAGCCAAAACACAAAACTAAAGTAGATTGATGATGATCTGTCAAACTTGTTAAGGTATGATCCCTTTATTTTTCATACACAGTCAGTTCCACCAAATGATATATATATATATATATATATGCAGTATGATTTCCAGAGGGGTCACATGACCCCCTTGACTTATGCTGCAGGCGCCCATGCTTATGCATCAATCATTGTATTTTCTTACCAACCATTAATTATTAATTTTTGTAAAAAGAAAATGGCAATATGCTATTTTCAATCTTTTTTGCAAACGTAAATCTTCTTAGTAGAAATTTTATGTCTGATAATTTAATGGATTTTTTCAATAAATACAAAGTGATATGTACGAAAAATTATCATCCATTTAAATAATAATTATTTTTATAACTGGATTGTGTACAAAAATTTAAAGGGTATGAAAAAAATACATGAAATACGGTAGTTTGTTTTGTACCATTAGTGACAAAGATAACCTGTGAAATGCAGTAAGTTTTGTGCCAATAGTGACAAAAAATAATAACATTATATGCTTTGTACCAGTAGTGACAAAGTTTATGACATAATGAAAAATGCACAAAATTACGAGTCAAATTTATTCCATGTTAATCATCTTTTAAAAATCTGATAAGTTCTAAGTTAAGGATGAATAGAAAATAAATCACCATTAAAAAAAACACATATACAAAGATACAATTTGATTAATATTAAAACAAGACAATAAAACAAATCACAGTCTATATGAAAGTTGTGACCTTTATGTGAATACTACATAGGTGTATGTAATAAAGGCATATTGTGATTGCATCAAATGCAAATAGACAAAAAAAGTTGTATCTCCCAGGTACCCTGATCAGCATAAATTCCAAAAGCCTCAATTTATTTACAACTTTGCTACCATGTTAACATAAAAACATACTGAATGCAGAAAATTCAAACTATCAAAATGAATATTTATGCAACTTGCTTGACATATGAACCAATCTGGTTCAAATACTATGAACAATTTGAGAGTCAGAAAGACAGACAGACATAGTCATAGCTATATCTCATGTATTACATAATGGGAGCATAAAAAGTGCATTAAATCAATGAAGAACATATGAATCTCTAAGAAAGAGGCATGGCTTTTTTTATTTTGTGGGTGCTGAATGCCATTTTTCAGCACATAATAGGCTACATATGGCAGCAAGTACATCCGGTTAAGAAAGAACCAAGGAAATACAGAATGCCACTGGTAAGCTTTCTCATATAGCTACTTTGGTCAAACAAAGACTCGAACACACACAGACAAAGGTGAGATGTGCGAGTGATCTGTAAATGTAAGTGCCACTCAGTCACCCAGGGCCCAAGAAAGATGCAAAAAGCTCACAGGTAAGAAGGAAATAATTTTACAAAAGAATAAATTCCAGCTAAGTATGCAAGTTAAACCTGTCTTCATTGTGATAATATCAGTAGTAACATGTGCAATTATTAAAATCTATGCCTAGATAACCTATCAAGTTGAACTTCAATTATCAGAATAACATTTACCTGAGGGACTACTCCAATGGCTTTTCGGACATTAACTAAATCAACCTCTCTGATGTTTTGCCCATTAATAAGTACCCTACCCTGATCCGGATCAAAGAACCTAAACAGCAGTCTAACAACTGTAGATTTTCTGAAACAAAAAGACTCCATATTATCTTTCCATTCAACATAAACATCACAGATTTAGGTAGAAGATAAGTAAAAAGATATTCAAACAAATTTGTCCAACTTTTAAGTCAAAGTAGGTACAAACATATGTCCAAGTTTTCCATCATATCTTTTGAGGGAAGAAAGGTGAGTTTACACAGAACATATGACATTACACAAATTCCAGTATTACAACTGCATAAAGATCACAACATTTGTGAAAATGATATAAGTTTAAATTATTATTTTATTTGGATTTACAAATGAATGTAAATAACATCATACACAACTAATGAATGATAGACAGTCCTGTCTATTGATCAAAGAAATTAAAAGAAATAATCTTGAGAAGATAAATGACAGTAACTTGGCATATTGTTCTTAAAACTAACAACATAAATGCCATTCTTTGAGTTTTAAAAGTTCACAAATCAAAAAAACTTAAAAGTCTATTGCAAATAAAAAATTACAAATGCTTATGTTTTTTGCACTCAAGGCTTAAAAACCTTCTTATTCTAATCAGTGAATTAAAGCATTACTGTATGGCCCTGTGCTAACTTGACTTGAATGTTAAATTAGTCTAAGAGTGAGTGAAGGAGGTTAAGTACAAGATTTAAACATGTATACCACTACTGCAGTTTACAATGTCAATGCTGAAGATGTATGTATGTATGTATGTATGTATGTATACATACATACATACATATACAGTCCTACCCACTTAGATCGACATCAGTTATGTTGACAAGCTGCCTATTTCAACAAAAAAGCAAAGTCCCGGTCCCTTGGTCTACTATTACTACCAAAATTGTCATGCTTATGTCGATGTCGAGATAAAAAATAAACGTACATGTCGACAGAAGCTTTTGGTCCGAGCTTAAACAAATCCTTTGTTTTCTAATCATTGATGTCGACAAGCTGCCAGTTCCGACCCATACTTTGTTCAACAATTAGTTAATCTTGCCAACAGGCTTTAATTTTCCTGCCTAATCATTTATGTTGGCAAGCGGCCAGTTCTGACCTGTGCTTTATTCAACAATTAGTTGATCTTGCTGCCAGGCTTTAATGTCGCGGTCGGATAAAAAAATCAAGCTTTTGTTTGGTCCTATAAAGTTGGCCTCTCATGGCAACTTAAACAAAAGCAATGAAATCTGATTGATTTTTGCACTTTCCAAAGTGATCGGTGATTAAAACAAGTTTACTGTGCTGTGACAGTTTCCTTTTTAACTTTATTTAGCATGTGTCAATATATACAATAGTATGCCTTCTTTAATCATATCAGCCGCATATCTCTTGTTCGCTTTTATGTACTTTTCGTGATGACTTCTGTAACTAAATACATGTACTGTTTAAACCAACTTGCTGACAGGTTTTCATTTCCCTGTGAATAGCCCCATCCACTTGGTAGCCTCAATAAGATGGGAACAGACTGACCAAAATCTAGGCCAATTTAAGTACATGTACTTGAAGCATGTAAATAACAACTATGCAACCATGTGCTAATGCCGACATTGAATATCGTAGTAAATGTTTTTCATATCAGGATGTGACAGATGCAATATTTTATTGTGGATTTTATTACACAAAGGTAACCAAAATGTAATTTGTCAATATACAAGTCTATTTCACACTGGTTTTGTTTTCGTGTACTCAGAATTTCCATTGTTGGTAAAAGCTACTCACTGATGACAGGTCACCTCTTACTGACGAATTTAACTTGTATCTTTTTCAGATCCCCCCAACATTTATCTCGGCATCTGCCTATGTTGACATTATTTCCTCGGGCCTGAGGATGTCAATATAAATGGGTAGGACTATATATATATATAAAATCTCATTTTATCTATGTCAAGTGGGAATCTTTTTTGCACAAATCTTCTACAAAGGTTTTCAATTAAAGAAAAGTATATGATCACAAATTTAAAATTGCTTTAATAGCTTTAAAATTGACTCATGTAATCTTCATATGTTACAAATATGCCTGCAAAATGTATTTTGTCTATGTCACATGCTTGTTCGCAATCGTGCTAATAAGATTTTCAATAGAAATATGCAAGTCCACAAAATGCATGAAAGTTATAAAAATGGCACTAGCATCTCGAAAATATAATTAGGTCATGCAACAGACTGAACTCTATTAACAAGGCGAAACTTAAAATGACCCTTTTGAAGGCCAACCATAAAATTTTAATACTGCCAGTTTTTTCTCTTTTTTTCTTAAGATATCTTTAAAAAAATTATTGGTCATGATCAGGTGCCGCATACCGACAGATAAGACAAGAGAAAAATGACTGACTATCATTGCACTATGAAAACAGCCCAAATTATTAAGATTTTAAAATATCTGCATGTTATATGTTAGAATCAACTTTTTACAGTTTCATTCTGGGTTGAAAATTGGGTTTTTGTATTGTACAACAGTGTGCATTACACACACCAAAATATGGTACATATAGTTTTGAAAATGCCTAGAAAAAAATGTCATTTTTCTACATCAGGTAGTTTTTGTGTAATTCTGCAAAAAGAATTTTCTTGATAGATGGATAAACATATGGAAATACATTGAAGCAGGCGGTACCAAATCAAGATGCTCCCTCAGCAAGCCATGGAGGCATAAAATAAATTATAAATATAATCTTCTTCTTGTTTTTAGAGTGAATGGTTTTCACACAAAAAAAATCCCTGTTTCTCATGGATGCCATTCAATTATCAAACTCTCATACAGTTCATTACTGTATATACTTACTTATAAGTTTGGTACAACTGCAAATGACATAGACCTTGATCTCCCATCTCATAATATGCTGCAGGTCAGGGTTTATCATGTTTGTACTACTGATTATTCCTAACAAACTGAATAACCCAGATCTGCCAGCGCATAATTCCACAGCAGATCTGGGTCTGTGCTGCTTGCAATTAGACTTGACTTATAGTAATTGTATATTAAGTCGAGATAGTGAATTATTTTGTAAATTATGTTTCTCTGATAACATTACCAGGTCACAATACATTAATAATAATAATAATAATAATAATAATAATAATAATGAGGACTTTGTATAGCGCCTAATATTTAGAAGCTCTAAGCGCTTTACAACATTAGACAACACCTATAAGATAAAAAACATATATAATGATATGATTACAAACACAAACACCATGAAATTAGAAAACAGAAAAAACATGCTGAGAATATTTAAGGTAGGAAACATTATTACGTCTTTAAGTTTGTTCTTGCAGTCGAAATAAGTGAGTTTTGAGAGCCCTCTTGAATGTTTTCACTGTGTCTTTGTGTCAAAGTTCAGTGAGCAATTCATTCCACATTGCTGGGCCCTGGTATGCAAAAGAACGCTGTTAATATGACTTTGTTTTCATAGTGGGAATAATGAGTATATGATTGTCAGAAGAGAAGCGTAAGTATCTTGCTGGTGTGTACACATCAGTGAGGTCAGATAGGTATGCTGGACTAGAGTCCGTCAGTGAAACGTAGCATAGAGAACAAATTTTATGTTTGATTCTGGATCAAATGGATAGCCAGGGAGGTGTGCTCTGATCGTGGTACTCTAAGTATGATCCGAGCAGCTGTGTTTTGAAATTTTTTGAAGCTTTTTGAGTAGATATTGAGATGAATCAGACAGAATTGAGTTACAATAATCCAGTCTTGAAAGTAATAATGAACACACAAGTGTTTTAGTGGCATCAACTGAAAGAAATTTGCAAATGGAGCTGATATGTCTCAGCTCAAGATATGCAGCCTTGCATATCTTCATGACATGTTGGTGCAATGTGAGAGTACTGTCCAGAGTAACACCTAGGTTTCATACTGATTGTGTGAATTTAATGTTGGTGTTGGTGATATTTATTGTTTCAGGTAAAGGATGTGAATGAGAAAGTCTTGTCTTGTGATCAGAATGGCCTCAGTTTTATCATCATTCATCTGCAGCTAGTTACATGTCATCCATGATTTCACATCAGAAATGCACCTCTCTACACCTTGGATGGTAGCATCAACTTCAGTTGAGTGGCTAGATTTGTATATTTGTGTGTCATCAGTGTACAATTGGTGAGACACTGAATGATGATCTATGACACTTGAGAGCAACTGAGTGTATATAATGAAGAGAACAGGTCCAAGAACAGACCCCTGTGGAACACCACAACATAGATCAACTGGGCTGGAGTGTTTTCCATTTGCAGACACAATTTGTGTCCTGTTGACCAAGTAGGGCTTGAACCACAGTAAGGCTGTATCATGAATGCCAAATACATGCTGGAGACAGTGAAGTAATATATCACAGTCTATTGTGTCAAATGCTGCAGACAAATCAAGGAGGGTGAGGACTGTAATCTTTCCGCTATCTAAAGCAGAGAGAATGACATTAACTACTTTTAGAAGAGTAGTTTCTGTGCTGTGGCAAAGGCAATATGCCAATTGTATATTGCTAAAAAGACTGTTTGAATTCAGATGAGATTCAAGCTGGCATTAGAACAATCTTTTCTAAGATTTTTTATATGAATGGGAGATTAGAAACTGGGCAGTAGTTCTTTAAATCGTTATGGTCTAGTGTTGGTTTCTTCAGCAGAGGCTTTACAATGGCAGTTTTGAAAAATGATGGGAATTCCCCTGATGAGAGAGAGGTATTAATAACATCAGTTAGTGAAGGCAATACTGGATCTAAGCACTCAAGCAGCAGTGATGTTGGAATTGGATCAAGTTCACATGACTTTGGTGCACTCTTCACCAGGATTGTACGTACAAAATCCATAGAGACAGGTTCAAATTCTGCTAATGGTTGCTGCTCAAATTCTGTATCCCAACTGTATGTTGATGATGAGTCAACTGAAATTGTGGTGTCAAGCTTATCTCTAATGGTTTGTACTTTGTCACAGAAGAAATTTGCAAACATGTCCGAAGGTCGACTGGAGAGAAAGTAGTTGAAAGTGGTGTACATTTGTTCCTTGACAATATCTTGTTAGTAATCTCAAAGAGCTCTTTGCAGCTGGAACTTCCATGATCTTAGTAGTGTAATGGGCTGATTTCACTGCATGGACTATATTTGTGACATTCTTCTTAGCGGCTTCATAGATTTGCTTAAGAACAGTGAGCCTGGTGGAAAGATAAAGCCTCTCAGCTTTACGGCAGTCTCTTTTAGCAGTGCGAAGCTGGTCCCTAACACTGCTATACCTTGGAGAACACTTTTGAATTGATACTCTGCACTTGGTAGCTGGGGCATGTTTGTCGAGCAATGAACGCAGGCAGTTATCGAGTTGTTCTGCTGTAGGAGGTAAGCAAGTTGTTAGGTTTTCTTGGATGTCATGCATTAGTTTGGTTCTATCTATCATACAGAGGTTTCTCTTAGTAGCAGATAAAGGTGGAGGGTTAGGGACTGATACATCAAGATGGCATATAATGCTGAGGTGATCTGATGCAAGTTCATGGGATACCAGGGAGGACTGTAGAATGCTATCATCAGGTCTATGAAGAATCCAGTCTAAAATGTGACCATGTTTATGGGTGGGTTGGTTAACTGACTGTTTGAGGTTGAAAACATTAATGGAATCTATGAGTTTTGATGTGTCTGGGTTTCCGGGACAGTCCAAGTGAAAGCTGAAATCTTCAAGAATAATCAGGTTGCCACCTATTGAATTTCCATACTCCAGGAGATTCGGAAACTGCTCCAAAAAGAGAGATTCAGTCAGCTTGTTTTTTCTACTAGGAGGAGGGCAGTATAGGCAAAAAAAAATGGACTGACCTTTGCTCCAGTGTGAGTGTGGTTTGGACTAGTTCAAACGATGTGTAGTTGAAATTAAGATAACTTAGATACCTTTCTTTGCTCTCTCCAAATCCAGTCTTACCAGAAAGACATCTTTCTGTCTATTTGTCGCACAAATAAAGGGAAATAACTCTTACAGGTTAACTTCCCTGTCTACCCACAAGGTAGCTACTATTATATCGAGTTCAAACCAGTTTTTTTTTATTATTACTTGAGTTACACCTTAAAGGATGCTTGCATTGTGGGGAAGAGTGGGAGGAATTATTTGTAATGTGATCAAGAAAGTATTCAGAGAAACATAGTTTACAAAAAATGTGCTTTCTCTATGATACATTACCTGATCATGATACATTAGGAGAATAGGTACAAGGAGGAAACAATGTTAAGCATCCTCCTTCTACCTGTGCCACCCAGTGGGAGCATGATTGCTCTACTAAGAGGGTGAACTTCTAATGTTAGTTTAGCACAACAAAAACATACAATTTGTTTATACACATACATAGGAGAGTCCTGTGGCATTTTTGACTTCATTATTATATCAAAATCACAAGTTTCCCAGGTGAATCCAGTGAAGGTGGCAAATTTGTGACTGGGTCAAAGGTTGTGCTTTGATGAATGGGGGAATAGTCACTGCCTGTGCAGCTACCCCAACCAATGAGATTCAATTCTCTCCATAGCAAGGCCATGTCATGCAAGTGGAAACTAGCGAAGGCATACTGGGCATGCCAGTCAGCTGACACTGCTATGTCCCAAAATGGACATTACATTCAAGGCCAGGCTGATGGAAGCTGCTCATATTTCATGAGCTGAAATCTTCATTAGTGTTCCTGATCCTGTGAGAGTTCAGAGTACACTGATTTAATAACTCACTTTAGACAAGTGACCAGTGCTGGGGGGGTATTTCTTGCATTTCTGCCTTTAAAAGCAGGAAGTTATTCACAGTTGATGCAGATATTGTTTGTGTAATGACTGATAACAACTAAGGACACTATAGGGTCCTGCATCTTTGATTTGCTTGATAGAACAATTAAGGAGAGGGAATGAATAGTTATTGCAAGAAGTTCTTAGGAAATAACATGAGAATGACTGAACTATGAGAATGGAACTGCAAGATGTTTGGATCTACAGATATTGTATGTAGCTCACACACTTTGCATGCTTAAGTTAGAGTTATCATAAACTGAAAGTCAGGTATGATAGCCGTTTCTGTTCATGTGCATGGATATGTCAGAATTGGATCAAAACCTGCAGATGACCTTGTAGTATTCCAAAAACATCTCTTCCATGAAGTCTGAGATCATGAAACGGTACCCCTTGACTTCTTGTCTTCAAAGAGAACAAGACAGAAGTTTGCCATTGGAGAATGGGTGCTAAGAGTGGACTTAGCTTCACTGATGAAGCACCAGTCATTCAACTGTTGTGATTCTCTCCAGGACTGAAGCTCCAAACTAATTTTCAATCAGGACATCTCTGAAAGAAGCCATGAGTGAAGGAGGAGTTTGTACATGGATGAATTAGTTGAAGACATTCCCTTACTGTGAGGCAAACGTCTAATGATTGTTCTACATCTTGCCAAGGTATGTCACCACATGTGAACTGTTCGACATTATCTGGACCATGTTTCATGGATATGTTCTATCCATGTTTGGAAGGTGTTGAGAGTGGCTTTCATTTCGAAGTGGTTGATATGAAGAGCCCTCTCTGGAAGCATCCACATGCCAATGACAATCACAGGTCCAGTCCAGTCATAAACTGGCATTGTAACAGGTTCACTCCCACAATGAATAGGCAGAGGAGCTATAAGAAACTTCCTTACCTTAACAATGTTTTGTCTGATACTTTCTCTGATGCATGAGTTATACTTTCAATTCAGCTGGGAGAAAGACACCAAATTAATATGTGTTAACCCTTTATCTCATAGAGCATAGTTACAAAGTGCAGCGCACTATAAATAGAACACCTGTTACCTAGTCGACTCCATACGCATACAGTTGCCTGTGAACTGTTAAGCAATGTAGTGTATGTTACGTTTAACAGCAATTTTAACCATTTTACATTTTTGGTACACATCTATTATATGTGGAAAAATTTAAGAGTAAAGTCCGATTGTTATAGCTGTGTAATTATTTATCACGGAAGAATTTTTTATGTGCTTTAAAATCTTGAGAGAACTTGTTCACCGTCATGTCAGTGAGGCCACGTGACCAACTGTAGCTGCCATTTCACATACTCGAAATTTACAAGTTTTTCGTCTGTGTCTACATCACTAAGTCATCTGAATTTGATAAGTTATAAAAACTAATTGCTGCCTACATCAATATCAGAGCTGTTACCTAGGTTATTGAATCTTGCATAGTTGTGATTTTTAATCGTAAAAACTTCGTAAGTACTGAATGAAATCCGCGACCACTATTTTGGAGAGTGGAGATTACGACCCAGTTACTTTAAATAGCAAATATCGACCAGTGTATAAACACTGACCACGTGACCTGACGTAATTGTCATTCGTAGAAATGAATGTAGTATCTAATAGGGGGTTTTCCCCCGAAGGTGGCATTATGAAAACTGGTTTAAAATGGTTGATGTTTACAGCCGACGTC
Source organism: Sinohyriopsis cumingii (assembly GCA_028554795.2). Classification (NCBI taxonomy): domain Eukaryota; kingdom Metazoa; phylum Mollusca; class Bivalvia; order Unionida; family Unionidae; genus Sinohyriopsis; species Sinohyriopsis cumingii. The sequence continues at coordinate 77,764,446 of CM068829.1, read as the reverse complement.
AAAAGGCGCTTCCATGCGACTTGAGTAGAGGCGTCAAAAGGCGCTTCCATGTGAATGGTGTAGAGGCGTCCAAAGACACTTGCATGAGGTAAAGGGTTAAGTGTTCCATATCTAGATGGACAAAATGTTGTGAAGGGATAAGGTCCGACTTCTCTACATTGATTATCCACCCCAAGTGCAAATAAGAGCAGTAAGGTTGTTGATGTTGTGAACCAAAAACCATACTTACTGAATGACCGACTAGGAATGCTACCATTTCCGTGGAGAGCCCCCCAAACTAGGATATGATCTGATCTAATGTCTTCCTGAAGGTCCAACTGCAATGTCTGGTTGCTGTTCTCTCCAATGAATGAATGATTCTTATGACGTATAAGAGAGAAAGATGCCAAGTGATAAGGGGTCCATAGCTAGATGGACCATAATGTAGAAGGGACAAGGTCAGATTTTCTACATTGATTATCCATCACACAATATGGGAAGTAAGATTGCTAATGTAGTCAACCATAAACCAACATTACCCATTTTTCTGTGGTGTGTCATGCAGGCAAGTTTCTGCAGCAGATTTTCTGAATTCTTAGTGAAGGCCCAAAGACTTAGATGGGGGTTGCATGAAACAGTATATTGAAGGATTTGATAGACAAGTAAAAACTGATCAAGTGCTAGTTGCATCTCTTTCACAGGTCTCAATTTCCATTGAACTTTATACCAGAAATGTTAAGGAATGGAAGCCCTGTTTGTGTGGTTTTACAATATCTACACCACTCTTGACAAGAAGAAAAATGGATTTCTGTGTAAAAACATCAAGAATTTGGACACGAAGTGTCTGTTAAAATCTATTGGAGCATGATTGTTTTTGCAGCCCTTGAACTTCTTTTTAAAACTGTTGGCCCAAATATTTTTGTACCAAGTGGTGCACATACATCACATGTGTGTGCCAACGAGCAAATATATACATAGACATGTTCTGTGTCCCTCCTCCATGACCTAAAATCTTTTACACTTCTTTGCAACTGGTTGCTATCTCTGTAATGAAGAGGAAGAACAAACAAGTACATACAACAAAATGATTCAGATGTGTAATAGCTGATAAGTCACAGCACTCAAAATTTTTCCAGTGAAATTCAATACAAATAATGAATGGTCCAATAATTGCAAAATATCAATAAAATCACTGGAATTCAACAGAATGTTGTATGACCATATAAAACAAGGATTTGACTTACTGTACCAATGAAAAAGAGATGAGGATGATTAAACTGAAGTTATAAAATGTATCCAGTTTTAACTGCATTGTCCTGAAGATATCGTAGCACATGGCAGTGAAAGCAAAATCTAATTTAAACCAGATATAATACTATCCACTTAGCAGCTAGAGAGGGGAGTTAACCTGTAATAGTTGCTTCCCTTTGTATAGATAATAATATACAAAAATATGTTTGTCCAGCTTTCCTGGAGGGCTGGATTCAGAGTTAGCAAGGAAAGTTATCAGAATGTAATATGATCAGGTCATGTGTTTTATGGAGAAATGGCCAAAAAGCTATTATCCCATTTTGGCCTATGCTGTCAATGGATTGATCAGGTCAAGTGTTTTATGGAGAAATGGCCAAGAACTAATATCCCATTCTGGCCTAAGCTGTCAACTTTTTTATCAGTAAGTCTAACAAATGTTAAATGATGTGGTGGATTCCTTCAGATTTTCTAGTCTCTGTGATGGACCAAAGACCACAGTCTGCCAACGTTCGTGTCACTGAGAGCCAAATGTAATAGTTGACTCACGGATCTTATGTCAACTTCATAAAAAAGAAAGCAAAAGAAATAACATTATTTACCCTGATCCGCTGCCACCAACAATGGCCACCTTTTTCCCTGAGGGAACTGAGAAGGACAGTCCATTAAGAATCTTCTGTCCTGGTAAGTATTGGAAATGTACATCCTCAAAGGTGATGCTGGACTCTTGTGGAGACACCAGTAGCAAGTGAGCTTTAGGTTTACTCTGAAAACAGAACCAATGGATGAAAAAAGACAAATTGAGACAAAAGACTAGAACATGGCCATGGTCTGCCCACCATTGAGCTTTTGGTTAATTTGTGTTGTTCATATCAAGATCTATTTGCAGTCTATGTAAAATGATTCTTCAGCCACCTGTACTTGAGAAACTGACCACAAAATGAACTTTAACATTCAGGTTAATCTTGGGCATGGACAGACATATAGATGTACAGACATGCACATGGACACAAAGGGATATTGCTATGCTAAGCTTCTGCCAAGGTAACAATAAAACTGACAGTCGATAATATTCTATGTGCTAAATGCTTCAAGTGTGCCCATTTTGTTCAAGTCTTTCATTTGACTGTTTATATATAGGTCAATAAAACAAAGTACTTATAAAACGATTACTTGAAATTTATTGGTTTTCAAAAGCTCATAGATGTCCAATTATATTTTTATTGTGTTGTATATCTAGTGTTTGCTCATTTGTCCTAGATTAATAAGTGTTTAATTTTAAACAATCTGAATCAGTTCAGTTCTATACATATTATTTCATATTTAATTTCTGAATTCTCACTGACTTTCACTCTTTCTTTTCAATCTGTTGTAATATAAATGGTTTTCTTAATTAAAACTTTCTATCCTTCTTTTTTCTCTCTATCTTTCTCGACCAAGGACATCATTCACCACAGCATAATATACATGTATAATTAAATTTTATTCAGTTTAAAAATTTATCCTCTATCTTCTACAGCAGGCATGCATTTTGGAATCTGAATCTTACTTGAAGCACTCTACCCCTTTTGACTAGTATCATGCCCTATCTGACCAGCACCCTGCCCTATTTGCTTTCCCAAGGAAAATGCCAAAGCTAGAGGAAATATGGTGCAAGTGTTTAAACATCTGATCAAGGGCCATAACTATAAACAAGATCATCAAAGTTTGCTGATCAATGAAGTCATCTGAGACTGTGTTAAGATATTAATTCATGGCAAATTTGGTTGAAATAAATGAAATATTTTGATCTAGTGTTTACATGCCATTGGAATTCAAATTCAATTAAGAGCAATAACTATGCAAAATTCTGTCCAAATGTACTAAACATCAATATCATTTGAGACCTTGTAAAAATAAAGATTTAACAACAAATTTAAATCTAAGTTGATTCAAAGCAATAAATACCAACAAACTGCACTCAATGTCTAAATTAAGTGGATTGAAGGCAATAAATACCAGCAAACTGTACTCAATGTCTAATTTAAGTGGACTGAAGGCAATACATACCAGCAAACTGTATTCAATGCTTACTTTAAGTTGACTTAAGGCAATACATACCAACAAATTGTGCTCATTGCCTACTCTAAATTGATCCATGGCAATAAATACCAGCAAACTGCTCACTGCCTGACTCGTGCAAGTCTATTTTGGATGAAACTTAACAGGAAATTAGACTGAAATCAAATCTATACATTGGCTGTCAGTGTGTTGACAATGCTTGTAAACAGTCAGATGGAAGGATGGTTTATGCTCGTGCCCTCATCTGATCAGCAGGGAAGAAAATTTTATAGACCAGCACTATACAGAAGATCAAGCAATACCGCTTTAGGGAGGACAGAAAGGCACCAAATACTACCAATAGTATATGACTTTGTAATTCTACAGCATTTTACCAGGTTAGCAAGAACTACGTTTTTATAAATATGTGATTCCCCCCCACCCCATCAAGCTGTCAATATATCAAAGGGCATAACCCCACAACCCCAAACCAGATGCACGAATCAAGGGTAAAAGTGCTACTTTATGCATGAGAATGATGTGATGTTCTTACATATTCTAAACTGGCTGCAAATAACTATGACCAAAAGAAAGTATCATACTTATTGACTCTAATAATAATCCAATAAGTAGGAGTGGTGCATGGTGATAGATGAAAACGTGAATATGATATATTTCAAATAAGAACTGAACTCAATAAGGCTCTACTGATGAAAAGAAAAAAAAATAATAACAACAACAATAATAATAATAATCATCATCAAAATAATGTGTTCCATTCAACCTGGTGTCAAACGTACATCTGTATACTTGTCTGTATAATCTCTCTATCCGACTTTCATAAACTTTCATATAAAACTTTAACATTAAACTCATAGTACTATTATCATAACATTTCAGTGGAATGTAGCCAGTGATGTAGACCATATACGGCTTTTGACAAACTTGTAATGCAAAACTTGACCATTGTTCACCATGATATTAAAGCAGGTAAGATAGGCAAGATAGGAATTCCTAGCTCAAGATTGTATAAACTTCTGAACTACACAGCTATGATTTCATGCAGCCAATGAATGTAGAAGACTTAAATCATTCAGGAACTTTAACACAAATCTTTAACATTGCTGATGATGCCATCACTGCAAGTAGTGGTGCAAAAATGACTAAAATATTATAACATGCTTAAGCATGTGAGACAATACTATAAATAATAGCAATGATGAAAATAATAATCATCATCACCAGTATCAAATGCCACACCTAGGGACATAACACCGAGGAAACAGTGGTATAAGAAGAAAGGGAATATTGGGATTGTATATTACTCCAGATATTAAGTAAAATTAGTGAGCAGTGATTTGAATTTTAGACAAAATTAAACCACAGGGTAACCTACTTCTTGAATCCCATGGCCCTGTCTTGGAACATAACCCAAAGGACAACAGCAGTAAAGGAAAAAAGTGTTGCTTGGCATCACACAATATTCTAAATTTATTGTGAATTCAACAGAAAGTTTATGAAAATAAAAGGGTGAATTTAATAGAAAGGGATGGAATCAAAACTGTAAAGAAAAGATGTTCTTTTTACTGATCTTGATGCAGGAATAATAAAACCCACAAGGTGAATGTGTGATGATGTTTAATTATATATTTTATAATAAGATAGTGAAATATATCAGTGGGAGCAAAATGATATCACAAAAGTAGCAATACTACTTTTATCACCAGTGGCAGTATTGCTTTTTGGACTTACTTTCTTTTCCCATTTAGGAAATATATCTACCATTATGAATGTTATTCAAATCTGTATTTCCATATTTACATCTCTCTCTCTTTCTTCTCTCTCTCTCTCTCTCTCCATCAAAATGAACAGATCTAAAAATCTGTTATGACTGTATACCCATGGTATACTATATTGAATCATAAAGAAGGTGCCATCAGAAAATGCACATAAATGAGCTCCAAAGAACAAAAAGTAGGCTTCAAATATTAACTTTATTTAATTAGTTTTCCACATCAATCCTGTAAATTATATTAATGTGACTGAACTTACATTAAGTCTTGCTATTCAATTTTCTGTCTCCCATATAGTATCATATATCTTTTACATGTGACAGACACATTTATTAAAAAAAAACTCTTGAATAAATAGTAATCAAATTGTTACTATTGATTCAAACTCACAGCACAATGCCTAAAAATGAAGAAGAAATCGAGCATTGACGAGTCTTGACTGCAAACTGAAATTAAGTGACCCTGAAATTTGGGTGCAGTGTCTGTTACCAAACTAGACTGGAAGCTTGCAAAGGCAAAAAATTCATTTTTGAATGCAGAAATGAACAAAATAATGAACCATACAAATAAACTCACAATCATAAAAATCTTTTGTTTAAAGATGCTATGCTGTGAAATCTGTTGGATGTGACTGCTCTGTGATGTTTCTACAGACTTCCACCCCAAAAAAGCTTACTGTAGTAATCCACACAAGAAATATGTTTGAACACAGTCATTAATTTGACAAAATATGCAATCTGATGCATTTTATGAATAAGCTAAATTTGTAAAAGGTCGCCATTATTGAATGTTTTTTTAAAGTTTGGAACTTCTTTTATCAATGTATCAATACAGCCATTAATCCCACTAGCACAGAATGAGAAAACAATCCATCATGCAAACTGATGATTTATGCATCAAAAAAAAATATGTAATAAAAAGAAAATAAATCTATGTTCTCTTGAGTTGATATAAGGAAATATTTCATTCATGAAATTTTGTACTGTCAACCTGTGACAATACAATGTTTTCCACTTCAGTCACAAAATATTTCCTATCTACTGATATCCTTAATATATTCTTAATATACAGTGTAATATAAAGATTGCTGCAATATAAGCAGAAAAGAAAACTAAATACAAAAACCTAACCAAAAACTTTAACATAATGTGTCATTATAATTTCTGAAGAACTCAGGGGAAGGTTAGGTACTGAATAAAAGAGACTGTGTGATTTGATTTTATTCTAAATATGTTGGGTAATGGGTTATATAAATATAAGTGATGGTAAAACCTTTGATTGAAACCTTTAACCAAAATGTGAACCCAATATAATTTCTTATCCCATGGCTTGACCATAGGGACATATACAAAGTTCAGGGTTGGTTCTAACAGTGGAGTGTGTGCTGGTATATTACAAACAAGAGGTGAACTGGCGATGTGGTTATGAAAATAAAATGATAAAAGACAACCTTATCCAAAATATGTCCCCATCATAATTCCTAACCCAATGATTCAACCCAGGAACAGAAGCAGTTGGGTGAATGCTAAGGAGCAAATGAGGCAAAATAATCACCCCAATGCCTGTCACTGGACCAAAACAATCCCCCCAATGCCTGTCACTGGACCAAAACATCACCCCACTGCCTGTCACTGCACCAAAATGATTACCCCAATGCTTGTCACTGCACCAAAATAATCACCCCAATGCCTGTCACTGGCCCAAAACAATCACCCCAATGCCAGTCACTGCACCAAAACAATCACCCCAATGCCTGTCACTGCACCCAAATAATCACCCCAATGCCTGTCACTGCACCCAAAAACAATCACCCCAATGCCTGTCACTGCACCCAAAAATAATCACCCCAATGCCTGTCACTGCACCCAAAAACAATCACCCCAATGCCTGTCACTGCACCCAAAAATAATCACCCCAATGCCTGTCAGTGTACCAAAATAAGCAGAGAAAGTGAAGCTGAATTTATCTTCTGAATTTAGGTCTTAATCTGCCCACCAAGTTTTAGGCAACTGAACGATTTCACATTTTGGATATATATCAAGTCCTGCTATTTTTCTGTTTAAATGCAATGTAAAACTAAATAAACATAGTTTTGCTGTGCTTTCTGATAAACTTCTGTTTCATTTTAATCATTATGTATGCAACTGTATTGTAATCTATGAGATTTGCCAAAATTTCACACATGAAGCTAGAGTGAGAAAAATTCCATATATTGGTCGATAAATCACAAGAAAATTGTTACTCTGGAGGTTTCTAGACTGACTGCCAGCAAAGGAAAACAAGATTATTTCCTATATTATTCTGTACAAGCAGGAAAAGAAGTCTTATACTTTGATGTCTGCTACCTGTTTTTGATAGCAACCTATTTTCAAGTTTACCAACTTTTACCAAAGCAGTAATGAGAAAAGGAGAGAATGTGACAGTATTATATTCCAAATATAAAAGGAATCAGATAATGGCTCACTAAGATAGAAATGGGTAAGTAAGATAGAAATGGGTCAGTCAGATAGAAATGGGTCACTAAGATAAAAAAGGTCACTAAGATATAAATGGGTTGGTAAGATAGAAATGGGTCACTAAGGGTCACTAAGATAGAAATGGGTCAGTAAGATAAAAATGGGTCAGTAAGATAGAAATGGGTCAGTAGGATAAAATTGGGTCAGTAAGTTAGAAATGGGTCACTAAGATAAAAATGGGTCAGTAAGATAGAAATGGGAAACTAAGACAGAAATGGGTAATTAAGATAGAAATGGGTCAGAAAGATAGAAATGAGTCACTAAGATAAAAATGGGTCAGTAAGATAGAGATGGGTCAGTCAGATAAAAATGATTCACTAAGATAGAAGTGGGTAAATAAGATAGAAATGGGTCAGTAAGATAAAAATGGGTCAATAAGATAGAAATGGGTCAGTAAGATAAAAACGGGACTCTAAGATAGAAATGGGTCACTAAGATAGAAATGGGTCACAAAGATAGAAATGAGTCAGTAAGAGATAAGGAAAAAAAGTTTTTTTTTACTCAAAGCTGTCCAGAGACTCACAAAACAAACCCCAAAAACTTGGACAACAAAGTGCTAGATGACCCCATTTTTGTGTCCTAAATAAAAACATCTCAGCAAATTCAACTAATGATGATAGCAACACAAGACTGTAATTTACACATATTTTAACAAAAAGGGCATTTTTACACACACAATCTTGTCATAGTCTTACCGCTATATTAGGCTCTATATGTAGAAGATTAAACATGGTCTGCATATCAATCAGCGACTGGCGCACTTCTCTGTATACAGAGCCCAGAAAGTTAAGAGGAAGAGACAGCTGGAACAGTAAACCATTCACCATTACCAAATCACCCACAGTCATGGTACCTGGAAAATTGAAAATGCAATTTTAAAGTTGATATGTGCAAAGTTTCTTGAAAACTCTACACATGCATACAGTTCTTTAAGTTGTTCTAAAGTATTAGCAATATAAACAACCTCATAGTGCACATTCCAGACAATAATTAAAAGTCTTTGGTCACACACTGACACCTAGAGACTGAACTTCATTGTCATAAATATATAAAAATTCTTAAGGACCTATTAGCATCCATGACAAGACTGGAAAATAATAATACTTCAAGTTTTTCTATCATAGATCAAAACATTGTACCAAAGACATCTACTTAAGACAATTAATTCATGGCTGGAATTTTTCAAATTAATTTTCATACGCATAATTTTGTTTAAATTGTCTGCAAGTTTCTGAAATCATCCCACTCTGTCACAAGTTCAGTGTTTATACTTTTTAATCGAATCTGATTCAGTCAATACATACAAGGTTTAGTCCTGTAATCTGTTTATGCTTCTACAAAATTGATTTGAGGTGGGATTGTTTAAAATCTAGTTAGAATAAAATTTGTCTAGATGATATTTACAAGGGAATATTCTCATTTTTTTCACAGCATTCTGGAAAAGGCTGACCTGTATTCTAGGGTCCGTGCTTCTCACAGTCAACGTCACCTCAACCTATATCCAAATTTTTGGCTAATAAAAGCTTTCGTGTACTTCGCAGAGTTATCAACTGTTGTGCATATTATCCATTCAAAGTTCAATGTAAAACAGTTTACATATAGTATTTTCTGGCTTTTCTACTAACTTTTGTATCAATTAAAAATTATTTACATCTGCAATTATGTTTCAATGTATGAGATTTGCACCAAAATTAACACATGAAGCTTATAAAAGTGAAACGCCATGCATTTGTAGCTGGTTCATGAGTAAATTATTACTATGTGATGGTATACTGGCTGATTATTAGTAAAGCTAAACAAGTTTAGTTTATATTTCAACCTGTAAAGGTAGGCAGACGGAACTAGTACTGCAAAATGTCACCCATTTGTCTTTAATAACCTATTTTACAGATTATCACCTTTTGCAGAAAACATTACACTAATGTGAATCAGACAAAGAAAACTGTAATACCGTCATACAGTTTATTAGGAATTTCTTTTGTTTTGATATCAAATGCTTCAAAGGCTTAATAAAATGGCTGTTTTAAGTGAATGTTTTGAACTGTAAAGATTCTGACCTTGCTGCATTCACTTCTCTGTACTCTTCCACCAACTTGGTGACAGAAAGCACTAAGAATAAAACTTTGATTTTAAAAAATCACAACCCTGATATATCGAAACAGTTAAGAAGAAGTTATGCCAGATTCTTAAGGGCTGTTCTATGTGACCCAGAGAAGCACTATCACATCTGAGCAGCCACCTAAAGATGCAATTTTGAATTTTAAGAGATTTTTATGATCAGAGTACTTATTCAACATGTTTTTAACTGCCTTTCCTGAGTCCCATGTATGTGTAAATGGAACATCCTGTGCAATTCCTGTAAGCAAAAGAACAAAACGTTTACCTGACATGATATTCTGGCTGGCCAGCACCATGATGGCAGTGAGTCCTACACTGAAGATGACATTCTGCCCCCAGTTCAACATGGCCAAACTGGTGGTCGTTTTCAGGGATGCCTCTTCATATCTGGCCAAGTATTTGTCAAACTTGTTTGCCTCATACTCCTCATTGTTAAAATACTGTCAATCAGAACATTTCAGTGTTACTCTCTACCTGATACTCATCATTGCTAATATACCGTCAATCAAAACACGTGTCATCATCTATGTGATACCCATTGTTGTTAGTATACTGTCAGTCAGAAGATTTCAGAATGATAGTCCTCCCAATACCCATCATTGTTACTATAATGTTAATCAGAATATTTCAGTGTCATTGACTGCTTCATATTCATCATTGTCAAAGTACTGCCAATTAGATCATTTCAGTTTCATTTATTTTTACACAGTTCTGAAAACAAGACATATTTGCAACTGTAAAATTATAAATATATGTGGCAATAAACACTGTTTACCTAAACACACAACGTAAAATACAAATTTAATCTAGTGTTTGATGGATGTGCAGACAAATGGACATATACATGCACAGATATGAGAGTGGCTGCTACGTACTGCTTCCATCAAATTGGGATAAACAAAAACTATCACTGCTGGTTGAGTTCAGCAAGTAGCTGCTTATGTTATAACTCTATAGTCTTACACTAAGCAACAGAAAAGAGCAAAGGTCACCAAGTTTAGTAAAGTTAATAAAATAATTTATTTCTCTAGAACACAAAGTTAAAATTTAAAAAGAAATTGCAGTATTGTGAATTAAATCTCAAATAATCCTAAAAGTTCTATGTGAATTAAATCTCAAATTGTCCTAAAAGTTCTATCATAAAACAGAAATTATAGAGTAATCTGAATGAATTCCAACAGTGTTCTAAATGAATTTCAATTGTGAATGTGCCAAAAGCTTGGAATAGTGTTGATGTGTCACAATGACATAATCTACACTGTCTCTAAATGAACAGTGATTTAGTCTGGAAGTATTAATAAGCAATTTGTAATTCCAATGAATAATTTAAATGTAATAATGAACATTTAAAACATCAGGTAGACCAGGTTTTTCCAAGGGGAATACCAGTCTCATGAACTTAGATTTACATAAACATGTTTACCTTCAAATATCAATGACCTAAAAATATAACTGAAAATCATAGACATGAATTAGTAATGCAATATGTTGTTTATAAAAAAAGACAATAATCATGTAGGCTCAAAGGTCATTCATAACATACCAAAAAATATACATAACACTTATGACTGGTAGCTGCTCACAGTGAAGGTCACTCAATCAGATTTTACTGTAACACGGTTTTACAGTACAGACTGTCATATCTGAAACCACATCATAACGTGTGATATATGATGTCCATGCAGTATGTGTTGTTACTGCAACCATTATTTGATACTCAGACCTTTTGTAAAGTTAACATATTATTTGCTTGCTATATATTTTTGCAGAATTTGCAGGATAATCACATATTTGAAATTTAATAAAGTCTATCTCAGAAATAAATAATCTAGTTTAAACTTTTTGAAAGTCTTAATTTCCAAATTGTGTTGTATCCATTTGGTAAGAAAACAGAAACTCACCTTAAGTATTTAAGCTATATACTTGCTTATAATTAGAGTCTAACTGCAAGGACTACTGACCTTAATCTGACATTGCATAATGCACTGGCATATCAGGGTCAATGCCATTGGTAGAGTTTGTGGGTTAGATTCAACTTAAATGCAAGTCAAGATAAAAGCTAGTTCATAAGTTTCTGGATTATTTCATAAGTAAATACAGTTGAACTGAAAACAACTTTACCATAGAAAAATAAGCCATTGTACACATGCTCAGTCCGACTAAAAGTACCATGTCTGTTCACTTTGTCATCTTTCCAATTATGACAAATCTTCAAATATGTCAAATTTGTTTATAATTAATGTTAATTATTTTCTGAATTCTAGTTATCTGAGAGTTAATTATTTCTGAGTAAAATTTGCTGTGAAAGAAATGGAAAAAGTCTGGTAAAGCATCTTTTTGAACTGGTGATCTTTCAGGTAGTCCTCTGAAAACGTTCCTGTATCATCAAAACTGAAAATACCACATAACTGATACGATTTCCTGATGGATGCGAGTCTTTTTTCCAGCCATCAATGCTCTGTAAATGACTATTTGCCCTATTTCTACTTATTATACAAGCACTGATCTTGTACGGATTCTTGAAGCTTACACGCCACCTATTTAGACATGGAAATATTTTCACTGTAATAAAATGTATTGCTCCAGAGTGTGTTATCATTGAGGTCAACTGGAGCTGTGAATACACAATTTTAGAAAAGTGAACAGTGACTAATATCCATAATTAGAGATCACATGACTGTCTGTGTTCTGGAAACTGGGAATTTCAACAGCTAAAAAGTGGGTTTTGGTACAAGCCTCAAAATATGCCAAAGCAGGGAAAACATGGTGTACTTACCTTCACCGTCTCATAGTTAATTAGGGAGTCAACTGCTATGTTGCCAGCTGCATTGTCGGCTTTGTTCATCATCACTCGAAACTTGGTCCTGGTTTTGAAAATTAGGTACATGCACTTTAGGAGAATCTACATTACTAAGCTGGACTACACATTATAAAATCTTGTACAAGGATGGTGAAACAGAGTCAAATTTGCCACTGCAATGATGTGAGAACACTGGGACAAGATTTGAGATCAATTTCCACTGTATCACTAGCATATTATGAATACTACATTTATGTGTGTATGTGTGCATCACAAAATAATACACGGGAATAGTTAAAGAAACACTATGACATCCTCTCCCATCACTCTTTCTATTATGTTAACTGGTACCACTCAATTCACTCACAAAAAAAATTGTGTCTGGTTCATAGTTAGATAACTGAAGTGACCATGAACATTGAAAAGCTGTTTCAGCAAAATTGTACCAAGCAATGATAACAAATTTAAATTAAATAAATTGCTCATCACAATAAAAACTAAATATTTAAAATTCATATTTAGTTCCATATTGATCTTTAATTCTAATTTAGACAAACAGAAAAGAAAACCATCAGAAATAAATGCCATTTTGAAAAAAACTGCCCCATTTTGTAACCCCTCTCCTTTTGCATTCAGGATTTAAAGCCTATGTTTTTATCCATCCATTCTACTGAAATATCATACCAAATATGATTACAGTAGTCCCCCTGTTATAAGGCTACCCCTATTGCAGCAGGGAAGTGGCCTTATAATGAAGGTGGCCTTTCTAGAGGGGGTGACATATGTGAATAGTAAAGACATAAGAAAGTCACAAGTACATTTAAAACATTTAATATTTTAATAAAAAAATCAAATGCATGTTGTGAAATAAATGTAAAACAAACTGTTTCATCATTTTCAAAAGAATGTTATGAATAACCATTGATATAGTTTTAAAACTGTCTTTATAATTATGTTACAGATCACATCATCTGTCACTTTGTTGGTAGCAGTCTAAAAAACAAACCAGTCTCATCACAATTAAAAATATCATTGCTGTCATATCCCCTGCATATATCATTGAGTCTTTTGTTCCAATCTTCGACAACTTCATTATTAACATCAGCTGATTCTCCACTAAGAACAGAACACTTAATATTGTGTCACACTTGAAATCTGTGCAACCATCCGTTACTTGCAGTAAAGTCGTCATATCCCAATTTAACTGACAAAATTGTTGCTTTTTCTTGTCCTTCAAATCAGGATACAAACATCTGGCTCAAACAATCTTCCTTTTTCCGTCCACTTCACCTTCCCACTTCTGCAGAATTGTTTCCTTATCTTTCACGATATTGTTTATCTCAGTCTTTCCGACATTAGTTTTCTGCAAGGATCCTCGACCCCGCCTCCACATATTGGTCAGTTGAATTACTTTCACTTTCTCTTCTAAACTGAGAATTTTTCTTTTCCTCAATGACATGTTGATCTTTTTGCAGTAAGTTATTCATGTTACCAACTACAATACTGATAAAACAATTTTTTATGCATCTAAACAAATTGCTGTGTGTTTTTAAAGGAAGTGATCTTGTCATGTGATTCATTAGTCGCAGTCTGGTATCCTATTGTTTATATACATTTCTTTACACTATGTGAGAGAAACCAAAATTGCTTCGTTATGTACCATTAACATCATGCAGATTTGACCTCGCGGCCGTTAATAGCCACTAATTATCAAAGTGAACAAGCTCAACATCTTATTAAGGGAAGCCATAAAGGCTATCAAACCATTTTCCTGCTGACTTGTGTATTGTACATCAATACTGCCACTTCTCAGCTGTTACTACTGTTCAATAATTGTAATCTTAACAATTATCAGAGTGACTAAACCGGACATCTTATGACAACACAGCAGTAAGGCTAATGGGATTACATGTACTTACCATTTTGTATGGATCAAAATTTGAGTCTTTCTCGGCTTTATGGAATAAATGTGACTTCTTGTGAGGCATAAATGATATAATATTAACCTTAGTGGTACATGTACTTTAGTCAACACTTTTTTCAGCAACGAAAACCTGACATCAGGAAACAGAAATCGGATAACTTAACACACATGATAAATAAAATACTGGATACATATTAAAATAAAATGAGCCCGCATATGAGGGGTAAATTTTATATTATTGCACTAATATGGTGGCCGCTGGTCATGTTAGCCGGGTGGCCTTTCGTGATGGGTACTTTTGAACATAAACTTGTCGGTGCCAATGGATTCTGGCTGTAAGGAGCGGGTGGCCGCTGGTCTGGGTGGCGGGGGGCCGTTCAAGAGGGGGACTACTATATCATTTCCCCTTAACTCAGTGTAGATAGAGTTCAAGTGAACTGGATTAGTCCTTATTACAGATGAAAATGTAATCTGTAACCCTCAGCCCCAGCTTCCCAGCATCCAGGATCTCAAACCTTTACTGTCATCTATTCATCTGCTTAAAACTGCATACTGATATCACCACCTATCCTCAGCTGGTGTTGGTTACAAGAAAAACTGTGACATACAGATGGAAAGAAGCATTAGCAGATGGATGGAAATGGTCTATCATAATATATACAAAATAGTGCTTATATAGAAATACAAATATTTGTAAAGTCTTACCTCCAACTGGTGACAAGTAGAGTAAACAACGTATAGGATCCAATACAACCCAGGGCTACAAGGGCAAATTTACCACCACAATTGTAGTACTACAAATATAAATACAGAATAAATGTATAGGATCCAATACAACCCAGGGCTACAAGGGCAAATTTACCTCCACAATTGTAGTACTACAAAGATAAATAATGAATAAATGTATAGGATCCAATACAACCCAGGGCTACAAGGACAAATTTACCTCCACAATTGTAGTACTACAGAGATAAATACAGAATAAATGTATAGGATCCAATACAACCCAGGGCTACAAGGGCAAATTTACCTCCACAATTGTAGTACTACAGAGATAAATACAGAATAAATGTATAGGATCCAATACAACCCAGGGCTACAAGGGCAAATCTACCTCCACAATTGTAGTACTACAAAGATAAATACAGAATAAATATGCAATTTAGCCACAGAGGTGACTCAAAATTTAGACCTGATTATCCAAGTAGTCAGAATAACCATTAAATGTAGGAATTAAAAGGCTACTGTGAACTTAATTTTGCATCCACAATGGGTAGGAATCCTGAATCCTTAATTTTACATCCAAAATGGGTAGGAATCCTGAATCCTTAATTTTGCATCCACAATGGGTAGGAATCCTGAATCCTTAATTTTACACCCACAATGGGTAGGAATCCTGAATCCTTAATTTTACATCCATAATGGGTAGGAATCCTGAATCCTTAATTTTACATCCACAATAGGTAGAAATCCTGAATCCTTAATTTTACATCCACAATGGGTAGGAATCCTGAATCCTTAATTTTACATCCACAATGGGTAGGAATCCTGTATCCTTAATTTTGCATCCACAATGGGTAGGAATCCTGACTTTTTACATTTCTTTTGTAATGAAACAATATTTGTATGACATAAATTGTCACACTGCTAAATTTTATTTCCAAACTAAAAGTCAAGTCTCTTTAAAGGTGGTGCAAATGGTTACAAAGAAAACTGTTGGATAAAAATAAGTATCAAATAACTGGAATGATTAATCTTGCACATTGTCCCTTCCTGATTTTGTACATTTCAATGCAGCATGTAGTTAAGCAAAACTGACAGAAAACTGAGTGGATATTCTTTCCCTGAACTTAATGCCGAGTCAAATAAGTACCTCTTAAATTAAAGCAATAGCATTTTTGTATGCCTACTTGTCTATATTAATGAAAACAGTTGTTGTTGGGTTTAACACCATTTTTCAGCACACGATAGGCTATACATGGCAGCCAGTATTAATGGTGGAGGAAGAACCCGGAAAAACCCCGGAAAGAACCACTGACCCACGAGAAGCTACTGGCAAGCTTTCTCACATACCCACATTGGCTGAATCCGAGACTCGAACCCACGCAGACAGAGGTGAGATGGCAGTGATCCGTAACGGAGAGCGCGTTAGACCACTCAGCCACTCGGGGCCCCAATGAAAACAGTAAATTTATCTACAGGTGAGTTTAATGCCCTAACTTTAATGAGTGAACCAATGATTACATTAGTAAGTACACTGTTCACCATTTTACCTGATAGTTCAACTGCTCAAGTGGCCTAAGTGGTTAGAGCATCCGCCTTGGATGCAGAAGGTCATGGGTTAAAACCCTGTCTGAGTCATACCAAAGAATTTTATAAAATGGTACAAGCAGCTGCCTCACTAGGCACTTAACATTAAGAGATTAGTGTTCGGACTCATCATCTTGGTGTCAGAATAATGTGACTGAGTGGGACATAGTGATACATGTCTGTGGCATGATTCCCCTGTGCTAGACATCACTATAAACTGCCACACTGCATACATCATAGTGAAATGTCTGAAAAATTATTAAACCTACATTAAAAATCCAAATCACACCCACCCACATAGTGTTTTGGTGGCTGGGTCCAGTTTCGTAAATTGGCCCCTGGCAAATTTCTTAACTTAAGGCTATGGTGCGACTTTTTCAGCTATTATTGTTTACTATTTATAGATATGGATATATTTGTGAACTAGGTGTTTTGAGCTTGTGTTGTTCTTGAAATTGATGTCAGGCATGTACACCTTCCATAGTTGCTCTGCAGTATGTTGATAGTGAAATACCAATAGTTGGGTAGGAAGAAGAGCTAGCTTCCCATAGCAGTAGACACATGGGTTCAAGGCAAGCAGAGTATCTCAAAAACAGCTTGGATGACAACTATTCTGAATTGCATCAAACTATTTAGTAGACAATGTTTTTCAAAATTTTCATCCAGGGAAATGGCTTGCGTTTGCACTGTGAGCACCACATGCTGTCAAAAATGGCATTTGGATGTGAAAAATGCATGTATAAAATAGTGGTTGGGGTGCATAAACCTCTTCTGCTATGAACTGCCATTGACTTCTCTGGTCAAGTGAATACTATTCTTATGCATTGTTTTAATATAGGTATCTAAAAATATGGACCTTTTTGACCTCACTTGTGTATTTGATTTTTTATGATTTTTTTATACTAGGTCGCTGATTGCGGCCATAAATTTGTACATAAAAACTGAACCATGCCCCCTTTGTAATTAGGCAAATAATATATTAGCTACATCGACATAGCCTTGATGACATAGAGGTACTAGTATTAGTACTAGTAATATATAGAATACACTTTTTATTCTCAAATTACACTTTTTCCACTTATATTAGAAAAAATTATGCTTATACCTCTCTCAGGGTAGGCATGCATGTGACTTTATTGTTTTGATTTTGTCCATCCAACTATTACCAATTTCATTTCTCTAGTTGTCAGCCAAATACACTTGCCAACTTGTGAGTGGTTTACACATGAGGTAAGAAAAAACAGTATCAATTTTGGGGTCAAAGGTGAAGGTCAGTGTGAAAGAAGTTGAATGGTTTCCGCACAGTAAGTTCAGTTTTCCACTATTTACTGTTACCAAGCTTTGTGAATGGCAGGTACATGGGGTTAGGGCAAACCCTATAAATTTTTAAGATCAAGGTCACTGTCACAGAAAGAAAGAAAAATTGTTTCCACATAATATTAGTTCTGCATCACATACCTGGTCCGAACATAATGGACGGCTTATACTACAGGAATAAAAGAAACCTACTGTTTTTGTGGTCAAAGGTCAATGTCACTGTTTCTACACAATAACATTAGCCAACACAATACCAACGTACATGAAGGCAGAACAAATGTGGAATAACAAAGATTCATCAAAACCTATAGTTGATTTATATGTTCTAATTATGTTTAGCTTACCTTACCCTAATTCAAACTGAGCTTGTGGCATGGCCCTTCATTGTGTGTTATCCAATCCTATTTTGATCAAACATTCTATGTGGGCTTATGTCATCAAGATTTTAGATGTGTGGATTTTGCTCATTATGAAAGATCTTGACGATAGAAACCAATATTTCAAATGTGATCAAAGTCAGATAATAAATATGGCTTCCATAGTTGTAAGAGGCTCAGCTGATCAGACACAAGATTAATTCATTCATGTAAATTCATCTCACTCATTACTCAGCTTGTAGAAGTCCTTGATCAATTAATGTGACAGTAGGCCAAAAATGACATTTTGAAGACTACCAGGTATACCATTTATAGTTGAAATCTCCTACTTTTGAATTATTATTTTTTAATGATACAAAACCCAAGCATGTTATTTTTATGTGTTCTATCAACACATTAGAAAAACTAGACAGAACAAGTATAATGGAGACTGGAAATGTTCCACCAGTACAATGTCTGGTACAATGATGCATGGCAGAGCAATAGGATTAGAATTGTTGAATAGAAGTTGACATGTACTCACACCAAGCTAACTGATTACCTTATGGTTGGAATTCAGGGAGTTTAACGCCAAATGTGGGATTCTTTTAGGTGTTAAAAGTAATAAAGGAATAAAGGGTGGTTATGATGTCTTCTAAGCATTTGATGAAAACTGGCTGAACTTTGGCACAGGAGAGATAAGACAGGGACTAGCAATAATAAATGATTTCGGCAGACACACTAAAGTAATTTGAATCTTTGGGGTGGAGGGCGTATTTAATTTTTATTTTATTGTTCAAGAAGTCTTAAGAGGAATATTCAATCAGATTTCTGGATCTGAGCCATGAGGATGAGGCTCAGGAATATCTCTTAAATCCAAGTCAGGAACTTCCTCCATGGGGTGAACATAATGTGGGGCAGTATTGGATAGTATTGGGGAGGAACCAGAAACAGGAAAATTTAAGTTAAAGCTTCTTTGCCTTCTTTCTGAACATAGTTGTCCTGTTATTACAACATTCTAATGCTGATATAGAGAGGACATTCTCTATTCTTCAAAAATTACAAAGTGATTCAGGGGGAAACTGTTATTACAACAATGTAATGTTACGATGTCTGCAGGGTGGCAGTTTACAGTGATAACTAACACTTCGGCATCATGCTGCAAACATGTAGCATCATGTCCCACTCAGTTGCATTATCCTGACACCAGGCTGACCAGTCCTAACACTAACCTCTTATTGCTCAGCACCAAACAAGGCAGCTGCTAGTGGTGGCGCTCACCAGATAATATGTACTTTTGAGAGAGTGACGTATGTAAGGTGAAGTAGTTCGCATTTAAAACATGCACAGTGGAGAGAACGTTTGCATACCTCTATGCTACATTAATGTAATGTGGATGATATTTCTTTTGGATATTGTACTTTTGGAAATTTTACATGATTTAAGCACACTGCTAACTAAAATGACTGCTCCCTTGTGTTAAAAAATCAGTCTGAATTAGTCTAAAGTACACTATACATAGCAGCTATTAAAATAGGGAAAATGAATTTTGCCAGACTAGACAATACCAGCTTCTGAAAGTGCAATGAATGAATTACCAAATATATAAAATGTAAAAAAAGTTATCGGCTCTTTTTTATACAATTGACCTCTGAAGTTCAGGAAGTGAAAATGACCAAGTAGAGCTAGCACTTTTTTGAAAGGTGCACATTTGAAGTAAGGCCAAGCTGTATACTCTATAACCCATAGTACACCCATCAATCATACACCAAAATAAAGGGAATTAAAGGTTCTTTGCATTATACCTAAGATATACAAGGTCTTTTTTAAATAGCCAGTATAACCAGTGAGGAAAGCCGGGGACATTCTTTTTCTTTAAATTCCTAACCCTATGCAAAATGCAAAACTGTATAGCGCCACCTTAAAGAAAATAAAAAAATGTTTGCAATTATTTTTTTTTATTTTCATATAATTATGTATGATGTTCTGAATAAAATGGTACATTCATATTGCATTTAAGCATGAAAATAAGCTAATTATGATCATTTTTCTCTTGCTTACATAATTTGCCATGAGGTATATTTGTGTGAGTAGTGACCTTAATTATGGGGAAATTAGAAGACTTAGAATATAGGAATAGAGTCAACTTAAATTTAAAACTGTTGCAATAAGTGACAGAAATATATGGTGAAAATGTTTCTTTTCATTTATTTGCAATGAAATAAAAAAATAAATGAAGAGAAAGTGAATTCGCTTCTTCCATATTAAACAATAGGCAAATATTTTACACTTTGACCTTTGACCTTTATGAAGCTGATGAGTTACCTCCCTTTTCTAATTGTAAAATTCATTGTTGATATCTCAGAAATAATTCTGGATAGTTTCATGTTCCTGTCATTCAGCATAACATTGGTTGCTATGTTTACAAAATGTAATGTGCATTCTTAAAATAGCTCACTTTTATCATGGCGGGGGGGTAGGCTGGACTTATTAGAGACTCTGACTCTCATAAATACTGTTCTGTGTGGAAAAAGGCAGGAGAATTATTCATAAGGATTGTTTTGATGCTTGCGACTTAAATGTTTCAGCCATATAAACATAATTAAATCATAAAAAATAATACCTACATCTTCTTTATGGTGGCGCTCACCAGATAATATGTACTTTTGAGAGAGTGACGTATGTAAGGTGAAGTAGTTCGCATTTAAAACATGCACAGTGGAGAGAACGTTTGCATACCTCTATGCTACATTAATGTAATGTGGATGATATTTCTTTTGGATATTGTACTTTTGGAAATTTTACATGATTTAAGCACACTGCTAACTAAAATGACTGCTCCCTTGTGTTAAAAAATCAGTCTGAATTAGTCTAAAGTACACTATACATAGCAGCTATTAAAATAGGGAAAATGAATTTTGCCAGACTAGACAATACCAGCTTCTGAAAGTGCAATGAATGAATTACCAAATATATAAAATGTAAAAAAAGTTATCGGCTCTTTTTTATACAACTGACCTCTGAAGTTCAGGAAGTGAAAATGACCAAGTAGAGCTAGCACTTTTTTGAAAGGTGCACATTTGAAGTAAGGCCAAGCTGTATACTCTATAACCCATAGTACACCCATCAATCATACACCAAAATAAAGGGAATTAAAGGTCCTTTGCATTATACCTAAGATATACAAGGTCTTTTTTAAATAGCCAGTATAACCAGTGAGGAAAGCCGGGGACATTCTTTTTCTTTAAATTCCTAACCCTATGCAAAATGCGAAACTGTATAGCGCCACCAGTACTATTTTTAATAAGTCTTTGGTATGACTTGGCCGGGATTCAAACCTGCAACCTCCCAAATCTGAGGCATATCCTAGGCCACTTAGGCCACCAGAGCGGTCCAGTACACTGTATGAAAAATGTATGAAAAATGTACATTTTTACTACTAACCTGGATCTGCAGGTCAAAATACCTGGCAAAAATGGGCAAAATTCATGTGGATTAGAACCAAAATAGAAACGCAAAACATACTGAAAAATTATTATGTTCACATTCACTTATTTAGTCTACATGTCTAACTTTTGCTGAATGATAAGGAAATACACAAATTCTGCATGATGACATGCTCAGTCCAAGTGCTGAACAGCATCACTCTCATATTCTTCATTACAAATTTGTAAAGCAGTGTTGAGTTTTTCCTAATGGGACAGGTTCTGAAATTTAAAAAGACCTATCTGATCTAAATTTTCATCCACCATAAAAGCCAGTTTTGCTTAACATTGGTACCATTTTCTTGAAAAATACAGACTGTTCCTCTAACTAACTTGACTATGGATATAATGAATCTGCATGGCAAATTAAAGAAAACCATCTGTTTTCTTGGAAATGGGTCACATACAATTGCTACACATAGAAAATTAGGAATGTGCATGTAGAACTATGAAGGGTCAAATTAGTCCTTATGCTATTCTTATGCAGCAGTCTTTCACTTTAGAATCTTATCAAAGTGTTATGATGAGCAGAATTAAAAAATATGATAATACAAATGACAATCACCACTTTTTGGTGCTTTGATTTTATTTTTTAATATACTGGACCAGTGTAATCCATATACATGCAAGCATAAGACCTGAACAAACTGATAAAGTGACGAGAAATATAACATTTAGTTTATTTATTTCAAGTTCAAAATGAAATTAGTTTTATACCATAATTCAAAGAAAATCTGATGGTACTTGTATATACTCATCTGCAATATTTGTAAATCAATCAACACAAATTCTTTATAACTTTTAAAATAATTTCTTACAAACTTCTTTCATTCTTTTTTATCTGTTTTCTCTCACATGTCATTGTAACAAATAAGAAACAAAATTCTACAAATAAAGGATGACTACTAGCATAGAGTGACCACTTGAGAAAGATCTTTTCTCCAACACCAATCTGGATATATTGTCCAGCTGACCTTGATGCACAGAAAGGCATTAAATTGAGGTTCCACCAAGTTTATTAACTTGGTGTTTACAGAGAACTCTGTGTAAGTTTACTTAATACAAATATCTCATATGGATAAATTAATTGTAAATACTTACCAATATGCCAGTTACTAGAGTAACTTCAAAAATCGTTGGTGCAACATTGAAAACAAGGGCACTTAAGACAAAGTTAATTCCTCTGAAATATATCAAAAAGTAGATTTTAAATATCTAAATTAGTATAAAACAGATGGGTATGACAGTCACATTTTTTATTTTAGAGATACCTGTAGTGAAGTTTATTTCCATTTGTCTCTCCCATTATTTACAGTGATACAAGTTTGCTTACTACATGTGCTATGCATAAGGGGACAATTCTAATGCATATACATGGAAAGGTTTGAGACTAAGTTTTGGCCTACAATGAACTTGTGCCATCCAACTTTTCCTGGCCATTTCTTACTTCTATTTCTAAATTTTCATTCTGTGATAAGATGGGGAAATCAGACCACTGATGGCTTACTTTCCTCATCATTAAATTAATATCTGGGATGCCTTCGTCAATACCTTAAATATGAAATATCTAATTTTGGTCAGTATAGGGTCTTTGTGGATAGTAAATTTTCAGTTGCTGGGAATGTCATGAGTTTCTGGAAGTGAATGGGTCCCTGGGACATAAGGAAGATAATCCTACAAGGATCAGCTTTTGACTGATTTGTATTTCCAATCAAATTAATTTAAAAGTGTGGACATGTTGATTATTGTGGAAATTTATTTTGAAAGCAGGTGGCTTAAAAAACTAGCCAGTCCATTACAGGTCATTGTTAAGCACTACCATATGCAGATCATTCATTACAGAGACTCAGGAAATTTGTTGGTACATGTCTCAAAACTTATCCTCAAATGTCATGGTAATGGGAATTTTTGTATATCTGTTCTTTGACACCCCCTTCCTCCACTGGACATCAGAGGTGGGAACACAAAATTATACCTATCTTGAATATTGTTATCATAAACTAATGTAAAAAGTTGGGCAAATTTTCAACTGTTTAGATGAGAAAATTGGACTATTAAGTGACATTCAAAATGAGAGCATACAGATGTATTACAGCAAGCCTAGACAGAAAAACTATTACATCAAAACATTACTTTATAAAAGACCTAGACTGCAGAACTATTACATTAAAACATATTACTTTCATAAAAAGCCAAGACTGAAAAACTATTGCATTAAAAAATATATTACATAAAAAGTCAAGACTGCAAAAGGACCACATCAAAACATACTACATTAATAAAAAAGCTGGGAGTGCAAAATGATTGCATTAAAAGTATTACATTTCACTGATATTTTTATAAAACACTTTGCTGCATTAAACTGTGGCAACTTACAACTACATGTATATGTAAATTTTCTACCACTGTTTCGATCATCAAAAATGTATAACATTTTAGTGATTTAGTATCTGTACTAATCATGCACCTATGCTTTTTAATATTTGGTGATTCACAGAGATTACACACAGCTGCATTTTCACAAAACTCCAATAGTTACAACAAACCTTGTTCCTCTATCAATAGCTTTGGAGAGGGCACCTGTTTGACGTGAAAGATGGAAACTTAAATCAAGGGAGTGAAGGTGAAGGAAGACATTACGGGCCACAGTGCGAATGGAATTCTGTGCCACCTTGCCAAACACAGCATTCCTAAGTTCATTAAACCCAGCTGCTCCAGCTCTGGCAATTCCATCTAAAAAAATAAAACATTCATACCTTGGTCAGTCTTACCAAAATTGCACCCTAATGCAAAATTTGTGCTAATATCTACCCTGTAA
The DNA here is from genome assembly GCA_028554795.2 of Sinohyriopsis cumingii. Classification (NCBI taxonomy): domain Eukaryota; kingdom Metazoa; phylum Mollusca; class Bivalvia; order Unionida; family Unionidae; genus Sinohyriopsis; species Sinohyriopsis cumingii. The sequence goes on along the minus strand of CM068829.1, from coordinate 77,739,742 downwards.
TTACATTTTGTAATGAATTTATTATTATTATTATTATTATTATTAAAGTTCTTGTCCATTATCCTGACATACAATTATCTTAACATCTTTTCTTCAAAACCTCATTGCATAACTCGACCAGGGCATAATGTATTTTCCAAATCCTGTAGATGGCATTGATCTTTCACCAAACAATGCTTCTGTCGTTTCTTCACAACTTAGAATTAGGTCAAAAAATATTGGTTCGCTATGTGATAAACACAAGAACCCACTCCACTAGTCTATTATTTTTGCACAACTTTGTACTGATATGTCTTGTTGTAAATTGCCATTAGCGATTCTAATGTGTGGGAGTCCAGAATTTTTCATAGATTTTGTGTTAAGTGTTTGTTTTGCATATGTAAGTTGTTTTCTTTCCCCTGACAAAGAGCTTCCTTTGCTCATGATGTTGGGAAACTGTTTTGAATTTATAATGTTATTTTTGTTTCAATATATATATATATATATATATATATATATATATATATATATATATATATATAATGACTTTTATTAAATATTGCAATTAATTAATGTGCAGTTTGGTACTGGACAATATGCCCCACAGAAGGCTTGATTATAATTCAACGGTTCTGATTCATCATTCATTCAACAGGATTTTGTCTGGTATAAGTGAGGTGACTGCTACAACCACTGTGCTGTTATCAATTGTTTATACAGCCCATGACAGCTAAATGATTTGTAATAGCCAACAATGACTACTACACGATTTGTAATAGCCAACAGTGACTACTAAAAGATTTGTAATAGCCAACAGTGACAACTAAAAGATTTGTAATAGCCAACAATGCTACTAAAAGATTTTTAATAGCCAACAGTGACAACTAAAAGATTTGAAATTGCCAACAATGACTACTAAAAGATTTTTAATAGCCAACAGTGACAACTAAAAGATTTGTAATAGTCAGCATTGACTACTAAAAGATTTTTAATAGCCAACAGTGACTAAAAGATTTGAAATAGCCAACAATGACTACTAAAAGATTTCTAATAGCCAACAGCGACTACTAAAAGATTTGTAATAGCCAACAGTGACAACTAAAAGATCTGTAATAGCCAACAGTGACACCTAAAAGATTTGCAATAGCCAACAATGACAGCTTCAAGATTTACAATGCATGATGAAATTTTTGGTGAAAATTCTTAGGTTTATGATGCAAGAAATTCATTACATGTTAGATTATCTGGCTAAGGGCATATGGAGTTCAAGGCTGTCATTCAGATTAGGTGTATGGAAGTCAAGGCAGTCATTCAGATCAGGTGTATGGAACTCAAGGCAGTCATTCAGATCAGGTGTATGGAAGTCAAGACAGTCATTCAGATCATGGTGTATGGAAGTCAAGATAGTCATTCAGATGATGGTGTATGGAAGTCAAGATAGTCATTCAGATCATGTATATGGAACTCAAAACAGTCATTCAGATCACGGTGTACGGAGTTCAAGACAGTCATTCATCTCTGGGTGTAATTGGTTCACGAAGGTCATAATATTCTATACACCCCAATAAATTAAGATCTAAATAACAAAGTCTTGTGACCTGTGTAATTATCATCTACATGGTTTGCACCTAAAAAATGGTAATCACTGATCTCTGAAAGCTGAAACCTCTAAAGCTGGTGCCACCAAATTAGAAACATTGTAAAATTTAAGTACAGAAAGTACTCCCAAAATTAAAACAGTCTGGAATTTTTATATATAAAAGTACAGTTGTAATTTGATTTAGTAACAATGCCATTAGTGTGTGCTTGTACTGAAAGGAAGTGTCAAGCCAATCAAATGTTTGTTTCTTGCAATTTCAGATTTCTTTTCAAAACGGCACTTTTTAATACATTCAGAGTTACAACAATATGTGGTAAGAGTTTCACACATTTTCAATTTGATGATTATGCATGTAAAACTATTCACTGAGTTTCTGTAAAAGGCAAAGCATGGAGCTGGTCATATCTCAATTTTGCATGTTCTTAGACAATATTTCCATTTAATTTGTGGAATTTCCCAACCCAAGATGTGGGCAAAGATTATTTTTCTTATCCCAAAACATTATTATGACATGAATATTTTACCTTGCAAACCCTAATATTTTACTCAAGAATCCTCTGTATTACAAGAAATGACATTACAGATACTTACAACCGATAATGACAGCTGTTGCCACAGTCATTATTGTGGATCCCGGTTCACTGAGATTCAGCCAATTGCTAGGCTGATTTAAGAAATCAACAGCATATTTGAAGATAAATGGAACCTGCACATTCAAAACCTGTGAAAGATAAAAGCAAGTACATGTAATCACTTTGTAAGTAAAAGTACAATTCAAATGTAAAACAAAAGTCCCTCAATGGTACTGACATTCTACTGCTATGAAGATTCTATAGAAATTCATGACAGATTTCTTTCTTTCTTCCTTTTATTCTTTATAATTGCTACAGTAGTGGAACTGCCACTGATATTCTTGAGTAAGTCCAACATACCACACTTCTTTACAATCATAATTTCATTATAACACTGCACTCCTTTACAATCATGCCCATTATTAAAACACTGCACTCCCTAAAAAAAATCTAATCATTATAATATTGCATTCCCTCACTATCATGTCTATCATTATAACACTGCACTCCCTTACAATCATGCCCATCATTATAACACTGCATTCCCTAACAATCATGGCCATCATTATACAGTGTGACCCTGCTATAGCACGCTCCATTATAACATGAATTTGGATATAACATGGGTGCGGCATGGCTCCTGAAATTTAAATACATGTATTTTTCTCACACATGAAAACAAATTCTTTCTGAAAATTACCCCCAAAAAACGTAAAATGTTTATTATCATTTTGGGGAAGAGATCATGCATGAATAATACAAGATGATCATGGAGTGGTTACTGAAATTTTATATGTATTTTTCTTAAAAGTACAAAAAATCAAGTGTAAAATGTTTATTCTAGGATCATGTAGGGCTTTGTTAATGTCTCAAACTGCAATTTTATTTTCCTAATTGGTGGCAAATTATAACATCTGGCGATTTTTTATATTTTTCTTAACGACATTGTTGGCTATTTAAACTTGTATATACAACCATTGGTTTGGAATAGAGAAATTCAGAGGCCCCATGAAAGGAATCCGCAAACCTGATATAAAATGTACTGAAATTTATATACTGTTACATAAATAATTTCCTTGTCCATACTGACAAACCACCTTAACAGTGCATTGTTATATCATAATCTGCTTATGTTGACATCGAGCATGACTACTTATGCTGTGAGATATCCGATTTTCTTTCTTGTTGACATTTCTGCTAGCAGAGATCAACCGGACGAAGCATTATCTCATAATCTATCTTTCATCAGATTTTCGGCTGCTTGCTAGTAATTAGCATATTTACACAGACTGACATCTGTGTGTGGATGGTATGTAAAATTCCTCTTCTTTCCACTCAGAATTAAATCCTTCAGAACACCCACATGTTCTGTACTAATTCTTGTCATCAGACCAGAACACCTGCATCTCTGTCGTCCGTTGACCCTTTGTTAAACTGAGTGGAAGGCAGCATCACTCCGCAACCACAAATGTAAAAAATAAAACAACCTTACTTGGATCATTCAATAGGCAGGGAGGAACTGTAACTACAATCGACCAAATGATGACCAATTCCTTTTGTTTAAAAATGTACCCAGATAAAATAGTTTGCTGAAATTTCAAAGAAAACATTACATTTGAAGCACCAACTGTTATGAAAAAATACTAAGCAAATGGGAAAAAAAATCAATCTCAATCATGCAATACAATTATATGATGTTGCCGCCACAATAATTTGTTTGATTCTCTAAAGCTGGCCTTTAGCAGTGACTTCAACAATGCATGCACATTTCATCAGAAAAGCCGACTATAATCTTCAATAAAAACAAAGAACTTTTCTTCAAAGAAGTCAGTACCAAACTTAAATAAAAGCGATGGAATCTGATGGACTTTTGAATTTTCCGACATGACTGGAACACATTTACTGTGCTGTGAAAGTTTCCTTTTTGCAGGGAAAATGTTTGTGCTTATGAATGCTACCAATGGTGGTTTAAAACGCAAACTAACTTTTACCGACTTGGGAGGTACTGAAATGTAAATGTGCTTCATTATTCATTACGTGATTGTGCTATGTTTATCTAATGAATTCAGACCTATATGACCTGTGACAAAATTACTGAATATTTTAAATCTGTGATGATTTTTTCAATTGAATAACTTGTATTGTGGATTCAATGTATCTGATGAGATTCATGGGTGAGTACACAGTGATGATAATCTATCCATGCTATACATAAGACATGTATATATAAACAGTGTACACACATATGTACCAATCCATGATTCTCTAAATAAAGCAAAACATTATATATGCCTTATCTGTTTTCTCTACAGGTGTATTTCCAATTTAAGATGGTAACTGTGCCAATGAGGTACATACTTTACCACCTGCAGTTATTACCTACCCCCACCTCCACCCCGCAAATTTGTTGGGGTACAAGCATCATTTTCTTCAGCTAACTGACCATTTTGCTTATAACATGGTTCAGTCTATAACACGGTTGAGTTCTATGGTTCCAAACTTATTATCATGCCCATCATTATAACACTAATCCTGTACTATCATACCCATCATTATAACATTGCACTCCACTTAATATCATGCCCATGATTATAACACTGCATTCCCTTACAATCCTGCCCATCATTATAACAATACTCACTTACTATTAAGGCCATCCATATAACACTACTCCCTTACTATCATGGCCATCATTATAACACTTAATTCCCTTATAATCATGGCCATCATTATAACACTATTCCCTTACTATCATGCCCATCATTATAACACTACTCCCTTACTATCATGCTCATCATTATAACACTTAATTCCCTTATAATCATGGCCATCATAATAACAGTTCCCTTATAATCATGGCCATCATTATAACACTATTCCCTTACTATCATGGCCATCATTATAACAATACTCCCTTACTATCATGCCCATCATTATAACACTATTCCCTTATAATCATGGCCATCCATATAACACTACTCCCTTACTATCATGGCCATCATTATAACACTTAATTCCCTTATAATCATGGCTATCATTATAACACTATTCCCTTACTATCATGCCCATCATTATAACACTACTCCCTTACTATCATGCCCATCATTATAACACTTAATTCCCTTATAATCATGGCCATCATAATAACAGTTCCCTTATAATCATGGCCATCATTATAACACTATTCCCTTACTATCATGCCCATCATTATAACACTACTCCCTTACTATATGGCCATCATTATAACATTGCACTCCACTTAATATCATGACAATGATTATAACACTCCATTCCGTTACAATCATGCCCATCATTATAACACTACTTCCTTACAATCATGCCCATCATTATAGCACTACTCTCTTACTATCATGGCCATCATTATAACACTGCTCCTTAGCATCATGCCCATCATTATAACACTGCACTCCTGTACTATCATCCCCATCATTATTAGACTAGTCCCGAACTATCATGACCATCATTGTAACACTGCACTCCCTTAGTATCATCCCAATCATTATAATACTACTCACTTAGAATCAACAGGACCATGTTTAGAAGGAGCAACAAAAACAAGATTTTGAAGATGGACACCATAGTAGCCAATATACCAGCACCATTTTCTTTTAGGATCCATTTACAAATCATAACTAGGCTTTAAATGAAAACCACATGTCAACAGGGCTATCCATTCTAGATGAGTTAGCAAGAAAAAGATGTTCACGATGGCCACTATGGTAGCAATGTTGTCTGTCATATCAGCACCATTTATGACCATTTACATACAAAAATATTTCAATTAGAAAAACATGCAGATATGACCATTCCTTTATGAAAAGTTACAGACTTTAATGATGGTTACCATGACAAATATATTGGATGCCTGTGGGGCTGTATTTTCAATGAAGACCAAATAGATCATGGGGATGAAACTGTGTGCCAAGTTTCAAGACTCTCCTCCAAGTAGAAGTGAAGAGGTGATAACAAACAACTGCTAAAATTTGATATTCCTTCAAGAATACATTTCAAGGGGAGATTCTGTGTTTTCATATCCCACACTAATTCATAATAAAGAACATTCTGTTTGTCCCACCTCATCTGTGAACCCTGAGCCAAGTCACTGAGGGGTGGGGTGTAAGGAGGCAACTTAGATTGCTTATTTGAACTCTTTTTATGCCCTGTACATCAATACAGGGTCAAGAATCTGATTATTTCCAATTAAGTGCCAGTGGGTTGATGAGGAATTCATGTCCAAATCTGCCTTTTCATGTCTAATGCATGTATACTAGTACATGGTTATACACATGGATCCAATGTCCAAGTTATGATGCATGGGTCTCATTCAAAATTCCATAAGATATGTTTGGACATTTTGGTGAATGATCAAAAATACTCAGTCTTCATATCTGTAAGACAGTAAGACTAAGTAATAATATAAACTCGGGAAGTCTTATCTTGTTAGAAAGAACCAGTCCCAGTCCTTAATCCCCACATTATGTGGATGGAACAAATTGCTACAACCCTTATGCATATTTACAGACTAATTACTTCAACAAATACCAATCAAATCCGATTATGTCTCCTTGGTCACCCCACATTCTGTGGATGCAACAAAATTCTAAAACCCTTGTGCATATTTACAGACTAACTCCTCACCCCACCTCAATCATATCCTATGATGTCTCATTAGAAAAAGTGAGTTGGCTTGTTGGTTCTTTTTTACATAGAGACTCAAAACCACATGAAGAGTGGTGAGATATCACTGATCTGTATAGGCAAGCATCTTAGACCATACAGCCACCCAAGGCCCTTTTAGAAGAACAAAGTTGGTTTATTTTTATCTGTAGAAAGATGGCCTGATCGCACCATGATTTCAGTAGAACATAATGATTCTCCTCCAAACCACACTATAATGTATGGCATAATAACTTTTCAACACAAATCTTGTTGCTGAGAATGCTGCAGTGCACGAATATGATACTGTCATACTTATATTTATCCAATGCATGCAAGAAAATATAACATGGCTAAGATCTAACCTTGGAGCCGATAAGAAGTGAAATGGCAAAGATGACTCTAGCTTTGATTCCAGGTTTATCTTTGGGCCACACATATGATAGCATTGCCTTGATGATGTCCCATCCACGCACTTTGTCCGCACCCTGGAATTCATTCGGTGCTAGAGTGGATGCACCTGGGTGAAAACAAGTCTGACAGCCTGTTTTCTTGGGAAAAAGCTAGAAATATAATAAAGACATGAGAGTGTGTGTGTGTGTGTGTGTGTGTGTGATTTAGACTTTTAACATAACTTCAACAATTTTCCAGTCATATTGCTACAATGTCTGCAGTGTGGCAGTTTCAAGTGATGTCTAGTACTGGGGCATCATGCCGCAGACATGTAGCATGATACCCCACCCAGTCACATTATCCTAACACTAACCTCTTGAATTAAGACAAGATAAATGATGCATAGTAATGAATCAGATGTAAAGACTTAAACAAAATTATTAAAAAAACACTGTTCACTGACATATCTTCAAGATTCTGCATAAACAAAGGATTGCAAAACACATACTTATCCATTTACAGATGCTTTACACCTTTAGTAAATTCATACAATTTTCAAATATGTGTTTTAAACAAAAAAACTGAATCTGTTCAATTTCTCAGATTGGATGGAAGGAATAAAGTGTTTGCATTCCCATTATTACTGACAAATATATTACAGTAATTTTAATAATTTTATACTTTTTGTTCCGTGTATGCTTCTACTAACAAATTTTTTAATAATATCATTCTTAAACTGGATATTTCAAGTGGTAAAATGATACATACCATACATATAAACAATTTAAAATTTGATGTTACAAAAATGTACTCATCTTTTAATACTTACTGTTCTGTACCAACACTTACCTTTCTAAGTAATTTTGATGCTGGAAAAGATGCATTCTTCCTGTACAGTGCCTGGTGTTGTCTCGTCTAAAAAGTATCAAGAAGTATGTCTTTTTAGTTCAATATTGTGACAATCATACATTGACATCAGTCAAATTATCAACCAAAATTAGATGCATGTCCATGGCATGCATTGCACACCGCTACATTATGTTACTAGAGGTACAACCTGTTGGGGGATTGTTACAACACTGCATTTGTCTCTAAATCAGAATGGTCCAACTACAGGCCCATGGGTAATTTTTTTTTATACAATCATATATGTACGGCCTGTGAACTTTACACTCATGGTCCACGTGGAACACAGTGTTGAGGATGTTGGACCACCTTGCTCTAATGATCCAAATAGTGTATAAATGGTTATGAGGTAGTTTTTTTAACTTATTAAACTGAGGCAAGTCCTCTTTTCTGGGGCATGATCCAGGGTCTATGTTGGATACCCATGTGAAATTATCTCCTACCCCAAACATAGAACTGAAGGACATGAGGCGATACAATTAGGCATATAGCCAATAAAGAGCCAGGGTCATGTTCCTTTGGAAAGGAACTTGTATCTAGGTCACAGCATAGAACCTGTTGTGATTCCCACCCAGTAAAAATATATACAAGTACTATGCATGGGCTAAGACATGTGCTGGATGTAAATTTATCTCCTTATTTCCATTAGCGGTATACATGGTGATAGGGTGGAGATCCAACAATGTACAGAACCCAAAAGGCATGATCAATGGTCTGTTTGGGCTTTATGCCTAGTTTCATCTCTTTTCCTACAAACACATACACCAGATTTCTTCTCATGATGTTCTTCAACCCTATATTTGATTATAAGGTATACATCTCAACATTTTCAAGAACAGCCTGGGGAATTATTCCCCTATTCCTGGAGCATAACCTGAGGGTTGAATTAAAAAAATTACATTATAGTTCTGGGCTTTATGATGACACATGCCTTATTCAAATATTCATTTAAGCTATTTAAGAAATTATTTGCGATTTTTAGAAAAAAAACATCACCAATCCTGACTTCATTCCCTTCTATTATATCAAAATTGTAAAAGTATATCATTTGAATCAACAGACCATCCCCAATCATACACAAAGTTTTATGTATTTTCAGATGAGAAGGAGAAGCACTGCATTACTCAATGGACAGATGGAGGTGCAGACAGGCAGGACAACATAATCCCCACCTTTAAAAAAAAAGAAACAACCACCAGTAAGATTACTATCAGTCCATTTTTCCATATATCACTTGTCAGCCTAATTATCACAAGTTTCAAAATAGCTTCACTGATTTAAGTAGAAACATTCAACTGAAAGTTAACAAAAAATATCAACTGATGAAATATTCCTCATCCTGAAACTCTGTTGAGAGCCCTCAAAGCTCATAATGTGTGATCAAACTGATACTCTATGTGAGATTTGAAACTTTCTGAATCTCTTGGCTCAACTTTTATTCATTTTAAATCTTGACATTTGTTATCATTGGGTGATTTGACATTTATATAGTTCTTTACGGGGTTAAACTTTTCACTATCAGCTCACTATTTTCAAAGAAATTCCTAATTTGCATTGTGATAGCAAATTCCTTGGTGTCTGAAGTTTTCCCGATAGACGATGAAGAGATCTACAAGTTATTGTCGCCAGCAGCCTCTGTTTTGTCGGCAGCACCTTACAACTGTGTATCAACATAGCCATATTTTCAGCAAGGGTGATTTCCCCTGTAAATTACATATTACTACGCTGACAAAATTTGTTCATTATCTTATTTATATGTTTCGTGAAATAAAATAAAGAGCTGATTTTAAATATTTCTGAATGCAACTGTTCTTTTTTTCATACATAAAAGAAAACAAAATATCATCATATATACAGAGGGTTTATTTTGTATACATTTACCGGACGGCGTTGTTAATCTAGCATAGATGCTGTTGGGTTCATTCATACATGCTTTGTTCACAAAAACAGTGTGAGGGTGAAAATATGGAGCCTGATCTGATTCAGAATTCTGTGACAATTGAAACATACGATGATTATGACTTTGGATCAAAGCTTAAACGACTGAAAGTCACTGATAATGTTCGGGAACTCCAAACAGTCTTACGAGACAGGTAATACTCGTGGATTGCACGTGCATATTACAGTACCCTATTGTCGCTGCAATTTAAACATTTTTGTTCATTGATGTCACATCTGAATAATCTGCATGTAAACATAGAGTCAGGTAGTTCACATAGCCCTGAATGTTAAAAATTTGAAGAATAATTCTACTCAGGGTGAAAATATAGTACAGTTGCTTCTGATGTATAAATTTAAGTCCGTGATCAAATCTCATTGGCCTTTAACGCGGTATTTCATATTGTTGTCCGTACATAATAAAACCGTTCCGTTATTGCCGCATTGTTACAAATTGTGAAGTTTTTCTGACTTTTCTTCTCTCTATTCCTACGAAAAAATGTAAATAGAACGGGTTACTAGAAATGCCAAAATACACTTGTTGTGTAACCTAATACTCGTGAAGATAAATGTATTATGATTTTTTATGTGTTTTAATACTTATTATAAAAGCAAATTAAAATGTTATTTTAGTGATGTTTTTATAAGAATTATTTACATTTTTATATTTATTGCTCCATTCGTGTAATGAAGTCATGCGGTCATACTTGATTACCTCATTTTGTATGTCTGTTATGTTTTCATTTACTTAAAACACAAAAGTATATGACATTTCCACAAAAATATGTAAATATACATTCTAGATTCTTCAGTCATAATCATGCTCTTATATTTTAAGTTCTGACAGATAGCGATTTATCATACCTGTCCAATCTTAAGTATAATCAAGTATGACCAAGTGATGTCATAACATGGATTGCACCCAAAATTGGTAAAAGGTAAATTCTGATTAAAGGTTATTTAGACAGTCAAAGTTTGCTTTGCTTATGACTATTATTAAATCAATTACAAATCATAATTACAGGGTGTATTTTGGTGTTTCAAGTAACTGAAATAAAACTTCTTATGTCGGTCAGCCCAGATTACCATACCATGGGGGAACAACTCTGTATTATTGTGGTATTTACCAATCTAATTAAAATCAGGTCTTCACTGTCCTAAGTGAAGATCTGACAGTGATTACTTAGGGCTAATGTTCTGCTGACCTGTTATTACCATAATCACTCATTTTGACAGCCAATCAGATAAAATCTTATCATCTTCTAGTTTGGGAAACTGAGCATTATAGTTGAAGACCATCACTGTGCCAAGCAATTTCATTCACTTTCAGATTTTTGAAAGCTGCATTTCCATTGGCTAATTCAAAGGTCACCAGAACATGACCTCTAAGTGGTCATTGTCAGATCTTCATGTAGGACAGTGGAGATCTGATTTTAATTGGGTTGCAATATTTGCCTAACATAAGTATGGTAGCATGCACATATTATAATATATAAATTTCAACTTACCAATAAGATGGAATGTCCACGCTTGCACTGGCTGAATATTTGCACAAAAATAAAGGATGCAATGATTAAATTGAGTACTGGTACACTAATGTCAGTTAAGTTAAATACATGATAACAACAGCAGACATTTTTTAAAAAAGGATTGTATAACCTTGTATGAATTTTAAGTGCAATGTGGGCAAAGAAATCTGTATATAAATTCTATATGTATGAATCTATTATTAATATTATTATTATCAATTAAATATTACTGATTGAAATAAAGTTTTAACTATTATTGCTTTTCTATTTATGAAGGATAAGTAGGATCTTAATTTTGGTCCACATTGGCTGTCATTTTTTGTTTGGGGGTTACTGTTCGATCATACATCAGTACATTTAATAATATATCATAAGTTATATCACTGACGTAAAAAGAAAAGAAAAAATATTAATCAAGTAGTAGATATTTTGTTATTGATGCAAAAGATTCATATGATTTCTTAACTACACATGGTGTTTTGCTTTTAATGGACTGAAGGCACCATAGGTAAATATTTTTGGTTTGCTGGGTAATGCACAATATGTTGGATTAAAGGTTCAGCGTACATTTGAAATTTGTGGACTTCTCAAAACCAGTACTTGTTAATTTTAGTACAAACATCCTTTCATTCTGCGGATTGATGAACCCATAAGTCAAGGTGTTTTTGTTTGTTTCCTGAGTGCTACTAACATATGTTAGAGGACTTGAGTATAATTTTGTAATTTTTTTTGCGGTGACTTTTGTGGCATCACCGCTGAAGCCATGGAGTATGGTGAAGTTGTTTATGATGTGCTTAATAAAAGTCTTCTCATTCAATGGAAGAATTTAGCCAGTTTTGTTGGTTGTTGTTGTTGTTGTTGTAGGGTTTAACGCCATTTTTCAGCACACGATAGGCTATACATGGCGGCCAATATTAATGGTGGAGGAAGAACCCTGAAAAACCCAGGGAAGAACCACCGACTCACGAGAAGCTACTGGCAGGCTTTCCCACGTACCCACGCTAGCCGAGCCTTGGACTCGAACCCACGCAGACAGAGGTGAGATGGCAGTGATCCGTAACGGAGAGCTCTTTAGACCACTCGGCCACTCGGGGCCCCAGTTTTGTTGGTAGTCGTCACTTTGGAATTTTGTTACAATATATTTGTTTTTCAAAGAGTAATTGATTAGGTAGAAGGTTATTTAATATTTTGTTATCTTCTAACAGAGTCATTATTTTGTCTTGTAAACAAAATAAATAAATATTAATTTTTGTTTTATTCATAGGATAAAATTACTTCCAAAAATGAATGCTGTTTTGGACCATTTTATGATTTGTATAATTATTGGAGTAAATTGATGGCCATATCTACTTGTACAAATAGTCTGCTTCACAGTTTAAACAATTGGTGATATGACTTACACTGTTATTGAAATGTGGAGGGCCCATTAAGGATATATTGTCCAAACTGCGAGTTTTATTTCAGCATGGGTTCTTAGATCAGTTTAAAGGTAAATTCATAAACCCCGTCATCCTTTAAAACTAAAAACAATAAAGGTGTTTTCAAGACATTGGGGTATACAGTAAAGTTAACTATAAACATACCTTGTAATATAACATATGAATGTTATAAATCATAATTATATAATGGTTTAGCTATGACTTGGGCATTAATTAAGTTTATGAATTTAACGCTTGAATTTTGTTATTAAATGTCTTGCTTTTATGAAATATTTCATGAATTTTTATTTTTATACCATACTGCTGCCAAGGTAATGTGACATTCTGTTTAGAGCACCTACTGTCAGAGGTCGCCTTGGAATACCCAGCAGAATGGTGGTCACATTAATTGGAAATTAAAATCATTCATTGTGTACCAAATACTGATTTCTGATGCTCAGGGGTAAAAATCAGAAAGTAAGCAGGGATTATTCTGCAATAAAATTCTGGGGAACTCATTGCAATAATTGGAAATTTTTAATCTCAAACATTTTTCAGAATTTTTAACACACAGGCTGATACTTTCATTATAAACCTATATCTTTGTCACTTATAATTTTTGTCACAATATATTTTCAAATGATCCACACTATAGCAAATAAAAAAATATAATAATATGAACAAAAATTACTAGTTTAGTTTTGGTCATGTTTTGTAGACAGTTTGCTTTTTTTAAATAGTAGAAGTGGTAGAAGTTGCTGCTTTGTATTATTGGTTTTTAAAAAAAGTTTTTGTTTTAATAACAAGAATTTAATATGAGACAAATTTATCTGTTTATTAATCTAACATAATTAAATTATATTTGCATTACGGGGGTGGGGGCTGGAAAAAAAATTCATACGCATGAAGTTTGTAAGAGGTGACCTGTCGTCATTGAGTAGGAATTGCACAGAGAAATAAACAATGGAATGTTTGATTAAATGAAGACAAAAACATGTTTAAAGTACACTTGTATATGGACAATTTACATTTCTGTACCTTTATGTAATACAATCCAGAATATGTTAAGTGCTGTGCGTGTATATGAATTCAGGTATAGGTCAGATATTAGATAATTCTTGTATCATATCAGTCACATCCTTTTAAAAAACAGTAGTCCTCATTTAATCTATGTCCCATTGTCAACAAACAATTCACTAATGGTTTTTTTTTGCTACATGATACATATATTTACATTGGCCTAGTGTTTGCTCTGCTGGAGAGAGCAAACGTACTCATCTTAGAGAGACTACCAAAGGAAATGAAAACTTGTCAGCAAGTTTAACGTGCTGGCCCTTCTTAAACTTTTTTAATGGCCCGATATTTTATTTCTAGAGACTGTAAATTTAATTTGCGTTTTGTGCAGTCGTTGGTGGCCATTGTAAGCGTAAAGTTACTTTCCTGCATGATTTGGTAGTAACAGTAGACAATAGGACTGGGACTTTGCATGATTTGGTAGTAACAATAGATAGTAGGACTATTAGGACTGGGACTTTGCATTTTTGTTGACATAGGCAGCTTGTTGACAAAACTGATATTGATATAAGTAGATATGATTGTATAATAATTCTCTTTATATGAATAAAGTGCCCTATGATCTTATTGCATGGTTGGTTAATTTTACACTGAATTAAATTTGTTTTTTTAAGGATATGAATCTTTGCAGTATATTTAAAAGAAGTCATTAAACTAGAATTTAATGTCCTCTGCTTAGTCTTTCCATTTTTTATATATTTTTTGTGTGTTTTATATGGAGTTTAGAGAGACTGTGGCAAATTACGAAAATAGGAGAGCGGAACTTGATTTCTTTGTCTGCTGATCTGTCAGTTTTTCTTATTATTGTCACAGGAAAATATTACCCTTGCCTGGTCTCTTGGATTACCAAAGCAGTCCTATTAATCCAAGGCAATGTGGAGAAAGCCAGCTTTTGTCATGTTTTGGGTTTTATTACATACTTAAGTGCGAAATATAGAGACTTACTGGTGAAATAATTTTTTCTTCTTTTTCTATCTGATATTTTCACTTGTGAAAAATATATTCTTATGTTTTCACATGTGAAAATATAAGGTGTCCCATAATGCCATACAGTGGTTCATTGTAAATTCCCACAAAAGTTGTACTTGCAGCAAAAATGTGTACTTTGTGAGCTAGAACAAATACATAGAAACTGCCCTACATTACAGACATGAAAATGTATTTTTTATTAAGAAATTTGACCAGATGCCATAAGTTATTTTCCTTTACTTCCTTGACAACAGCAACAAATCCGCTGTGGATACATTGCTGCGTTAGACTTGTGTTGTTTTCAGAGATGGTCCAATAGTATACAAAATGACAAAAATGTAATTTACTGTAATAGATTATGTCACAACGATCTTACCACTTTTTTAAGTCATGTATATTTATATGATCTGGTTATGAAAGGTGAATTTACAAAAATGGGGTGGGGGTTAGTGTATTGTGCTGAAGAGTGAGTTAAATCCTCTAACTTCAGTTCTGGAGCAAGTTTGGTGTATAATAAAAATAAATTTTCTTTTCCTACAATAATACCAGATATATTTCATCTTATGGTACCAAAAAATATATATTTTAAGTTGTGGCTTTGCCACTCATTAAAATATCGTGTTTTGATACCACATGATGAAATATATCCAGCATTAATGTACAAAAAGAAAATATCCTCTATTCGTTTTATTTTAAGCTATGAATAACTGGATTTTCCAAGAGGAATAATTTTGCTAACTCACTAGAATAGACTATGATAAACATTTTTTCATAGTCCTGTCAACAGACATTTGTAATATATCAAAAAAACATTTGAGTGAATTTTAGTCCTGGCATAGTCTAGTGGTAAGTATTGCCGCCATGGACGGAAACGAACCAAGTTCAAATCCTGCCTATTTCTGAAACAAATTTTATATGTGCTGTTTTACCTTGAATTGGGAGGGAGAATTATTTTCAGATATTTTTGTGCAAATATACATAAAAAACACAGCAAAACAAAAACTGTAAACCATAAACCACTGACATTATGGCGTATAAGAAATGTGCTAGCTCAATACGTGATGCATTTTGCCAGCCAATACATTTAAGTATAAAATTAAAAGAAAATTTGCTTGCTTCAAGTGAATAACAGAATTATTTCATCTTATGGGTGAAAACACTTAAGTATTTTCACCCATTAAATGAAATATAATTGTTATTTACTCTTGCAAGCAAATATCCTCTCTGTAATATATGGAATCTCTCAAAACAAGAATATTGATAGGAAGCATGTAAAACAGCAACAGCCATTTGTGTATAGCATATAATTTGTGCTGGATAGCTGGTAGTTTCACAATACATGTACATGTATTAGGCTTTATCTTCCCTACAGAATTAAGTTTTTGAAGGAGTAACACTTATATAGAAAGGAACATTGAAGCTGTTGATATTATATTTTGTATAACATATACTCTAACAAGGTTTATTCCAAGGACTTTTAAGATTTTCTAACTGAAGCCCTAATATAATGAAAATATGGTTGGAGACTCTTTATTTTTTATTTTTAGCAAAAAATGGTTTGAAAATTGGTATACTATTTATAAACTATATTTTCCAGAGTTATGAATAATTCCTTTCATGGCAAAAAGTAAATGAAATATATAATGTTGGGACTAACTTTGTACAATATGTAGGAGTCCTGAACTCGGCGAAATCATTTATGAATAGATTATCTGTCAAATCCCAACCAGAAGTTTTTGGGGAAAAAAACTAGGATTGCAAAAGAGACCTTGCTTCTCCTCGAAACTAAGAAAGGTTGGAAAAATATTTTTTGTATCTTGGTGAAAGACACAAAAATATTAGAAACTAAACCACGAATTAAATGGAAAATGCACCTTAATCTGCCAAACCATTTGAATTGGACAAGTCATTTCGCCTTTTGCATACAAAATTACAAAAGATTCTAATCTAATTTGGTTTCACTATTAATTACTGCATAGAGTTTTTGCAACAAATACTTTTTGGAAACAATTTGAATAGTAAATAATAATAGTGTTCTTTTTTACGGATTCACATGAAACATTAATTCATCTTAAAATTGTTTTGGAATGATTTACACCAGTGGATTAGAAATAACAGTCATTTCGTGCATACCTTTTCACTTACATGAATAATGTAGGTATGTTGGAAGTAGGCAGTGTAATTAATTTTATCTTGCTGATATATAAATGATGGTTATTATATGCACCATGAAAGAAAGAAAATCTCCATCTCTACCTTTCTTTAAGTACATATTAAAATGAGACTACATTTTGAGATGGAATTAGCCAAAATTAACAATAAACTGGAATGTTTTGAAACTGGATGGCACACATTTATTCATTTAGTAGTATAGCCCAGTTATGTAGATAGTGTTCATTCTTGTTACGTCTTGTACTGTCTCTCATTTCAGTAGTTCAAAGTTTCGGAATGATGACAGCATTTATTCATCAAATGTTGTCAAAAAGATAAGATGTATTCCATGGAACCTTTCTTTAACAAGTTATTGTTTCAAAAAATTATGAAACTGTATCAAAGTATGACATTATGAACTTTTTGTCTTTCCTATATTGCAGTAATTTTCTGGTTTGGCGTAACTTATGTCCAGCATTTTCTTGAACTACATGTTTTATAAACTTTAGTTTTCCTACGTATATAATGTCTCTTTCAAAACAAAACCTATCAAGTAATTGCCAAATTTTATTTTGGCCACACAAATTTTAGACATTGTCATTGGTTCATTTTGATCAGTGATGAAAGTGAAAGAATGAGAGAGAGAAAAAGGAGAAAGAAGACTTTTAACACAAATTCAATGAAATAATTTAATTCTTGCATGCTGATGCTGCTCAAGAAAATTTAAAATAAAAACAATAACAAGCAAGGAATGTTTGAATGAATTCTTTTATTCCAGTAATTTAAATTGAAAACCAACCACAATTTACAGTATTTCTTAAAAATAATTGGATTTTAAATGCAGTCCATCTTTGCTGCCAAAAGAACAAGAATCTATGATGAATTATTGGGGATGAATGTGGATTTTATTTTAATAGTAGCAGTTACTTATCCTGTCGCTATTGCGCAGCTACCTATTTTCATGCTGAAAACTAACTCCCATAGTAGAGAAAAGCCAGAATAACAGTTTTCGGAATGAAAATAGGTAGCTGTGCAATAGCAGCAGGTAAGTATTGCATAATTAAAATTAGTTTTACCCCCCCCCCCCCCCCCAAACAAATTTCATGTCATGTCCATAGCAGGGTATCAACATTGAACACATGACGACTGTACTGTATATAAAGAGCTTAATAGCATGTCAGCACTCTGCTGTCTTTTTATGATGATTAAACATTCTAAAAATATAAAGAAAAAAAATTGCCTCCCAAAACTTTACAGATTTAATCAAACCTAAAATGTGAGAATATTTTGACAGTAGATACAAACTGAGAACTTGAATCTGCATATTCCACTTGTTCTCACGATTCGTGCAGTATCTCTAGCCTGCTCTGAGAACATGTCTACACACGTACCTTCACTATATATATTTTCCATCTGTTGGAGATGCAAACTTTTCTCTTATATTTAGCTTTGATGCACTAAAGCTATATTTCAGTTGGAAAAATGACAATTATAAGATTCTGATTCTCCATCATTATTGCTTGACCAGTTAGGATGTAGATAGTAGCATTCCATTCAGTACAGCGTATTAGCCATTGAAGCCATGGTTAATTTATGGGTTGTTTTAATGTAGCCATGGTTATGGGTTGTTTTAATGTAGGAAAATGGATTGGCAGTAATATTCATTGGTAGAAATGCAGTGTTACTGCACTGTAGGCATGACATGTTGAATATTTGAACTAAACATTATTACAGCTTCTTTTAAGCCTAACCCCCTTGTATAGCTTGTGAACCACTTGATTAAAAGTAGGTCATGTAGAAGTGCCCTCTCGTAAAGTATTGACTACATTTCTCACTTGTATGAAATATGTGTCCCCTGAAGTGGTTGCCATGACCTTAACTTGTAAGAAAATCACAAAATTCTAATTTGTCTCTAGAAGTTGTCTCCATTTTATCACGTGATCACATCCAAAATTTGGACTCTGCGAAGTCTAAGATGTGTTCATCTCGTATTTGGGTACTTGATTACTCGTTACAACAGTGCAGTGTTTTAAATAAATGCAGCGATCTTCTGTCCATGATAGCAGGTTCAAGTCAAAGGCAATGACAAGAAATTTTGCAATACACCTTTGGGTATCTTGTGAATGTGTTAATTCAAATATAAGAAAATATGTTTGTTTGCATATTTGTTATGTCCGAGTTTCTCAGGAATGTCTGAAGTGGTTTCAGTTTAAATGAATAAAATGACTGAAGCAATGGGTTTATAGTGGGTTCCATGAAATTCTTTTTGGTCCTTCGGGGACTCTTTGTTTTTAACACTACCTTTTATAGAACAGAGAAACCACTCTGGTGGCCTAGTGGTTAGAGCATCTGCCTCTGATGGAGAAGGTCGCAGATTCAAACCCTGACCGAGTCATACCAAAGACTTAAAAAATGGCACTAACAACTTCCTCACTTAGCATTAAGAGGTTAGTGTTAGGACTGGTCGGCCTGGTGACGGGATAATGTGACTGGGTGACATCATGATATGTGTCTGTGGCATAATGCCTCTAAATTGGCACACTGCAGATATCATAGCACTATGACTGAATTATTTTTAAAGCTACGTTCAAGTTCCTAATGACACAAACACAACACACCAAAATGAAGCGTGTTTTGTATTCATTATTTAATAATGGCAGTGATGCAAAGTAACAACAGTATCATGCTGAGAAATCACTGGCATCCACCATGCAAAGACATTAAGATAACTGCATTTCCATGGTCTTTTTGTATTGATTTTTATCTGTATTTTTATTACATATTGTTATATGAAATAATTAGATGTATAAAATGATGTTATTAAATAACAGTATAAGTTAAATATGGAATTTCCATGCAGATCTTAGCAGTATGCATGTAATCTTTCAGCACAACAGTGTTCTACATTGTTCTTTTTTCTAGCTACCATTAATAATGTATAACATGATTGTCAAGATCATAATGTGGCAACATATCTGGGTCCATGCTATTTGTTACGGGTAACCATTACAGCAAACAACACAGCCCCTGATATGCCTGCATATTATGTGATGATGGATCAGTGTTTAAGTTGTTTGCATTTGGACTCCATTTAAAAGCGAGTATTGAAGGTACAAATAGAGGAGGATTAATACATGTACATAGCTGCCAACCCTCACGAATTTGGCATGAATTTCACGACTTTTTCAGTGATTCATGGATTCATGCGGCAAGTCAAAAGTTCATGAATTCTCCAATTCTCAATTATTTTAAATCTTTCATAAAATAACCGATTTCTCTTTAAGTGCTAGTCATGATATTCACAGTTGCCGAAATGGTCCGGTTCTGCTGGTCACGATATTAGTAGATCTACAGCCAATTAGTACAGTTTGGCCCGGTAGCAAGCATTTTAGCCTATTTTAATCTATATGTATAAGAGTAGTTTTACAAATGCTTTGAAAGAAACTGGGGCCTAACTGGAATTTTGCTCTGTACATGTGTCACCAACACTGATTTGAGTTACCGTTCAGCATCGCATGTAAGATCTTGAAAATGTCTTCACCAACAAGGAAAAAGAAATGTGTTGCTCAAAAAGTGAAGTTTAATTTGGAATATATCAAAAATTGGCCATTAAACATTGATGTTCATCATGCTTTTTGCACCCAGTGTGCCATCGCAGAGACGATGTGAGGAATCACATTGGTTGCAAAAAACACATAGAAGTTGGGAAAATTAAGACTTCGCAGATTTCAGCTCTGGAATATTTTAAGCCATCAGCGGAAGACCTGCAAGCTACCAACGCTGAGGCTTTATTTGTGAGTTTTCTTGTCGAACACAATCTACCTTTATCAGCTGGAGACCATGCAGACATTTTTTCTGACAAATGTTCCCGGACTAAAAAATCGCTTCCAGATTTTCCTATGGAAGAACCAAAAGTGGTGCAGCTCCTGTGCATTCCTCACAGCAACAGTTACAGCAAAAGAGTATGTTCTCTAGTAAGGAAAAATAAGACAGACTTTAGGGTCTCCTTGGCTGCAGAAAATTTGTTGGCAATTTTAGTCATCAAGATCAACCAGCTGCAAGAAGTCTGAACTGTTTAGAAAACAAATTTACGATCAAGCAGTTGAGGAAGTTCAAGTCTGCCACAGTATCATATCTTGATAAATAAATATTTCTGCATATATATAGTGTTTTAGTTTTATATTGCGATCTTGATATAGTGTAGTATTGACGGTCAGAGTGGATGGAGTTATTGTCATGGTATTTTTCACTAATTCTTGTCCAAATTCATGACTTTTTATCCCTGTTTTCACTAATTGTGAGCCTAGAAGGTTGGCAGCTATGCATGTAATATCTATCAATAAAATTGCATGTAACTTAATATCTTACTGTCATTATAGTTGTCATTGATTTCTGTTGAATGCAAATCTTAAGATAGAAGTCTTGTACTTGGAATGAGTAACCATAGTGAGAACGTTTCATAAACGGTTGTCATCTTTCAGGCTTTGTTAATGTTGTGCATTCCCTGTCAGTTACATTTGAGTCTAATTTCCACATGTAAGAATGACATGACTTGAATACATGTTTTAAAAAGTTCACGTTTGAACTTTAAATTTGAGTCCGGTCTCTCATGGCCCTGAGCACAGATGTTCATCAATGTTATTCACTACAGACATTGTTGTTCAGATGCCAGACATATTGTATGAACTGTAATACATTCTCACAGTAAACTGTACTGATACAGCTTTGAAAGACCCAGATATTCCAAAATTCTATTCATGCCCAGAATTTGCATGATATTTTGATTTTTGTTTCATATTACTTCTAACTAGTAATTTCAAATTTAACTTATGAGCAGTATCCGGCTGTTGGATGTACGATTTTCCAATCCTGACTACTACAGAACAGTGAGCAGATTTGAAATTTCGTCACGAGCAGTGTCTACAGCAGGGTCAACAAAAATCAACATGGATGACAATGATGACGGTCAGACAAGTGAAACTTTGTTGTTATAAAGGGTCTAATCTAGGATATGCTATTGGAGGATTTGAGCTCATTTTGCAAAAATCATGACAAGACATTGCATTAATATATTTTCAAGATGTGCCTGTATTTCATCACTAAATCCCATCTACATGTATATTTTTAATATTTCCCTCATTTTAGCTCACATCACAGTAAAGGAGAACTGTTGCACAACCTATGGTGTCTGCATCCAAATGGATAAAGGCATAAAAATGTACAGCCTTACTGTATCTCAACCAAAATATTTTCCTAGGTTTTAGGCAACGGTTTTGGAATGTTTTGGGAATGGTTTATTTTGTAAATACTGGTTGTAGATTCATGAATAGGAGCTTTAGCATTTGACTTGTTTTGCACATATTCTGCATACTGTCATCCACCAAATCGTTAAACTTGGTGATGGAATGCACCTTGCAGTGCTAAGAAAAAACCATTAGACACTGGCCCAGGGCTGGTGACTAGGAAAAAACCCATGCCTAATGCAAATTCCACAAGTCTGGAATACATATGCCAAAAAAGCCCCCCTTTTTAATAGTATTTTTCACAAAGTTGCAATTGCTACACTTCAAATATACAGGGTTTTTTTAAGGTAATGCAAATGTCATTATTTTTCACTCACTAAAGACTAGATGGACCTGGTGTTCAAACTTCTACCTGATTCTCTCAGTGAATCCTGGTCAGAACTGAGTTGTTCTAGATGACAATAACGTTAGACTTGTCAGAACTGTATCTCATGCTGTCCAATACTGACGTATGCTTGCCTTTATTGAAAACTGAATATACATCATTTTGGTGTGTGTGTGCGTAGTTTGTTCTGTAATTGAGGGTGGGGGGGCTTTACAGGTAACACAGCGGTAAAAAACACATCTGTCCAGTATGGGTGCTAACCCTTCAGCATGACAAATCAACTGCAAACACAAGCATGTGCTTATTATTGCCTTTCAGTCAATTTCATTGCATAGGTCAATTAATAATTGGTATTTTAACAAGATAATGAATAAAGGGAACTAATCTGACTGTTCAGTTCAGCATGTTGAATATGTTACAGGTGGTGTTCCTATTTATTTTGACAGTCATGGTACACAGGAATGAAGTTTGTCTATATGTCGTTTGACGTATCTACAAAGAATTAAATGCCCCCACCTTTTTTGTTGCTTGTGTGCTTCACATCACAAAGTAGAGGTACATCAAACAAGACTTTTAAAATTTACTTTGCACGGCTTTGCTTCCCAAATTGCCTTAAAAAATGAATCACACTTGAACCCTATTCCGACTGCTGAATGAATCTTGCTTTCTGTTTTATATATTGAGTACTATCTGACTTCAGAGAAATGTTGCCGCTGTTCACAAACTTGTCAATAATCTTTAATGCATGTCTTATTTAAACATTCTCGATGAAGGCAGTGATATATAATAACTTTTGTTCATCTAGCATCTCTTTCATTTAACTATGGATATTGGGTTGATTCCACTTCGTGATCTTTACCTATGGCAAATTAGCACAACAGGCTCACAAACTGCAGTCTTTAAACAAATTACACTTGCTTGTCAGCCAGTTATCTAAAACAGGTGTTTTATACCTCACCTCTTAACCTTCTTTAATTAAACTTCCTAAATAATAGTTTTACATAAGCTCCAACCATGCCTGCTTACTGTTTATACAACCCATATGAAACTGGCATGCAGTTTTAACATAATGGTATGCAAGCACATCACACTAGTTGTCATCCAGTTATGTAAAACATGAAATGGTGGGGAATATTTATAACCTCTTAGCCTCTATCTAGTCTCCAACCATGACAGTTTACCATCTTGCTGTATGTAATGGGCATATACTGGTGGTCTTTATTTTGGTTCTGAATTTTGAAAATTACTGAATATCATGTTTTCTGAAACATGGCCATATCTTTGGTTTTGGGAGTAAAAATCACATTTTTAGCATGACACTCCGTGTTATGGCAGTTAAAGGTCTTTTCCTGGGCAAATTAATGTTTTTTCTGATAATCCCAATGGGCATCTCACTTAGAACACGGGAGGAACCTGATCTGAAACTAGAGGAGCCCTGGGCATCGGGCTATCAGATGTTTTTGAGGACTGATCTTGACAATTTCTATATCATCATCACAAAAATAGGTCACTATGATCTATATTTCATGATTCACTGACTTAAATTTGCAAGTTTGTTTCTGAAACTCAGTTCATGCTAGAGTTACATGTATCTCACTAAATGACTGCATGCAGCTTTATTAGTATCCAACATTTACAACAAAAGAAGGTCACTGTGACCTATATTTTACATTTTACTGGCTTAAATTGAGCTTTTGCATTTAACTCCTGACCAAAGAGGTTTTTTGCGCCTTCCATATATATACTGTTTTGGATTCATTAAACTTGGTGAGGACATGTATCTTGATAAGTACTATATGTACAACTCTTTGCAAAATCAGGTCACTGACCCATATTTTACTTTGAACTGATTTGGCTTCAGTTTTGTTTATATGTCAACCACTATTCATGCAGGAATCCTCAAGCTAAATGACTGCATTAGTACCACACCCTTACAATTAAAGATCATCACGACTTGCATTTCATTGACGCGGATTGAGTTTTTGCAGTAAGATAATGACAGGATAGTTTTTCGGGGTTGGGGTTTGCCTCATCCATATATATACCAGTACTGCTATACATAGAATCCTGAAAAATGGATTGGTTAAGGGAAGAATACTGCAGAATCATTGCAAATGTAGTTAAGATTGATCCAGATACCATGCTCCACTGCTTATCACCTTTGCTGTTCCTGTTTATGCTTGAATCACTGAACTAGATAATTATATCTACAGCTGTCTTAATAATGTGCCCATACAAAAAGTCATGTTCATTCGAGAATATATTTATTTATTTATTTATTTATTTATTGCTGGTGTAAGTTTTGTGTTTTTCCTGTTCATGCATGAATTAGTCAGCTTGATTTATGCATCTCAGTACAACACCCATACCAAAAATATCACTATAACATATATTATTCATTTCGAGGGCCACAAATGGTCTAAAGCGCTCATCGTGGGTTCATCATTCAGCAGTTAAAACAAAGAAATGGGCTTGTCATAAATTCGAGGAAATTCTTTTAATAGGAGCAGTTCCTTTAAGGGATTCATTTTATTTTTCACTTCACTTGGAAGCAAAAAATGACTCCACGCGATATGCAGGATTTGTTATGAAAACCAAGTTAAAAAAATATAGAACTTCCACTTTTTATTTGATTGCTATAAATATTTTGGAAAATGAAACCATGACAATTAATTTCTCAAGATGTTACTAAACAACTTAAAACTTTCAAAGTACAAGCAACCAATGAAATACTGATTTCCTTCTGAAGATGTTATGTTAGTGGTGTCATTTATGGCTATCATTGCTGCAAATGATGAAATTTGCATTGTTTCTCTTTTTTTTTGTCTCCGTAGGGAACATAATTCAAAGTGTTTGTGCTCGCACACAGTGCTGCATCATTTGTCCATGGCAGTTGATGGGTCTCCAGCTTTGCAGGACTACACTTAGTCCATATGTACATAGTATGGTCGGACCACTCTGGTTTCCTACTGGTTAGAACAGATGCTGGAAGTCACAGGCTTGAACCCTGGCCAGGTCATACCAAAGACTTATAAAAATGGTACTAAGAGCTGCCTTGCTAGGTGCTCAGCTTTAACACATTAGCCCCTGCCAATGAGTGTAAGTAGCAGGAGGTAGTAGCCTACTGCCAAGCTCTGTAGCGTCAAGGTCATGTATGATACACTAAAGTGGGTGGTATTATAGAAAGGTAGACAGATGTAGCTCTACAATGATACCAAATAATCTGGAAATTCTAGCTGCACTACAAAATACAGAGGGAAAAAGCTCATTTCTTTGGACCCAATTTTTTTCCACCCAAAATTCACCTGTGGTTGGAATCCGATTTTGTGTCCTGATTTTAGACTTTTTGGTCTCAGACCAGTATGAACTGCAAACAGACAGATGAACTTTTGCAAAAAGTAGGATAAGATGGGCATTTGGAATAAAGAATGGTCTTGATATGAAAATAATGGATCCGTTAAGCAAAAAAAAAGAACTCTCAACTTTTACCGTTCTGCTAATGTGCAAGCGAAATAGCCAATGAAAAACAATGTTTCTAACACTACTAGGCATTATGTTATTTGAAAATGACCTGGAAGTTGATGTATTAGGATGTATTCAGAAATGGCTTTCAAAATGTGTTTCCTACTCGAATTTCAAGCGAAAACAACAAAATCTTCCAGGGCTTAAGTGTTAGGACTGGTCAGCCTGGTGTCAGGATAATGTGACTGGGTGGGACATCATGCTATATGTCTGTGGCATGATACCCCAGTGCTAGACATCACTATAAACTGCCACACTGCAGACATCATAGCAATGTGACTGAATTTTTTTTTAAAGCTACATTAAAAATCCAAAACTCGAGCACATAGTATGGTCGTTAACTGACACTAATGTAATGCGAGGGCTGTCCCAAAGTTCAGTAACTCA
Source organism: Sinohyriopsis cumingii (assembly GCA_028554795.2). Lineage (NCBI taxonomy): Eukaryota > Metazoa > Mollusca > Bivalvia > Unionida > Unionidae > Sinohyriopsis > Sinohyriopsis cumingii. Next base: position 77,712,999 of record CM068829.1, on the reverse strand, counting down.
AAAGCTGCATTAAAAGTGGATGCATTCACACGTACATGATGCAGTGACTATTCAAATGCCAATTTCTGATTTGATTATTCTAATCGGCAATAGTCTGTACAGTATGTAAGCGATTTAACTGTTTGCTAACACTAAGACTGCAAAATTTATTAAAATTTGTAAATGTTTACACAATATAGAATAACTGAAACAATGTCTAGTAATCTAGTGATTAGAAATTTCACTTCATGACTGGAAATTTTCACTCACCTTTTGAGTTGTATGAATGAATTTTCAAAACCATGGTTCTAGCATATACCCTGGTTACATATTCCACGTGTTCCTCACATACATTTTATACACCATTGTTATTCTAAAATTTCCTTAATCTTGACTAATGGGTTGTGCACTAAATATATGTTAATACTTTATATTTTATCATCCTAGATGATACTTTTATCCTTTTTACAGTCTATTCTAGATTCTTGAACTTTCTTTTTTTTTACAGAAATACAAATAGGAGTGATTTCATCTTTTATGCAGATAGACTGGTAAGTAGGATTATAGGATACTTTGGATTTTGTTAAAAATCAAGATATAACTTGGGCTAAATTAAGTTAATTAGTGTTTGTTTATTAGTTTGTCTGGGGTTAATATGGTGTTTTGGTATTTTGTTTTGATCAATTTCTTTGATACCTTTGACTGGTCACACAACTTTCTATGTTCATATATCCAGATAAGTACTTTATTCAGTCCCCCCAAAAATAAAATTGACTTATATTTCACAAGTAGTGTTTGGTCTTAAGTTTTGCTTTTGTGGTTGAATTTCTCAGACTGTATAATCATTTCACCATGGAATTCTAATGAGAGGTAATTAATTATCAATCAATTAGCCATTTTGAAGATAAAGAGAAGAAAAGACTTTAATATTTGAAATTCAGATATCATATGTTTGAGGGATATTGGTTGTTGCTTATTATCAGAATAGGATTATCAATAATGTATGTTCATCACTTTGATACTGTTTAATGTACATGTACCTAACCTGACCAACATTCAGTATTCTCAGTGAGTTGACTTGACAGCCAGCCATGACCAACAGCTTTAGCAAGTAGAATTTGCATGCCTTTTAACTTTCTTTTATTCTGCTCTCTTCTCGTTATTTGGTACAGAAGAAGGAATTAATGTGATACTACAAAGCTGGTTATTTTTAATTGATTGTAACAATGAAGCAAAAACACTTATGTAAATTGCAGATCCAAACACTGTTGACACTTAATTATGTTCTCATGGAAATACTTTGGCATCACTTTGACAGTTGATTGACACTTTTCATTTTGAATGCAAGAGGGCATAACACTTGATTTCACTTGACAAGACTTGTTTAATTGAGATCTACTGTATTTCTTCAGGTGTTGCCACCATTAGGCATTACCACCATTTTCATTGCTCAATATTATCATATATTGCTATTTACACATTTTAAAAGATAATTTGAGCAAAATGTTTGACTTATTCCAATTTGCAAATTTAATAATGTTGATTCCAAATTTTCCAGTCACTAATTGCCATTTTGAATATATAATGATTGATATATCAAAGTTTCATTTTCCAGTTTTGCTCATTACTTTATTTATATTCAGTAGATGGGGACCTATTTTTGGGATATTTTCTATCTGTAAAAAATGGATTCACAACTGTCCTTGCATTATAATTTGGTTTGTGAGTTATTTGGGTGTGCTAAAATGAAAGAGCAGTGTACCTAATTGAAATTTTTGTGTTTGCAGAGCTTAAAGTAGCTGACAATAAATAACTGGAATAGCTTTTTTGGCCCAGAAGTTAACCATATGTATGTTTGAAGCTTAACTTTCAAATGCTTATTCTTGAATCATTGAACTTGATAAATGTATGCATCTCATTTAGTGGAAGCTGCAGTAGCTTCGTGGTTGAACATCAAACTTGAAATCCAAGGGTTGTGGGTTTGATAACCGCCCAGGCCAGCCAAGGTTAGCTGACTTGGTGCTGTGGTTCATCATTGTCTCATAAAATTGGGTCAGACAAGAGGGAGGGGGATGGATCTTATTATTATACCAAACTCTCTAGGCTGGAGGAGAGCCTCGCAGACCCACCTGCTGAGTTCACTGCTAAAGACAGTTTGTTACCTCTACAGGAGGAGTTACTGGTTCATGTTTATGCCCCGTCCTCAAGTTTTCCCCCACAACATAGACATTGGGTCACATAGTCATGCGTCCCAAGAGAGGATGCAGGGCGAAGACGTCTTTTCTATAAATGTTGATATACACGAGTTTTGATACAGAACAGGCCGATGTGGTACCCCCTCTGTTCAGGTCACTGCCACTTCTCACCTGTCTGTGAAGATGGCAGAGGAGGAGGAGAGAGAGACCAAGAACACCAGTCCCTTGCATCCAATCTTGACTCTTCTAAACTGGTCAACAAACTAAATGATCATGACTATCCTGACTGTCTTCAGGGTCCATTGGCTAAATTCTTTAAAACTGCACAACCACAGTCAAAGCAAGAACTTCATTTCAGAATTGCTCTATTCAGGTAGGTCCTAAAAGGGCCTGCAATACGGGTCTAAGGAGGAAGGTTTTGGGCCGTTCCTTAGTTCAAGGGTGGACAGCTTTGGGGATTCGCTCCCTTTCCAGCCAAATGAAATTCTATAGTTGGTTCAGGTCGCCAGTCTGAACCTTTGTTGCACTGACTTGGTCAGGCATAACAGTTGATGACTAATCCTTTCTATCATAAAAGATGGCTACCAGCTTAAGATCTCCCTCCTCTAGTAAGGTCACTCATTCTCTTCCAGTTAAATCTGGTACACTCAAAGGAAAGATTCGCTCCCTACTTTGGAAGGGCACAGTACAAGGGTGTTAAATGACAGTCTCCAGCCTTTTCTGATTCTCCTGGGCCCCAAGAAAGGGGAGAGTTCTAATTATCGACCTTTCCACCCTAAGCAGATTTATGATGGATGAACCATTCAAGATGGAGACCACAGCCTGAGTTAGGAATGCCATAAGACCTGGAAATTGGTCCAGTGATCTTCAAGATGTGTATCATCACATCCCTATTTTGCCTCCACACTTGGAGTACCTTGAGGTTTTCTTGCATAGGGAGGTTTTCCACTTTTAAACTTTATTGTTCTGCCTTGCCAATGCATCTATAATTTTTACCAGGGTCATGATGAATGGCTGGAGAACATTTAAAGTCACTATGTGTCCGAGTTTTATAATATTTAGATGATGGCTGGTTCGAGTTCCTCAACCTTGATCTATCTTGCTGATGGTCCTTAAGTCTTTACCTTCTGCAAGTACTTGCTGCCCTGGCTACTAAGCCTGATTAGCAGCCTGCCTTCTAGCAGCTGTTTGTAGGCTGAAACCCAGAGCATCATAATAGCTGCCTGAGTGAGAACTTCTTGAGTTATTTACATGCTGTCTACATTTTCTGTATCAATTTTGTCCATGCAAACTATGTAATTTAATGAAAAATAACATTTTAAACACTTACCAATGTTTTGTGCCACTCATTTCCACCACCAAGTACATACGATCCACAGGAATCAATGTTTATATTCACATATTTATAATAAAAAATATTTCTCAATATATCTGTGTTTAAAATGTAGATTAGATTACTTTTCTCACCACTATTTTGCACACCAATATGTCCACTATTTTATTGCAGATTTGGTAATTTTGTATGATACAGCCTGAAGCAAAAGAAATCTATATCCCTTGCAGTTTCTTCTAAAATAAATGCTGGCCCTGAAACTGCTGTAAAGTCGTCCACATTTACCGGTCTCACATGTTCCGACAAGATTTGATTGTTTTGCGTTTCATCCTCGGATTCAGATAAAACTGAAATGTCAGGTGTCGAAACAGGACTTATACTAATGTCCAATCCTTCATCTTGAATCTGGTTAAAATCAATATCATCACTTTCAAATCCTTCAAAACTTCCATCAGAATTGTTGTCGGAATACATGAATGTTGCCATTTTGTTTTACTGTCACCATTGACCTCGTTTTCAATAGAATTTCCCGCTTATATGCTGTAAAACTACTAATAGAATATGTTGATCATTTTATGTAAGGACTATTTTCATTGCCAGTTACTTCGCTTGGTATCACGAGAACTGCAAAGAGACCCCTTGTATTCTCTGCTTTCTCTCGGTCTTTACTGAGTAGACAAGATTGTGTCCCTGTTGGGAGCATTAATATTAAAGACCACATTGTCAGCTAATATTTCTCTTTTTGAGGGGACCTTGAACTCTGCTCTGATTTCTCCAGGTCTGGATTTCCACCATCATCTGATATGGTGGACAAATCAGGACCATTTTTTGGGCTGGTGTCCCCATCCCTGAACCAATCTCCTACCTGTTCACAGAGGCATCAGATTAGGGAACTCATCTAGAACCAGAAGGACTGATGCTTCATTGTTCATGGTTCCAGAGAATCTACCCTACGTGTTAACAATTTGTAAATGGTATCAGTGTTCTGAGACTGACTGCTCCGGTGGCCTAGTGGTTAGATCGTCTGCCTCGGATGCGGGAGGTCATGGGTTCGATACCTGGCTGAGTCATACCAAAGACTTACAAAAATGTTACTAGCAGCTGCTTCGCTTCATGCTCAGCATTAAGAGGTTAGTGTTAGAACTTGTCGGCCTGGTGTCAGGATAATGTGACTGGGTGGGATATGATGCCATAAGTTTGTGGCATGATACCCCAGTGCTATACCATCACTATAAACTGTCACACTGTAGACATCATAATGATATGTCTTAAAAATTGTTAAAGCTATATTAATAATCCAAATCACACACACACACACTTTAAATAATTTCACATGAATTCATGGCATCAATATTTTACTAATTGAACAATTCAAAAATTCAGCATAGACAATTGTCTCACGAAATGTTGCATTTTTGTATATAAAAAGGAATCTTGTTTGTTAGGACTGCTCCGATGGCTTAGCGGTTAGAGCGTCCGCCTAGGATGCAGGAGGTCGTGAGTTCGATCCTCGGCTGAGTCATACCAAAGACTTTCAAAAATGATACTAACAGCTGCCTCACTTGGCGCTCAGCATTAAGAGGTTAGTGTTAGGACTGGTCGGCCTTGTGTCAGGATAATGTGACTGGGTGGGACATCATGCTGCATGTCTGTGGCATGATGCCCCAGTGCTAGACATCACTGTAAACTGCCACACTGCAGACATCATAGCAATATGACTGAACAATTATTAAAGATACATTGAAAATCCAAATCATGCACACTGTTCTGAGACCTTTATGGGTGCTGATGGTCTCATCCAACAACATATCAGTGGTAGTGTAGCAAGGAGGCACACATGTACCATCTTTCTTGAAACCTTCTTCACTGGGAATTACCATCTGTCTGAGTTAGCCACACTCCCAGCAGAAAGAATATTTTGGTGGACGGTCTCTCAAGAAAAGAGTCCTCATGGAATGATTCCCTCACCAGTCTGTAGCAGACTTCCTATTCCAACATTGGGGGACTCATTGGTGGCCTTGTTTGCCACCAAACTAAATAACAGGCTCCCTTTTTATGTTTTCCCATTACATAAATTTAGAAGACTTCTGCAATGGTCACTTTCAGCCTGCAGTGGGATTGTCTGTTCCCCTGAACCTTTCCTCCTTTCAGGATGATCCCACGGGTTCTATACGAAGTCAGGCTCAGCTCAGTTTGATCACCCCTCAGTGGCCCCCATGATCATGGTTCAGCTATCTTCTGCTGGTGGACTGTTACAAGACCATACCTCAAAAAAGGGACCACCTGTCAGCACTTGGATTCTCAGATTCTCCACCTTCATGCTTGGCTCATCTCAAACTCTTTGCGAATAAAAGTTTTCAGTCAAAGTTGCCAACTGCGTCATTCATTCCAGGAGGATAGGCTATCAATGTCAAAGTTGTATGATTGATAATGAAAAAGCTTTTGTGATTGGTGTAGCAGAAAACTTGTCATTGCTAGATGTACCACTATGAGCTTTGTGGTTGATTTTCTTCTCTACCTTTTCAATGAAAAACAGTGCACAGTTTCTACTTTTATGGGCTATCAAGCAGCCCTTTCCACACTCCAGAACTTTCAAAAGGCCCGATCATCAGGTCAGACTCTTACTTAGCAGACTTGCTCTGGTGGTCTAGTGGTTAGAGCTTCCGCTTCAGATGCAGGTGGTCGTGGGTTCGATCCCTGGCCAAGTCTTACTAAATACTTCTAAAAATGGTATTAACAGCTGACTCAGTGCTCAGTGTTAAGAGGTTAGTGTTAGGACTGGTTCGCCTGGTTTCAGGTTAATGTGGCTGGGTGGGACATCATGCTACATGTCTGCAGCATGATGCTCCAGTGCTTGACAGCACTATAAACTGACACACTGCAGACATTGTAGCAATATGATTGAAAAAAATCCAGATCACACACGCACCTGATCAGGTATTTTGAGCTGCAAAGACCAATATCATACTCTGTTCAATGAGGGTGAGTGTTCCTTGTGTTTGGTTTTTATTTTCCAGTTGTGCAATCATCAAGCCTCCCACCAAACAGATAAATTCAGCTATGCAATAGCAACTGGTATGGTATTACTGATGTTAAAAGGGGTGGGAGTGGGGTAGATTAATTTCAGTGGTGTAATACAGTTTACCTGTTGCTATTGCCAGATTCCCTCCTCTGTCCCCACACTCATGTCCCACTCTTCTGTTCCCTCACTCATGTCCTATTCTTCTGTCCCCACACTCATGTCCCACTAAGTGAAGCTGCCCTATTGGAAAAGAATGAGGGGGCCAGTATGCATGGGCAAATATGTGCTGGGTGCCCCAAGTGTGATACGGTGTGCTGGAATTCTTCTGGTTCACCCTAACACAACGATGAATTTTGTCATACAGTCAGGGTATTTTCCTCTTGGAAAATTTACAATTATGCAGTAGCAACAGGCAAGTATTACTTCATTAAAGTGAATTTTTACACACCCACCCACAAAAAACCATGTTAAAACCAAGAACAACGCATTTATTATCACTGCTTCGGTGGCCTAATGGTTAGAGCGTCCACCTCGAATGCAGGAGGTCATATGTTTGATCCCCGGCCGAGTCATACCAAAGACTTACAAAATGGTACTAGCAGCTGTCTCGCTTTGCGCTCAGCATCAAGAGGTTAGTGTTAGGACTGGTCGGCCTGGTGTCAGGATAATGTGACTGGGTGGGACATCACGCTACATGTCTGCGGCATGATGTCCCAGTGCTGGACATCACTATAAACTGTCACACTGCAGACATCGTAGTGATATGACTAAAAAGTTGTTAAAGCTACATGAAAAATCCAAATCACACACACTTACATGCAAGGTCTATTTGATCCTCAGTGGAATCTGCGGATCTGATGTTCAATACGGCTGCCATGTTAGCAGTCTTGAACATCTTGTTATGACTACTTCTCCTGAATGGATTTTATAATCATATTGACATGGGGTGTTTGCCAAAAGACTTGTATAGTCAGGTTGATCCTAAATGAAAATGGTTATGCTAGGACATCTGATAGGGCCACTTGATTGGTTGATCCTATTAGCATGGGTTTCAGTAAAAGACTTCTTAAGTTTAATTGGCCCTAAATGAAAACGGTACCAAGCTGACAACCAGTTTGGGCACCTTTGAATCAGTCTTGAAAATCTTGATATTGCTACTACTCCTGAATGGATGTCTAGTTGGTCTTGAATAAAAAATAGTCCCATTCAGACATGTATGTCCACTTTGGCAGTCATCTTGAAAATTTTGTGTTTGCTATCCTCCTGAATGGAAAGTCACACCAGCATACTGTTTTCACTGGAAGACTTCTTATCATGTCAGTTTGGTATTGAATAAAAATTATGCCAATATAATGTCCAATATGGCCAGCACAGTGGTTATCTATCTTGAAAAACTTGTTACTGCAGCTCTTTCTAAAAGGAAAGTCATCATGGTGGGGTTTTCACCAAAAGACTTCTTAAAGCATCCAGTTGAACTTAAATTGTCTGATATCCAATATGTCCATCACAGGAGCCATCTTAAAAAAACCTATTACTACTCCTCGACGGCGAGTCATATGAACGGTTGCGTTTTCCCCGGAAGACTTTATATGGTGTCTATAAGGTACTAAATGAAAACAGTCCTGATCTAACATCCAGTATGGCTGCCATGGCAGCCATTTTGAAAATCTTGATGTTGCCATGCCTTCTATATGGAAAGTCATATTGACATGGTGTTTTCACCACAAGACTAATTACAATATTTGGTTGGTCCTAAATGAAAATGAAATGAAATGATAATGGTGCCACAGTGAACATACTGAAAGCCATGCTACTTATTCTTCTGAACAGATGGTTGTATCAACATGGGTTTTTCACTGAAGTCTTTTAATGATGTCTGGTTTATCATGGATGAAACTGGTCCCAGGCTTACACCAGTATTGGTTCCCACAGTGGCTAATTTGAAAATCTTACCATTAAAGAATAGCAGAAATGGTATCATTATTCAGCAGTTATAAAGAAGAAATGTTCTTATTTTTAATTCATGGAAATTTGTTTTGGAAAGTAGTGTGTCCGCCCCTTCAAGGGACTCTTGATTTCATTCTAAGTGAGACTAATGCATAATTATCTTGCATCTGATATGGGGATCTTTTTTACCGCTCAGGAGGCTCATTTGGATTTGGAGTGAAATTTATGCATATTAATGATGTAATCTTGTAGCTGGTTGGTTGAGCTTGTCAACAATCTAGTGACTGTATGTCCAATCAGATTTTCATCAGACTTGTTAAATAAACTTGTATCTGATTGTCTGAGCTTGTTGTCACTCTGATGACTGAGTTTCAGTTGGATTTTGCTCCACCTTATAGTTATACTATTACTGTGTTATAGATGGGATCTGTGATAAGAGATACCTGCTCACACAATTGAGATATCTTAAATCTGATTGGCTGAGCTTGGTATGCCTCTTTAGATCATGAGTTTATTTTTCATCCAGTTTCTTTAAAACTTGGTGAATAACATTATATCATCAAGATCTTGGGTGATTTGGTTATGAGCAAGAGACTGCATTATAATTATGCCTTTATCTTAAGAAATAATTTTTGGGGGATATAGTGAAAAAGCTAAAAATCAACATAATACATGTATAAAGTTTGAGAGATACATGTACCACAGTATGCAGTTAAGTCTAATGTGCAATGTTCTTGTTTACATCTTGTATACATAGTCATGTACCTGGAACTATGAAACTTAGGGGTGGTGATGAGTAACCATCTTTGAAAAAGTATGTCACTTATTTTACTTTAGCTGTTGATGCTAGAATCATTAAACTGGATGCTTGTATAAATCTCTGTTGGTGCCATATTCTTACAACAATAGGCCATTGTGACCTACGTTTCATATTTTACTCACTTGGGTTAAGTTTTGAGTTTAATTCATTACTATGTAGGATTTTGCATGCATTATTCTGTACATACATGTACTGTTATACCTTGAATCATGAGACTTTGTGAGAGGATGCGTTTGGATGAGCACAATTCCCTCATTGCAGAAGTAGGTGAGTAAAATATTCATAATTGTATGATTGTAATTAGGAAGCCATAGGAGACCCTGTGACAGTGAGAATGGTACATAAATTTGATCCATGTGGGCCCTTAGAGACCAAATTCTTGGAAAGTTAGAGAAATACTGTAAATGGACCCCACTGCTAGGAGTAGCTATATGTAATATTGTTTCAGAACTACATGTATTAGATTCTAAAATCACCATATTTGTGAGACATATTGGACAAGTGAGCTGAAAACTGTCTAAGAACTATTAGCTAACCTGTTAGACATTAGACATAAAGCACCCATAATTATCTCATGCATTTCTTTGCTCATGTTTTCCAACTTGTTTGAGCACATGATGGCCAAAGAACACAAGACAAAAATGGTGTGAAAGCTTCTCTCCAGGACTCATAAAAAAAAAGCTATACATAAACAGTTGCCTAAGGGTCTGTATTGTAGACATTATGTCAATATCTTGCACTGTGGTTTATCTGGACATGTGTTATTTTAACAGGGAAAACCCTGGAAAGAACCACCTACCCATGGGAAGCTACTGGCAAGCTTTCTCATGTACCAACATTGGCCGAGCCTGAGACTCGAACCCACACAGACAGTGGTGAAATGGCAGTGATCCATAATGGTGAGTGCTTTAGACCACTCAGCCACTCGGGGCCCCCCTAATGTAGTTAAATTTGGATGCAGTCGGTTTTCCTGGCTTTTTTCTTTTGATGAATCGTTCAGTTTGATTGGAAGAGTTCATCAGCTTTGGCCAATCAAAATGTTTATTACACTGATTGACAATTTTTTTTTTAACAAGACTGTTCAGCCAGTTGAATTTTGGTTACATTGAACAAGTGCTCACTCTATGTAGAAAGTGAGTGAAAGTAACATGCTCGAGGATTCAAAATTTGTTCAGTCGATTTATTATCTTCAGCTTTGTTTCACCTCTTGTTTAAAAATGCCAGGTCTTTGCTCTTTCAGTGATTTCTGGCTTGAACAAGAGAAATACAAGGAATTGCTGAAAAAGAATAAAACATGATAATGAAAGGCGTTTTGTACATTGTTTAAAAAGGCGATCAACTTGGCTTTTAGTCCGAGTTTCCTCTGACCCTTGCCATTCCTTTTTTGATATTTGGACATTTATGTTGGGGTGTAGGGTCAGAGTCAATGCCCTATCGAAAAGTTGGAATTTGCCTGGGAGCATGCGGTAACTACATATTAGCCGGCCTAGCTAACTCGAACGACCTTTCATCGAGACATACCTGCATGAAATTGATATGAATATGATTTATTTTCCCAGAAATTATGATCATAGCATTTGTTTTAATCCGCTGACAGACGAGGCAAAAGTACATCATTGCTGAAGTTTGACCTGGGTCTGACATTTGCATTCCTAGTCATGTGACTACACCACTCTTGCAACCTACATGATTTTTGTGAAAACGACTGAAAATCTGTAAATGTTGCAGTAATTTGAAGAAAACCAGATTCACTATGCAGAGAACACATGTCAATGTGTTAGTCACGTGACACCAACAAAAGCATTACTGACACATGCTTGAAAATGGTTTTCTCCACCCTGCTGCAATACTGACAGGTTTCTGGTCATTGTTCTCAGAACAAATATGTTGAGAATTAAGTGTGCATTATATGTATTTACAAACATTAAGTGACTTCTTTATGATATGTCCAAATTATATTTACAACAACTTTGTAAATTTGTTTAATGTCGATATCACATGACTATATGACCTCTGATGTCATTGACATGTTGGTTGCGAGATTTGTATAGTCATATGACTCTGGATGCAAATGGCCAGATCCAGGTCAAATTTCAGCAACGACGTACTTTTGTTTTGTCTGTCGGCAGATTAAAGACAGAACGAATGCTGTGCTCACGATTTTTGAGAAAATATATCATATTCCTATCGATTTCATGCAGGTATATAACAATGAAAGGTTGTTCACGTTTGCTGGGATGGCTAGTAATTGGCTACCCCATGCCAAAACCAAATGGTGTTGGTGAATTCCAACTTTTCGATAGGGAATGGACTCACCCCTACACCCCAATATAAATATCCGAATATCGAAAATGGGGTGAGAAGGGTCAGAGGAAACTTGGACTACTTGGCTTCAGTGGGAGAAGAAGTCCTTACAAGTCATGCCAAAGGTAAGATGCAAATTACTACAGTAACTACACACTGTTACGAATTATGTGTGTGGCAGAAGAGAAGTAGAGTCCCGATGTGATTTAATATTGACTCAGTGTGGAAAATTAGTGGATGAAGTTATCCAACGGGACAATCGTCTCTTGAAATGCTTCAAATGCTTCAATAGAACAGATGACAGCCTTGATAAAGTGTTTTATTCCATCCTTTCCAAAAGAAAGGAGCATGTTGAACTTTGGAATGTTCTCCAGAAAATGTTGTTGTCACATTAGCAATCAACAGTGGAGAGAGGATTTTCTGTCAACAAACAGGTATCTGTTGAGAACCTCAGCAGAGAAAGCCTCAGAGGTCAAAGGCTAATCATTGACACAATGAGAAAAGCTGGTGGACCTTTGGAAATCTTCATTAGCAATGAAATAATGACATATGCCTCCTCTGTAAGGCGTAAGTACCATGCCTATCTGGATAAGAAGAAAGCAGAGGAGGGGCATGAGGAGAAAATCAGAAATGGAAAGAAACGGGAGTTAGCCATAGATGAAGTGGAAGAACTTGAAGACAAAAAGCTGCGTCTTGAAGCTGACATTGCCAGCCTACATGCTTCCTCTGTTCAGAAGGCAGAAGAAGCATGGTTAAAAGGACTTGCTTTGCTTGTAGGAGAAGAGCAGAGGAAAAGATGACAATGGTGGCTTCTCTTTACAAAATGATTGAGGAGAAAAAACAGCAACTATAATAATGCATTTAAAGCAGTGCTGATGTCTGTTAAAAGAACAATTTATTTTATATTAAATCTGATGCATAAGTTACGTATTTCTGAAATAACAATGAATGATAACCTATCTTCCAGATCATTATAAAGCGAATTTTAGGAAATTAATTATAGTTTGAATTTCATCATTAAACAATATTATAGTATTTTGCATTCATTGTTTTTCTCATATAACCTGTATAGAAAATGTTAGCGAAAATAGGCTTGGAAATGTATGTTTCTGGCCTTTGAATGGTTGGGAGAAGTCTTTGAATTTATCATTCAGAGTTCAGGATGAACTCTGAATGAAACTTCACCGTTAGGCTTTACCAGAATTGGCATTAAATTAAGTGTCACATATTTTCCAAATAGTAAATCTGCTTGTTGTCATTTGATAACTAATTTTTAAAACAATAAAGTGGAATAAATTACTTTTGATGGGTGAAATTCTCAAACATAGCTTTTTGAAAGCATTTGTTCAAAATATTTTCAGAGGAAACATGGGAATCTTGGATAATGCTTACACTAAAATAACGAGTCTGGGACTGAAAATTACAGTTTTTGGAACATTTATTGGTTACGTACATCATTGTTTTCATTTTTTGCTACAAGTTCTTTTTTTGACTTTAAATGCTTTCATATTTAATTTCACCAGTATATGGCTGCCATGATAATTTTCAGAAAAACTTGTATGTCCAGTAAGAGCCATTGGAAATTTTATATATACATGTATATATATGAGAGTGAGACTGATTAAGTTATAACATGAACAGCAATGTGCAGAGAAACCATCATGTATTGACAAATTTATTATATATAGTATTATTTGTGCTGAGTTGCAGTTTATTGAGAAAAGCTTATATGTTCCAAACTGCTTTGTAGTAGTAAGAAATTTGATAGGGGCATGTTGATGTGATGGACTCTGGAGGGATGAGATAGGAATAAGCAAAATGTCAGTCAAATGTATATTAATAATTTAGATATGTATATTAAATGTATTAACTTCATCTTATTTGTGAACTTACTTTTATCAAATAAGTTTTTTTTTAAAAATGACACAATTCTATGCTTCATATTCTTTTCTTCCAGTCCATACTGTCATACATTTTATTCATTTTGGTCATCGGGTCCATAGTGTTACCTCATTATATTCAGATTTGCATTATAATAAGGGAGATCTGTATACAGCACCCCCCCCCCAACTATAGTGCCCTTTATTATAACACATTTCCTTTTATAAAACTGATATTGACTTCATTATAAGGCAGTTTCACTGTATGGCATTATCCTCCATGCTGAATGAACCAGTAATACTGGATTCATGGATGCAGGAAATTGCAGACATTTATGTTTCAGAGGCATACAGTACATAAAAAATTAAATAAATGTGCTGTTACATGTACCAGGGCAAGTTTTGCAGTGTATACAACTTGCAGAAGATAAAGCATTAATAAGTGATCATACCTTATCTCTCACCTTGCAAACTTGTTTTAGTCAAATTGGAATTGTGTCTGGGCATTGGGCAAGTGGATTTGCGGGGCCATATATAACAGAGTAAAGATTGTTTATAACATTTACCAAGGGACTGGTATTTTCAGAATCTTATAAATAAGAAATGTTATATCCAAAACTGATCATAAATTTGTCAAAATGTGTATGTACTTGCCCATGTTGATGAGATTGTTCTTACATGAAAAAAAACAGTTATACTGGTGTGCTTACCGAGATCTCATATGTAATGTCAGAAAATATACATTGATATAAATACATGTTATCATGAAGGTAAAAAGTATAAACTATTAAGTTTTACCATATGATTAAAGTGTCAACATGTACATGTCCCAGCTGGTGAATCATAAAAACCACTTTTATGTGAAAATGTCTTTGTTCGGTAATTTACTTGTAGTATTACAGTGGTCCTTTATTTATTTGGATAAAAACATTGTATCCAAGAATTACAGTAATATGTTCACAATATACATGTATGATATATATACACACAGTGTGGCCCTGCTATCAAACAAGTCTTGGTCCATAAAACTTGGCTGTGTTATAACCAGCCAAGTCAGTTAACTGATGAAAATGATGCAAGCTGGAAAATAAATCAAATGGGGAGTCTGGTGAGGTAATAAAGCACAGTTACCATCATAAATTCATCTTAAATGAGAAATATGCTCGTAGTGAAAACAGATTGCATATGTAAATGTTTTCATCTGTGAATCTAATACTTTTTTGAGTGTTAAAAACTGATATTCAGATACATCCTGTGACAGTAACAATTGGTGTCCTTAAATAGTCGACTCGTTAACACATATATCACTAGATAATTGTGATTGTTTTAACACTTGAATGGATATTTCTTTTTTAAGAGAGAGACAGACACAGATGTTAAGTTAAAGGACCTTGAACTGAAAAATTAAACACTTGTAACTATGAATAGTCCAGCCAGGGACACTTGTCATTCTACGATGATCAGAACTTTCTTGCACATTTCAGTGCATCATACTGTTTATTTTTCTTTAAAACATTTCATTAGATCTTGTAATTTTATCAAGTTCCCCTTTCTGGGCCTAGATAAGATAGCTGTCTCATCTCATGAACTACATTAGGAATAACGAAAGCAAAACTGTTTGTAATGATTTATTTATACTCATAATAAAAGTATTTTTAGAATGCTTATTTTATCATTTGCTTAATAACAGGGACGTAGAGAGCGATCACAGTTCCTTGGGTAAGAAACACCCGTGCCTTTCCTAGTTCTTGTACAAACAAAATTTTTCTTTTACGAAATTAAAAAAAAAGGTGTTTGGCTCTTGCCTGGGCCCAGGCTTTAGGGATATATCCCTGATTGCCCCTCCCCCATGTCAGCCCTGCTAAACATAATCATCTAGTCATCTTGAAATTGGCAACATGCATCAGAATATATAACAAGTTGACATAGTGATTCAGAACATATTTTTTTTCTCCATTTAATTGTTTGCCAAGCAATAAGTATGTTTTGGTTCATAATTATTACGTTAAAAAAAACAGCTCATAAACACTGCTTGTGGGTGCTACAGTACATGAGTCATGTTTTGAACGAAATCCTCCTGGTGGCTAATCATTAGAGACAAGTGCGTTATATTATTAAAAATTAGCACTCACCTTAAAATCTGTGATGTGCATCAAAACAATATTTGTCAAGCCGATTGTTTAGAGTCGGCAAGTTCACATTGAAAAACTGATAGGTTAAGACCTTAAAGTCGGATATGTACAGTTATTAAGATTAAAATGTAGCCACTATGTTAAAATATTTTTGCCTTATTTGTCAAAATTTTATTTAAAGGGTAAATATTTACACTATCATGTATGCACAAGAAAATTGTGAGACTGGTTATTGACTGCAAGGTGGATAAAAACATGGTAATGATAGAAACTGGCCAGTTATTTAAAGAAATATAAACATGAAATAAAGGTACTGATATATGTGCTGTCATCACAGGGCACACCTTGTAGAACATAAAGCATCACAAACAGAATATATAGCCCCTTTCTCCCATAGGGGCAAGTGGATTTGCATGTTTATGTTTGTAAGTGTGTGTGTGTGTGTGTGTATATATATATATATATATATATATATATATATATATATATATATATATATATATATATTGTTTTTCTTTTCAGATCCGTCTTGTTGTAGAGGAGGGTTTGAACCAGCTGCCTTACAAAAATTGCGAAGTCGTCACCCCAACAGGTAACAGACACAAAATATTTTAGATGATACATCCACATTGATTGCATTTATTTACACTGTAACGAACTTTTGCTGTTTTGCAGAAAGCGAAACTTATCCGGGGGAAGGGGTTGGCAAAAAGAAAGCCCATTTATGGTGCAAAATTTTAATTTGAGTTGAGACGAGAACAATCTTCATATTACTTTAAATGATGGGATATGGGGTCACAGTATCTCAGATTGTACCTAGTAATTACTAGGTCCAATATCATTAAGTTTTCAATATTGTACCTAGTAATTACTAGGTCCAATATCATTAAGTTTTCAATATTCATATTGTCAGTCCATCTATCCGGCTCTCTGTCAGTGGTTCTGTTTCCACAAAAGAATTTTAGTGGGAAATATTAAATTTTTAACCAAACTTGGTATTCAGATTTTGTTTGTAAGACCTTGGATGAGTTCATTTTCCAGATTTTGTTTGTAAGACCTTGAACGAGTTCAATTTCCAGATTTGTGTCATCATTTGGATTAGTTATGGCACTTGATGTCCTGTCGCGTAACTTTCATTTTACCAGCTTTGATTTCCCAAGCATGCAGCACTAAATCATTCAAGGAATTAGATTTCCAGTATTTCCTGACATCACTAATTCGAATTGCACTTTGATTGCCTTCCCTCCTGGCTGGTTTATTTAGCATAACTTTATGAGAGTGTGAAAGATTTTCAGTCAAATTTGGTACAGATCTTTATAATAAGGAGACCTTGCATGGTTTTAATAGTTACCATATATACTCTATGTTGCTTGCTCTACTGATTTCTCCTAACTGCACTTACCTGGATCTGCTGGCACATTATGCAGTGGCATATCTGGTTCTGTGCAGTTTGCAGTTGGACTCATCTTATAACTGAGTATAGACAGTATGTTAAATGAGTCTAAATTCCAGCTTGTAATATCATTTACAGGAGTTATGTAGCCCGATTTCATTTCCATTTGTCTTGGGGATTCTACAGCATACCTTTGAGAGTTTGATGGATTTCAATCAAATTAGGAATGGGATTTTGTGCTAATGAGACATTAAATATGTTCAATTTTCAGCATCCATAACATCATTTCTAAGGGTTATGCCCCCTGATTATCATTTGTGACTTTGGTTTTTTTGTTGCTCATTGACCAATGCCTGCTGTTTTTCAAAACAAATTTGTTATGTTGCTTTATATTCATATGACCCGGAATGAGTTCAATTTTCAACAGTCCATGTCATCATTTACATGAATTGCAACTCATTTTGGGGTCACTGCTTGTAGGTTTTCATCCAAATTATATTGATTTTAAACATTGCAAGACTCTTCCGGTGGCCTAGTGGTTAAGAGCATCGGCCTCGGATGCAGGAGGTGGCAGGTTCGATTCCCAGCCAAGTCATACCAAAGACTTATACAAATGGTACTACTATCAGCTGCCTCACTTGGCGCTCAGTATTAAGAGGTTAGTGTTAAGACTGGTTGGCTTGGTGTTAGGATAATGTGACTGGGTGGGACATCGTGATACATGTCTGCAGCATGATGTCCCAGTGCTGGACATCACTATAAACTGCCACACTGCAGACATCATAGCGATATGACAGAAAAATTGTTAAAGGTACGTTAAAAATCTAAATCACACACACACACACCCAGACACTGCACGATATTGTTTATTGGAGTTAACACATTAACCCCTGGTAACGAGTTTACGTGGTAAGAGGTAGTAGCCTACTGCCGAGCGCTGTAGCTTCAAGGTCATGTATGATGCACTAAAGTGGGTGGTATTATAGAAAGGTATACAGATGTAGGAGCTCTACAATGATACCAAATAATCTGAAATTTCTAGTTGCACTACAAAATACAGAGGGAAAAACCTCATTTTTTGGACCTGATTTTTTTTCTACTCGAAATTCATCTGTGGTCGGAATCCGATTTTGTGTCTGGATTTTAGACTTTTTGGTCTCAGATCTAAGGCAGACTGGTATGAACTGCAGACAGACAGATAAACCTTTGCAAAAAGTAGGATAAGATGGGCATTTGGAATAAAGAGTGGTCTCGATAAAAAAATAACAGTCCGTTAAGCAAAAAAAAATCCAACTTTTACCCTTCTGCTCATGCACAAGCCAAATAGCCAATAAAAAATGATGTTTCTAACACACCTAGGCAGTATGCTATTGGGAGATCACCCGGTAGTTGGTGTTTTAGGATGTATTCAGAAATAGCTTTCAAAATGTGTTTCCTACTCAAATTTCAGACGAAAACAACAAAAACCTCCAGGGGTTAATGTGTTAACACTCTGAATGCCAGTTAGCTCACCTTTATGAGTAGCTGTTAATTTATTGCACTCTCAACGTTCCACGACATCTGTGGACCATGCTGAACCATTTCTGGACAGGACAGAGTCATTGTGCAGTCAACCTTTTAGGGTGGGGCCAGGCCACTGACTCTTCCTGTAGCTGTGGAGCTCTACAGACCATGTCACACATTGTGCACAACTGTCCACTTATTAGTTCCCTGGTGGACTACAGGCCCTGCACCTTGCTGATAATGACACTGTTACATGGCTGGGCATGCACTACACACGATAAATAAATAATATTTGCACTCTCACTGGCATTGATATCCACACAGATAAAAACATATAGATCTGTACAGCTTCACAGAGTCTCAAGCATTTTTTCTTTCCTGTTCCTGGCAACATTTTGGATCAGATTTCTTGGCATCTCCCACCCACAGAGGGGGCTGTAAATAGTTTTGCTTCGAATCATGAAATATGGTGAGGAGATGCATCTGAAGAACTAATACTGCATTTGCTTGCATCACACCAAGTTGGTCCCTGTAATGCCATATTTCATGATTTCAGTGATCGGTTACATTTTGTTTTAAGTTTTTTTTTCTCAACCTCTTCATATCCTAGAATTATCAAAGTACACCACTCCCTTGATAACTTGCACCCTGATAACTCACGTACCCACTTATAGTGTATTCTTATTTGTTGAACTTGAAGAAAATTGCGATCAAAATTGGTAACGGAAACATATATCACTCATTTTATCATTGAAAATGATAGATAGGACCTGGAAATTTTAATCAACATTATGAAATACCAACCTTAAAAAGAAGTCATAAAATTTGTTACATTTTCTTTCCAAACTACATTCTTAGTAGACCATAATTAATGATACTCAAGGAAATTTTTATCAACGAAAATGTCACTTACACCTAGTGGAGGCAGTACTTTGATAAATAAATACCAATTAAATAATGTTTTGTATCAGTTGAAGTTGGTGTTCTAGTTCCATCTTTTAGTTCCTTTTAAGTGTAATCATCATAAATGCAATGTGTTCTGTTGTAAATAAACGTAAAATGTGTCGATCTACTGTAACAGCTGACTGCCAATGTTTCTCTGAGAACCTAATTAAGTGCCAACTGTGTTTTGATATCGGACTAGGGGGAACATTTGTTGTATTGTTGCACTAAATAAAAAGCGGGCCACCTTTTCTTTTATCACGTTAATTATGTCTTTTGAATCTAATAAAGGAGGTGGAAGAAACAAAAAGTTTGAAAGGCATACAATTTCTACATGCTTAAGAACCAATGCCTCCAGTTGTATGTCAGGTAACTCATTTCAGTTGATCAATCGAACACTGTTATAAACATTATTGTTTACGTAGTCTAATTGAACTACCTTAAATTAACCTACTCAGTCATAACTGTGATTAAAGATAGCAAGGCAACCAAGCGAAATGAGTACTTCGTAAAATAAAGTGCTTTGTTTCACAGATATGGACTATTGTGGGGAAGACGAGTTTCAGGGTATTCCTGAATTTGCAAGTAGAGATATTCTCAAGGATTATAAGAAGTTTCACTGTTACTTGCAATGAAATCATGGCATCAATATTTTACTAATTGAACAATTCAAAAATTCTGTTTCAACATAGACAATTGTCTCATGAAATGTTGCGTTTTTTATATAAAAAGGAATCTTGTTTGGTAGGACCACTCCAGTGGCTTAGCGGTTAGAGCATCCACCTTGGATGCAGGAGGTCGTGGGTTCAATCCCTGGCCGAGTCATACCAAAGACTTACAAAAACGATACTAATAGCTGCCTTGCTTGGTGCTCAGCATTAAGAGGTTAGTGTTAAGACTTGTTGGCCTGGTATCAGGATAATGTGACTGGGTGGGACATCATGCTATATTTTTGCAGCAAGATGCTCCAGTGCTGGACATCACTATAAACTGCCACACTGCAGACATCATAGCAATATGACTGAAAAATTGTTAAAGCTATGTTAAAAATCCAAATCACACACTTTTTTGGTAGTGTATCAACAGTTAGTCTGGTTCCTGGCTTCGAAGACTCTTTGTTTAAAAAAACTTATTTTACAACACCCCATGAACCAGACTAATCAACAAAAACAAAAAGACATGATGTAGTACACAAGTGTATTTCCGCATGCCATTTTGGTTGTTGAATCCAGTTGGAAACATTGAATCTTTCAGATGTTGGACATTTTGAAAATAAATGTGATTTATACAGAATAACAAAGGACTTCATCATAAAAATCACTTTATTGACAATTATTCTTGACGCGATTATAAAACAAATATTCTGTCACCCCCCTCAACCCCGTGGTTCTCTGGATGTCTTTTTGTCTTGCTGATTTTTGGAAGGTCCCTCTGTAACTTGCACCCTCGCTTATAGTGCAGTCTTTGTTTTTGGACCCCGATGTGTGTGAGTTATCGAGGAAGAGGTGTAAATAAATGCTTGCATCTCTGTTATTACCACAGCTTTACATCAACAGGAGGTCACTGAGAGACATTTCACATTCTACTGGCTCATGTTAAACTTCTGCATTTTGTTCATGATCAATTTGGTTTTCTGCATCCTGATCCAGTATACATAAATTCGTGAAACTTGATTTAAAAAATTTGGTTAAGGGATACTTATCATAAAAGTAGTTCATGTTTACCCATATTTGACATGTCACTTAATTAGGATAATTTCAGACCTACCAATGCTTACAATTTTGCCAAAAGACTTATAAAAATGAAAAATATGGACTTACGGCTCAAAAGCAAAAGCTACGGAAATGTGATTATAGTGCTAAAATCCAGATAATTGGCTCATCAGTGTTTGATTTGAATCTTAGTTTCATATTAGATTTAGTGGAGTTAGTTAGGGAACCAGTCTATCTTTACAGTAGTACAGCTAGGGAACCAGTCTATCTTTAAAGTTGTACAGTTAGGGAACCAGCCTATTTTTGCATTAGTACAGTTCTGGAGCAAGCCTATCTTTATAAGGGGCCCTGAGTAGCCGAGTGGTCTAAAGCGCTCTCCATTAGAGATCACTGCCATCTCACCTCTGTCTGCGTGGGTTCGAGTCTTTGATTCAGCCAATGTGGGTATGTGATAAAGCTTGCCAGTAGCTTCTCGTGGGTCGGTTGTTCTTTCCGGGGGTTTTCCCCGGTTCTTCCTCCACCATTAATACTGGCTGCCATGTATATCCTATTGTGTGCTGAAAAATGGCGTTAAACCTTACAACAACAACAACTATCTTTATACTAGTACAGTTAGGGTACCAGACTAACTTTACAGTCATACAGTTAGGGTACCAGACTAACTTTACAGTAGTACTTTGGATGCTTTAAACTGCGCATACATTTTCATGCAAAACATGAGTATGGCAAAACTGTTGATTATAGATTTTTTGAAAATGGCATCCAGCAAGCGATACATGTTGAAGATAAAAGGAAAAATAAGCCTCTTATAAAGTGCCAATAATCAGTACAGTTAAATAAAAAATTAATATTCAGATTCTTGTGAATAAAGGAAGGATGGGACACAGTTTTGTTTATCACATGTCATATGAGTACATCTTATGGTGGGAGACATAATTGCCATTATCATGTGAAATGGAAAAAATTCCAAGAATTACATAAAGTTGAGAGATAGCAACAAGCCATTGAGCTGCATAGGGGTTGGGACTGAAGTTTGTGTAAATGTACTAGAGGTAGACAAGGTCTATGTGTCTACAGGCTTTTCAGTTGAACTTAATGTTTACCATTGCCACATCAGTTTTGAATACCAAACTTTTTAAGTACATGTTTTCCAAGGGCAGTACATGATATTTTGTTACACCTTACCGAAAACTGGTCAAACTTTAAGAAAAAAATCAACTGCCTTGCCGAGAGAGCCTTGTTAGAGTGGCAGGTCTGTAGATTTTGTACTTTAAGTTCAGTTTTCAAGCTCTGTTCAGGCAGGAATGATCAGAGGTATTAATTTTAAAATTAATTATCTTGTAATATACTGTTGAATGGATTGAATTTAATTTATGTAAATGAAATACAAAGACACATACCTTTGAGACACACAATGGAAACTCAGGACCTTTGCTAGTTGCCTGCACACAATTAAAACAATGATGCCCATGCACTGTTGAACTTCTGATATTTCTTGGTGGGTGGTTTCTTAGCAATGGGACGGAGCAAGTACAAATTTTGGCATTACATAATGCATTGAACAAAAGCAAGAGCTGCCTTAAATATTCCTCTCAAAAGAACAATACAATAATAATTGAACATGAAAAAAATTCTGGATACTTCCTCTAGTGTCTTTGCTGAAATAATTTATTATGGTCTCTTTATGTTATCTCCCATCCATTAACGGTCAGCTGATTTTCATCAACGGCTCAAAAGACATCCTGACTACCTTTGTTTCTCTTTATTATTTATAACACCTGAAAAGACATCTCTCATTTGGCCTTACACTCCCCATATTCCAGCAATAAGATAATCAATTAACCCATTAACTTCCAAGAGATTTCCCATTAACCTAATGCCTAGTTGTCTTAGAAACATCATTTTTCATTGGCTATTTTGCTTGCGTATGAGCAGAAGGGTAAAAGTTGGACTATTACATTTTTTTAAGACAGCTCCATCATTTTCAAATCAAGACCACTCTTTATTCCAAATGCCCATCTTATCCTACTCTTTGCTAAGGTTCACCTGTCTGTGTGCAATTGAGACCAGTCTGCCTTAGATCTGAGGCCAAAAAGTCTAAAATCCAGACACAAAATCAGATTCTGACCATGGGCGAATTTTGGGTGGGAAAAAATCAGGTCCCAAAAATGAGGTTTTTCCCTCTGTATTTTGTAGTGCAACGAGAATGTCCGGATTATTTGGTATCATTGTAGAGCTACATCTATCTGCCTTTCTTTAATAGCACTCACTTTAGTGTATCTTACATGACCTTGATGCTTCATAGCTAGGCAGTAGGCTACTACCTCCTACCGCATAAACGTGGCGCCAGGGGTTAATGAGTTAACAGCTTGTCATGTCACGCTACTGGAAAATCGGGAAATGATAAATTTTTTTCCCAACCATGAAAAGTCCTAGAATTTTGCAAATATTGATGAAAGTTGGGAAAATCCCGGAAATTTTCTGTTACCACTTGACGCTTGAAACAATCATGTAACTGAGTCATAACTAAACTGATTGTGAGTTAAATTTATCGAGTTCTAACCAGAATATTCAGAGGGTGCAGTGTTTATCATTTGGGTGCTTGCAATAAACATATATGCTGAGTCAATCCAAACGCTCAGTGGTTTAGATTCGTCTAGTAGACTTTGATTTTCAATCAGTTTAATATCCATATCTTTCCTTACGTAGAAGCTATGAAAACCACTCTAGCATCACAAGAGGCAAACATCGTGTTGGCAAAGTGTAGCCTAGCAAACTTTAAACATTGTTAGATTGAGTGATAGATGCATGAAAGTTATATGAAAATTACTTATTTTCTCAGAAATTGTGAGTATTAAAATCGTAGTTGATGAAATGTGACCTGGTACTCGCAATTTGCATTGCTAGTTGCATGAGTACACAAATCTAGCAACCCACATTTTCAAATGTTGTAGAGAAAAAATAAAAAAATATAAATGAAAGTCATATACTGGTTGTAATCAAAATACAAAAATGGAAGAACACAAAGTTTTCCATATTTATATATTCCGAGAACAACACTTATGGAGTTTTGTTGTATCACAGGAATACCACGTTGACGTGCTCTCTGCTTGATAAATCAGACTAGCCAGATTGCTGGTTTTTATGAAAAGTATCTGACTTTCATTTAATATAATTGAATTTCTCTACAACAGTATTAAAATAGATTTTGTTGTTGATATGACGTGACTAATGGACTTTCGATGTCATTTGAGATTCGTGAAGTGACTAGTAATGCAAATGGTGAGTACCGGAACAGGTTTCATCAATGATGTAGTTTCATCTAGTCTGTCAGCGGAATAAAAACATAACGATTATAATACTTGCCATTTTCGAGAAAATAAATCAATTTTCTATCCATTTCATGCGGGTATAAGTCGATATAACATAACTTTAAATTTTCTAGGCCCACTGGTAATTAATCGACTACAGTATGTCGCTACTGCACAGTGGTGTCAAGTTTCAAATTTTTTATATGCAGTTGCAACGATCCCACACCCCAACCTAAATATGAAAAAGGGGGTGGGAATATTCGAAGGAAAACCAGATTAGAAAATGGACTGCTATTCATTTTAATCCAAATTTGTAGTCCAAATTGTTGACCCTCAGAGCTGAAATGAGAAATTGTCGTTCCTTGTATTATATATTAAAAAACGATTCGAGCCCCCTGTATCAATACAGGATTGGGGACTGGTTTAACGAATTACAAGAAGACAAATTGATTTTACAGGAAATTCAGTCCTTGTTTATACAACAGTATATAATTTTGAAGGTCTTTTGTGAAAATTTAAATCAACCCTTTTGAAAATGTTTTTTAAATGATGGACTTCTAACCAGATCTTCTTAAGGAGATTATATATATATATATATATATATATATATATATATATATATATATATATATATATATATATATATATATATATATATTGCTATAGAATTCTTTAGAATTAAAGGTTTGAAAGGAAGCAAAACTAATGTATGTTCATTATGTTGTTCCCACTTAGCAACATAATGCATCTCAAAAAAATAAAGTTTGAATTTTAATTCTGTACATTGAAATGAATTTACATGCCAATTTATAGGAATATAATCAAACTTGTTTCGTGTGATACATTTTGTGGTTTTGTACATGATCGTCCTTTTTTGGCTTAGCTGTTTTGGAGAGTCTTGAAAAAGAACCGTCTTTAGATTTAGAAAATGCTTGTTTTATAATCTAAAATGTTCTTTAATTCCATTCAATAATGGTCATATGTGAACCTTGAAAAAATTAATTTCATCCTGGAAAACCCCCCGGAAATGACCTGGAAATTTATCTTTAGAAAAGTGTGGGAACCATGTGTATATATGTCAGGTGTTCTTGAACTTATCATCCGACCAGGTTCAGGCTTGTTTCTCTGATTTGTTGATAGAACACATTATAATACTGTGTTTGGAATTTTTAATTAAATTTTGTAAAGAAATTCATGTAATTTTCAAAAGTGGTCAATTTCATTGATAAAACGGTATGTGCAATACACAGCCTTTCAAATGTTTATGCCTAGCGGTGGTAGAATCACATATATATGCATCATGATGAAATTTAAACCATCATCAAATCAGGTCACTGTGATCTATCTTTCATGCTTCACTGGGTTTACAGCTTACAGGGTACTTGAATCATTCAACTAGATAATTGTATACATCTCTAGTACAAACCCATACAACAAAAGAAGGCCACTATAACCAATATTTTACATGTTTTGCTGGCTTAGGTTAAGTACTTGCATTTAGCTTATGACCACAGAGGCCTTGTTTTGATTTGTCTTATAAGTAATTCTAGAAAGGGTTGTATACAAGGCCATAGCTTGTAAAGTCCTTGTTCTGAATTGTCATATGATATATTTTGATGAGATTGTATACAAGGCCACAGCATGCATAGACCTTGTTCTGAGTTGTCACATGATTAATTTTAGAGTAGGTTGTATTCAAGGCCACTTCCTGCATAGGCACAAGGTAATTAGTTTGCAAAAACAGCTTTAGATATGCAGGTTCATATCTTAAAATTGAGATATTTTGCATTTCTCTGAAAGAATGAGGTAAAAGTTAGTGGTCATTTCCACTCTCAGTAATCTCAAAAAATTTTTTTAGACTTTTAAGACCAGTTTTTTACTACAGTACCCAGGATCTTGACTGAATCTGATTAAACATTTTTTATTTTTTTCATATTTGATTGTAGAAAAAGTCAATAACAGTAGAACCTGTCTTGAAAGACCACCTCTTCTGCCAAAAAGTGGTCTCTCAAAACAGGTGATATCTCAACAGGTCACAATATAATCAACAATCTGTGCATGGAGATCCTGGTCTCTCAAAACAGGTGGTCTGTTTTAGAAGTAGTCTTTCAAGACAGATTTTACTATAACAGTATAGATTTATATGGATTCATGTGCAAAACAGAATGAATGTGCAAGTTATATTTTGGTAATAAATTTATTTATTCTCGGACTCTATAATTGATCTTTGTATGAGCATATATTGTTATGATGCCACTCATGTCATATCACATCTGTGACATGTTTCATTTTCACTCATAAATTTTTTGACGGATTTAATTGATTGAAAACAAGGTTGATACACGTCTTTACATTAGGAAGATCTAGGTTGGGTTTGAAATGTGGATTCAGTTTTGTAAAATTGTGGTCCCGGTTTACATAAAACTTTGCCTTCCAGTTGTATAATCTTGGCAGGGACATTCATGTCCTCCGTAATGGTTTCTAAGTTGTTGTTTTTTTTATAATTTATAACTCAAGCAAATTATTAGTTCTAGAACATATGGATGTAATTTTAATTGCATATATTTTTCATGGATTCTTGGACGAAATTGCAGTAATTTCAGCAGCGACTACACGGGTCTATCAATACCAATGGCAGCTGTTGTTGTAGACTTTTAAAAGTGTATTTTTCAATTAAGCATTAGAAACAAAAAACTTCTAAGTGGGGCTTGAATCCACAAGTATTGAATTCAGAGATATTCCTATTTGATCAGTCATTTAAGATGTTCAGCAAGTTAACATTTTGCTTGTAATCCAAGGCTTGCAGGTTTTGTTACCCACCCAGGCCAGCTTCTTTGATTGCAGGCGCTGTACTTGATCGGTGTAGTTAATGCTTTTCTTTTCGTAACTACAGGTCAGCCCTATAAAGGACTACGGTATGAGAAGGGAAATTGTGGTGTCAGCATCATGAGAAGTGGTAAGTTAAAGGCAATTTCATAACATTGTCAAGAACAGGAGTCTATGAATTGGCTTAGCTCAGAGTATGGTTGTGGTAAAACATCAGTGACCCAATCTCTCACCATTTTGATAAATGGAAGGTGTGTATGCATGAATGATAGATATACATGTACCAAATATGTACAATCAGATGGAAAATCCAGATTACCTGACTATTGCTCCATTTACACCACTGAATTCTGGGCTATACTTGAATCACTACAATGGATCAAATACAACCAAATACCTAAAGCAGTCATTATAAGCAATTCCCTAAGAGTTATCAAATTGATCCAAAATCACAATACACACTCTAGGGAACAATTCCTTGACAGAGCATGCCAATAATCGACGATATCACCACAGCACATCAGTTAGTCGAGCTCATGTGGATACCGTTGCACATTGGAATCTCTGGCAACGAAACAGCAGACAAAGTTGCAAAAACCAAACTAGGAGATCAAAACTCTATCAAGCTTAACTATAGCTCTACAGAAGCAATAAGCTTCGCACAAACATATATAGACCAAACATGGCAAGATTTTTGGAACTCCTCCACAAAAGGTAAAAAGCACCATGAAACCCCCAAAAACATAGATAGGAACATACAGCTACCTAAGGGTACCTATTTAGAACAGAAAACCATAAACTGGATAATAACTGGAAAAACTAAACTAGCAAGCAGTTTGGAAGGTTTATAGGACCCAAACCAGCAACCATTAACTGCTTTGACTGCCACACCACCGAAGATCTACACCACGTATTCAATATATGCCCGAAATACCAACCCGCT
This sequence comes from Sinohyriopsis cumingii, assembly GCA_028554795.2. NCBI lineage: Eukaryota > Metazoa > Mollusca > Bivalvia > Unionida > Unionidae > Sinohyriopsis > Sinohyriopsis cumingii. The sequence continues at coordinate 77,684,757 of CM068829.1, read as the reverse complement.
CGGAAAATATTTATCAAAAACCAAAAAGAGATTGGATCACCACACACATACTCAGAGTTACTTATGGACTCTAATAAAAATAAACAATCAGCATATAAAAATATAAATCAATTCTTAGACTCGGCAGGACTTAGGAACAAAATATAATTACTGTCCCCACAAAACCAAAAGACCCAGTAACTAGCTAAATAAATTTAGAAGCCACCACATAAAAACCCATAACATATCATTCAATTTTATAAAAGTATTAATAAATAATTCACTTACGAAGCACCTATAAAAAACTAAGGAAACCGCAAAATCGGATGTCCTAGATGTCCTTAACAAACCGTGTAATCAGCTAGGACTCCAGTCTCTTGCTAAATAAAGTATAAATAACATTCAGTCTCTAAAAACATTAATTAATAAATAACTTAACGAGGTAATATCTAAAAACTTATAAATAACATAACGTAGGAAACACACCCTAAACACCTCGACTAGTAATACCATAATAACCTTGAAAATCTCTCTTCATACACGATTTCTGCTAAAGAACCTCTATAAACAGCATAGAACATCCCCCCTCCTTTTAGAACATTTTAAAGAAGAAAAAAAAAATCAAAAAAAAAAAAATCGCAAGAAACACCAGGCAAATGCAACAAGAAACCAGCGATGTAAAGCAAGCAGGACCGTTCCCGAGCTCTCCTTCCCACTAATGACAGCCAACCATTCAAATGTAGGGACCTTTATGGACCCACAGATTGAGGCCAAACTATCAGGGTTCCTTGAATCCATAAAAGCCTGGGGGAGGTGGCACCATCCCCTTCCCCAGGAACAACTAGCAGGCTGCGGTGCAGTCAGAAAAAAGTGGCACATGCACAGTTGTGCGCACGCCACTATAATTAAACTAAACAACAACAAAATCAGATGGAAATGTACAGACATGTTCTGGTATGCATGATATAGCAAATATACATTACATAGATGCATGAATGTTAGATGTACCAAATCTGTTCATTCACATAGACATAGACACAGTGCATGAATGTTAGATGTACCAAATCTGTACATTCACATAGACGTAGACACACAGTGCATGAATGTTAGATGTACCAAATCTGTACATTCACATAGACACAGTGCATGAATGTTAGATGTACCAAATCTGTACATTCACATAGACGTAGACACACAGTGCATGAATGTTAGATGTACCAAATCTGTACATTCACATATACATAGACACACAGTGTATGAATGTTAGATGTACCAAATCTGTACATTCACACAGACATAGACATACAGTGCATGAATGTTAGATGTACCAAATCTGTACATTCACATATACGTAGACACACAGTGTATGAATGTTAGATGTCCCAGATCTGTACATTCACATAGACATAGACACACAGTGTATGAATGTTAGATGTCCCAGATCTGTACATTCACATAGACATAGACACATAGTTTATAAATGTTAGATGTACCAGATCTGTACATTCACATAGACATAGACATACAGTGCTTGAATGTTAGATGTACCAAATCTGTACATTCACACAGACATAGACACACAGTGCATGAATGTTAGATGTACCAAATCTGTACATTCACATAGACATAGTCATACAGTGCTTGAATGTTAGATGTACCAAATCTGTACATTCACATAGACATAGACACACAGTGCATGAATGTTAGATGTACCAAATCTCAATAAATCTGGAAATCTTTGTTTTGAACAATAAAATGGGGGAAAGTGATTGTGCTCCTCAAAACACAGGCCCTGTAATTCACGTACATTTATTATGGGTGCACATTAACATCGAATACCGGAATAATTTGATATTATAACTGGTGATACAATAGTCACTATATAAATGTCTTATATCATTAGTTGTACAATATTGACATAAATTTTGATAAAAAGTTGCAATGGAACTTGGTTAATTTTATAAATTAATATAATATTAAAAGTGATGTAGACATGCATATGCATATATGTGAATGCTCATTTTGCAAAATTTGTACATTCGAAGGGACATACTGTATACATATACGTACCTATATGTGGTTTTAAATAACCAGTACTCAACATGAACAGGATTTGGATAAAAAGCCAGTCCTGTGGTATATATACTACTGTAGATCTGACAAAGTTGGAGATGCCAGAGTTTGAATAAGTCACAGATTTAGGATATTTTAGATTTAATTGAAAAGTGCTTTCCACTTGAAAAGATCGTAGAATACAATGATCTATTGCTCAGTTTTTCAGCTGTTGTTTCATTGCTTATTAAGTCCCATGCATTTGAACACTTCATATGCCTAATGGTAAAATCTTGATTCCACTGTACCATATTAACTCAATGTACAGATATTGCTTCACTAGTTAAACACTTACATGTATTCAAAAGGACAGATGGATAGGACAACATCAAGATGCACCCTATGCAAGAAGTGGAGGTAAATGCAAAAACAGAAACAATGAATGTTTATTGCATAATGGCAAATGGCCTTGACAGGTACATACTAAACATAAAGCCATGGCAGGTACATAATCAGCATGATAATCTTATGGCAGGTACATAAGAAACATTATAAGCCATGTCACGTACACAGTAAATATGTGCAGGCCATGGCAGGTACACAGTAAATATGTGAAGGCCATGGCAGGTACACAGTAAACATGGGAAGGCCATGGCAGGTACACAATAAACATAATATACACATAATTGGATGGTGGTGCAAAAACTGATAAATCTGGGTGAAATATACAGTATATCATTACAGATCTATGTTTGCAGTATTCAGCATGTAGAGAGGGATACAATTGTAACTTTATATTGTCTAATTGTACATACATCATTGTTAGTAATAGTTTTCAGAGAAATGTACATGCAGGATTTAAGCTTATGATTCTTTAAAATTCAGTATATTTATAAATCTATAGTATATTGGCAGTTACAGTACATCAGGATAAATGCTTTTTATATGAAATTGCTCCATTTTCTCATAATATTACAATGCTGATAATTTCATACTTCATTGAATTTGTACATACTTGACCAACCTAAAATGGTTGATCTATGTAATTAATTTGAAGTAGGATGTTTTCTGTTCCATCTCCTAGTTTCTGTATGCAAATTATGTGACATTATTCTTAATTTTGAAGTAGCATGTCAATATTTTTAAATGTAAAGTTTAAATTTTTTTAATATCTGAACCCCAAAGACAGATTTACTTGTGTTATGGGTAGCTGAAATTTTCTTTGATGATTAGTATGCTTAATTTTGCAATAACTTAGTAGGTTAAGTCTAAAATCCATACTAAGAAGTTCAGGTTTTTGAAAGTACGTGTAACAGTGCATCTTAGCTCCATTGACCTTCTTTGCCAGTTTTCTGAATCAGTGCAAGTGTACTTAACACCTCGGTATGGTCAGCAACACTAAATACAGACAGGCTGGATGAAAGAGTTGAGAAATACAGTCAAGCAGTAAGGAAATTACCAGGGGTAGGTGGTATGTACTTTTTGGGGGAAAATATTCCTGGCCTCCATATAGCTTAACATAAATATTCTTGCTCTGATTTGTAGAAAAAAATGTGACTAATGAGATAAATTATAGTAGTCATTCAAATAAATAAAAAAATTATTTAATTAAAGGAAAAAAACTATTCTGGTTCAGAAGAAAACCTTAGGTAATCCCCCCCCCCCAACTACCCACAGCACCCCTCACATAAAAATTCTCTAATTCACACAGACGATCTGTGTGTATCTTGAATATGTCAGTAATGAAAAGCTGATAACCCTAAACCTAACAATTTTTTAAACATTCCTCTTGTAATTACCAATTAAAATATACATTTAGGTATTGAGGAGGAGGGGCAATAGAAAATCAAAGACAGTAGCAAGATAACATAGGAAATTTTGAATCTTTTCGTATAATCTTTATCTTTTACACTTTAGCATCCATTTTAAAATCACAGCCAACAGGTTTGAAAGTAATGAAGAAACTGAATTGTAACACATGGTCTGTTCTTAAAAATGGAATAACTGGCAATGAAAAACAAATCATGGATTCAAGAGAAACTACTTTCTGCGTGTTTGTTCCATCATTACTTTGTGAGTACCTGTTCCATTGTTCTATCATGTTTTTTGTATATTTGTTTCTTCCAACAGTTCTCAGTTCTTTAATTTTATCTGAATGTTTTTCTTCCAGCTTTCTGTTGTTCCCTTTGTCTATAATGACATTGATCTTTGTCTATAATGACGTTGATCTTTGTCTATAATGACATTGATCTTTGTCTCTAATGACATTGTTCTTGTGTGTTTTAATAATGAGTTATATTTGACATACCACTACAGCCCTGAAATTTCGTGTCATACTACCTGTTAAAGTTGCAAGTCATTGAAACAAGTCCAGTTTCAACATCTTGTGATGGATGCATGACAAGAATATATCTTCTCAGCAATAGGGTCAATGATCTTGTGAGAGAAACCGTCCATAGTTTGACCCAAAAGGTCAGCTGATTAGTATAGTGAAATATGTTATTACATTTGTTGACATAAACTAAACAGAAATTGGTGGAAGATGAAAATTTCACTGAGCCATAATACAAGCCATATAGAGAACCAGTGTGTGCATTATCTAATTTAACCTGACTTGTGGGCTGTATCGGCTTGTTGGATTGTTTCTGATAATATTGTGTATTGTTCTCGACATATAACACATGGCCTAGATCTTGTCCTTGTTCTCATTCTTCTCATATAGGTTACTTTCATTTCATTCTTTGAAAACATGATTTAATTAATTCAATTAATGATTTAATGTTCAATTAGCTTAATTGGGAAGGTTATAGCAGACAAAACTCTTATGCACAGAGAAGCTTTCAAAAATGTCAGTTGTTGTTTCAAGCTTTCTTATATAATTCTTCTCATATAGGTTACTTTCATTTCATTCTTTGAAAACATGATTTAATTAATTCAATTAATGATTTAATGTTCAATTAGCTTAATTGGGAAGGTTATAGCAGACAAAACTCTTATGCACAGAGAAGCTTTCAAAAATGTCAGTTGTTGTTTCAAGCTTTCTTATATAAAAAATAATGTCCTTGAAGTAACTGCAGAATTTTTTATGCTATATAATTCTTGAAATAAATATAAAAACATGATTTTCACATCAGAATCTTGCTACATTGGAAGAGATGATTAATTAAAAAGAATTTTGGTTACTTTTCATTGAATATTTGAATCCTATGCTGTATGAAAACTATATCACTGTGTTATTATTAACTGTATTTATTTTGTGTGGTTTGTACAGTATGTCAAGACTACCATACAGAGTATACATGACTGTCTGGGCAGGGTCTCAAACTAAAACCACCATGAGGGCATTTTCGATGGCCCAAGGGCCGCACCACCTTGTTATCTCTAATGACATTTTGTGATGCCAATCATTTTGCAGACTAAAACCACCCTGAGAGCCACATGAGGGCATTTTCAATGGCCCAAGGGCCACACCACCTTAGTTATCTCTCATGACACTTTGTGACGCCAATCATTTTGCAGACCACAGGGTAGGACTTGATGGGCCGCATGTTAGAGACCCCTGGTCTAGGTGTTGGTAGGCGGAATATTCCCCTTAATGAAGTAGGAAACAGGATAACCCAGAGGAAGTCACTGACCTTGAATGATACAGTTAGATGTCTCAGTATCATCACTTTTAGGATCAGACACTTTTCTCAAGATACTTGCATGTTTTTTAGGGGAAATTATCTTCTATTATGCAGTCAGCCATATTTTTTTACTTTCTTTAGGAGGTTGCTTTAGACAGATTTGATTGAATATGTAAGTGGGACAGTTTCCCTAAAATTTTGTATCATTTGTACACAGGAGAAGCTATGGAGCAAGGCCTCAGGGACTGCTGCAGATCCATTAGAATTGGAAAAATTCTTGTGTACAGTGATGAGGACACTCATGATGCCAAAGTAGTGTATGCCAAGCTTCCTCAAGATGTTGATCAAAGAAAAGTCCTTCTTATGTATCCTATTATAAGTAAGTCTCTTTTGTATTAGCTGCTGTGTTTCTATTTTCAATCATTTTTCTCTGAATAAATTTTTTTAGATTTTGATGCTGTACAACAGTTTTCAGTGTTTCCGATGTGCAGAGTTATACATGTATCATATAACCAGATGTACAGATTTTGATACATGTATTAGATTATCTGATATACAGATCTTGATACGTGTATTAGATTATCAGATGTACAGATCTTTATACAGATCTTGATACATGTATCAGATGTACAGATCTTGATACATGTATCAGATTTTCAGATGTACAGATCTTGATATGTGTATGAGATTATCAGATGTACAGATCTCGATATATGTATCAGATTATCTGATATACAGATCTTGATACATGTATTAGATTATCAGATGTACCGATCTTTATACAGATCTTGATACGTGTATCAGATGTACAGATCTTGATACATGTATCAGATTTTCAGATGTACAGATCTTGATACGTGTATCAGATTATCAGATGCACAGATTTTGATACATGTATCAGATTATGGTATGTACAGATCTTGATATATGTATCAGATGCACAGATCTTGATTATCAGATATACAGATCTTTATACAGATCTTGATACATGTATCAGATTTTCAGATGCACAGATCTTGATACATGTATCAGATGTACAGATAGGCATAGTGTATCAGTGCATTCCTTTCAATCATGTTTGAAGTTGCCAAAACTTTCTATCTGGCTTCATTTTTAAAAATTTCAACAGCATAATTTTTTTTGCCTACTAGTGAATCATTTTCCAATTTAAATACTGTTGATAAAATTGATTGTAAGAACAAACAATGAGGGATTATCTTCATAAATATAAGTCAGTTCTTGGTGTGCCACATCTAATTTTCTTTCACGTTATAATTCGTACTTTGAATTGCTAAATCTGTCCTCGGCAACTAGACATCTGTAGCAAACAGCATGTCCTTACACACCTTCACATATCTGTATAGGAGGAGTATGTTGAATTCCTCATGTCTGCCCATATTGTCTTGTCCATTTTGAATATTTATTTGGTTTAGTAACTTTACAAGAACTGCATGGATTAAAACCAAAGTTAGTATAGGGCTTTATGTTATATTTGATTTTTATTATATGCCTACCATAAGGGGTAGCATATTGTCCTATCATATTGTCCACTGATCTGCCTCTTATAAAAAAGCTTATTGTTTTGGGGGTCAGAAAGTCAAAATGTCAAAGCCATTGTTACTGGCAGAAGAAAAATGGTTTCCACACAATAATGTTAGTTCTACATCAAAGACATGGGTTAAAGATTTTTGGATGGTTTTCACTTGTACGGAATAAGCATGTTGATTTTTCTGGTCAAAAGGTGAACAGTCAAGGTCGCTTTGAAGGAGAGAAGAAAAATGGTTTATACAGAAAAATGTCAATTCCCCACCTAGACCAATAAATTTATTTTATTTATTCTGATGGTTGTTATGGGAACAGAAATTGCTTTGAGTAGTTATTTGTGGTGAGAAAGGATAAATCTGGCCTATAAAAGTGTATGAAATTCATGCTGGAATAAAGGTCAGTCACTTTTCCAACTCCAGTTTGATGCAGAAATTATGATTTTTCTTTATCTACGAGTTATATTTCCAAAAACCCCCTCCCTCGGCCATACTCATTAGTTTACAGCATGAAATACTTGATTTTCACTCTTCCATCTGGTGGTAAGTCAATTAAATTTTAGTAACCCTGATGGAGTTTGACAGTGGATGGAATGATGTCATCATAGATTGTGAGACCATCCAGAAATGCATGCGTTTCAGTACCACTTGATTCTTATCAGATTTAATGAGGTCGCGTTTTATTGACGTTGTGAAAACTACGGATGTTGAGGACAGTTCTTTTTATTTGTGGACAATAATTGGAACTAGATCAAAGCATTTTAGTATTGCTTACACCAAAATTCCTGTATATGTTTTAAAATAATAGTCTTAAACTAATTCATAACAATTATGACAACAATAATAATAATAATGACAATTGTAATATTACTACTACTAATAATATAAAGAAAGAAAACATCAATATACTTTAATAAAAAGAAGAATAGCAGCAATAGCAAGAACAATGAAGACGATATTATTGAATTGGTATTAGTATTTCATTTGCATATCCTTAATGACGGCAACGATAATAATAATAATGATTAGAAGAAAAACATCAGAAGAATAATAATAACTAATAATAATAAGGTGAACAACAACAGAATAAGAAAAGACAATGAGTGGTCTTTTACAACAACAGCACCACTTCAGTAATAATTAGAAGAACAAAAACAACAATAGTAATAATAAAAAGAGCAACAACATCTTGAAGAGTAGGCAAGTGGATAGTCTGTAACAACAACAGCACCACTTGCAGTAACAGTAATATAGATAGCAACTGTGATGATGATTGCCCTTTCTTTTGATGAACTCATTATTATCATGATTACTGTATCACAGTTATTGCAAAAATAGTTACTATTGAGCCAGTGTTTTTGATGTTTTCCAGTGTATACATAAATCTTGTGTGACACATTAAAGTACAGATTTTAAAGATAGGAGTGCCTTTGATGTTTGGGAGTGTCACTGATGTTTAGGAGTGCCAGTGATGTTTAGGAGTACCATTGATGTTTTGAAAGTGTCACTGATGTTTAGGAGTGCCACTGGTGTTTAGGAGTGACATTGATGTTTGGGAGTATCGCTGATGTTTTGGAGTGTCATTGATGTTTAGGAGTGTCACTGATGTTTAGAATCCCATTGATGTTTAGGAGTTTCAGTGATGTTTGAGAGTGACACTGATGTTAGGGAGTGTCACTGATGCTTAGGAGTGTCACTGATGTTTAGAATGCCATTGATGTTTAGAGTGCCACTGATGTTTAGGAGTGCCATTTATGTTTAGGAGTGCCATTGATGTTTAGAAAGTGTCACTGATGTTTAGGAGTGCCACTGGTGTTTAGGAGTGCCATTGATGTTTAGGAGTATCAGTGATGTTTAGGAGTATCATTTTTGTTTAGGAGAGTCACTGATGAAAAGGAGTGCCATTGATGTTTAGGAGTTACCACTGATATTTAGGAATGCCACTTATGTTTAGGAGTGTCATTGATATTTTGAGTGTCACTGATGTTTAGAGTGCCGTTGATGTTTAGGAGTGTCAGTGACATTTAGGAGTGTCATTCATTGATGTTTAGGAGTTTCATTGATGTTTAGGAGTGCCACTGATGTTTAGGAGTGTCACTGTTGCTTAGATGTGTCACTGACATTTAGAGTGTCACTGGGGGAAAAAAAATCCTCATTGTTTATTTGTTTTTCCCTTATTGCTTCTGTTTGATACTTCTTTCCTGTGCTTATTAGCCCATACAGTTATAACAGACTTGGGGAATGGGAACCTGTATCTTTCAAGTAATGATTATGCATTGAAAATGATCAGATTCACTGCCACAGGACTTTTTTGCTGAATAAATATCATGTATATGGCACAGTCAGTAGTTGAAATGTATGGTATCTAGATATAACGGTCAGGACAGTTTTACAAATTTTATTAAATTTCTGAATTAGTATCATATGGTAAACAATTAGATTAGACAGTTTAGGTGTGTGATATAATTTCCATGATGACCATTGTTGTAAAAATATATCTTACAATTACAGTATATCTTTTTTGTGTAATGTGGATATACATTTATTTATTGGCATTTAGCCAGTTGCCACTTGTTTCAGATGCTTTAATTTAAACACAATCCTGGCCTGACAGTGCAAAAACCTGGTGAACAGATGGCATTTACCTGCCTACACTTTGATATTTTAACCAAGTCTATCATTGATAGTTTGCACCATTTCACCTGTGATTGTACATATTGACAAGTTGGAAGTTCAGAGGTCACTTACAAACATTAAACAACAAGAGGCCAAAGTGTGTCTGAGATTGCTCATCTGGCTCACGAAAGTGGTACTATATTTTCTGTATGTCATCAGACACTGTTTGTTTATGGACACCAATTCTGGGGCGACCAAATCATTTTTTTCTTTTCCTTATATTGCTTAAACAGTTTTTAAAAATTTGTATTCATGCACTTTTGTCTTTCAGACACAAATGCAGTTGTAATAAAACAATAGACACAAACACGTACTGCTTGCAGAAAGTTTGTAATATGCTAAGCTTACAGTTAATTGAAAATAGCCTTGACCAGTTACATATATCATCCAATTACCGATGATTGTGAGATTGCACTATTCATTAGCTCGCTGAGACTGATATGACTAACAGTATTATTTTAAAACTTAATTTCTTACAATCTTGAAATCATAAATGCATGAAGTTTTTCATCATCAGTACTAAAACTTGTGCCCATTTATATACTGGTCCAGTATATAGAAAAGGGTTGCAGTGGATAATGTATTTTAATTTTTAAAATTATATTTAGCAAAAACCTTTTTTTCTCATAGTGTTTAAAAAAATATATTACAAATTTTAAGTATTTGAATGTAATTTTAGCTTGTTATTAGTCTTGTGAAAGTTCCAGTAGTTGACCACACAAAGCAGAATCAGTTAATTGACTTGTGTGGGGTCAGGTGCACATTTAGCCTTATGCACAATGCAGGTGTTAAACAAATTTTCAAGATGACAACTTGCACTGTAGGATTTGTGGTACTAATTCAACTCCCATAGTAAAACAGTGGAAACCCCATCATATTAAAAATTCATTAACTTTACATTTATAAATACTTAAGATGAAGCACAAATTTTTTGGTCTCAACCCATCCTTGATGCAAGCTTCTGGAGGAAACCATACAATTTGCAGCATTTTGTATTATCAGAGTACATGTAAGTTTGAAACATGTTTTCAGTTCCTTGCCTAAAAGGTCAGATGCTGACTTAGGTACTGAGTGTTCAAGTCAAGCCTCTAGAAGGATAGAAATTGCAACAACTGGAACATATTCTGGGGTGGGGTGGGGTCCAGTTGCAAATTTTACTTTTCATTATCAATCCATCATGGCCCTCCAAAGTCAATTGTACTCTGTCACCCATTGCTAGATTGATTTTCATCTTTCCATATGAATTTTCTTTAACTACTTCAACAATGGGTGGTATATCCTTCTGATTTTACCATTGAGATTTTATATCAACATGTGTGTAATTTTAAGCAAATATTATTCCTTATATCAGTGTTTGCAAGCTAATGAATAGTTAAATTCACTTCTCCCGTTTACAACAATTTAAATAGTACATGTAACTCATCATTAATTTGTTTTTCATCACTGAATGTAATATTTAAAGACATTTTTGGATAAAATGTAATTATAATTTGCCATGCAAAGACAAGCAGAGAATACGGTAGCAGTTAGACATTAGAAATGCCTTCCCTAGGTCCCGAGTATATTTTAATCGTACAGCCTTAAATGAAAGAACATCTGTTTCAGGTTCAGGTAATACCGTGATGAAAGCTGTGAACATTCTCAAAGAGCACAAAGTACCAGAGGAGAATATAATTCTTTTAAACCTGTTTGCAACACCTACTGGTAAGTGCAAAGACTGCATGAAGGTAAAGATTACATGAGTAAGTTTTAAGTTTTTAGAGCATAGGTGTGTATGAATGTAAGTTGTGATGAAATTGCTCAATTTGTATATCTTACAGTTAACATTGTCAAACTTGTTGAATGATGGTAAAATGTAATTCTTTCAGATCAGTTCAGATAATAATACAAATACAGTGTCATCATCAGAGCATTATCTGATCATAAGATGTTAGAAGTCCTTCCATTAACTCATACATCCAACCCTTTCAGATTGTAATGTTAGGAGTCCTTCTACTACCTCACAAATCCAACCCTCCTGATTGTATGTTTGGAGTCCCTCTGTTACCTCCCAAATTCAACCTTTCCTGATCATAATATGTTTGAGTCCATCCTCACAAATCCAGCCCTTCCTGATTGTAATATGTTGTTAGGAGGCCTACTACCTTAAAAACTGAGCCCTTACTGATCATATTTTAGGAGTCTTACTACCTCACAAATTGAGCCCTCATGATCATATGTTAGGAGTCCTGATTGTAATATATAAGGAGGAATCCTTCTACTACCTTTCAAAATCCTGCCCTTCCAGGTAATTGAATAAAGTAATAATGCCTTTTGACTGTATGTTTGACTGTATCAGTATTAAAAGTGCTCAGATGTCAGCTTACCATAGATAGGCTTGGTGGGTAGGTGAGTGTTTCACAAAACAACCAATCCTCCACCAAATTAAGTCAAAATTAGTTTTAGCCATGCACACCTTCAGCGTGGTTGAGTGAATCAGTTTTGGATTAAACCAATAATGTAAGCTTAGCAAAATGTTTGTTAGGTTTAGCTTGTATATGCCATTTGTTTTACAGGTAACGGTTTGCAAGAATATGTGTGGGTCTTGCAAGAATTTTAGGTTTCTGAGAATAACAGTTCCACAATCATTACCCGTTTATTATGCCAGTCAGACCATACTCGTGAGATCTGTATACTTTGGTCCAAGGATAGATGGGCAGTGATTTTGGTGAAGGAATTATCCTGGCTAATAATAGAGGAAGAACACAGTCCAGTAAGGTTGTAGATGCTGTTAACCATTATGTTGATGCTGCCTTGGTGGTGAACTTCCAGATGTTGCAGTCACTTTAAGCTTATAAGTCATAAAAGAAAGCCCAGCATTCTTTGCCACTTAAAATGCCTGATACAAATCTAGCCTCACCTTTACCCTTATTATTACATCTCTCTTTTGGATTTGCCAGCAATGTAGGCATCCAAGCAGTGATACAAAACCAATTTTGAACCAGCCTTGAGGAATCCCATACCACATGTACACCCTGGTATCAGTTATGGTGATAATCTACAGATAGCTTGTACCCAACATTAGGACTGGTCTTTAAGCAGACTTTTTCCTTATCCAGTTTAGTTCAGGTATCATCACAGTGTGCATCCAGTGTAATTGGCTCTATGTAGTGTGATCTGTCCTCCCAACATACCCAGACACAGACTCATGATGTTGACAGTGTCTGGCACTTGACCAACACCATTTCCAGCCCCAGCCTTGTTTTGGATGCAAAGCACAACCAGCACTAGATCCAGTGATCGACCTACCAGCAATATCTAGTACCAGACCAAAATCATGGACCAGCACCAAGCCATGATGTCACTCGTCATGAATTATATTTTCCAGATGCATATGTATCAATGATGCTTCAAGCTAATGCTTAGAGGTTACCATTTTAAATCATGAACAAACTTCAGACTTAGTTTATCATCCATGACAACTTGATTACCTACATTCAGTCCTCACTACCATGCAGGATGCCTCTCCTTTGCCCACTCCTCCAACACTGAAAATGATTATAGATGCCTTCTTTTATACTTAAACCAATGATTTCTTGGAGAATTCAGCCTTTTGTGCCTTCATAGAAGTCTTCCAGCTACTGCCCCCCTCCAACACTGCTGATGACCATGTAGAATTCCTACATCTGTTCATATTTTAACTCGGCCTTCCTTTAGATAGTTAATGCAATGTGATGGAGTTACTGACATCTTCCATTGCTTTTGGAAGCAACTTCAAGACCCTAGAATCAACATGCCGTTCTTCTTACAAACAATGACTCTGATCCTATTTCAAACGAGACTTTTACAAAACTTGCTGCTTTTCTGTACTGAAGTTCAGCCTGTGAACAGAGAGATTCAAGCCATCTTCCATGCACATGGACCAGAAACCCTTCAAGATATGCAAGCTGTCAACAGAGAGATTCAAGCCATCTTCTATGCACATGGACCAGAAACCCTTCAAGATATGCAAACTGTCTACAGAGAGATTCAAACCATCTTCCATGCACAGTGACCAGAAACCCTTCAAGAGATACAAGCTGTCAACAGAGACTTTACGCATGGTTGAGCCATCTTCTGTGCTCATGAACTAGAAACCATTCCATGATATGCAACAGCTAGTTTGCATTGTCGGAGCTGTTAGTTCCATGCTTGAATCTACTCTACATTGCAATCTTTCAACAAGCATACAGAATCTAGATTCCACTACTGAAACTTTCTCAAACAGACACTCGTAGGAGTCAGTCTGGAACATGCCTTTTGCACTAAACAGAGCAGGTCACCTTTACAAAGCTATTGTACACCATCCTCACATATAAAAGCGCATATATATGTGTTTGTGTGTGTGTGTCTCTCTCTCTCTCTCTCTTTTGTATCCTTGGCTGATATGACATGTGGCTGAAGCAGAATGTTAAGATATTTGAGCCAGAGCCAACTTCAAGGTTATAAGGGGGTCTTACTCTTCACACCATTGTTGTAATGTGTCTTAATCAGTAATGTATTTAAAGAAGTAACTAGTTTTTGAACCAACATGATTTTACTAGTTTTTGAATCAAAATATTTTTAATAGTTTTTGAACCAACATATTTTTTTAATAGTTTTTGAACCAACATATGTTAACTAGTTTTTGAACCAACATATGTCAACAGGTTTTTGAACCAACATATGTCAACTAGTTTTTGAACCAACATATGTCAACTAGTTTTTGAACCAACATATGTCAACAGGTTTTTGAACCAACATATGTCAACTAGTTTTTGAACCAACATATGTCAACTAGTTTTTGAACCAACATATGTCAACTAGTTTTTGAACCAACATATGTTAACTAGTTTTTGAACCAACATATTTTTCTTGGATAATACTGACCCAATCATAATACAAATACTCCCTCCCAAACTCTTCCTACAGTAACATCGCTAGATGAGCATGTTTGTATGCTTCATTAATAAATGATGATTGAGGGAATTTGGTCCAAGGTAAGATCACTCTTGTCTGACTTCTGCCTCAGTAAGCAGACATTGTAGCCCTTTTGATAAAGAAGTCAAAAGACAGGGAATGAGTTATAACAAATAGATTCAGGTGCTTTAATCAAACAAAAACATATGCTCCTGTGCAATATATTACCTGTAAACAACAGGTTTTATGACTTTAATTAAGAGGCCTTATAATTTGGATAAGTTCTAAAACTATCTAATTGTCCAGGTATTATTTTTTATTTGCCTACTCTATGTATAATGCTGGTGTGAAAATAATACTTAACATGTATTAATGGATAAAGTACTCCTTAGCATTTAACATTGCAGCCTTTGATGTCACACTTACAAAATTCGAGAAGCTTTTAGTTTATCAAGATTTGTGGCCTTTGATGTCTCGCTATTTAAAGCCTGAAGTGACCTAGCATAATAAAGTCAAATGTAATACAGGTAGGCTGCTCTATAAATAGTAGAAGAAAACTGATATTTTATACAGGGAATTTGTTATGTCTCGGGGCTTAAACCTAAGCAAAAGGATTAGGCAACCCAACAAGTATTCAAGTTTCCAAAATATAAATTTATTTAAATAGAATATAAAATCAAGCAAAAGTGAAAGAATTACAAATAACATACAGTCACTGTATGTAACCCTAATAATCCTGAAATGTTTATCAGTTTCTCCCTAATCTGTAAATGGTTCTAGATAATCTGAAGCTTGCAGAATGATTATGTGTTACCATGATAATATAGCTAAATCAACAGAATTACTAATCCATATGTATTTGCTTCAATGTAATCTCTTGAATATAGACCAGGGGTACACAACCCATGGGCTGCATCTGGCCTGCGAACGTGTTCTGTCTAGCCCTCAGGGCAAATTAAAACAACACAGAAATCTGGCCCATGAACAGTAATTATATTAAAGAAATTTGTGTTTGCAGCCCTCGAATGGTCTTATAAAATGCAATCTGACCCTTGATGTAGACTATCACTTAAGTCCTAGAAAGTTTTTCATAATCTGATAAAATTTAGTTAGATATTCAAATCCTTGAATATAATCATATAAACCCAAGGTACTGACTGTTTAAATCAATGATTATTTTCTGCTCTGCTATATCCATTGAATATATTACCAATGAATATATGACCAATGAATATATTACCAAGATATGACCAATGAATATATTACCAATGAATATATTACCAATGAATCACAAGTTTATCTCGATGACTCTTATGTAGTTGTCATAACTGCATGAATAATGAAATTGGAGTGTGTATCTTTATTATATAGTGTCCTTAGGCATTTCAAATAAACGATCTCTGAATCAGACTTCTAGAATAATTTGAATCATATTATTCTCTTTCACAATAGCTTGGTTGTAAACATACACAACAGTCCTGGTCTGACATTCAAATCTCATTGAACCAATCAAATGCTAGAGTGCACATTTCAGGGCAATTGTACTTTCCCCACACTGGTTTACATGACCAACAATCAATGCTCACATGTCATTTTGACCTGCTTAGTTTTGTTGATATCACCTAGATCAGCCTGGTCATGTCATTTTGACCTGCTTAGTTTTGTTGATATCGCCTAGATCAGCCAGGTCATGAATGAACTCTTACTGCAGAGTATAAATGTACTTTTACAATAGTACTAACCATTGAATTAAACGACATAAAATATAATTTCATAATGTCTAACATTTTCAATAAAAATTCAAAAGATGATACATAATTCAGGAATAACCATGTCATGGGTGCAATTGTCCAGGGGCAGTTGACATGGAGAGATGGGGTGAATGACCAAGTAATTGTCCTAGAACCTAATTGCCAGTGTTCCATGAATTAGTTTAAAGGAGTTATGTTCCACAATATCATTTTAAAATAGTTTCAGCCCCTGATTTTTCCATCCTCCAAATTTTGCTTTCTGCAAGATGACTTTGCTGGTGAATATTGCTGTTTTGCTAAAGTTATCATGTACTTTTATTTTGAAGAGACCTTGAATGAATTCAATTTCCAGCATTCCACATCACCATTTAGAAGAGTTGTGACCCCCGAATTCCCATCTTCTCCAAACTGGTTTTTCAGCAGAAGTTATTCTGTTTAAAGCCCCATTAAGCAAATTGGAGACATTTTGGTCCTCTGTGATGCACCCATTGCTACTATCTCTAGTTGTTGTTACTTCATTTTTGTGGTTTATAGCAAGGAAAATCTTTGTAAACCCAACAAACAATAGTGATTTTACAATGTATGATGAATTAAAGCTCTTTCTGTATATTCTGTGTACTATATTGACTCTTTTCTCTTTCTTTTTTTATTTTTACAGCGGTCAAAGCCTTGATCAAATTATTCCCAGAAATGACCATTCTCACCTCAGAAATCCATCCAGTTGCTCCTAATCACTTTGGACAGAAGTATTTCGGCAACTAGTAACTCAGCAAACTGGTTTAAGATTGATCGGCATAGGAATCAAGGTTGAGCATAATTGGAGACAAATACAAAGCGATGCTCAGCAGTAGATTTACCAGACATGAGATGGACAATGAAAACTGACTCAGCATGGTAGCTGTACTTTGCTTACAAAAACTGAAGCTGTTTTAGGTTCATTTGCATAACGATGGTAAACTAAGTTCAACTGATCCAGGGATAGTATAGTCTTGTGTTTTACGTTTCAAGAATTTTCATGGTGGTTTTACTTTTGTATATTCAGTTTTATCGCGACACATCTGCAGAGTGGGTAGAATGGTTATTTACAGTAGTAAAATTATTATTAACATATGAATTAAATACAACATTGTTATCACTATTTTAACAAACCTTGGAACATTTTGTTGAAAAACACTGCAAATTCATTTATTTTCATGGTTATATGTTTTTGTGGTTCTTTGTTTTAGTTCCTTTTTTTATTCAGACAGACATGCTATCATTTCTTTTTTCATAGAAGATTCACTGTTGCTTGGATTCGTAAATTCATGATTGGGATCAAGCACAAAAATCACAGAAATTGATTCCCATGAAAAACAATGAATTCATAGTAGTTGAAAATACAATTTTCCATGGCACTGTGTCACATAGAGTCATGATTTCATAATAGCATCACAATAATCAAGAGCATACCTTGTATTTACTGCTCCAAATTTTGATATTTGACCAGTCAAAAAGTGTTACATTAACTGATGCAAGGGAAATTCAGCTGTGAAGTATAACTATTAAGGTATTTCCAGGTTATTTCCAAATGTTGCAAATTTTTTCAAAATATGATACTGGTGACCCCAGAAAGGATAGCAATACAAGTCAGATTAAAAGTAATTCAAACAATGTACAGTTTATATAAATATGAAGCACATATACCTATTTGTCATCAAGTATATACTTGCTGCATACATATATATGACCATAAAGCTTAAATTCATACAGATAACTACCTTATTATTCCTATCCATTATCAAACCCTGAAATGGCTAATTTTACCAGTCAGATTAAAGCAAATGAAACTTGAATGCAAAAAAATGCAGAATGAACACAAATGAAATTTATAATGCAAGCAAATGATGACATGTTTTAAGATGATTTGCAAATTCAAAATACAGTACAAAACTTTGGATGATAAAAGAAAATAGAAAGAAACTAGAATGTGTTTGGCAAATGGATTTGAAATTGGTTATTTTCAAGCTGGTACTAAATTTCTATGATCAAAAGCCCATGTGCGTTTTAATCCAAAATTAGATTCTTTACAGTGACAGTTTTTACCCATACAGATCGTGACATTGTTTTCTTCAAGCAGAAGTAAACAGTATCTAATTGATGTGATGACAGCATCAGTAAACAATATCCAATTGACGTGATGACAGCATCAGTAAACGGTATCCAATTGACGTGATGACAGCATCAGTAAACGGTATCCAATTGACATGATGACAGCATCAGTAAACAATATCCAATTGACGTGATGACAGCATCAGTAAACAGTATCCAATTGACGTGATGACAGCATCACCAGTGGTTTATGTTTACTAATTTTTAATAATGAAGTGAAATAATAAATGAAATTTAGTGACAAATCTACAACTGTAAATTTTACATTCATTGCAGTTGTGGTTATGTTATTTATCATAAATTCAGCGTTTATATGTTGCTGTTTTATTAAAGCACACTTTTAATATTACAAGGTACAGAAAGCACGTTCGTTTCTGACTTTAACACTATCAATGACAGCAAACCCAGCTTTGGTAAATGCATTTCTATTTCATTCCAAACAAGCAAAAATGACAGTAAATGATGAACGATAAAAATAATTAATGCATTTCTGCAACCAGAAACGAAATATGGAATGATTACTAAAATGTAAATATGAATGGAATATGAATCAGTACAAACAAAATGAATTCTGAATACATTTCAGATGCAAATGAAGCGGATATGTGATGAAAACAAAATGCATATTTGGTAAAATTACTCATTTCAGTGTCTTTACAAGAAATCTTACAGTATATATGGTGCTATTATTGGTATGATACCAGCAACATCTCATTTAAGACTATACCGATGTTTGTTGGTGATATTAGTGGAATAGTTTTATATTGCACAGTTACCATGTATGGAAGTGGATTTTATTTTATACATGTAAAAGATAACATTGCTGCAAACCATTCATCAGAAAATTTAATGTGGGCTTCATCACACACAGCCATTTTCTAATTCTTTATCACTAGTCTGAAAATAGATGTAGGTTGCTTCATCACACATTGTCATTTTCTAATTCTTTATCGCTAGTCTGAGAGTAGAATGTAGATTGCTTCATTACTAGTCTGAAAATAGGATGTAGATGTCTTTATCCTATACTATACTGTCATTTTCCAATTCTTCATCATTAGTTTCAAAATATGAGTACACTGCTGTATGATGTTACACTAATGATCCCCACTCCTACCCTTTACTTGAGAATTGAATGGTAGTTATGGACTTGAGACAAGGGTATTAATGAAGTAAGTATGCATAGTGACCCAATTTGTACATCAGCAAAAGACCAGAAGGCTTTATTTGGTAATGTCTAAAAGCACACTGAACTAACCTCTATTTGACTGGTTGAGAACAGTTTTGAATTTTGAAACATACCCAACTATGAATTAGATACAAAACATACCCAACTATGAATTAGATACAAAACATATCCAACTTGGAATTAGATACAGCACATATCCAACTTGGAATTAGATACAGCACATATCCAACTGTGAATTAGATACAACGCATATCCAACTGTGAATTAGATACAACACACATCCAACTATGAATAAGATACAAAACATATCCAACTGTGAATTAGATACAACACACATCCAACTATGAATAAGATACAAAACATACCCAACTATGAATTAGATACAAAACATACCCAACTGTGAATTAGATGTAACACATGTCCAACTATGAATAACATACACCTATTTTTGAATGACATATAAGATGCACACAACTTTGAAAAACATAACAATCATCCAACTATGAATAGAATATAACATGCTTCCAGCTTTCAGTAACATGTAACAAAGACCCTACGTTGACTAGCATGTAACACATACACAAGTATATATATAAAGTATATATATAATGTAAAACATGCTCCAACAATGAATAACATGTAACATATACTCAGCTTTGAATAACATTTAACGTATACCCAACAATAAATAGCATGTAACATGTATGCAATTTTTAATAACAGGGTTCCCACGCTACCTGGAAAAAGTCAGGAAAAATGATAATTTTTTTCCAGAACATGAAAAGTCTATTGAATTTTGCAAATATTGATGAAAAAACGGGGAATTTTCAGCCATCACTTGGTGCCTGAAACAATCACGTAATTGAGTCATAACTAAACTGATCGCAAGATAAATTTATCGAGTTCTAACCATAATATTCGGAGGATGCAGAATGGATATTTTGGGTGCTCGCAATAAACATATATGCTGAGACAATCCAAGTGCTTAGTGGATTAGAATCATCTAGAAGACTTATTTTCAAAATAAGGTTGATATCCGTTTCTTTCCTTACATGGAAGCATTGAAAACCAGTCTAGCATCACAAGAGGCCAACATGGTTGTGGCAAAGCGTAGCCACTTACCGGATTGCCTAGCAAACTTTAAGCTTTGGAGTGATACATGCATGAAATCGACATGAAAATTATTTATTTTCTCAGAAATTTTGAGTTTTCAAAATCATTATGTCTTTAATCTGTTGAAAGACGATAAAACTATGCCATTGATGAAATGTTACCTGGTACTCGCGATTTGCATTGCTAGTTGGCATATGTACACAAATCTAACAACCCACATTTTTAAATATAGAGAAAAAAAAATAAAAATATTAAATGGAAGTTGTATACTGGTTGTACTAAAAGACAAAAATGAAAGAGCACAAATTTTTCCATATTTATATATTCTGAGAACAACTTCTGGAGTTTTGTTGTATCACGTGACTATCAAGTTCACATGTGCTCTCTGCTTAATAAATCAGACTGGCCAGATTGCTGTTTTTTTACAGAAAGTATCTGACTTTCATTTAATATAATTGAATTTCTGTACAACAACATTAAAATTCAGTTTCTTGTTGATATCACAGGACTATTTAACTTCCGATGTCGTCATTTGAGAGTTGTGAAGTTATGTGACTAGTAATGCAAATGACGAGCACTGGGTCAGGTTTCATCAATGCCATAGTTTTGTCTAGTCTGTCAGTGGATTAAAGATGTAACGATTATAATACTTGATATTTCTGAGAAAATAAATCATTTTCCTATCAATTTCATGCAGGCATAAGTCAATTTAACATAAGTTTAAATTTTTTAGGCCACTTGTAAGCGACTACCAAATGTCGCTATCACACAGTGGTGGAAAATTCAACATTTTAAATATGCAGTTGTAATGACCCCACTCCCCAACCTAAATGTCAAAATATGAAAAATGGGGTGGAAATATTTGGAGGAAACTCAGATTAGAAAATGGACTGCTATTCATTTTAATCCAAATTTGTAGTCCAGATTGTTGAATCTCAGAGCTGATATGAGAAATTGTCATCCCTTGTATTATATATTAAAAAACAATATGAGCCCCTGTATCAATACAGGTTTGAGGACTGTTTTAGCGAATTACAAGAAGACAAGTTGATTTTACAGAAAATTCAGTCCTTGTTTATACAATAGTATATAATTTTGAAGGTCTTTTGTCAAAATTTAGATCAACCCTTTTGATTTTTTTTTTGAAATGATGGATTTTTAACCATATCGTCTTAAGGATATTAGGTTGCTTGAAAAATCTTGTTTGGGATTTTATTAGCACAGATAAATTAAGGGTTAAACTCCTCGTTACAAGACAAGATTCTAATTATTTGTGTTTTTTTAATACCGTAATAGGAAATGTTTACTTTTTAAAAGATGCATATATATATATATATATATATATATATATATATATATATATATATATATATATATATATATATATATATATACATACATACATACATACATACATATATATATATATATATATATATATATATATATATATATATATATATATATATATATATATATATATATATATTGTACTATAGAATTCTTTATAATGAAAGGTTTGAAAGGAAACAAAACTAATTTTTGTTCATTATGTTGTTCCCACTTGGAAACATAATGCAGGTCAGCAAAATAGTTTGAATTTTTATTCTGTACATTGAAATGACTTTACATGCCAATTTATAGGAATATAATCAAACTTGTTTTGTGTGATACATTTTGTGGTTTTGTCTTTTTTGGGCTTAGATGTTTTGGAGAGTCTTGAAAGAGAAACATCTTTAGATTGTGAAAATGCATGTTTTATGATCTAAAATCTTCATTAATTCCATTCAGTAATGGTCATATGTGAACCTTTAAATAATTAATTTCATCCTGGAAAAACCCTGGAAATTTATCTTTAGAAAAGCATGGGAACCATACAATAACATTTAACATATACCCAACTTTTAATATCATGTAAGATGTACCCAACTATAAATAACATGTAAAACATATTCCAGCTATGAATAATACAGTTGTTCCCACTATTAATAACATCCAACATGTACCTACCTTTGAATAACATAACATGTACTCAGCTATGAAAAATGTGTAACACATACCCAACTGAATAACTTGTAACAAATAACAAATGTGAATAGCATCTAACATGTACCCAACTATGAATAACATATAACACATACCCAACTGAATAACTTGTAACAAATAACAAATGTGAATAGCATCTAACATGTACCCAACTTTGAATAACATATAACACATACCCAACTGAATAACTTGTAACAAATAACAAATGTGAATAGCATCTAACATGTACCCAACTATGAATAACAGACTCGGATCTGCCATTGCATAATGAAGCATCACCTCCAGGTCTAATCTGTTTCGTGCTTTGCTTATCAGTCCATCTGCTGTTTGCAGTTATTTCCCTTGTGTGGAACATCACATCAGAGTTAAAGATTACATCATATGTCATCAAATAAAGATGCCTACACTTTATAAACAGTGGTTTCACAGATGAAAATGTGACATGGTCAGCTTCCAGATGTGATTTAAGTCATAACATTTAAAAGATGCAGTTTATAGATCCATTTCCTACATTTGGCTGAGCCCACTGTAAAGGTACAACCACAGATCTTTTCTTCTGGTAGAAGTGCACACACAGATCTGTTTGGAAAATGGACAGACATAGACAGCTACAATAATAGGTATCAAGCCATTATGTTAACATTTATCATTGTGTTACACATGGGTATATCAGGTACTTATAAAATTATGTGCCTATGCTTATTCATCTAAAAGTCTAATTGTCTTGAGTGAAATAGTTGCCATCTTGAAAGTCTTGTTATGATTACTTAAAAAACTAAGTATGGTCCTTAGACATTAAATGCACATTTATTCAGACATTGAATACACATTTATTCAGACATTAAATACACATTTATTCAGGCATTGAATACACATTTATTCAGACATTAAATACACATTTATTCAGAGGTATAATTGGTTCTCACTGGCAATAGTATTTATATTACAGTAACTTTAGCAGTAAATATGGCAACATTAAAAACCTCATGAATATTCCTTTTAAATGTCTAGTCATATGGGTATTTTACATGAACATTCCTTGCTTTATGTAACATATATTACAATTTCACATTAAGTATGTCGTTTGTGGCAGACCTGTCAAAAATGTTGATATTACTTGTCACTCCTGAATCACTCATTGTATTCAAATGCTTTTCGTAAAACATTTAACATTGTATTTGGTTGATCATCTGTCATTAGTACTGGCATCCATGTCTGCGATTTTCAAATTCTGTAGCTCTCATGAGTGATTGATTGTTCATTTTTATGTGAATTATTTAAAAGAATCATTCCATCATCATCATCATAATAATAATAATAATAATAATAGTAATAAAAATAATATTTTCAGAGGGCACCACTTCTTTTTCCAGATGTTTAGCTAATCTTACATGGAACCGTCATGGGGCATACATCATTCTGTGCATGCATGTACACAGTGTTTAAAAAGAAAGAAAGATTGAATGTGATAATTACGGGTTAACTATCACAAAAATATTTCACTTAAAACTTGCAGTGTATGTACATGTACATCATTGAACTTATTTGCAGCTGATTTGTGTATATACATAAAAACAAGAAACAGAGAATATTGGGTAGGAGACATTATATGCTTACTAGTTAGTTGAAACATCCTGATTTGAATGTGGCAAGATTGTCAGCTTACCTTAGTTGAATTTGAGGCCGATCCCATTCAGAAGATCCTGTCTATTCAGATAATTATATCAATGCATTTGTTCTTTGTTTTGGCAATTTTATATATAGTTTGTGTGTATGAACCCATAGTTTGCAATAGTAGTGCATTATGGGAAACATGTAACTTGAATGGAATAGTTTTCTTGCATGTATTGGTAGATATTTTTTCAATCATTGTAGTGATATTCCTTTGAAGTTCCAATGTTACAGACATGATGTGCCCGTAATCTAAAACATGCTAATATGTCAGTGTCCTAGAGTGTGATGATGTGCTAAGTCTTTTGATGTATTACAGTAATATAATCCAGATGTTCTTGTCTGATTTTGCTGTAATTCCAAATTAATATTCCAGTCCAAGAATATTTTTGAGCACTTTGTAATTCCAGTGAATGAAAATATGAATAGATGAATCCACCCAAATTAAAAACTGAGCACAACAATAACACTTATTTGGTTTCAGATATTAAGGTAAGAATGAGTAATTTTTCAAGTAAACAACATTATATAAAAATCTAAGTGATAGTGATAGAGAAATATAGCTATGTATTGAGTTGTTTACAAAATAAATGCTACTGGTCAGGAACACCATGACCTTGATTTTGGATTTTAGATAAAATCAGATACAAAATGCAGATAGATTTAATGGATACTCATTAAGAACAGTCAACAAGTAATACAAATTAAATATACATAACAGCATACATTCTATTGTCATGACACCATTTACTGAAATGATTCAACTTTTTTGGACCAAATTGGACTGTTGCATCATATATAAAGTTTAATTATTCTCTGTATACAGTGGCAGGTAATTAACGTACTTGAGAAATGAGATAGGTCCAAAAATTGAGCCCTGATGCACACCATATTTTATTCAATCAGGAGTTAAGCGAGCTCTTTTTAGTTGTACTTGCTGGTTTCTGTCACTACATTTAGATTGTATCCAGGAAATGGTTTTTGCCTGTATTCAGGAAAATATTGACAAGTTCAAATGGAAAGGTACCAACTTGGGAGCAGTTCCTAAATTTGAAATAATAATAATAATAATAATGACCTTATTTAAAGAGGGTAACACAATTAGCTAAGAACTAATCTACCTTGAGGCCCTCATACAAAGGAATTTATTTATTTAAGCTGCATCTCTGAAGCCACTGAATATATTGGGTTTGGAAGAAGGAAATAGAGTGGGCATTTCTAATCTCAGCTGGAATAGAGCAGAGTTCCAGAGTATTGGAAACTTTTTTTAAATAACTCCTTATTTGGTTTGGGAATTTTATACTGTTTGGTAGACATGGATCGCAGGTGGGGAGTATCACCAGGTAGCCTATACTGGAATAGTGATTGTAAATATTCAGGAGCACTATTCTGAGATATCCTGTACATTAATTTGGCTTTTCTCAAACAGATTCGGTCTTTAATAGGTAATATTTTTAACCGACCAGCTAAACTTTCCTTGTTTTCTTTCTGGATTGATATTAGCCCAAATGCTCTTTTTTGAAGATGTGCCAGCTTTGCTATGTTTTTATCATTTGAATTACCCCATACTGTACTACAGTAGTCCAAATAGGGTTGTATGTAACTGTTATAAAATAGTTTCCTGTGCCTTTCAGGGAGAAAATGTCTTATCCTACTGAGAAGCCATAAACTTGAATTGACTTTTTTACTGGTATGTTTGATATGTTCAGTCCATGATAGGTTATTATCTACCAGAACACCAAGTAGCCTATCATGACAGACTATTTGCAGATTTGTATCCTTCCATGTCAGACATAGTTCATCACTATCAAGATTTGTCCTTCTTTGCCGTGTTGAGATAAGTAATATTTTAGTTTTACCAGTATTTACCACCATGCCATTACATGTGCACCAGTTTTCCAGTTTGTTTAGTGCATTCTGTAAAGAAATTTCAAGCTCATGCTTTGTGTTTTGGATGTCTGACAATGTTGTGTCATCTGCATAGAGATCTGTAGATGATATTGAGTCTCTTAGTAAAAGTGGTAGGTCATTAATAAATAAAATGAATAGTAGTGGACCTAGAATTGAGCCTTGTGGTACTCCATATCTAATTGTTTCAGGTTCAGACGGAACATTATTTATGTAAACATGTTGTGTTCTCTCATTTAAGTATGAAGTAAACCATCTAATTGTTCTTTCATCACACTGGTAGATTTTCAGTTTCTTCAAAAGGATTTCATGATCCACCATGTCAAAAGCTTTCCTGAAATCTACAAATACAGTTCCTATTATTCTACCTTGGTCAAGTGCTTGAAGCCATTTATCAGTTAGGGTGATCAAGGCAGTCTCACAGGAATGGTTCTGTCTAAAGCCTGATTGATTAGGGTGTAACAGCAAGTGTTTGGTTAAATATGACATGAATGAGTCATGGACATGTTTTTCAATCAATTTTGACAAGTTTGGTAGTATTGAAATTGGTCGGTAGTTATCAGCATCATCCTTAGAAATATGGTATTTTCATAACAAATAATAAAAAGCTTAGAAAGTAAATTTCTTTCATTTTTTGGTCAGCTGCTATTGCATTTATCTGTCAGTCATATGTCAGGCAAATTAACTGGATCAGTGAATCTTTTTTTTTTTTTGATTTGTATAATTAGCTTCAACAGAATTTTCCTTGTGCCTACATTTGTGGGAAAATAAGACAGGATCACTTTTCTGCCACCATTGGCAGCATGAGCAAACTCCATGATATATTCTCATCATTCTTGGTATTAATCATGATGAAACTAATACAATTCATCCTTCATCACATTTGCTCATTTCCTTTGACCTTGGGGTCAAAGTCATATATAATTGGGTTTGGTTTAAAAAAATTCATTTCCTTGTATTTTCTAAATTCCTTTATAGATTTTTCTCATGAATCATTAAGAAATCTAAGACATGCCATGCACGATTTCCTCTTTACCCATATGGTCAAGATCACACTCATTGAAAATGTGCATTTAGATTTTGGTCAAAGATTTTTTTATTTCCTTACAATTCCTAAATGCCTGATTGATTTTGTTCATAGATTTGATGGATCACTATGAAGGTAAAACAGTTTATTTTGTGACATATTGCTCAAATTTTTTACCTTGTCAAGGTTACACATTTTGTAAAAATGCTTAATTTGTGGGCTTGCATCTAGGCCATGGCTTTGTGCTATTTATAGTAGTACTTTTAGCCAGGTATATTCCGTAGTTCTCATAATTTAGAAGCTTTTATATCAAATTGATCACATTATTCTAAAGAAAATAGTCAATTTAAAGTACAGACATTTTTAAAATGCATTAATAAGTGAAAGTTTCTGTAGGCATATATTTTTTTTGCTAGCAATTGTGCCTTGGAATTTAAAAGTCAACCAAATTATGAATACACATGTGAGAAATGTATGACATTTTTGTGATTGAATACATTTATGAGACGTGTTCAACTGTTTGAATATATGTGTGAAATGTATGACATGTTATGATTGAATACACATGGGAAATGTAGAATATTTTGTGACTGAATGCCCAAGAGAAATAAATGAAATTTTTGTGACTGAATACATGTGAGAAATGGATGGTGTTTTTGTGATTGAATCATTATTATACTATGTTGAGCCTACTGTGAACTTGCAAGTTGTTGAATTTCATTATTGTTGTTCATAAGAGTTGAATCTCAGGAGTTGAATGAGAATCATGTAACACCATCATCTGTTTTATTGTAGGTAGTAATAGATGTGCATGTATTTACAAATTAAATGGTAGATACAGTTTTCTCACATTCCTATTTGTGTATGATCATGTTTTCCAGTGTAGAACAATGCTGGCAAATATCTCTGTTGTTCATCATGTGACTCCTGTCTTTATCACATGACCATCTACTGCATTCACAGTGCACACAAACTAGCCTAAAAGAACCCCAATTTCCATCACCACTTGTGCATAGTTTCACAATAGGCATTAAATTGCAATATTTTTATATTAAAACATGCAATAGTTAAATTTAACAGGACTATTAGCCCATATTGACCTAACAACAAGTACAGTTTTTAGTCTAGTTTCAAGTCAAAACAGCCATGGCTGTAATTGTTGTTTTAGCTTGCAAGGCCAAGTAAGCTTATGGTAAGGCCTTGTGTCCGTTGTCTGTCCTTCGATGCTTGCATTCTTGGGGCCATGATTCTGATACAATTTGATCTAGATTTAAAACATCAAGATCTTGTAGGAGTTTGAATATGACCATGATACTATGCATACTAATTGGGTTTTTTTCTTCTTTGAAAAAGTAGAATAGGTAAAATTGACATGATACAAAGTTTTTTAAATAGTTTACATCCGGTTGTGTTCTAATAATACAGCATAAATATGCTTTTGAACAACTGTTAAGTTATATAAGCAGGCCATCAATGTCAGGATCACTTAAATCTCATGTTTTAATTTGTTATTATTATATATGCAAGGATAATCAATTCTAAGTTGTGTGTCTCCTATAAACATGGGGATAAGAATAGATCTGCTCTGTTCTGTGATATATGGCACAGCAACAGTAGTTATTTAGTACCAGCTCAAACACCCATTTCATCACAAGTCCAGTATGCTAACCACAGTGCAGCTCCTGTCTCCATTAGTCACCTCTTGGGACTTTGTTTTTTTACCTGTTTACATTTTATTGTGCAAATTATGCAGTTCTGACACTGTGTATTGGCATTACCTTGATGATGTCAACTACTGTTCTTTGAATGCCAATATGTATTTGTTGGATATTTTAAGTTTACAATTAATTTTCCAGCATAAACCTTATTTTTTAAATGATCAAACATAAGGTGAAGATATTTTTTGTAGGTGTTTTGCAGTTTTAAAGTTGTATCACAATTCACAGTATACCATTTTGACTTTGTTAGTTATTTGTTCAGGAATGTGAGAAAAATAATCTTTTATTATGCATCATTGCTTTGCAAAATTCCACCTTCAGGATCAGAATTTAGCATCTGACTATTGGCCAAGCAATGGTGGAATTTTTCTATCCTACATGTATAAAATTTATGTTAGTCTTACACTTTTTATCATTAAATTTTGTTTTGCACACACGTTAAGGTATAGTAAAACCTGTTTTTATTGGACAACAAAGGCATTATAAAAAGTATTATTTGTCAATTTTCAGCATGTATTAATACCTATATGTTAATTTTCAGCATGTATTTTTTCCTATATGTTAATTTTCAGCATGTATTAATACCTATATGTTAATTTTCAGCAGATCTTCATCAATATCTGTAAGTAGTTGACAGTTATATCATGAGGGCATTTCCATTTAAAACTGTTTCTGTAAAATGTCTTTAGAAATTATTGAAATTTGTTTACTCTTCACATGTACTGAAGTATATACATTTTGTAAAAATTTCATCCAGTTTAAGTCATACATGTAAATCTCATGGGTGAACTGATTTAGGGAGACAATTCCATGTAAATAATCTGGTTTCATGTAAATAAATATTGTGCATCTACTAAGGGCTCCACTTGAAGTCAGCACTGCCCCCATAGTAATCAGATTGTCTGTCCATCTGTCAGCAGTTTGGTTTCAGCATTACTGGGAATTCCTGTAATTGAACCAAATTTGGTATGCAGCGTTATATTGATGAGGCCTCAAAAAAGCCTTTTCCTGATCTGGAAGTGCCTGATTGCCTTTCCTCCTATCGTTACTACAGTTCAGCGTTCATTTTCTGCAGCCTAACTTTAAAATGGATTGTTGCATTTCAGACTTATTTGGCATGCATTATTTATGAGACCTTAAATGTGTTCCACTTTGTATTGACGAGACCTTGAACGAGTTCCTTGTCCAGCATGGTTTTCTTGGCGATATTTAGTTTTTTTATGTTCCCACTTTGTTCATCATTCTAGACTTGCCTTTCCAGAGCATAACTATAGCAAGTTTGTTGGATTTAAACCAAAATTGGTATGTGACTTTGTATTGATGAACCTTGAAAGAGTTGGACATGAAGCTTTTCTTGGCATTTTTCCAGGAGTATATCCCATGATTGTTTCCAGGAGTATTCTCCCATAATTGTCCACCTGTTGTTTCTGCAGGATAGCTTTAACAAGGTTTGTCAGACTTTAGTCGAATTTGGTTTGTGGCTTTAGATTGATGAATTCTTGAATACTGTTAATTTCCATCATTCCATATTACCATTTATAACAAAACTATGGACCCTGCTTTCTGCAGCATAACTTTAGTTAGGAGTTTTAGATTTCAGCAAATTTTATTTATAATGATGAGACCTAGAACAAGATGAATTTCTAACATTCCATTCTCTTAAGTTTGCTGTTTCAACATCCATGCCGTTATTTAGGCCCTTCTAAGCAAATTGTAGTGAGTGGGGGCCCCATTGAGCAAACTTTAGCAGTGGGGGCCCTACTGAGCAAATTGTAACAAGTGGGGCCCTGCTGAGCAAATTGTAGCAAGTGGAGGCCCTTTGTAATGCACTCATTGCTATTACTTCTTGTTTGGTTTATTATTTATTCATTTTTATTTATTCAGCTTGCTGTGAGATGATAGACAATATGTAACAAAGAGTTACTTTACTTTGTTAGTACCTCTGATTAAAAACCAGAAGAGCTTATGAGATGGTCAGTTGTCTATCATCCATCAATTTTTTAACACAAGCTTGTTATTGCTATCTGGAGGATTACCATGAAACTTGAGACACATTCATTCCAAGATTGAGTTGGTCCTAAATGAAAATGGTGCTGATCTGACATCAGAAATATGGTCACCACTGCAGCCATGATGAATGCCTTCATATTGCTAGAGCTTCTGGGTGGATGATCATACTGACACGGGGTTTTCACCAAAAGACTACTTACAGTCTCTTGTTGAAGCTAAATTGAAATGGTGATGATCCAGTATCATACATCTAAAAAATCACTAAGTATAGACACCATGGAGGTCAACTTGAAAATTATTTTATTGCTACTACTCCCAGATGGGAAGTCCTATTTATTTGCAATTTTCACGAGAAGATTTCCTACTGTGCCTAGTTGGTCCTAAATGAAAATGATGCCAATCCAACAGGTAGTATGGCCACTATAGAGACACTACTGAAAATCTTAATGCTACATTACCTGGTTCGATGGTCATATTGACATGGGTTTTCACCAAATATATCTAATTGGACGTCGGTGAAAGGGAGCAGTGGTAGCTTAATTGGTGAAGCATTGGTCTTGTAATTTAAGAGTTTGGGGTAAGATACCAACCCATTCCAGCTTGAAACCTCAGCAAGTCCTTGAAAAATGCATTTAGCTCCCATTTCGTGATAGATAAAGCTGATAATCTGCTAAAACTGCCATTTAAACCAAGAAAAACTAACCTAAATGAAAACGTTTTAATTGCAACTTCTAAATGGATGGTCCTATTGACATAAGTTTTTACCAAAAGATTTAATTTGATGTGTAACTGGTTCTAAATTAAAATGTTGCTGATCTTACAATATGGCCACCATACATCTTGAAAATCACAGAAGATTATCAGATACATGTCTGCAGATCTGAGGGTCTCCACTTGTTTAATATGCGTATGATAACTCTAGGTAAAGAGCAATACCCTTCATTACAGAACCATTGATAATAACTCCACTTATAATTGTATCTTGGACGAGTTCCAGTCCTTAAATATTATTCATAACTTTTACTTGGTACATGTATATTGGTGGGAAAGATGAAAACAAATCTTTTTAGGGATGGTTTCATGGGTTTGGGGTGCAGAGCAGAAGTTAAATTCTTACAGTAGATCTGACTGGATAATGTATTCAATGTCCTTTTTTGTTGGGGGGGGGGTCAGTTCATGCTCAGTCTTGAATACAGAGAATAAGAGCAATTTATATAATCTGGCTGAATGTGCTAGTTAAGGTATTGGGGAAAAAGTTATGATGCCTGCTATACAAGACCACTTGGCTATAGGCAACATAAGATGGTCCTATAACTCATTCCGACTATAGGTCTCAAAGCCACAGCAGCCATATTGAACACGTCTAGTTTGTCCTAAATGACAAGAGTGCTGACTGCTCATCCAAAATGGCTGCCACAATGGCCATCATGACAGTCTTGTTTTTCCTGCTCATCCTGATTGGATGATCATATCAACATGGGGTTTTCATTCTAGTTGGTCCTAAATGAAAAAGATGCTGCTCAGATATTTAATAATGCTGCTGCAGTGACCATCTTGAAAACCTTGTTATCACTACTTGTCCTGCATGAATGGTCCCATCCACTTTGGGTTTTGGCTGTCTAGCTGGCTGTAAACGAAAACTGAATGGCCATCCTGAAGATCCTATTATCTCTACTCCTAGATTATGAAATCTTGTTACCACTTTAGAATAAAAGATAAGGTTTCAAAATTGGGCAGTTACATGTAAGAAACGGTCTTGAATTCCTGGAAATTTGATTTGCCTATTAGCAATTCAATCTCTTTGAGGGACTGTGGTTTCATTTAGATTTGGAAAATTGTCTTCCTAGACAGATTTCAATCAATAAGATCCACAATGGCAACACAGACCTTCTAGACTTTAGATTGAAGCCTGACTTGTCCCTGCTTCCAAAGAAGGCATTTATGTTGGTTCCATTCAGAGAAACAGTGTACACACAGTGCTAAAATCATGCTAGCACTAATTTCTATCACTAAATAAGGGGGAAAAGTATGGATAGCACATACTCCCTTCCCCAATCAAGATATATTCAATGAGAGAAGGGGAATGGGTATTATCAGTAGTTTTCCCATTTTTTTTTTACTTGTAGAAACATGCTCTTTAGATATTTTGAGAGGATACTGGCATGGATAATCTAAACTGATGCTATGGCAGACCTGCCAACCCTGATGAATCCATCTCAGTAAGGCAGTTGATTTTTTTCAGTAAGATTGACCAGTTTTCAGTAAAGTGTAGCAAAATAGCAATAACTGCTATTGTAAAGCTGGAAAATGTGATTAAAAGTTTGATGCAGCTAAGATAAACATTCTGTTCACCTGAAAAGTTTGTAAAGTATGCATAGACTATATTTGCAACTAGTACAGTTGCACAACTTAAGTTCGAAACACTATGCAATACAATGGCTTGTTACTATCTCTCAACTTGATGTAATACCTGGAAATTCTTTTTCCATTTCACATGATGACAGCAATCATATCTCCTGCCACAGTTGCTTTGCATGAACAAATAGGTACAGTTTAAAGCAACCAGGGTGCTGCTGTAAAGTTAGTCTGGTTCCCTGACTTATTTCGCTAATCCTAATATGAAACCTGATCCATATCAAACATGGATGAACCGATTATCCAGATTTTTTGGCAGCTATCATTTTTCTGTAGTTTTTTCTGGTATGCTGTAAGTCTGTATTTTAAGGGTAATTTTTGTAAGACTTAAGGCAAAATCATAAGAGTTGGCAGGTCTGCTATGGTTTCATAAAATCGCAATAATATATGCCTGCAATTAAATTGAAAGTTTTAAAATAAGCTCTTAAAGCATTCAAATTTAAAACATTTTTGCTGATTTTAATGTTGTAACCAACACTGACAACACTTCTCAAAGTATTTCCTTTATTTCGGAGTTTCCACCAGCCTCAGTAATTTTACAAATCATGAAAGGCTTGAATCATCAGCCAATGGTTAACAACACTTCATTTTTCTCCCCATCTTACTTTAACTTGGACTGTCACAACCAGAGTATTGCAGTGAACTCTTCCACATGCTAAATTTATCATAGGCCTTAGAACCTTTTAGCTAAACACCAATTCACATCTGAGGAAGAATTGAGTTGACAGAAAAAAAACACCAGTATGATATCAAAGCAACTTGGATTGCGTACTGTAATTTGTCTTATTTTAATTTGTTTGCTTTGGTTTGTAGTAATACAGCTTTAGACTCAAACATCTTTAACACATTTTGACATCCATTAGAGTCTACAGTTATTGTACTTCTGGTTCAGAATTGCATAGAGAAAGATATATTTTTTAAATCTTTAAAAATTACTATAGTGTTCACACACCATCCCATTTGTTTGTATCCCTCTACTGATTTTAAAAACAGAAATTTCCATAAAGTTTAAAGCCTACCTGACCAATGTAGAAGATGATTTGCAAATTATAGATCATGTCTTGCTGAAATTCTCCACGACTCCCTTAAATTTTATTCTAAATGTATAACTGCCCAATAATATAATAAATCTCTTAAAAGAGGGAAACACAGCTGATTTGAAATAGAATAAGAACTAGAAATTCTTTGAATAAGAATAATAGTTCTCAATGCTGATGTTCTTGGCTAAAACTGTTGGATTAATTTGGAGTCCAGTGAATTTTCTAAGGCACTATCATTGAATTCACAAAAACATCTACCACACCAAATGCATTGTGTGTGATACACAAATATTTTATTTGGCAAAAACTAGTTGACTAGAGATTACATTTCAGTTATGGAGGAAATACATTTTCTTATGACATAATGATCTTGGTATAAATACAGATGTTAAGCATTTAATATACAATATTAATCAATATGCATCTTCTATATATAAAAAGTGTATACACTGACAGATCAGTCCACCTTGTTACCATAAATAACAGTATTGGATCTGCCATTACAATACCCTGACAGATCAGTCCACCTTGTTACTATAAATAACAGTGTCAGACCTGCCATCACAATTCCCTAACAGATCAGTCCACCTTGTTACTATAAATAAGTGTTGGATCTGCCACAATTCCCTGACGTGTCAGATCTGCCGTCACAATTCCCTGACAGATCAGTCTATCTTCTTACTACAGAAATAACAGTATCTGAGCTGCCTTCACAATTCCCTGACAGATCAGTCCACCTTGTTACTACAAATAACAGTATCAGATCTGCCTTCACAATTCCCCAACAGATCAGTCCATCTTGTTAATGCAAGTTGTGTACATCATATATATTATCACAATTCCCTGACAGATCAGTCCACCTTGTTACTGCAAACAACTTAGTGATGGATCTGCTATCACAATTTTCTGACAGATAGTCCACCTTTTTACTGCAAACAGCATAAGGGTCAGAACTGCCATTACAATTCCCTGACAGATGAGTCAACTTTGTTAATGCAAGCAGTGTAGCCTCAAATCTACCTTGTTACCTCGGTGTAGCCTCAGATCAGCCATCACAATTTCCTGACAGATCAGTCCACCTTTTTACTGCAAACAGCATAAGTGTCATAAGTGTGGCCTCAAATGTACCTTGTTACCACAGTGTAGCCTCAGATCTGCCATCACACTTCCCTGACAGATGAGTCAACTTTGTCAATGCAAGCAGTGTAGCCTCAAATCTACCTTGTTACCACAGTGTAGCCTCAGATCTGCCATCACAATTCCCTGACAGATGAGTCCACCTTTTTACTGCAAACAGCATAAGTGTCAGAGCTGCCATTACATTTCCCTGACAGATGAGTCAACTTTGTTAATGTAAGCAGTGGCCTCAAATCTACCTTGTTACTGTAGTGTAGCCTCAGATCAAAATTCCCTGACAGATCAGTCTCCCTTGTTTTTACTGTGTATCATATCTGCCATTAGAGTTTATCTTGTTATTGCAAACAGTGTAGCCTCAGATCAGTCCACCTTGTTACTGCAAACAGCATAGTATTAGATCTGTCATTACACACATGTAATATGCTGCCAGATCAGGGTCTTTGCTGCTTCCTTGAAAGCATGAGTAAATAGTATTGACCCAGATCTGCCAGCATATACAAAGGCAGATCTGCCAGCTATATAGTCAGTTCTGCTATCTATATGACAGTATCTCACAAGTAAAAATCATCCTTTGAAAATACATTCACTGTGAATGCAAATAACAATCTTTTTGCTAGGATGGGTTACAAAAAGTATTATTAAAGCAAGTTGTTGTTTATACTACTTGCCCTGCAAACATCATTGCCCATTTGTATTAATTATGACTACAGATGCCAAGCAAATGTAAGCCAGGTGGTGAATCAACAAAACTGGCAGCAAGCAATAAACACCTTGTTTAAACTTACTGACAGGATATCAAATGCAAAGACAAAATTGGATGATAAGGAAGCCAACTTTGGTTCCTCTTTAACAGTATTCATGGTGATTTAAAAAATAAATTGAAAAAATGAAACAATTTTTAAAGTGTCACAATATAGTGCTTCATGAACGTACTTCAATAACACAAGCATCAGCCAGAAGATTTAGAGCAAATAAAATCATTTGAAGAATTTGTGAAGGCCAGAAGAGAGAATGATTTTGCCGACAATATTGTCATGAACATGGATGAAATTCCAGTGTACTTTGTTCTCATTCCTGGATGGACCGACGATGTGTGAAAATTAGCATCACTGGTGCAGATTTTTAAAAAATCTGACTTTAGTCCTTGCAGTTTCTGCTTCAGGAGATTTGTCGCCTCCAATGATAATTTTTCATAGCATGGGGAAGCTAAAAAATGTTTATGCACTGAAAGAATGGATCATATGTGTGCATGTGTAATTTTTAAATGATTTGAAAGGTGTCCCACAACTTACAACTTGAAAAAAAAAAAATGATGTGTCCCAGAAGATACAGTGCATAAAAAACTACTTTAAAAATTAAGGTCTCCCAACAAGTATGGTGTCACCTCATACACAACAAAAATACGGTATTTAGTATGATGCTTCACTAACTACCATTTTTTTGTGGGATACAACATTTGTGATTGCTACAAACCCAACAAGCAAATATTCATCAAATAAATTCAATGGATCTCTTTCTAAAATCCACAGATTAAAGTATCCATGCAACACCCTTAATTGCCAAGCCACAGATTAAAATACCCATGAAACACCCTTTGTTGCCAAGCCACAAATTAAAATACCAATGAAACACTCTTTGTTTCCAAGCCACAAATTAAAGCACCCGTGAAATATTGTTTGTTTGCTAATCATTAAATTGAAGTACCCATGAAATTTATGATGATTGATGATTACATTTAAGTCTATCTGATGTTGTTACAATTTGATTCTATCATGTGATTAAAGTAGTTGCCTATTTCACCATACCCAAAAGTATCCTTAAATTAGCCCAAGGACAAAACTCGTACATTTCTGGAAAGATGGATAAGCTGTGGGCTTATCAGTACAAGTGTTCTTAAATCAAAATTAACCAAAACATTCTGAAAGAATAAAGAATGAACTTGTCATCAAACATGGGCTTTTCATGAAACATTAATAGTAATAACGTTGTTTATTTTTATATTCAATTATTACATTATAAACCTTATCCATAATCATGCCAGACTAATACACAAAAATATACAAACAATAAAATACTACAAATAGATTATTTTCTTTCAACTACTGCATATGTAAAAACCATCTCCATCTCCAAGTGATTTAATTGATAAGGCATCTACCACCTTTAAAACGTGAGGAAAATTATTACCACAGATGGAAACAAAGTAGCAACAATTATGCATTTTCTTAAAAGGAGAAATGAAACCTATTCCTCTTTTTACAGGGTAATGAATCAGAAAGTCAAAATTGTGCTAGCATTCATTTTGAACTATGTATGCAAATAGTTGTCTGGGGGACATTATTTCTGGTAATATACCTAAAATAGTAACTGCTCTGTTGACCATGATGTTTTTTTATACCCCCAAGCTGGGGATATATAGTAATTCTCATGCCCATTTTGTTGTCTTTTTTTACTTGTACAAAGATCTCATTCACACAACTAGTCCAGTGGTTAAGAGTCCCTTGAAGGGAGTTACGCTCTCCTTTCTGAAGAGAAATTTCTTGGAAATTATGACCATTTCTTCATTTTAACTGCTGAGTACTGAAACCATCTCTGACATTCTTGAGTGATAGATTTTCAAATTAAGTCGGTGTGGGACCCATACTGGCTGTATGATAAGCACCATTTTCCTCAAGGACAAATTAGATACTATTAGAAGACTTTTGGTGAAAACCAATGCCAGTATCGCCATCCATTCATGAGAATTAGTGACCAGATTTTTAGTATGTTCATTGAAGCAGCCATATTAGACATCTGCAGGGCACCATTTTAATTTTAGACCAAGTAGATATTATAAAGTCTTCTGTGAAAACCCATTGTCAATATAACTTTCCATCGGGAAGTAGCAAAGCTTTCAGAATGGCGTCTGTGATGGCCATATTGGATATCAGATCAGCACAATTGTTATTTAAGACCAACTAGACAATATTAAAAAAATGTTTAATGAAAAACCCCTTACTGATATGATCATCCATTCATGTAGAGTAACAATAACAAGATTTTCAAGATGGCCACTGTGGTGTCCATAATGGAAATCAAGACAACCATTTTTCATTTAGGACCAACTAGATATCATAAGAAGTCTTAAGATGAAAACACCATACCAATATGACCGTCCATTCAGAAATAGGATTGATAAGAATTTCAAGATGGCTGCTATGGCAGCCATATTGGACTTCAGATCAGCACCATTTTCATATGGGACCAACTAGATATAATATGTCTTTCAGTGAAAACACCATATTGATTTGACCATCCATTCAGGAGGAATAATGGCAACAAGAATTTATGACGGCCAATGTAGTGGCAATACTGATGTTCAAGCAGAACATTTTTATTTAGATCTAGAAATGAATGCATCTGTAATGTTTCATGGCAATCCTACAAGTGTTTGTACTCATGGCTTACAGATGACAGATCGCAGACAGCAGACCATCCCATAAGCTTTTATATGACCGGTACAGCTAATAAGACTAACTTCTGAGGTACAGATGCATGTAACGTAATACTGATGCAGTTTCAATCAATGATGACTATCATGACTACTGGGACACATGGATTCACAAGAACTTAAGTTCTCGTCTGGAAATGAAATATATTGGCAGTGTTTGTTTTTCACAATAGTGATCCTGACTTTTGAGATGGTGACCCCACCAAAAAAGAGAACTCACTGAACCCTTCATACCCAAAGGAACGCCACATGATTAAATAAAAAAGAACAAAATTTTGTCAAGTGCATTCCATTTCTCTAGATAAGACAACAATATAACTGGATAAAAGAACAATCTATAACTGCAAAAACTTTTGCAGTATGTGCCCTTGCTATTAACCTAATACTGCTAGGTCTGGCATAATTGAGCTGCTTTTGGATTTTGGTGGACTAGCCTTGAATTAGTGGTGTGATACCTAAGGATCCCATTTGGGCACTTCAGTCTTGTCACCAATACAATAAGATAACAAAACATCCAATACTCATTTTCTTCTCCCAATATCATTGATTAACACCAACTTCTGTTTTTAAGATTGTTTTCTGATTTTATGTCATATAATCTTCCCATTTAAACAAATATTACTAAGCCAGATCTGTATTTATATTAAATTGAGAAAAACAAAGTCATTGCATATAAATAAAAAAATGAAGCAAATATTACACTGGTGATATTTTGGAAGTGCAATTATCAACAACAGCTGACAATTTCCAAACTGCTATCATATACCATTTGTCCAAGTTCAATCCTCAACAAGCTTTCATAAAACATATTATGGACAACATTTTAGATAATTAGGAAACACAATCAATCAATAGTTCAATTAGTTAACCATTCAACCCTTCAAATTGAGATAAACAAACAAAATTTAAAGTTCAACCCTTTTAAGAAGCTGACTATATATAAATTACCTTGTATTGGCTGTTTTTAAAACCCATCCCAGAAAGTTTTAAAGAAATGCAGGACTCTCAAATATATAGTATTAATGTGGTGTATCCAGAATCATGTTATAACAAGTTGCATTATAATGAGGGAGAGCTGTATTTAACTTGTAATGCACAGTATACTTAGTGATATTGCGCATTAAATTTTATTTGAGATATTTGGGTTACATTATATTA
This sequence comes from Sinohyriopsis cumingii, assembly GCA_028554795.2. NCBI lineage: Eukaryota > Metazoa > Mollusca > Bivalvia > Unionida > Unionidae > Sinohyriopsis > Sinohyriopsis cumingii. Next base: position 77,644,148 of record CM068829.1, on the reverse strand, counting down.
CATGTGAACTCCACAACCTAAACTGTCTTGGCTAATAGATGATTACAGTAATGCAAAATTCTAGCACTAGAGCAAATACTGAGTTTCCTGTGCTTTAATTTACAAGCACTAGGTACTGTATTTTGTACATTTTTGCAAATGCATGAATAGAAAAGCACTATGAATTGTATTTCATATATTTTTAAAAATGTCAAACAAGACATTTAAAGGACTGACATGCTAAATACATATTTAAAAAACAAGAGGCCCAGGTAGATCTGAGACTGTTCATGTGAATGTCATCTATCTAACAGTCAAAAGCAACAGCAATTGGCAAAGAAATCTGGGTCAGTATACTGGATGCTTTCTGCAGAGATTTCTTCTGATGCTACTGACCACACATAAGAAAACTGTCATTTTTCATAATGTCTGCCATATCTGACATCCTTTGTACAAACTTTAAATCCCTTCATGTAACTATGCTTTAAGTCAAAATTGGGAATATTCTGCTGAGAGCTTTCTCATAAGTCATTTAACGGTTTCTCTAATTTTTAGTAACAGCAGATACAATTGGTGGCAAACTGGCATCTTTTATAAAAAAAAAAAAAATGAAAAAAAGCCCTCATATCAAGAAGCTTTCTGTCAAACTTGGGCAAATTCTCTTGAGTTTTTTTTTTAGTTAGCTTAGGGTTTTCAATCTTTAGCAATGGCAGCAATAATGGCTGCCAAATCAGCATCCTTTGTTTAAAACTGAAGAGCCCTTGATGCCAGACTGGCTTTTGTCAAATTTGGTCCAATTCTGTTGAGTAGTTTTTAAACAGAATTAAGACATCTAAGGTCTTCTTACTTTTGAAGTAATGGTGACCATATGTGATAGTGAATCTACAACAGTTGTAGAAAATTGAAAACACTTAATGCCATTATTATTATTGTCAAATTCTGTGTTCCATGTTATTTTTAAAAAAATCATTTTAAGTTTTTCAAATGTGGGTCAAATTCTATTTAGTGGTTTTTGAGAAGCCTTTTAAAGGTTTTTCTGTTTTAATAAGGCAGATTTGCATAATTTAATTGTTGACTGACATTGTTTAATAACCTTTAAAGCCCTTCATGTCAGGATGCTTTCTGTCAAATTTAAGCGACTTCTTTCTGTGAAAGATTTTTGATAAGAAGTCATTTAAAGATTGTTATATTTTAGTATCAGTGGAAATATCTGAAGGCAAATCATTTGTTCAAACTGGAAAGCCATTCATGCCAGGATGCTTTTTCCTGAATTTGGTTAAATTCTGTTAAGTAGTTTTGATAAGAACCCATTTAAGGTTTTGTTCTTTCAGTAATTGGTGAACTGGCACAAAACAGTAAGACCTAGATGTTAAATTTGGTCAAATTCTTTCAAGTGATAAATTAAAAGACATGTAAAGGTGTTTCTGTTTTTAGCCACAGTGGCCATATCTGATGCTTGATCGGCATCATTTGTAAGTTCTTGAAAACCCTTCATGATAAGATGATCTCTGGCAGGTTTGGTTTAAGGCTATTGGGGGTTGGTTGTAAGGTACTTTTTATTTTCCCCCCACCAACATAAGATATAATTAATATTACTCCCTAACTTGGATGAAATATATATTTCTTAAAGCAACGCCATGCATAATATTTATTTGCAGAAATTCAGCCTAGTATGAATGCATATTAAGTCACAAGACAATCCCTATGATGGCTTCGTTTCATTAAATTTTCAGATCTAGGGTGCACTATATTGTGTATATTTACTCCCCTCAGAAAACAAATTTGTTTGAGTCATAGTTGGAGTTTCTTCCAACCCATCCCACCACATTTTAGGTGTCTGTACATTTGTGTTGGGGTGCAGGGTCAGAATGCATTACTTATTGGCAATGCCACTTGTTGGCATATGGTAGCTGCTTGCTAGCAGGCCATGCAAACATAAACTACCTTACATCAACCCATACCTGCATCAGATTGACAGGAGGATTTATTGTCTCTGAAACCTGCATAGCTAGTCACATAACTGCTCATATTTCACAACCTACATGTCCATGACATCAGAGGTCCCATAGTCACATAATAACAACCTACATGTCCATGACATCAGAGGTCCCACAGTCACATCATAACAACCTACATGTCCATGACATCAGAGGTCCCATAGTCACATAATAACAACCTACATGTCCATGACATCAGAGGTCCCACAGTCACATCATAACAACCTACATGTCCATGACATCAGAGATCCCACAGTCACATCATAACAACCTACATGTCCATGACATCAGAGGTCCCACAGTCACATCATAACAACCTACATGTCCATGACATCAGAGGTCCCACAGTCACATCATAACAACCTACATGTCCATGACATCAAAGGTCCCACAGTCACATCATAACAACTAAAACCTTTCTAAAGTAGTTGTAAAAAAATTGAAAATATTAATAGAAAGTCACAAATAGTTTGTAAACAAATAGATAAGAAAACATACTTCTCAATAATATTTATTCTGAGAACAAGAACCAACTGATATTGCAGCAACCTACTGAATGCTAGACTCATCAAGCAGAGAACACGTCAATATTTTGGTTGGTATCACATGACTACCACACTGACATATGCTCTCTGTCTGCAGAATCTGGCTTTCTCCAGGCTGCTCTGATATCAACAGGTTTCTGGCCATTGTACTTGGAAAAAATATGCTGTGAATTATTTGTCCTTTTGTTATTTTATTACAAACCTGCCATTTAATATTTTTGAATTTTTGTATAACAACACTTGAAATGTAGTTTTGTTGGGATCATGTGATTGTTTAACCTCAGAAGTCATGGACAGGTTGCAAGAGTTGAGCAGTCACATGACGCGCAATGAAAATGGCAAATACCAGGTCAGATTTAATCAACACTATAGTTTCATCTCATCTATCGGATGATTAAACACAAAATGAATGCTAAACTCAAAATATTAGAGAAAATGAATCCTCCTTCTATCCTAGGTATGACTGAATGTAAGGTTGTTTAAATTTTCTAGGGCAGCTAGTAAGTGACTTTCCTATGCCAACACTTCATGGTATCAGTGAATTCCAACTTTTCAAAAGACAATGCGTTCTAACCCCAGACCCCAACATGACTGTCTAAATATCTAAAATGGAGTGGCAAGATTACGAAGAAACTTGGACTAGGTCATCACATTGCTCTTGTATGCTAGTTTTGGTAACTTGCATCATATGCCATAAACCACCACCAGGCATAAATAAAAAATCATGTTGGACCCCATTTTGCATATTTATAAATAATAAAACCCATCCGTCCAACCCTCCCACACCATCATTTCTGGAATAGCTCCCAGTAGTTTAAAGAAGATGGTGAAATAGCAAAAATTGATGGACACACCATGGAGAATGCATGTCTTTATATTTGTATGTTTTGTAGTTACAACTTTAAAATGAATAGTAATAGTTTGAATCAATCAGTGTTAATTACCACAATCATTAAAACATTAACAATTGATCCATTGTTCATGTTTTTTAAATTTTGGCAAATAATCTTCCCAATTAAACAAAACAACACTTTGCCAATAAACAAGAAAAGATGAAAGACAAAGTCATTAACTATAATAAATAAAAAAGCAATTATTGTATGTACCATGTATACTCTCATAAGTCGAGTCCAACTGCTAACATCATAGTCTCTGATATGCTGTTGCATAATGCACAGGCAAATTGGGATCTATGTTGTTTGTTCTACTGGTTACTCTTAAAAAATTGCAGATCTACCAGTGTACTGTGCAGTGGCAGATCTGGGTCTGTGCAGCATGCACCTGAACTTGATAATCAAGCATATATGGTATTATAGCAATAATATCCTGCACAAAAAACAATAACAAACAAGATAAAAAGGTGGATCATTGAAAAATTGCTGTCATATATTTATTGCAAGTCCAGCATTGATATTATTTCCATATTAAACTTCATATGCAGGATATTAATAATAATCAAGACTTTTTAAAAAATTATAAGAAAACAGGAAGAAAATCAACTGCTTGTTTCCAATAAGAAAGTTTACATTTGATGGATGTAGCCTGGATAATAAATGTAAGGTTTTCAAGTTGTGTCTTATAAAATGTATCTTAGAAATAATTGGATGAAATATTATAAATATATTCATGTTAATAAGATTAAGAATTTTAGTTCTTTTCTACTACTATTGCTTTCCTGGAGCAAGGTAAAAAGCAGTTCATCTTGTCACTTCTGACTCAATTCATTTCAATATCTTTGAAGAAAATATAATCTGAGAAAGAATGTCTAGTATTTAACAAAACCTGGATTCTCCAGGAATAGAGACTGTGGTGAAATCGTGTACATTATCACCATGTAACTTTTTTTAATTACCTCTAATTAAACCATAATGTTCTGGTACTTTTGGACTAATTCATTTTAAGACATAGGAATAGACATTTAAAAAATTACCATATATACTTGTTTGTAAGTCAAATCCAACTGCAAACAACACTGACCATAATCTGTCATTACATAAAGCACTGGAAGATCAGAGTTTATGTTATTTGTTCTACTGATTACTCCCAACAAACTGCACAGACACCCATTTTGCAGATGGACTCAACTTATAAGCAAGTATATACAGTACATGTGATTTATATTTCATACATTTAATTCATACTGCAACCACTGATTCAGTAAATCACGAAACACTGCAAAAGACGCATTCAAATATGCTACAAGTGTACATGAAATTTCAACAAGTAGTTGGAGTTATCAATATCACCAAAATGTTTACAGAAGACAGAGTAATCTGTCATTTCTAAGAAACAAAACAATGCAGCAAATGATAAAAACTCATTAAAAACATTTGCTAACTGGCAGGACAAACTATACTTGATATTAAAATAGTAATGAAGGATTTAAATGCTTTTCTGTCAGTGTGTAAATGCCATCTTTGTATATATATATATAGTGTTATTATTTTGATTGTTTTTAACATTTTACCAAACTTGCAAATTTTAGTCATTCTGTTGCTTTTACACTGTCCAGAAAATGAAACATCTAAACATAGGTACAGGAGATTCACTTCAGCCATTTTGTTTTAGGTGTCCAGATAGCTAAGTTTATGCATAGTAAATTAAACTGTTTATGTGAAGGTCACTCAATTATTCTCCATGACTAAAATGTCCAGAGATGTGTCATCTATATATTCCACATCTTCCTTATGGAGGTATGTCTAATATGGGCTTTTCTCTTTCCACTACTATAAAAGCTACACGGGATGCTGCAAAACACCAAGCAGTCCTTAATATAGATGTGTAATGACACTAGCAGCAGCCATCCCAAAAGTTAAAAGTTACACTGCTAAATAACTGATAAACAAAAATTCATTTAAAAAATTTACATTACCCAATAATGACTCACTCTAAACATGGAAATAAGATACAAAGAATCAAGAAAAAAAGGGATATATTGCAAAGGAATATATAATATATAATCTACTAATATAGTTAACAATATGATAATTCCATGCAATACTATCATTAAAAAAATAAAATCTATAAATCTGCATAGATAAATATAAAAATCATCAATTTATTTGAAACTCACTCTAATGAGTTTTAAAATGAATCATAAAATATATTTACACACAAAGCAGGGGTAAAGGAAAAGTACACAACCTTTGTGTAAAAAAAAAAATCAAACATGCAAATCAGCTAAGAAAAAGATGTAAGCAGGATAGAATGTTCTCTCAATCAGGTTGGGGGAGCAGTGAAATGCTTCTAAAAATGCAAAAGTTCCAAACTAAAATTAAACAACCATTCCATATGCAGTTCTTCCTGGCATAACTTATGTAAATTATAATTAATATTTTCAGGCAAGAACACATTTATCACCTACCAGTATAACTCAAAAGCATGCCCTCACCCTATTCTAGCAGGGCTTCTTACAAACAGTGTGAAACATATTATTACATGATGTAAGTAAGCAATGCACTTTCATTTGATAACATGACAGTACGTCATCTGTGATACTTGACCATACTACATTCTTGTGCAAACAGTGACTTTGACATGAAACCATGACTTCTTTTTACATCATGCAGTTGACACAGCACCTGCACTTTGTTGAAACCAAATTAAAATTTGTAATTTGTGATTTGTAATTTAATAATTCATGTAATAAAACAACTTTAGGGCTTTATTTAAAAATGTTTAACTTCATATTCACTGCAATTAAAGGCTAAAACTACATATTTGAGTGTCATTAAAATGTTTGCATGTTCAGCATATTTCTGACATAAAATTTTACAGCTCGTGAAATGGCCAAGTGACTGTTATTTAATATTCTATACACATTAATATAATTGTCATCTGGTGTTTCCATAGTTACCTGCAAAAATGCTATGCTTGTCAAATTTGTGCAATTCAGATTACTTCGACAGAGCTGTTGCTCAAAATGCATTTAACAGAGAAATTAATCCCCAAGATATACTAATTATTGCTTTGTTACAAGATTATCAACAGGCACAAGCAGAACATCTGAACCCAAAGTCGGAGTATGATGGTTCTAATTGTTTTGGAAAATATCTGAACTTAACTGCCAACAAGTGTGACCATTAATCTTATGTGATCATTTACCAAATAAATAAATCACATAGCAAGTGTAATTCTAATAATACAACCAGCTCAAAGGATCAATAAAATCCATGAAACCAGCGTAAACTGGACTAGTTCTATAAGAACATGAATTTGAATTTTAGCAAATACAGAGTTTGTCGATGTGGCACCAAATTTATCTCCAGCGCAGAGCAGCTCTAATGGACTGTTCCAGCTGACGAATCCAGTTGAACTTGTCTTCCTCTGTCTCTGCAGCACAGTACCAATCCTGCCTTGCACACTCTATCCGGAAACCATGAGGAAGATCTGCAGGACACAACAAAGAAAAACATAATCAATCATGATTACATCAGGCAAAAGAAACCTGCATGAAAACTGAGCGATTAAGTTTGTGCATACCAATATAACATACATTAATATTTATAATTATAGTATTTGAGAATCAGCTGAAACAGGGCAATATAAAAGATTTTACAAGGGTGCTCATTTTAAAATGAAATTTATGAAATGAGTCAAATATTATCTATCTTATACAAGCCCTGTGAAGCAAAATATTGAAAATATTTTAAAGGTTTCATAAATATAATGTAAAATTAACACAAATATATCAGTCTATTTGATGAAAAATAATGATTTTATAGAATCAAACCACAGAACAGAGTTGTGAACTGATATGAAATACATTCTTCACTTTACATGATGTTATGACATCATCTGTAATGTCATGTGGTGTTATTACATGTGCTACATGTCTCAAATTATGACATGGGTATATTACTGTAAATAATGCAGTAGTCATGTGAAAAATTGCATGATATTTTGTTTACAACTATCACACTAGAGCTAGCAGCAACAGGTGTGTCAAAGGGTTCTCTACAATCTGTTAGCAAGACCTTAAAAGAAAATTCTGTTGGAAAACCAAAACTGGGAGAAGATAATGGGGCAATAATTCATTCAAATAATGCTGTGGAATGTTAGAAATCTAATTCATCAAAATTCTCTTCAAAATAAATGTGTAAAATAACTTTGGTTGCATAGTATAATTATGCAGTGGAAAACAAAGTCAGAAGAATGGGTAATCATGGGCCACAACTGCTGTAACAATGTTGTGGAATGTGAGATATTTAAACTGTTTCAAGGTATCATCAAGATAAAGCAGCATTCCAAATTTGGTTGAAATATAACAGAGCTTAGTAAAGTTATGCTTTGGAAACCAAAGGCATAAGGACGGGTAATCAGGGCCATAACTCTTGTAAATGCGCTTATGGAAGGCTGAAAATCAAATTCATTCAAAGTATCATTATGACAAAGCTGCATTTCAAATTTGGTTGAAATCCAACACAGCTTAGTAAAGTTATGCTATGAAAACCAAAGTCAGGAAGACTGGCAGTCAGTATAACTCTTGTAAAGATGCTACAGAATGTCAGAAAACAAACTCTCTCAAGGTCTCATGAACCTGGGCAACTAACCAAGTCTGATTTAAATCCAACAAATGATAAGGGATGATTTTGGTCCCTAATAATATACAAACAGACAAAAGAGGCCATATCTCTTCCTTAAATATGTATTTAATTTTTATCCAAAACTGCTTGTACTAAGAGAAAGCAACCATTTAAAAGCCAACAGTTTTTCCTCAATTGAACCCTTTTTTCAATGGATTATAGATATGGTGGCTACCAAATCCCTGTCATGGTAATGGCCCAAAATAATACATTAAATTGTGAATCAATAGGCATAACAGTAATGTGAAGACTTACAAAACTTAATATTTTTTGTTGTATTTGAAACATTGTTTAAATTATATGTGTTCTACATCAAAATTGGGTTGAATACCTCTGATGCCTATTGTTGTTTTCATTTAAAATGGAATGCTTATGGTTATGACTTGTCAAAATCTTAATAGAATCATCCCATAAAGGACAATTGTTGTTTTTCTTAAACATTTTCTTTACAAAACTGCAGTACAAAGATTCTGTACATCATTAATAACCAAATGTTGCTAAGTGTATAGAAAAGAATTAAAAATGCTCAGAACTTAAGCTACCAAAGCGTTTTTTTGTGTATGTTTTGGGTGAGGGAAAAGCTTAATTTTATTTTGTTAATAATTTGATAAAATTATTACTAATTATGATGAATGATTCTCAACTTTGATATTTGTGTATCAGTTTTATGAGAGAGAGAGAGGGTTAGATTGAGATTACAATAGCGGGAAAGCATACAGCATGTGATGCCCTTAAGCAAGATGTACAGTATGGTTATATTACTGCACCCACAGAGGATATAAATTCTTACATATTAATTGTCATGCATGGATAGGCACTGGTTTCTTATTTTATTTCAAATGGGTCTTCAAACTGTGAGGAATGAAAGAAAAGCAACAAAACAGTAATACTGATTAGCAGAACTGTCTTTTTTCCATTGCATACTGCTCTCCCTTACACATTCAATGATATTACCATCAGTGTAATCACTGTCACATAAACAAAATAACTCATCATTATCTCATTAACAGTTTTTAAAAATTGCAGGGTATTTATCTCTAAGGCTCTTGTATCTCTGAAGATTCTAATTTATCACTAATTGATGTTCCAAACTGGCCCTTATCTGAACTTGTTGAAACTTAAGTCAGGAAGATAAGCAATATGGGACCGTAATTTTTCTAAACAAGGATAAATGCATGTAAGGCACAAAGTTAGTCTATGGTTCTTGAGCTATAAATGCCAGTTACAAACAACATCTCATGCAAAAATATGAAATAAATTGTCAAGGGCCATAACTTGGAGATGACAACACAAAACCCATAAAAAGGTACAGCCTGGGTTAAAACACAATCTAAATACCAAACTGCATCAGAATATGTTGAGTGGTTACTTCCCTTTGCTGTTTACAAGAATCTGCCATTGTGAACATCATATATCGATAGAAAAAGGCCAATAACTCTTTTAAAATTGGACTGGTCAGGAGTTATGACTTTAAACTAAAAGGATTTTCATCAACATGAGCTTTTAGCATGCAAAGGGACAAAAATGACAATTATTGAACACTTTTCCTTCGTATATACTAAAATATGCACATCTCAGCACAACAGTACTTTCACAGTAACTTGTTGCCTTTCATTCTGTCCTTATATGTAGCACACATAGTTTTAGCCTTTCTTAGTCGACCACTGCCTGGATTATATTTGTGACTGTCTTCATCTTTGATGATCTTAACACTTAGGAGATTATGTCTAATTGCAGGATCCAGGATTCCTCTTGAGTCATCCTAAATTCTCCACAGAATGGAAAATGTCCTTTTAGCATCTGCATTGGATTGTGGCTATGTTAGTATAACACTGAGTCCATCATAACGTTTAACTTGTTTCCTGCCTGTGGGCAAATGCAGGTTGCTGACTGCTCACCTGAACTTCTTAAGATTGGTTATTATCTGGGTCAAATGTTGGATGTACTTCTTAAATCCACATTACAGGAATAGTAGAAATCATTTTCATGTTCCTTTGTGCTTGATTCCATCATTATTGAATTTCATGCGATATTTTGGTTGTTTTGACTAACTTGAGCTTTTAAGTATTGACTAATTGAACTATAATCCATTCATAGTTGTATTTCTTTCCGAATTACATCGGATGTCACAGTATTATCCATCTTGACAAACTTAAAACAACAATGCCAAACCAACCCTGCTGAAAGAATCCAAGTAATGTTGTTTGTTTTATGCTGCTTGATCTCTTTAGTAATCCAACCATAATATATTAATGTATTTCATCCTTTCTAAATAACTGTGAAAAGGGACCTGGACAAATGTCTGGAATTTGTTAAAAGTAATTTTGAGTATGCAGAGATGTCAGGGAGTGTCAGGATGGATGGGAGACACCTCTCATCTTGGAAGGAAAATTCACATGTATGACTGTTTCAGATGTCAGCCAAGTCCTCAGAGTTGTTTGAAAACTGTTTTGAGAATGGAATACTTTTTCACAATAAGCAGCTTGTAACCAGTCTGAATAAATTAGGGAAATGGTTCTCATGATATCCAAACACAATTTTCCACAATGATGTGCATTCTGCCCCTAGGATATTTCTGTCCAATAATCACATTTGTGACAAGGCCTATATGACAAGATGGACATTATTTCTGTATCACTGCTAATGCACTATCTTCAGATAGTGTTAAAGCATTTGGCCTTTCATCTTCTCAAGTTTCATCCTAAGCAAATGATCTTTCCATCTACCTCACTTTCCGAAACATTTCAGTTATCGTTTGCTTCAACATGACTCACTGCTGTTAGGCAGTTAGGCTCTAGAAATCTCCCATCATGACTGACCAACAGATCAATATGCTATACCTTCAAAGACAGAATTCAATGAGAACCCTCTATAGTGTCTGCAAAATGACAGGAGATTTTGATCATACAGGTGCTTAGTTTCAAACAAGAATAAAACCTAAATATAGATCCATTGAGATCATGGACAAAAGGCAAAAAATAAAATGAGTTAATAAACTTTTTTTTTTGTTGCAATAGAACAAAATCAAGATATGGGCACAACAAATCAAGGTAACTGCAGGTAATCTGCACAATCTATCCCCCACTCTGTTTTAGAAGCTGTATGACTCTGGAAGTCCTTGATCCCACAATGTGGCAGCATGTTAAGTCATGGATAAAGTTTGATCAAAAAATTTCTTTAGTGGTTTGAAAGTTAAACACTGTACAAGGATATAATGTCAAAAATCACATTTTGCTTTGTTGTGATGCTGACTTTGAGGCTGGAGGCCTGGCTTTGATATGCAACCTATATGAAGTCATGATATATACTTGCAAAAGATTTCATGAGCCAGACAAGTGTGTGTGTGTGTGTGTGTGTGATTTGGATTTTTAATGTAGCTTTAACAATTTTTCAGTCATATCGCTATGATGTCTGCAGTGTGACAGTTTATAGTGATGTCTAGCACTGGGGGCATCATGCCGCAGACATGTAACATGATGTCCCACCCAGTCACATTATCCTGACACCAGGCCAACCAGTCCTACCACTAACCTCTTAATGCTGAGTGCCAAGCGAGGCAGCTGTTAGTACCATTTTTGTAAGTTTTTGGTATGACTCGGTCGGGGATTGAACCCACAACCTCCCGCATCTGAGGCAGACGCTCTAACCACTAGGCCACTGGAGTGGTACAAGCAAGTGTTAACAGACAGATGATGGATAGACAATGCCATAACATAAGTGACTTAAGATGGGCATATAAAAAGTGTCCAATGGATCTGATTTAGACAATCTTATGAACTACTGACCAAAATGAATCAACAATTTTCTCAGTAAAGTAATTCTGAAAGCAGTCTAAATATCCTGGTTTTTAAAAGTAATTTCTTTAAGGATGATAAATTTCTGATAAACAAGTGTTCCACGGAACCTGTGGCTTCATTTGTACCCATGCCATAATGATCCACCCACCCACCTGTATCAGACTTGCAAAAATTTAAATACAAAATGTTAATAATACCATCATCAACACCAGTAAGTATAATTGGTTTCTCATCATGCTTATGCTAGTGAGACAAAATTTTCAAGTGAGATGACATCCAAATATTTGCATGCAAGTGAAATGGATTTCCAAGCCTCTGAAATTCATAAAGAAGGCAAAGAAAAGTGGAAGACTGAGAATTTATATTTGTCTACTTTTGTTTACATGGAGGATAAAATATGTCAATAATTACTCATGGCGTTTTATGATGTGCACTTACATTTTGACTTGGGAATATCATGCACTCTCAGCTTGGTCAAGCCAACACAAGATTCAAACTTGTATGTGTACTCCACTGCCCTGCTGTACGGAAAGTTCTTAGAGGTACGACGGGTGATCACCAGCGAGTCATTAAACAGGAACAATCCATACATAGCAACATGTTGGTACACTCTGAAACAAACAAACAAACAAAAGGATTAGATGAAGCTGTAATAAGACCACCACAAAAAGCACATGACACCACCCTCTTGTAACTTGTTCCCTACTGATGACCTTGAACTTTGAGATACAGATATGACTCCTGTATGGCAAAGTGTGGAACTGGGTAAAGTTTTATAAAAAATATATGTAGGGATTAAAAAGTAACAGCATGAATAAAACACAGGCTGCTGATTTACATTACCTCTTGTTGTGACCTTAACCTTGAGGTCATCGTGATATTTCTAAAAATATAAGTGATAAACTTTACAGTCAGGATATACAACAGGTAATGGTATCTTTGCTATATATTCATTGGTTCTAAAGTTATACCTGTACATGGATCGAGATCAACAACTTACCTTCTTTTGGGTGGTATGGATGGTATATGACTAAATGTCTGGTCAGGATATATAACTCCTTAAAGTTACATTAAAATATCTTTGATGATTAAAAAGTTATACTCCAAAGAAGGATATCTAAAGTCAAATTTAGAGTCGCCTTTGCTGTGACCTTCGATTTAATGCAGGATGCATGGCCATGGTATGTGGCACCATCTTGGTTTGTAATACAAAACTGTCTAAAGTTGATTATATATTTAGTGGTTAAAAGTTACACTCGGGACAAAGATAAAAGTCAGACTTATACCCGTTGTCCATAACTGCCAACCTTCTGACTGGCGGTAGAGACTCAAATGAAGACTTTGGTTTCCTAAGGGAGGTGGTAGTGCACATGAACCAAATAAACAATGTTGATAATGAAGTCTCTAGGTATACAAGCTTATAGAAGATGACTGAAATAAATGAAAATTAATTACTGTTTTCTTTGAAGATTTTACACATTTTCAAACAAATCTAGCTGATAGACATTTTTGTATATCACCACACACACACACACACTAAATAAAAAATGGATCGAGATACCTCGCTAAAGTGACTGAAATAAAACATAAATCATGATGGATGGATGTATGTATTTAAAGGCAAGGGTAACAAATCAAAATATGTAATGGTCACACTAGTTATCACTGTCAAATCTTGCCATCCCTGACACAATGATGGCTATATTTTGACATTCTGCCTTCAAAAAGGAATTACACCTTCAAACTACTCTTAACTTTACCATTCAATCTTAACTTTACCGTTCAATCTTAACTTTACCATTCAATCTTAACTTTACCGTTCAATCTTAACTTTACCATTCAATCTTAACTTTACCGTTCAATCTTAACTTTACCATTCAATCTTAACTTTACCATTCAATCTTAACTTTACCGTTCAATCTTAACTTTACCATTCAATCTTAACTTTACCGTTCAATCTTAACTTTACCATTCAATCTTAACTTTACCGTTCAATCTTAACTTTACTGTTCAATCTTAACTTTACCGTTCAATCTTAACTTTACCATTCAATCTTAACTTTACCATTCAATCTTAACTTTACCATTCAATCTTAACTTTACCATTCAATCTTAACTTTACTGTTCAATCTTAACTTTACCATTCAAACAACTGAAAAACAATCATTCTTTAATACTTCAATATTCCATGAAAGGGGAAAACTACAACTTACAAAAACTTTGCCACTGATAACAAACTACCCATTAATGTTTATAAAAATATGATTTTAACAGTCTTATACAGAGTATACAGGTATCTCTGAATTATCTAATTGGCTCTCCCTGACAATGCTCAAACAACTAGCAATACAAATCACAATTGCTGTTGTCAATGAACTAAGTAGTCTGTGTAATGTTGTTTGTTGACCATCATTACTTTATAAAATCAACTCTATAACAGTTTATACCTGCCAGAACATTAATTAAGTGATAAACAAAAATATTCACTCCCAAAGCACCCAGTATGATCATGTTTATAAAAACAATTCCCAGTAAATGTTATGAAAGAGAGTGAGAACATTGCTGACACAATGATACATGCCCATTAAGTTGTATAAATGGGGCCCTGGGTGGATTTGTGGTCAAATTTGCCCCAGGTGATCAAAATTGCTGGATGGTCAAAGTTGCTGGGTGTGGTGAGTGATAAAAGTTGCTGGGTGGTAAAAGTTGCTGACCTTTACAAATCACTCACATCTGACCTCTGTCCATGTGGATTTGTGTCTCAGGCTCAGCCAACATAGGTGCATGAGAATGCTTGCCCATAGCTTTCCTTGGGTCAGTGGTTCTTCCCAGGGTTTTCCAGGTTCTTCCACAACCAGTTATACTTGCCACCATGTATAGTCGATCATGTGCTGAAAAATGGCCTAAAAACCCATAACAACAACAACTTGTCAGAGGTCATTAAAAGGCAAAGAGTTAAACAACCACCACTCTGTTGATTACTTAGATGACTGACAACAGCTAGGGTGATTTTGTATTGCATATCTTTTCAGTGCTGCTGTTGGAGAATCCATCAGACTGTATCATCTTTTTAAATTTTCACTTTGTATTCTAAGGAAATTTTTGTTGAATTTTACAGAACTTGTTGGTTTTTGCTCTTTTCTATTACTTAGTTTAAGACCATTGAGTCGTAATACAATATACATTTTCTTGGCATGAAAAGGCTGTCATTTATGCAAGCAGCATTGGCCCCTGGAAACTAGCTCCCCATTCATAACTTAGAAAATGTTCATAGTCACACACTTAAAGTATATATACTCTTGCCTGGCACACCAAGGTAAGAAAATATATGCCATCTGCATGATTCACAGGTTTGTCCAGTGGAAGCATGAGTGTTCAAGGTGCCTGGGGACAATGTGTTTAGTGGCACCCCTACTTTATTATACAGAACAGTTTTTTGGTCAGCTGCTAACCTCCCTCTCCCCCTGCACTAAATATCAGTTTAGTAAAGAACTGCCCCATTACATTAAGATGAAAATTTAAGCTGCCCCAAAAAATAACCCTCCCAAAATTGACCTTTACCTAATGCCTAGGTTTGCTCCCTTCCAAACCCTCCTTCATGCTGCCACTGCCCCTACTCCTTGGGTCAATTATTGTACTCCACTGAGATCCCAACCCAGGGTGACAATGCGACTCAGCATTTAAGTTGATGCACACATAACTAGAAGCTTGTGGGGTCAATTCACACCATCTCAACCGTGATCTACTATCAAACTTCCCCAAAAAGTTTCTAAGGATATGGGTTTCTTCGCTTTTAGTAATCAAATCTAGAAGTGTTGGACGAGAAAACCCTTATTTATTTTTATTTATAAGTTAAAAATACACACTATAAATTTCATGATAATGGCACTGAATATATAAAATGTCATCAAGTAATGAAATAAATAATGCAACCACATGTACTAACATTAAAAACAACAAATCTTTCATGCAATACCATTTTAAAGTATGCAATAATCTTTTTCTAGTTTTGTTCATTAATGAGAGTAAAGTGTCTAAATGACGGACACTATACAGAAAATTTCTTCACAGAACTGCACATTCACCATTGTTTTCCAAAGTAACCTTATTCACAGCTATTTATCTACTTAGAGTTTTACTTATTACATTGTACATTCTAGAATATTTCTTTCGCTTAAATTACAGAATACTCATCCAAATACCAAAGTTGTATTAACTGCTAATTTATATTACTTGTCTTATTTAAATTTATGCATCATGTTTTTATTAAATCTTCTAAAATTTTATCTGCATGTAGAATTCTGCTTAAACTGAAACCTGAGATTTTCAGAATGCTAATCAAAGGTTACTTCCCTCGTTTTAATAAACAAACTGGTATGTATAGTATACCTTCTATCAAATTTGGTGGAATTCTATTCAACAGTTTTGGAGAAAGAATTGTTTAAAAATTATTATATATTTAGTAACAGTGGTGATATTTAATGTCAAATTAGCATCATTTGTGTAAATTTCAGTCTTATTGCCAAGATGCTATCTAGTCAATTTCTGTTATGTATATTTTGAAAAATCATTTCAAGATGTTTCTAGTTTTAGTAATAGTGGGCACATTTGATGCTAGATCAGCATCATTCAAACCATCTTAAAAGCTC
This sequence comes from Sinohyriopsis cumingii, assembly GCA_028554795.2. Taxonomy (NCBI): domain Eukaryota; kingdom Metazoa; phylum Mollusca; class Bivalvia; order Unionida; family Unionidae; genus Sinohyriopsis; species Sinohyriopsis cumingii. Next base: position 77,627,597 of record CM068829.1, on the reverse strand, counting down.
TTCATGCCATAATTCTTCCAGTCAAAGTTGGTCAAATTCTGGCAATCATTTAAAGGTTATTTTATGTTTAATAATGGCAGGCACATATGATGCTAGATCTGCATACTTTGAACCCCATGATATTTTGCACTGAAAATTCTACTGAGTAGTTTTTGAGAAGTCCATTTAAGTTTTTCTATTTTTTTTTTAGTGGGTGCCATGTCTGATGGTGTATAAACATCATTTCTATAATGTTAAAAGCCATCTATGCCAGGCTGCTTCCTAAAAATTTTGCTCAAATACTGTTCAGTAGATCTGGAGAGGAAGTCATTTAAAGGTTCTTCTATTTTTTGTAATAGCGGCCATATTTGATGGTGGACTGGCATCATTTGAACAAACTTGAAAGACTTTCATTTGGTCAAATTCTATTAGGTGGTTTTTGAGAAAAGAAGTTTTAAACAACAATCATGCAATGCATGATGTACAATACACAATCCACAATGGATGATGTACAATATATAATATACAATAGATGATGTACAATACATAATGCACAATGGATGATGTATAACATAATGCATGATGTACAATACACAATCCACAATGGATGATGTACAATACATAATCCACAATGGATGATGTACAATACATAATGCACAATGGATGATGTATAACACAATGGATGATGTATAGCACAATGAATGATGTATAACACAATGGATGATGTATAACACAATGGATGATGTATAGCACAATGGATGATGTATAACACAATGGATGATGTTTAGCACAATGGATGATGTATATAGCACAATGGATGATGTATAACACAATGGATGATGTACATACAATACATAATGCACAATGGATGATGTATAGCACAATTGATGATGTATAACACAATGGCTGATGTATAACACAATGGATGATGTATAGCACAATGGATGATGTACAATACATAATGAACAATGGATGATGTATAACACAATTGATGATGTATAACACAATGGATGATGTATAGCACAATGGATGATGTATAGCACAATGGATGATGTACAATACATAATGAACAATGGATGATGTATAACACAATGGATGATGTATAGCACAATGGATGATGTCTAACACAATGGATGATGTACAATACATAATCCACAATGGATGATGTATAACACAATGGATGATGTACAATACATAATCCACAATGGATGATGTATAACACAATGGATGATATACAATACATAATCCACAATGGATGATGTATAACACAATGGATGATGTACAATACATAATCCACAATGGATGATGTACAATACACAATGGATGATGTACAACAAAGGACCATACCTTAAAGCTCACTTGGCCTTACTGACAGGTGGGTTAAAAATAATAAAATGGAAAGGGAAGTAACTCTTACAAATATTCCTCTACAGACTGTAATGCACAAACCAGACCTGTGAACTCAGAATTCTGGATTGTTCCATAAAATGTTCATACCCAAAAGTTTTCATATTATTTTTATTCTCCTATAAAAAGTACATTGGAAACTCACTGTTCTTCAGGCTTAATGGAATCTGCTGGTGGTTTCATACAGCATACGTCCAGCTGCTTGATCAGGTAGCGGTTTGCCTCCAGAAGGGCCTGAATAAGCCAACAGAAGGAAGCCTTTAGTTACTGCGCAACACATTATATATATACAGATGTAAAATTTAGCAATTACTAATACCAGGAGAATTTGTTTAAGTGTAGACACTCAACAGTACACTGTACCAAGTCAAAACCAGAATGTCATACATCATGACAGAGCTTTCAGTAGCCTCTAAGCAGCATACTAACATTAATTATCATGCAGAAAATAAATCAGACTAAATGATGACCATGACAATAAAACGTTGGACCCTTTTGTAACTAAGGAATTTTCTGGCAATTTTTTGTTTTTCTTATATTTTTCGAACCTAACTCTTAACCAGCACTACATATCCAGTATTTTTGTATGAATGTGCTATTATATATATATATATATATATATATATATATATATATATATATATATATATATATATATATATATACTGGTACATTTATGCATACATATATACACACTGTGACAAGATATGAAAGACCTACATTAAATATACATACTGGTACATGTATACATACATACATAGACATTGTGACACAACACGAAAGACCTAAACCAATTTGCATAAAATATTCTTTTATATTCAATGCAGCAGTAATGAAATGAGTTGAGAAAAAATTTAACTGAAGCCAGTGAAATGTGAAATGTATGTCACAATGACCTTCTTTTGTGTGGTACTAACAGAGATGCAAACAGTCATCAAGTTTGATGATTCTACCGTTAACAGACTTTGAGAAATACATTTATAATACAAAATTTAACTAAAGTCAGTGAAACCTAAAACATAGGTCACAGTGAAATACTTTTATTATGAGGGTGTACAACTCATCAAAACACATCCCCTCCCTTCATTTCATTACTACAGGTATAACAGTATTACACAGTGTGCAAGAAATATATGCTAAACACAAAACATAATGTTCTAAGAATGTACAAGTAATTTATCTCCTCAGTCCCCAACCCAGAGATAAATGCATTGAAATTCACTCCAAATCACTGCCTAGGACTTGGATTCAAATAAACATGTCTAAATCCATTAATAATGATCTGAATATTAATTAAGTAATCTAAAGGAAATACCAGCTATGTATTATGTTGTTTACAAAACTAAATGTCACTGGACAGGTACACCATTAACTTGATTTTGGACAAGGTAAAGTACAAAATACAGATGTACATAACATATAATCATTATGAAAAGCCACCAGATAATACAAATCAAATATACATAACACAAGACTGGATATTTGGTACTGAAGATGTTACTATTTCTTTTTCTTTCTGAGTTCGTATTTGAAGACCAGATCTTTGATTCTAAATATGATACTATTTCTCTCAAATTCAATCTGATATATTTTCAATAGAAAATCAATGAAAATCTAACTTTAATCCTGTCCTTCTGCCTGTGCTGTATAATGATGTATCATCATTTTGTAAATTACTGTTCTTTTTAAAAGATAGAACATGGATAAGTATTTCTTTACAATTTATTGGAAGTTGCAGTGCCAGCCAGATTTCCATATGAGTGATACAGATGAGGAAATAATGCTGTTTTATACAAAACAGTTCAACATTATCCAAGCTGAGACTCGAACCCACACAGACAGAGGTGAGATGTCAGTGATCTGTAAAGGTGAGTGCCATAGACCACTCAACCACCTGGGGCATCAAGCGTAATGGTAATTCTGTAACTACACAATGACTTCAAAATGTACATGGATGACAAAATGTAGACCACTCAACCACCTGGAGCATCAAGCATAATGGTAATTTTGTAACTACACAATAACTTCAAAATGTACATGGATGACAAAATGTAGACCACTCAACCACCTGGAGCATCAAGCATAATGGTAATTTTGTAACTACACAATGACTTCAAAATGTACATGGATGACAAAATGTAGACCACTCAACCACCTGGAGCATCAAGCATAATGGTAATTCTGTAACTACACAATGACTTCAAAATGTACATGGATGACAAAATGTAGACCACTCAACCACCTGGAGCATCAAGCATAATGGTAATTTTGTAACTACACAATGACTTCAAAATGTACATGGATGACAAAATGTAGACCACTCAACCACCTGGAGCATCAAGCATAATGGTAATTTTGTAACTACACAATGACTTCAAAATGTACATGGATGACAAAATGTAGACCACTCAACCACCTGGAGCATCAAGCATAATGGTAATTTTGTAACTACACAATGACTTCAAAATGTACATGGATGACAAAATGTAGACCACTTAACCACCTGGAGCATCAAGCATAATGGTAATTCTGTAACTACACAATGACTTCAAAATGTACATGGATGACAAAATGTAGACCACTCAACCACCTGGAGCATCAAGCATAATGGTAATTCTGTAACTACACAATGACTTCAAAATGTACATGGATGACAAAATGTAGACCACTCAACCACCTGGAGCATCAAGCATAATGGTAATTCTGTAACTACACAATGACTTCAAAATGTACATGGATGACAAAATGTAGACCACTCAACCACCTGGAGCATCAAGCATAATGGTAATTCTGTAGCTACACAATGACTTCAAAATGTACATGGATGACAAAATGTAGACCACTCAACCACCTGGAGCATCAAGCATAATGGTAATTCTGTAACTACACAATGACTTCAAAATGTACATTGATGACAAAATGTAGACCACTCAACCACCTGGGGCATCAAGCATAATGGTAATTCTGTAACTACACAATGACTTCAAAATGTACATGGATGACAAAATGTAGACCACTCAACCACCTGGGGCATCAAGCATAATGGTAATTCTGTAACTACACAATAACTTCAAAATGTACATGAATGACAAAATGTAGATGCATATCTGAACTCACTTTCAGAGATAAAAATTATTAAACAGTGGGGGAGGGGAGAATGCCTGTGAGGGTAATTGGCATTGACCAAAAATGCTCCAGGTGAATGTCCAACAACAGTGCAATTCTTCTTCACACCTCTGGTTGGTTAGGTGGTCTGTCTTTGTTTGTACTACTTGTGATTTGTCCAAGAGAAAACTGGTTCAGCCAGAATAGGTCTCTAGATTACAATTTTTGTATATCCAATCACCTGACCCCTTCCAGACGCCCTAGTGGAGGGGCCTAAAATTATAACACTCTTGTTCATGGTTACTAGATGTACTAAGTTTGGTGAATGTTGAAGTTTTAGGAGACAGAGTGATATACAGTCTGATGGAATACAGTATTGCCATATCTCCCTGGATGGGGAGTTATATTTTAATTATCACATTTCAGTATGGCAAATCAGAAACAGCAAAAAAAATGATGTGCTTTTAACATAATTTTAAGAAAGCAAAATTTTAATAGTGAAATGGTTCCTTGCAAGTTTTGCTCTTTACTGTAACACATACTGGGCAGTTCAGAATCCGTTTTTGAAGTGCAACTAATTCTCTATCCCTCTCCAATCTGAGCTGACACTGGAAAAGAAGAAAAGTAAATACAACATATTCATATTAAAATCATTACATCTAGATAAACTGCATGAAACATTTGAATGTAACATTACATCTAGATAAACTGCATGAAACATCTGAATGTAACATTACATCTAGATAAACTGCATGAAACATTTGAATGTAACATTACATCTAGATAAACTGCATGAAACATTTGAATGTAACATTACATCTAGATAAACTGCATGAAACATTTGAATGTAACATTACATCTTGATAAACTGCATGAAACATTTGAATGTAACATTACAGCTAGATAAACTGCATGAAACATTTGAATGAAACATTATATCTTGATAAACTGCATGAAACATTTGAATGTAACATTACATCTAGATAAACTGCATGAAACATTTGAATGAAACATTACATCTTGATAAATTGCATTAAACATTTGAATGTAACATTACATCTAGATAAACTGCATGAAACATTTGAATGTAACATTACATCTTGATAAACTTCATGAAACATCTGAATGAAACATTACATCTAGATAAACTGCATGAAACATTTGAATGTAACATTACAGCTAGATAAACTGCATGAAACATTTGAATGTAACATTACATATAGATAAACTGCATGAAACATTTGAATGAAACATTATCCCCAATAGCTCCAACAACCTGAGAGCATTTGTGAGTTACACAAAAGTCTAGCACCCACTACATGTGTGCAGCTCATATTAGAAAAAAGCAAAAAGCTACGTGAATAATAATCTGATTCATTATTTTTTTAACATGAGGCCAAGTGGCACAGAGACTGCTCACCTGCACCTCAAAGCTGAATGCAAGGAATCTGAGCTAGGTATGATGCTTTCTAATGTATGAAAGTTTGGTTTTTAGTAATGGTAGCAGTAAGAGAAGGCAGATCATCACCATTTGAAAAGTCTTATGTCAATATGTTTTCAGTGCAGTCTGGAAAAATTATATAAACTGATGTTTCTCAACAAGTCATTTAAGGATTTTTCTATTTTTAGTACCACTGTAAAAACTTTAAAAGTCCTTTATGTTATGATGGTTTCTGTCAAATTTAGTTGAATTTCTTGGAGCAGTTTTTTTAGATGAAGTTATTTGGGATTTTTTTTAGTAATGCAGCCAAATTTGATGACAGATCATCATCATTTGTATAAATTTGCAAGGTCCCATAACACAGATGCTTTTTGTCAAATTTGGTCAAATACTGTTAGAAATTTGGAAGAGAATTGGTTCAATGGTTCTTCTATTTTTAGAAACAGTGGCCATATTTGATAGCAGATCAGCATCATTTGTATAAATTAAAAAGGATTTCAGGACAAACTAGACACCAATAGAAGACTATTGGTGGAAACCCCATGTTGATATGACCATCCATTGTAGAGAATTAGTTTTAAGATTTTCAATATATTCATTGTAGCAGCCATGTCTGAAGTCAGATCAGCATCATTTTTTTTTCAGAACCAACAAAATTACAATTAATCTTCTGGTGAAAACCCCATATTGACCTTCATTTATGAGCAGTAGTAAAAACAGACTGGCTGCCATGGTGGCCACACTGTATTGTCAGACCAGATTAGCACCATTTTTATTTAGTACCAACCAGACATCATATCAAGTCTTCTGGTGACAACCCAATGTTGATATGAATTTCTACCCAGGAAGAGTTGCTGTAAGATTTTCAAGATGGCCACTGTGGCAACAACATTGGATATAAGATTAGCATAACTTTTATTTAAGACCACCTCGACACCATAAGTATTTGTGGTCAAAACCTAAAGCTGATATGACTTTTTTTTCCAGAGGCGTATTGATAACAAGATTGTCAAGATGGCTGCCATGGGACCATTCTGAATGTCAAATCTGCATAATTTTCAATTAGGACCAACCAGACATAATAGAATGTCTTTTTAGGGAAAACCCCATGACGATGTGACCATCCTTTTAGGACAAGTTACAATAACAAAGATTTTAAAGATGGTCACTGTGGTGGCAATACTGAATGTTCAAGCAAAACGATTTTCAATTAGGACCAGCTAGACCTTTGGATGAATGTATGCATAACGTTTCATGCCAATCCTTCAAGTAGTTTAGAAGCAGTGATAATAAACTTGTGCTAACGGACAGATGGAGATCAGATGATGTATGGACTGCAGGCCATCCCATAAACTCTTCTGGTATATGACCAGTATAGCCCAAAATAAATCAAATTAACTTCACTAAAGTCATTTTAAAATTCAAAATCCTTCCCTACTGCTCTTTCTGGAATTTTCTTTCACTCTTATTAACAGTAAATATGCAATGAATCTTACAGTTATAAGAATGTGTCCTAATGTCCAATTTGAAATTTTGTCTGAAATTAAGCTCCTAATGAGTTTTAAACTGTAAATAAGATGAAAATAAGAAAGCAGATTCCTTACTTTAATCTTCACCTTTTATGCTCGAGAATTTTTTTGTCTGACTTTAAGTTTATGTCTCAATGATGGACTGGAACAGAAGTCTTTCATACAAGTATTTCTTCTCATTACTTTCATGCACAAACCAGTCCAGATCTGCAGATCTGGTTTGATCCAGAAAATTCCTTATATCTACTCTTACCTCTCTGATACAGCGATCTAGCTCAGTCAGGATTTCTGTGGCACTGGTAAGATCAGCCCTGTCAGGGTGTGTCTTGGGGGTATGGAGTTCAAACCACCTCAGGAGGGTCACATAATGGTTTACCCTCCTAGGGGGGACCAACAACATATCCTGCAGTCTGGAAAGCACATGATAATGCTGCATAAAACTTACTGTCCTCAATTATATAAAAAAATTCTCAAATTCTGACTAGCTAATCATCCAGGCATCTTTGATGATTATTGGCTGGCAATATGAGAAACAAAATGGACTCATTCACAGAAACTCTTAATGTGATATTATTTTAGCTAGAAACCAATGTTGAATTGCCTATGCATAGTTGACTTTTTATTTTGTTATTATGATTATATTTGCGATAACTGACCTTGACAGCAACTTACACATATTAAATGATCCGAACACATTTATGAAGAGTATCATTCGGAGTTTTATAGTTGCTAAACTGCTGGGTGGTAAATTCTGAAAAGGATTATTTAAATGGGCTAGCTGAGAAAGAATCAATGCAATGGACTCATATAAAAGGAATTAGATTTTCTATTGAATACAAAGATCTGCCATACCATGAAATGTCGCAACAGAAAGCCTTCCAAAATCCAAATTTTAACAGGTAGGACAGTCCAACTACTACCTGAAGCTATAGAAGCTCTCTGCCATGTTAAGCCATGTGAAAAATGAGTGACAGAGCATTTCATCAATGCACATAAAAATATTCATACTTGTATTTTATTTTCACTAAGAAATACTTAAAGTTTCTAAAACTCTTCAACTGAACCAAACTGATGTAAATTCTTTCAGTTACATGTATGTGTGGCTATTTTTAGACTCAATTCAATTCAGAATCCCCACCTCACTGACAAAAAAAAAAAAAAATCAACTAAAAAAAATGTATATACTCACTTATAGGACAAGTTCAACAGCAAACTGCACAGACCCTGATCTGCCATCACATAAGGTGCATGCAGATCAGGTTCTGTGCAGTTTGTTTGGAGTAATTAGTAGAACAAACAAGACAGACCCTGATTTGTTGTCACATTATGCTATGGCAAATCATGATCTTTGTTGTTTAGTTTTACTAGACTTATAAGCGAGTACAGTTGATAATGTTAATTTTACTATAAGCCATCTATAATTTTTTTAAACATGGGAATAAAATCATTACATGGCATTTTATCAGAGTAGATGATAATTCTTCAACCTGGCTGATTCTCTTTTACCCTTGGGATCCAAAGGATAAAGGATTCAATAGGCCAGAAATTCTTACTGCTAAAACACCATATGTAACTAATATCATTCCCAGTTTTTGAAAATTATCTAAATTTGATTGGCCAATTATCCATGTAGATTATTTCTTACACTCCATCTCAGATGGGTAAAACGAACTCTGACAAAATTGCCAATTTACCAAGGCAAACCATTCTGTACACCACGTCTCAGATGGGGTAATATAAATGGTGTTTATGATGATTATTTTCACATCAAGAGTCGACAATGGTGATGATCACCAAAATGCAGCCAATGTTGCTGATCAGTAGTGATATTTATGTATGGCTATCCTAGATGAACAGCTTATTCTGTCTATTTCACACAAAAAAACTGTCTAGAAATGCTTATCTTGCTGAATGCATTCAAAAGTAATGGAAACAGTTTCACTTTAAACATTTAGTACAGTATTGCCAGTGTATTTCTCCTGCTGTCAATATTTAACGATGACACATTCGATTTAATATATGTATGCACATGGGATAATTTTCAGTCATTTCATGCATGTCTGCAATGATAATACTTGACAATGGCAAATCCATATATTAAACAGAGCTATTTAATCAAGTGCACCCCATGTTGATCTTTAACACCAAACAGTTTAATGACCCTTCAAAGGAAAAAATATCCCAAGTTGAATTCTATGAAAGGTTTAAGACACTGTCAATATCAAAGAATACTGGACAACTGATAAACCTTAACATGTTTTTTTCTGGAGAACATTCAACATCAGTTTAAAGGAAACCTCATTCTGAACACAAACTTTTTTCTGTGGCACAACATTTTGCTTTACCATTGACTTATAATAACACTTTGTATTGCCTAAAACTGTATAAAATCAAAGGATATTCAAAATTGAAATTGAGTTTCAATGTATCAAGTATTGAGTCAAGAATTAGAAGGAAAAAAAAGAGCTCTAAAATAAAGATATCAGCAGAACTTAAACATAAATCAATCAAAGAAATGATTTAACTTGTAGAAAAAACATAAATCAATCAAAGAAATGATTTAACTTGTAGAAAAAACATAAATCAATCAAAGAAATGATTTAACTTGTAGAAAAAAAGACAAGAAGAACCAGAATGTTTGGGCATTTCAAAATGTATGACTTCACTAACTCCAAGACTTCAAAAATAATTTAACTTTTATTTAAAGCGTGATTAATTAAAATTCTGATTAACAATGTAATAAAGTATCAATTATGAAGAGAATCTTTAGTTGTGTAAAGCTACTTCTAGATAGGTTTTTTTATGCTTGCAGTGAACAAATACAAACTTTTTTGCTGTAACAGACTTTTTAAATTTTTTTTATCTCAACCAGTCAAGTACAAAAAAATACACAACTTTTTCCATAAAAAACACACAAATGTATATGATGCTATTTATATAACTCATTGCCATCAAAACTCACGTTAACATTTTGGTCTCAGGGATCCGATCATGTCTCTTCAGGAATGCCCTAAAGAGTGGAGATTGTTCCTTACATCTCTCAATGCAGTGCAGAATAACCTCATAGTTGTTTGCAAAGTTGGTGTAGACTTTAAGATGAGAGCAGAACTTGACAAAAATGTCTCCGAGACAGGAGTTCTCCGAGTCCCACTCTGCGATACGGTTCTTCAAATCCTCTGTAAGTTCCCTGTAGACAAAACAAATGGTTCATGAATGTACATGCAGCCTTATCAAGCCATTCAGTATCCTCACTCAGTGAAATACACAGGTCCAGACAATTCAACAAAAAATATTGGAGATGAAAGCCAATAAATTTAAATGTTTTTGGGTGGTTTTCTGTGCTAATTTTCTTCCACAAGTATGTGATATTCTCATTATTAATCTTCCAATGGTGTTTTAAAAAAGCCTCCTAACATAACCCAAGATATTTTTTTTCTCAAGACAAGTGCATGACTTATAATAATCCATATTTCCATGGAATGAATTTTTTCCATACAATTTGTAAGAGTGGATGACCCAGATGATGATGAGCTATGATTCTGAATAAAAGCAATTCAAGTCTTACATTCTGGGAATGATAAGACTGATTTGTTTCTTCTATTTTAAGTATCTTTAATGGAGATCCAAATCAACGGATGTCTAAATTTTTTGCCAAATGCATCACTAAAACTATGTAGCAATTATGAGGAGAATAAAAGGAAATGAAGAAAAAAAAACAGCAGGTTACTTCTTTAAAATGTCTGTATAATATGAACTAAACAAACACAATTCCCAAGCTCTAACAAAGGATGTGATTAAAATGAATCCTGAATATAAAGCTTACATTTACAACCATGCTGTAAACCTTATGACATTGACACAAGCAAGTGTATCACAAACTGAACTGTATTTGCCTCATAATCTTATATCTCAATTCTTGTCACAATGTATGAAAGGGTTAAAGAAATACATGCAAATGAAAAGCTTTTACCAAAAACTTAATGCAAATCTCCGATGATTATGACTTTGACCCCAAGATCAAAAGAGCAGAAAGTTTGTCACAGGAAGTTGTTTGGGGAAAACTGAAACCAATTAGAAATCTTAAACAAAACGTTCATGCAAAGCTTTGACCCAAAGTCAAAAGAACGAGAGATAATGTCACACAATGACCCAACATTGATAATAGCATGGTGGTAGCACTGACTAGTGAATTGAAACTTTGCTGTAGGAAAGTGTCGCTGTACATATAGTACCAAAATAAAGGAAACCGTGTTAGTCTGAGTTTGATTGTCTTTTACAGGAGTCCTGAAATGTGAGTGGACACCTTGAACTAATGGAAAAACTACAAAACATTTGTTAGTAGCTAAAACCACAAACTGACCATCACTTCTGATTTGTGTACTGAACAGTCACATAACCTATGCATCATCTCATAGGGTCCCTTGATAAAAAGGAGCACTGAAAATTTAATTCGTTCAAATTCTCATTAACAGAAAGCTGCATACCCAATTTTACTGAAATCCAACAAACATACATCAATTTATAAATTCATAAACCAAACTGATGATGGACAGTTAATGCAGGCTCCAATGACCTAATGAAAAACTTTAACCAAAACCTGAACAGCACCAAATCCTCCACTGCCAATAAAATGACTGCTCTGTCTCACTTTCCCCTTATTATGGACTCAACAATAAAATAGTAAATGACTAGTCTGTCCCACTTTCCCACTATTATGGACTCAACAATAAAACAGTAAAGTGACTGCCCTGTCTCACATTCCCACTATTATGCTCCATACAACAGTAAAGTGACTGTCCTGTCTTACATTCCCACTATTATGCTCCATGCAACAGTAAAGTGACTGCTGTCTCACTTTCCCACTAACATGGGCTCGACAGTACATCTGTAATTTGACAGTTTTGTCTCACTTTCCCACTAGTATGGACACAACAATGAAACAGTAAAGGGACTGTATTGTCTCACATTCCCACTATTATGGGCTCAACAATAAAACAGTAAAGTGTATTTGTATGCAGTAGTTTTTATGACATATCTGCACAAGTGTAACCATGTGGTTCTAACAAAAGGTCAAGCTCAAAATATGTGAAAATGACTTGTTGAAAAATTAGGATGATAAACCCTATCAAATAAATGGAAACATGAAGTATATAAAGGATAAAACACACAATTTAAATATCATATACTTCTGTAAAATGTACATAAAATGAAAGATGAGGGCAACCCATAATAAATTCTTTAAACATATATGCATTTTACTGACAAGAATAAACTTACTTGCTAAGTTGCAATATGGCCATCACATCAGTGAAGATGATTTGCAGGTTCTGAAAACTAATGATTGCCCTGAAATAAGATGAAAGGAATATTAAGGGACAAAAATCAAGTAAAACAATGAAAATAGCAATAACATCAACTCCAATATGAACCTTTTTCATCTCCCAGTATAATGCATAGAGACACATGATTTTTAGTAAAATATGTTTCTTCAAGAATACTTACCTCATCAAGAAAAATTAGAAGTCCTTCCACTACTTCACAAATTCAGCCTCCCGTGCAAAATAAAACAGATGTGAATGTTTTAGCTTATCATCGCTCTAAAAATACTTAAATACTTAAGATATGATCTGCTTCCCGTAATGGAAAAATACATGAGAGTGGTCTCCCCTTGGAACAAGGGACTGGTGTCATGCTTTTCATGGAATGTCGCTGTGGGGTAGGTTTGAGAGGGAGTACCCATATAATAATGAGATACATATAATAATCAGGTACATATTATCAAATAAACATATTTAACTCCCAAACTTGGTTTATGCTGTTGATGTGCTGTTACAGGTTTTACCAGGTTGAATTGAGCCTTCTGAGATGGCAGATTTCTCAAATAGAAGCTGGCAAATATAACATAAGACATCCATCCTACAGTTTGAAAAATGTCAGAAAGCAATTCTGCTCAAACACTAGGCTGGTAACATCTGCTCTGACCTGACGAGTCAATATGCAAAAGCAGCTCAGGTGATCTTGCATTAATGTTTTTGCTGACTGAACGAATAACCCAGCAAATCCTGGACGAAAGAGACAGACAGTAAGAACAAATAATGTCCTCCCCTCTCAAAGTGGTTAAAAGCAAGTGAGGTCTCCCCCTTCTGCCACAAGTTGGGGTTGACCAATAAGGCATGAATTTTGCTGGCTCTGCCTGCTAAGGATAGTAATCATAGGACGGCTTATTTAAACATATCAAAATCCAAGGCAGGTCCATTTCAGACATAGGGGCAAAATTGGCTAGAAGGTCAGAATCGTCTTTGTTCTGGCCTATGTCCTCCCTTCCATGATGAAAGAGCATGCCAGAAATTGTAGCATGGAAACCTCTGATAGCGATTGGTACTAACTTATTCTCGAACTGCCAAAAAAGGAAGCTTGCAATCTGTGGTATAGAGGCTTTTAAAGGTCTTATTTTTCCCAACTTGCACCACTAGGAGAAAACTGTCCATTTCCCCTCTAAAGCTTTCAAAGTGGTGGACCTTTTTTAACTACCTGTTTGGTGAATGCTTTCTTTTGAGGGCTTGTTTGATATGAGCCAAACAAACAAGTTTAATATTTCTGAATTAAGATGAAAGACCCACAAGCACAGACAAGCATACGGGGCCTCAGGTGGCTGAGTAGCCTAAAGCACTTGCCTTCACCTATCACAGGCCTCTCACCTCTGTCCGCGTGGGTTCAAGTCTCAGATTCATCCAATGTAGGTATGTGAGAAAGCTTCTGGTAGCTACCCATTATTCAGATCTGAGGTTTTCCTGGGTTCTTCCTCCACCAATTCCATGTATAGCATACCTTGTGCTGAAATATGGGGCATTATACCTAAAACAACAACAACGACAAGCTCAAAGACAGCAGGATTTTCCTGGCTGTCTCTACTGTTAGACACAGGGCTTTTTTATCTAGGATTTTTTGCACTTCAGCAGAACAATTAAAATGAGTTTCACCTATTCAATGTTTGGTTGGGGGAAAATGCTATCAAAAAGGACTTGAATTTCAGTAAAAATATGTTCACTGCCTTGACCTTTACATAAGGAAATGGGCAGAGAAAGGTAAGAAGCTTTTTCATTCCACCATGCTGCATATCAGAAGGAAGATGGAGGGGAAAATGAACCATTCTATGTAATTTTACATATACAGTGAGCCCACCAGGACATTAAGCATGCCTCAGAAAATCTCAAATGAAAAGGCACATATCTGGAGACTTGTGTGGCCCCTGCCTTGGGAGATAGTTGACAATATCAGAGTTATCAGAAATAAATCAAAATACCTTTTCTGACAGCCTCCTGTTATGACTGAAATCTGAAATATGTTTGCTCTGGTTTCATCTCCAGAAAGTTGTACACAGACTGCTCCTAAAGGGACCATACCCTGTTCACTTCTTCAAAGAAGGGAAGGAGATGGGCACACTAGCCAATCACACTGGTATTTGTGCAAACCATGATTTCCAGCAGCCAATCCTGGAGCATGATATCGATATAAACTTCCCATACACTCAGATGAAGCCTCTTTTGATTGGAAACTTTGATCATGTGACCAAGTCTGCAGTCACACTATAGATGATTAATAAGGATCCTTTTTATGCACTGGTACATGGTAGTTAAATTCTACCCAAGGTCAGAATTTTGCATCAGACATGAGGCTCTGTTGAGTGCTTGACGCAAAATTTTCACCCAGAGGGTGGAAGTTTTCTATCCTGCATGCAAGCATAAAAAGGGACTGTTTTTGTCACATCTCGAGTCTCAATAAGAAAGAGTCAAAGTCAAAATGGAATATTGTGAATGCTAATGTAACTTTCAAACTGCAAAACAACCACTGAAAAATTTCCTTACCTTAGGAAAGAATGTAAAAAGTAGGTTTACACTGAAAAATTTAAACTTTAAATGATATTTAAACACATTTTAGGTTTCAAAGAACATTAGTTGAAACAGCTATGATAACAGCAATACATAATGTATTGACCGTATATTACAGATAGCTTGCACATTAATATATATGTAAACAAGTCCAAAAATAAAAGTCCACTCTTGTCCATAAGATTAATTGAGACAGATATAAAAAGTCCGTCAAAATAACTTTGATTTAGAACAGATTTACCCTTCAGAAATAATAATGAGAACATGAATTTGTAAGAAATAACAATTACAACAACGGCCTTTTTTTAACTTGGAATTGGACTAATGACGTGTAGCTAGATTGATCAGTGTGAAATGACCCATTTGCAGAACTAATGATGTGTAGCTAGACTGATCAGTGTGAAATGACCCATTTGCAGAACTAATGACATGTAGCTAGACTGATCAGTGTGAAGTGACCCGTTTGCAGGACTAATGACGTGTAGCTAGATTGATCAGTGTGAAATGACCCGTTTCCATGACTAATGATGTGTAGCTAGATTGATCAGTGAGAAATGACCCGTTTGCAGAACTAATGATGTGTAGCTAGATTGATCAGTGTGAAATGACCCATTTGCAGAACTAATGATGTGTAGCTAGACTGATCAGTGTGAAATGACCCATTTGCATGACTAATGATGTGTAGCTAGATTGATCAGTGTGAAATGACCCATTTGCAGAACTAATGATGTGTAGCTAGATTGATCAGTGTGAAATGACCCATTTGCAGAACTAATGATGTGTAGCTAGATTGATCAGTGTGAAATGACCCATTTGCAGAACTAATGATGTGTAGCTAGATTGATCAGTGTGAAATGACCCGTTTGCATGACTAATGCCGTCTAGCTAGATTGATCAGTGTGAAATGACCCATTTGCAGAACTAATGATGTGTAGCTAGATTGATCAGTGTGAAATGACCCGTTTGCATGACTAATGACGTGTAGCTAGATTGATCAGTGTGAAATGACCCATTTGCAGGACTAATGACATGTAGCTAGATTGATCAGTGTGAAATGACCCGTTTGCATGACTAATGACGTCTAGCTAGATTGATCAGTGTGAAATGACCCGTTTGCAGAACTAATGATGTGTAGCTAGATTGATCAGTGTGAAATTACCCGTTTGCATGACTAATGACATGTAGCTAGATTGATCAGTGTGAAATGACCCATTTGCATGACTAATGATGTGTAGCTAGATTGATCAGTGTGAAATGACCCATTTGCAGGACTAATGACATGTAGCTAGATTGATCAGTGTGAAATGACCCGTTTGCATGACTAATGACGTGTAGCTAGATTGATCAGTGTGAAATGACCCGTTTGCAGGACTAATGACATGTAGCTAGATTGATCAGTGTGAAATGACCCGTTTGCATGACTAATGACGTGTAGCTAGATTGATCAGTGTGAAATGACCCGTTTGCAGAACTAATGATGTGTAGCTAGATTGATCAGTGTGAAATGACCAGTTAGGACTAATGACATGTAGCTAGATTGATCAGTGTGAAATGACCCGTTTGCATGACTAATGACTTGTAGCTAGATTGATCAGTGTGAAATGACCCATTTGCATGACTAATGACGTGTAGCTAGATTGATCAGTGTGAAATGACCCGTTTGCATGACTAATGACATGTAGCTAGATTGATCAGTGTGAAATGACCTGTTTGCAGAACTAATGATGTGTAGCTAGATTGATCAGTGTGAAATGACCTGTTTGCATGACTAATGATGGGTTGCTAGATTGATCAGTGTGAAATGACCCGTTTGCCAGACTAATGATGGGTTGCTAGATTGATCAGTGTGAAATGACCCGTTTGCATGACTAATGACGTGTAGCTAGATTGATCAGTATGAAATGACCCGTTTGCTTGACTAATGACGTGTAGCTAGATTGATCAGTGTGAAATGACCCGTTTGCAGAACTAATGATGTGTAGCTAGATTGACCAGTGTGAAATGACCCGTTTGCTGGACTAATGATGGGTTGCTAGATTGATCAGTGTGAAATGACCCGTTTGCCGGACTAATGATGGGTTGCTAGATTGATCAGTGTGAAATGACCCGTTTGCATGACTAATGACGTGTAGCTAGATTGATCAGTGTGAAATGACCTGTTTGCATGACTAATAACGTGTAGCTAGATTGATCAGTGTGAAATGACCCCGTTTGCAGGACTAATGACGTGTAGCTAGATTGATCAGTGTGAAATGACCCGTTTGCATGACTAATGACATGTAGCTAGATTGATCAGTGTGAAATGACCCGTTTGCAGAACTAATGATGTGTAGCTAGATTGATCAGTGTGAAATGACCAGTTAGCAGGACTAATGACAGGTAGCTAGATTGATTAGTGTGAAATGACCTGTTTGCATGACTAATGACATGTAGCTAGATTGATCAGTGTGAAATGACCCATTTGCAGAACTAATGATGTGTAGCTAGATTGATCAGTGAGAAATGGCCCGTTTGCATGACTAATGACATGTAGCTAGATTGATCAGTGTGAAATGACCCGTTTGCATGACTAATGACGTCTAGCTAGGTTGATCAGTGTGAAATGACCCATTTGCATGACTAATGACATGTAGCTAGATTGATCAGTGAGAAATGACCCATTTGCATGACTAATGACGTGTAGCTAGATTGATCAGTGTGAAATGACCCGTTTGCATGACTAATGACATGTAGCTAGATTGATCAGTGTGAAATGACCCGTCTGCATGACTAATGACGTGTAGCTAGATTGGTCAATGTGAAATGACCCGTTTGCAGAACTAATGACATGTAGCTAGATTGATCAGTGTGAAATGACCCGTTTGCAGAACTAATGATGTGTAGCTAGATTGATCAGTGTGAAATGAATCGTTTGCAGGTCTAAAGATGGGTTGCTAGATTGATCAGTGTGAAATGACCCATTTGCCGGACTAATGATGGGTTGCTAGATTGACCAGTGTGAAATGACCCGTTTGCCGGACACTTAACTACAACTGCTGCTCATATTAGTACATAAATTTGTTTCAGTTAATGTTTATCTTGATTACTGTAAAAGAATGTGCAAGTGATGATGGAAATTCAAGTTTTGCTACTTTCTGAGTACTATGCTTGCAGTAGATGATCAAAATAGTCCATGATTCAGAATAAAGGTCACATAAAATGAAGGATAGAACTATCTTGCACAAGTGTTCTAAACTGGAAAACATGATCTGACACAATAGGAATGTGAGAAACCATTATGCCTATGGTGTCAATTCTTTCTTGTACACTAAAGTTGTTATGGTCGGAATTTTTGGACAGGCATATGGTAAAGCTTCATTCATGCCTATAAATTTAAACCCTCCAATGGAATTTCCCAATTTCACACTCAAGCACATGAGGGATTCAAGTCTCACTACATTTAAGCTGGAGAAAAAAAACACAAAAATTCTGCTGGACACTATATCTTGCCTGAAAACTGGGAGTCTCCTTGAACTTAAACATAGAATATTTATCCATTTTATCAAAATACCATCAATACCTGAAAAGTGATACAACGATATATGTTCGTCTGCTAAAGCAGTTAAGACAAATCCAGATTACTTTCTCTTCCACTTGACCAAGCACATAAAAAATACACAACCTGTTTGATTCAAGTGCATCTCTAAGGGGCTTGAAATAAATTTTCTTAATGGCAGTAAGGATGCGGTTGTACTCAATCTCAGTGGTTAGAATTTCCATGGCGATTGGTGAGCGCTTCTCTGGGTGGTCAGAGAACCTCTGAGGTGACTGGAAATGCAACAAAAGAAATATCTTATGTCTTAAGGAACTTTATCCAAAATCAACAATAATAAAAATAATATTCTGTTTTTAATAGACATAAAACTTATGAAATAATAATATGGAGATCATACAGGGTTTGTAAAATTAAAAATGTCTGCCTTTGAGGGGGTAAGATTAAACCTGAATTTTAAACCAAAGGAATCGAAATCTTTCTAGAGTGTTCTAGAGTATTCTAGAGTGTTCTAGTAGTAATTTCAATTCAGCAGCTTCAGTCTATCATTATAATGAAGTAACAAATAATATATTTTGTATGAATTACTCAAATAACAAATAATTTTTTACAAAATTTCTAATTAAACTTTCTATCTGCCATCTTCGATTCTTACATTTAAGAACAGCTTAAGAGATCAAACAGCAAACAAAAAACAAGCTAGACCTGACCTTTATACAAGCGGCCTGTTCCGGATGGCATTTTGTGTTATTTAACAAATATTGAGCACTGTTACAAAGGATATTAAAGAAGTATCTGTTAACAGCATACTCAAATAAGGCCACCCAAAAATTTGGAGGATCTAATTCTGTGGTTTAATTAGCAACTAATGGTTTAGCACTTTTCTTAAGCTGAGACGGAATTAAATGTGTGGAGCCCTCCATCTCACCAGTTTTTCATATCTGCCTGTGAGCCTTATGGATCCAAATCTCTTGCTTAATTCCTGTGTCTGCAACACAACTTGTTTTTTCTGACTCCTCCGTTCCATCGCCCGTGTCTCCAACTCCTCTTTCTCCATCCCATCCTCTTCTTCTTTAGCCTCCTCCTCCTCTTTCTCCTCAGCATCTGAATACATATACAGCTGTCACTACACAGTTAAGAAATTTGCATGTACCTTTAACATTTTAAAAGATTAAATTTAAATTTGACTGTGTGCTCTTAACGGTTTAGGATTTCTGTTGGGAAGAGCTCAGAAAAGCCTAGAAATGACTGATTTCAGTAAAAGTTTAAACTTGTCTGACTGAGCTCAAAATTGATAAATTCAAGTAGAAGCATATCAGACCAAACATAGTAAAGCTTAAACAAACTTGAAATTAAGGCAAAATGGGTTGAAAAAAGCCTGAAGAAAAATGGATTGCTGTCCAGTGGAGTTTGGAAAAAGCTGGACATACCAGCATGACAGAAGCCATGAAATGTTGCCTGAGCTAACTGATCTAATTTTAACAAATTTTCCCCTTCCCCCAAATCTATAATACCCCAGCTTATCCAAAGTTTTCCCAGCTAAAGATAACACCTGAATCCTGGATATTTCTCATCATATAGAAACTGTGTTACTGTTTGAAGAGTACACCATTCTCTTCTCTGCTATCTGTAGAGTCCGTCCCTTCCTGGGATAACACCACATTCATCAGGAATCACAGTTAATAAAATTTAAAGTTAATACAAATTTACCCATCTATGAAAGCCAACAATAATACAAGAGATAATACTTTAATTTATCAAGAGTTCAAGAAACTTTATACAAAAGTATGTTTTCCACAAAGACGTAATCTAGCTACAATACAATCTGAAATAACTAAACTTGGCACTATAATACATGCCCACAAATGGACCCCATTTTCTACAATTTTCTCAGTGGCCATTAAACAGAAAAACTGGTCTTGGGAAACCAAAGTCAGGACAAATGTAAATCAGGGGTCATAACTCAGCTGACGATGTAGAATGCTGGAAGTCAACGCATTAAAAAAAAATCTAATCAGTATAAAGGTGCAAGATACATTTGGTTGAAATCCAACATTCTATAGCAAAATTATGCAAGGCAAACTAAAGGAAGATGGGTTACCAGGGGCCATAACTCTTAGAACTAATGCTGTGGAACATAAGAAATTTAACTCACTAAAGGTTTCAGCAAAACTTCAGATCAAATATATCATTAACTGTCCTAACTTCGTACCCATCCTTGGCTGACGTGCACAATGTTTCTCGCAACCTAACATGCTTGCTTTGAGATCCTGATATCATTATTTGGGTCAATACCTTTCATTAACGGGGGCCAGAGTGGCCGAGTGGTCTAAAGCACTCACCGTTCCGGATCACTGCCATCTCACCTCTACCTGCATGGTTTCGAGTCCAAGGCTCAACTAGCGTGGATATGTGGGAAAGCCTGCCAGTAGTTTCTCATGGGTCGGTGGTTCTTCCCTGGGTTTTCCAGGGTTCTTCCTCCACCAGTTATACTGGCCACCATGTATAGCCTATCTTGTGCTGAAAAATGGCGTTAAACCCTAGAACAACAACAACAACCTTTCATTAACAGTGACAGTAAAGTACTAATAAAGAAATACTTGATGAAATAAAATTTAAATACTTACTACAATTCAAATGCAATAAAGCACAACAGATATGTCCAGTGTAATTAATAACGTTTTTTCCTCAAGTTTGGGGGCCTCGAGTGGCTGAGTGCTGTCCGTTACGGTTCACTGCCATCTCACCTCTGTCTGCATGGGTTCGAGTCTCGGATTCAGCCAATATGGGTATGTGAGAAAGCTTGCCAGAGCTTCTCGTGGGTCGGTGGTTCTTTCCGGGGTTTTCCATGGTTCTTCCTCCACTATTAATACTGGCCGCCATGTATAGCCTATCGTGTGCTGAAAAATGGGTTTAACCCTACAACAACAACAACAACAACAAATCCTCAAGTTTGTGGCCCTGGAGCGAGTATTAGATGTTCAAGCCAGGGCAGCTGTTCATATGTTGGTTTACTGAACTTTTTTATTTGCAGAAAACTCAAGATAAATATTTTTGTGATGGCAAAAGGCAAAGCAAAAACTTGTTTTCTGCAAAATGTACTTCTTTTACCATGTTAGGAAAAATGACTAAAATGAACAACTATACCAAATGAAATTTTTCACTTAAATATTTAAATATATGGAAAAAAGCTTTGTTTTTAATAACATTGAAATAAATCTTATAAAAATTTACCACATATTGAAACTTGGAAATAAAAAAAATAATAAATATATCTTAATTTTTTCTCTGATATTTCTGCCATCATTGTTTTATTGCAGTTCATATGCGTGTAAGAGAAATTAAAAAAATTAATTATACAGGCTACCATAAATGATTGAATTACACATATTGGCCTACCGTATTTACCACATATGTTGGGACACGATAAAATAATTATTTTTTTTCCTGTCCCAAAACTTATGGTGAAACATTTTTTCACTTTGGTCACATGTCCCATGACTTAAGAATGAAATAAACTGATATTGCATTTGTGCCCCCACCCCCAACTGCACGTCGCAATAAAACAGATAAATAAAACGCTTAATTGATTATAAAAAGAAAGAAACTAACCTTGTGTTGTTATCATTTATTCCTTTTTCTCAACATGAGCATTAAAGAATAAAATATTTCCACGAAATCCGTGTAAGTAGCGTAGGCTTCCATAATGTAGCGTGTATCAATTATGTCCGATACCACACACCATGTTGTTCATTGACATGAACACTGAGAAACAACTGTGTTTGGTTGTGCTCAAAGGTTTGAACATGTTATCCAACTGAAAACTGGAGCCAACAAAATCGCATACAAGAGGGAAATAGTCAACTGATATCTTGAAGACGCCATTCACGCATGACACGGTGTTGGGTGCAAAATAATCAAGATTGAATTATATCCAGGTCTACTGTATGACAATATCTCGCCAAAAAAAAATCATCATTTGAAAACACATTCACTCGAGTACAAGTGACAGTCTTTTCACCTGCTAGGGTTACATAATTATCCTTACTATAACAAGTACACATAAGCCCTGGTGGTGAATAAACATGACTGGCAGCAAGCAGTTAACTCCTTCTTTGAACCTACCGACAGGACATCAAAGACAAAAGGTTATTTTTATTACAAAGCAGGCGATCTCAGAAACCAACCCCGGTTACTTTATTTTGTAAAGGATATCAATACAAAGGTTATTTTATTGCAAAGCAAGCCAACATCGGAAGTTGACTATGGATTCTGTGAAGTGAGCCGATTCTTTTATTTTTTTTTGAATATACAAAGACGGCCGAGATATGGAAGCATACTTGGGTTCCTTTTCAACTGTATTCACGGGAATTTTGAAAATAAATTGAAACAATGGAACAAATTTCAAAGTGACACAATATAGTGCTTTGTGCACAGATGTCGATGACCCAGCGTCACCCAGAATATTTGGAGAAAATAAAATCATGTGATGAATTCGTTAAGGCCAGAAGAGAACTATACTGTATGACAGTATCTTGTAAATAAAAATCATTATTTTAAAACACATTCACTTGAGTGCAAATGACAATCTTTTCGCTAGCATGGGTTACATAAGTATCATTAATATTTATCCGCAGACATCAGTGCACCTTTGTATTAATTATTACTAAAGATGCCAAGCACATATAAACCCTGGTGGTAAATAAACACAACAGGCAGCCAGCAGTAAACTTCTTTGAACTTGCCGACAGGACATCAAAGACAAAGGTTATTTTTATTACAAAGCAAGCAGACGTTGGAAGTCGACTTTGGACTCGGAAGCCGATTTTTTTTAAAGGATATCAATACAATGGTTATTTTATTGCAAAGCAAGCTGACCTCAGATGCCGACTACTGGATTCTTTTAAGTGTGCCGATTTATTTTTTTAGCTTTGAATATACAAAGACGACCAAAATATGGAAGCTAACTTTGGTTCCTTTTCAACAGTATTCACAAAAAGTTTGACAATAAAGTAAAACAATGGAACAGTTTTTAAAGTTGCACAATATAGTGCTTTGTGCGCAAACATCGATGACCCAGCATCATCCAGAAGATTTGGAGAAAATAAAATCATGTGATGAATTCGTGATGGCCAGAAGAGAAACAGATCATTTCGCCGACAATACGATCATTAACATGGATGAAACTCTAGTGTACTTTGATCGCATTCCTGGATGGACTGACGATAAGATGGGCATCAAAAGTGCAGATTTGAAAAAAATCTTCCTTTTGTTCTTGCAGTTTCCACTTCAGGTGGTGTGTTACCTCCAACAATTTTTCATGGTATGAGAAAGTTAAAAAAATTTATTCATGTACCAAAATCATAGACCGTACGTGTGCAGGAGAAGGGTTGTGTTGATGAGATGCTGCTGCAGTGGATTAAAGAGTTTTATCTCAAGTACAGTTTTATATTTAAAAAATAAAATTTCAGTTGGATTGCAATTTCCGACATGTAATTTTCGAATGACTTAAAAGGTGTCCCACAACTTACGACTCAAAAAAAAACGATGTGTCCCAGAACATACAGTGCACAAAAAAATTACTTTTAAAATTAATTTATGGTGTCCCAACAAATACGGTGTCCCAACATATGTGGTAAATACGGTAATTGTCACATTCCAGTCTTATATCTCATGGCATTCATATCTGGGGCACTAACTATAGACGTACTTCTGGACAAATCTTTACATGTTTGTGAAAATGGTAGCTGGCAAAAAGTTTGGAGTTTATAAACATTTATCAACTATTAATAAATTAAGCAAATATAGTTGAACACTTTTTAAGGCAAGTTTAAAAGTTTTGCACAATATTAATATATAAGCATTACATTTCATGTTAAGGGCATGAACCATGGCAGGTTGAGGTTAGTGGAGATCCAACAAACCTTGGTAAGGTAATGTAACAGAACCAAAGTCATGAGAATGGGCAATAAAATGCCATGAAACCTGTAACTGTACTGAAATGCCATAAAACCTGTAACTGTACTGAAATGCCATGAAACCTGTAACTGTACTGAAATGCCATTAAACCTGTAACTGTACTGAAATGCCATGAAACCTGTAACTGTACTGAAATGCCATGAAACCTGTAACTGTACTGAAATGCCATGAATCAAATACATTCATTTACACATTAATATAAAGCCCAAAACAAACATGGCTAAAAACCAACAAACCTTGCTACAGATGTGCTGCAGAAATCCAGGTCAGATGGGCTGACAGTTCAGGAGAAAACAAGTCCTGTAAATTACATCACAGAACACTGGAAATCAAACTAATGCAAGATCTTTTAAATATAAAGTCCTATATCAAGTAAAATACAAAGTCCCATATCAAAACTGGTTAAATAAAACAAAGAAACCAAATTATTATCATGAAATGGTGTTTTTGTAGACTTACAATAAATCACTGATAGCAAGTTTCCCTTCATAACCAAAGATTTAGACTGGTGACCATTTGTTGCAAAATGTGCAGTTGCTTAAAAAGGTGTAAAGTGCTTCAAATAGAGTTGAGTAGTTACAAAAATTTCAACCCAAAATTGTCTCTATGTAATTCTATCCCCACCGCCTCTGCCATTGGCAGAACCCAGGGACTGATGTAGTGCTAAAAGATGTATGTGATGAGATTACTGTTCAAAATATCAAGCAGTTATAGAAAAATGAGTGACAACAAGAAACCTTAACCTAGATGTGTCCGCCAGGGTTCCACAATTTTGAAGAAAATATTTCCAATTGTTTTGCAGTTTTTTCTTGGATTAAATTGATTTCTTCAATGTTCACTTATTACCCTTACTGAATGGAATTAAAAACATTTCGGCTTAGAAAATGTGCATTCTTTAAATACAAAAGCTATATATTTTCTTAGATTCTCCCATAACATCTGAATTAGACATATGACATTGTACCAAACTAATAACTATTAAAATCAATTTAAATCTGCATGCAACTCATTTCAATTACAGAACAAAAGTATTTTTACTTTACCCAACTTAAACTGCATATGTTTGATATGAACATATCAATTTAGAAATGCTGTTTAAAATTTTGACAAGAAGCCCTTAAAAATTGTATATCTTGCAGTGAAAAGAAGGCCTGAATTTTTCTCTTCAAATATTTAAAATCTACTATGAAGTTATGGAGAAAATTTTTCTAAGCACTTGTCCTTAGAGTGAATTTCGACAGATATTTGTCCCTGTCATCAATATACTCAACACAATACACTTACATGTATCACTATGATACTTACGGTAACTGTCTCAAAACATGAAGGATTCAATTTTAGACAAAGAGCCAAAATCTTCGGTTAAAATAAGTTAAAGTTTGCAAGCAAGTTTAGAGATTTCTTTGTTCTGACCTATCTCCTTCCTTCCATGTTGAAACATGTCTGAAAATGAGGAACAGTAGTCCTCGAATAATGCAAGCTAACTTGCAAATCTGTAACTTAGTCATCAAGATAAAGTGAATCAGAGTGGTTGAGTGAAAGCCACACGCATTAAAACTTCTCCATGGGTATGGCCTGCCCAGGCTTTTGCACATGGGACTGGAGAAATGATAATTGGGAGCTTTGAGTACCACCCTTCTGCAAATAGGTTCACAACAAGTCAACAACATGATGCACAAATTTGAATGAAGACTGAGGGCTGAATGGACCATTCAGTGCGGATATGCTGATTTCATCAAGACAGTGGGTCATGGAAGACACAGAGCATCCCTGGGATGTGACAGACTTGTCTGTGGATTTGCTTATTCCATCAAGACAGTGGGTCATGGAAGACATAGAGCATGCCTGTGATGTGACAGGCTTCTGTGGATTTGCTGATTCCATTAAGACAGTGGGTCACAGAAGACAAAGCTTCCTGGGATATGACAGGCTTGTCTGTTAATTTGCTGATGACTACTTTACCAGAGAAAATCCCAAATCAGAAGGCAGACATCCAAGGACTTGGTTCCCCACTTTTTAGTAACAGGTGACAATCAAATCCACAGTGTTTCATGCTGCAACTGAAAGGTATTACCATGGCCTTCATCTCAAGGAAATTTACGTTTAATGAATGTTCCCAAAAAGGAACAAATCCTCCTCATTTCATGGAAGGACAAAAGAAGATAGAAACCCAGCCTCTCATGCTGGTATATATGCTGATCGTACCTTCCAGCACTTGTTCCTGCATTGGGATGCCCACCATAAACCAAGCGAGGTCCTGCTATTTGCTGAGATGGTAACTCATACTGTCTGAAACTTTGATCATTTGGTCCAGTGGTAAATCTTTTCACTGCCAATGGGATAGGACAATCATTTGTTGTGATCTCCTAAACAAGAAGCCCAAGGCAATAACTTCATAAACAAGAGGTGCAAGGCAACAACCTCCTAAGCAAGAAGCCCAAGACAATAAGCTCATAAACAAGAGGCCCAAGGCAATAACCTCATAAACAAGAGGCCCAGAGCAATGACAACTGTTGCTACATTGGCAAGACCAAATGAAGAAAAAAAATTCCTCTGATGAAATACGATTCTCTAAGTGAATGGTAGACAAGGTTAAGATGATTTACAAGGCATCTTCCTGTGGACAAATGACTTGATTAAGAGGGTTCTGAACTCTGTAACCAAAAACAAAGTTCTGTGTAGAAACCATTTTTCATCTTTCAGACACAGTGATCTTGACCCTTGATCTGTTGACCCCCAAACTCATAGATTTATTTCATACCCAAAAAGCAAGTTATCAACAATGTTTAATACAGACATATTATGCAAAACCAATATTTTTGTCTGCAAACCATTTTTCTTCATTAAGTAACAGTGATCTTGAACTTTGACCTCAAATCAATAGGCTTCCAACTTATGCCAAGTTCATATTGTCCACAAAGTTTGGTCCAGTTAAGTGATGTTCTAAAAATAGTATTGTACAGAAACCATTTTTCTTATTTCAGTTATGGTGATCTTGACATTTGACGTTTTGATCCCAATATTAACAGGCTTCTTCCTTGCCCCAATTGCAAGTTATTCTCACAGTTCGGTGAAAGTATGTACTGTAGAACTACAGTTATCATGTGAAAAAGAAAAACAGAGCCACTGAGCCGACAACCATACAAACAGATAGCATCACAGCATGGTATGCTCTGCTAAAATGGTGAATGTATAAATAATCAGTTGTCGTCAAAGAATAGATTTGTGGTGACCTTCAGAAGAGCAGACAAGAAGAGG
The DNA here is from genome assembly GCA_028554795.2 of Sinohyriopsis cumingii. Lineage (NCBI taxonomy): Eukaryota > Metazoa > Mollusca > Bivalvia > Unionida > Unionidae > Sinohyriopsis > Sinohyriopsis cumingii. The sequence continues at coordinate 77,599,478 of CM068829.1, read as the reverse complement.
AAGGCATCTCTTTCTGCAAGCCGAATATTAACAAATACAACTATTTAATTGGAATGTGAGTGTTGAGCTGATCTGTTAAGCAAAAAGCCATGTGAAAGACAGACTCACACACATGGCTGTTACCTGGATTCTTGATGAAAGGGTTTAGGCTGTGTTCAGACGCAAAAACCAGCCATTGAAACCAAGATGAACTTGAATCCCATCATTCCCATGCATGAGTGGAGGTAGTAACTGACAACAGAAGAAATTGGCACCAGTACAAATATCCACGGGAGATAACTTTTGTATGACTTCCAACATGGCAAACAGAAGGTTTAGCACCTCTGTTACTACAAGAAGCGAAAAGACAAAGCAAACATTTTTGTTCAGCCTAAGAGGACTGGACTTGTTAGGAAGTGGATATACTCCTAACAGGAAATGTCACTGAGAAAGGAACTAAAACCATGTTAAATGGAAAAATGTAATTGGTAACAATTTCATTTACCATGATGTATTCTGCTTGTGTAAATTTGTATCAAAGTTTGGCTAACATCTATCAAAATACCTTGTCACCTTATAAATATTTTCTTCTCCCCCCCCCCGTCTCCACTTCCTGATTCTACATATCTTATGTTGATACCTGATTCTGCTTGAAGCTCCTCTGTCCCCTTTTCCTCACTATTTTTGTTTTCCTGGCGCCTATTTACTTCATCTTCCTCTTCTAATGGGAACTTCTGAGGTTCTGCAAACTGATGAAAGGACAGAAAAGTACATACATAGGTACTTATTTATTTATGTATCAATGTATCTATATACGTATCTAAATAATTTAGCTTCCTATAAGTTGCACAAACTTAATGGTTTTCATTTTCATGGCATTTTTTATCACATTCATTATCATACCTTCATTTTGTTACTAAGGTATCCTGAATACAGCCTGGGTGATTGCTATCTCAAATCTTGTTCCTGAAGGTCAGGGGTCAACCAAGCAGAAATGTGCTCTTCAATGAGACTTCTACATAACATGACAATCTAACATCAAAAACAAGAGTTTGACAAGAATCTTTAACAAATCAAGAGAAATCAGTCATGGAAAGTTAAATGGTAATAAAAAAAATCACTTGTGCATCTATCCATCAGCATCCATTCTTTTCTTATTAAGGACATTTGATGCAAAGTTTAACTGAATAATCACCTAATCATGCACCTGGAAAATGTTCTTGGCACCTTTTACAAGGACCATGCTTAATTGGATCCTCAAAGGACACCATGGAAACCACAAATGGAGGATGCCATGAAAACCACAAGTGGAGGACACCAAGAAAACCACAAGTGCAGGACACAAAGAAAACAACAAGTGGAGGACACCATAAAAACCACAAGTCGAGGACACCAAGAAATTGACAAGTGGCAGACACCATGAAAACAACAACTCGAAGACAATAAGAAAACCACAAGTGGAGGACACCAAGAAAATGATAAGTGGAGGACACCATGAAAACTAAAAGTGGAGGACACCATGAAAACCATAAGTGGAGGACACCATGGAAATCATAAGTGGAGGACACACAAAAACCACAAGTGGAGGACACAAAGAATACTACAAGTGGAGGACACTATGAAAATCACAAGTGGAGGACACCATGAAAACCAAAAGTGGAGGACACCAAGAAAATGACAAGTGGAAGACACCATGAAAACCAGAAGTGGAAGACACCATGAAAACCACAAGTGGAGGACATCAAGAAAACCATAAATGGACAATAAAATGAAAACCACAAGTGGAGGACACCATGAAAACCACAAATGCAAGATATCACGAAAACCACAAGTGGAGGACACCAAGAAAACCACAAGAAGAGGATACCATGAAAACCACAATTGGAAGACACCAAGAAAACCACAAGTGGAGACACCAAGAAAACCACAAGTGGAGGACACCAAGAAAACCATAAGTGGAGGACACCATGAAAACCACAAGTGGAGGACACTATGAAAACCACAAGTGGAGGACACCATGAAAACCACAAGTGGAGGACACCAAGAAAACCACAAGTGGAGAACATCAAGAAAATGACAAGTGGAGGACATCAAGAAAATGACAAGTGGAGAACACCATACAAACCACAAGTGGAGGACATGAAGAAAACCACAAGTGGAGGACACCAAGAAAATAAAAAGTGGAGGACACCATGAAAACCACAAAGTGGAGGACACCACAAAAACCACAAGTGGAGGATATAATGAAAACCACAAGTGGAAGACTCCATGAAAACCACAAATGAAGGACACCACAAAAATCAAAAGTGGAGGACACCAAGAAAGCCACAAGTGGAAGTTACCAAGAAAACCACAACTGGAGGACACCATGAAAACTACAAATGGAGGACACCAAGAAAACTACAAGTGGAGGACACTATGAAAACCACAAGTGGATGACTCCATGAAAACCACAAGTGGATGACACCAAGAAAATGACAAGTGGAGGAAACCATAAAAACCATAAGTGGAAGAAAGCAACAAGTGGAGGACATCAAGAAAACCACAAGTGGAGGACACCATGAAAACCACAAGTGGAGGACACCATGAAAACCAAAGTGGAGGGTACCATGAAAAGCATAAGTGGAAGACATCAAGAAAACTACAAGTGGATGACACTATGAAAACCACAAGTGGAGGACACCATGAAAACCAAAAGTGGAGGACATCAAGAAAACCACAAGTGGAGGACATCAAGAAAATGACAAGTGGAGGACAAAATGAAAACTACAAGTGGAGGACACCAGGAAACCACAAGTGGAGAACACCATGAAAACCACAAGTGGAGGATGCCATGAAAACCACAAGTGGAGGACACCAAGAAAACCACAAGTGGAGGACACCATGAAAACCACAAGTGGAGGACACCAAGAAAACCACAAGTGGAGGACATCAAGAAAATGATAAGTGGAGGATACCATGAAAACCACAAGTGGAAGACATCGTGAAAACTACAAGTGGATGACACTATGAAAACCACAAGTGGAGGACACCATGAAAACCACAAGTGGAGGATGCCATGAAAACCACAAGTGGAGGACACCAAGAAAATAACAAGTGGAGGACACCATGAAAATGACAAGTGGAGGACTCCATGAAAACTACAAGTTGAGGACAACATTAAAACTACAAGTGAGGACACCAAGAAAACCACAAGTGGAGGACACCATGAAAACCACAAGTGGAAGACACCAAGAAAACCACAAGTGGAGGACATCAAGAAAATGACAAGTGGAGGATACCATGAAAACCACAAGTGGAAGACATCGTGAAAACTACAAGTGGATGACACTATGAAAACCACAAGTGGAGGACATCATGAAAACCACAAGTGGAGGACACCAGGAAACCACAAGTGGAGGACACCATGAAAACCACAAGTGGAGGATGCCATGAAAACCACAAGTGGAGGACACCAAGAAAATGACAAGTGGAGGACACCATGAAAATGACAAGTGGAGGTCACCATGAAAACTACAAGTCGAGGACAACATGAAAACTGCAAGTGGAAGACACCAAGAAAACCACAAGTGGAGGACACCATGAAAACCACAAGTGGAGGACACGAAGAAAACCACAAGTGGAGGACATCAAGAAAATGACAAGTGGAGGACACCAAGAAAACCACAAGTGGAGGACACCAAGAAAACCACAAGTGGAGGACACCAAGAAATAAAAAGTGGAGGACACCATGAAAACCACAAAGTGGAGGACATCACAAAAACAACAAGTGGAAGAAATGAAAACCACAAGTGGAAGACTCCATGAAAACCACAAATGAAGGACACCACAAAAAACACAAGTGGAGGACACCAACAAAGCCACAAGTGGAAGTTACCAAGAAAACCACAACTGGAGGACACCATGAAAACTACAAATGGAGGACACCAAGAAAACTACAAGTGGAGGACACCAAGAAAACTACAAGTGGAGGACACTATGAAAACCACAAGTGGATGACTCCATGAAAACCACAAGTGGAGGACACCAAGAAAAAAACAAGTGGAGGACATCAAGAAAATGACAAGTGGAGGACACCATAAAAACCACAAGTGGAAGAAAGCAACAAGTGGAGGACATCAAGAAAACCACAAGTGGAGGAGACCATGAAAACCACAAGTGGAAGACATCAAGAAAACTACAAGTGGATGACACTATGAAAACCACAAGTGGAGGACACCATGAAAACCAAAAGTGGAAGACATCAAGAAAACCACAAGTGGAGGATATCAAGAAAATGACAAGTGGAGGACACCATGAAAACCACAAGTGGAGGACACCAGGAAACCACAAGTGGAGAACACCATGAAAACCACAAGTGGAGGATGCCATGAAAACCGCAAGTGGAGGACACCAAGAAAACGACAAGTGGAGGACACCATGAAAACGACAAGTGGAGGACACCAAGAAAACCACAAGTGGAGGACATCAAGAAAATGACAAGTGCAGGACATCATAAAAACCACAAGTAGAGGACACCAGGAAACCACAAGTGGAGGACACCATGAAAACCACAAGTGGAGGATGCCATGAAAACCACAAGTGGATGACACCAAGAAAACAACAAGTGGAGGACACCATGAAAACTACAAGTCGAGGACAACATGAAAACTGCAAGTGGAGGATACCAAGAAAACCACAAGTGGAGGACACCATGAAAACCACAAGTGGAGGACACCAAGAAAACCACAAGTGGAGGACATCAAGAAAATGACAAGTGGAGGATACCATGAAAACCACAAGTGGAGGATGCCATGAAAACCACAAGTGGAGGACACCAGGAAAACCACAAGTGGAGGACACCATGAAAACCATAAGTGGAGGACACCAGGAAAACCACAAGTGGAGAACACCAAGAAAACCACAAGTGAAGGACACCATGAAAGCCACAAGTGGAGGACACCATGAAAACCATAAGTAAAGGACACCAAGAAAACCACAAATGGAGGAAGTTGTCATGCATTTATTCTTTCATAGAACAATGCTGGTGCCCATATCCATCATGGTAATACAGTGATAAACAGATATGATAAGGATTTATATTACACTGCCATTCTTAAGTATTCCGCAACTGTAAGCAACATCCATCCATCCATCCATCCATCTGTGTCTGTCAAGACAAAATGAGAGAGTGAGACAGAGAGACAAACACGTTCAAAATGATAGAAAAAATATTGAGAGTCAAGTATACATGAAACAAAAGAATACTGGTATAATGTATAGCATAATGATGTGAAAGTTGCTGGATTGTCAACAATTGATAGCCTATGATATAAACAGCATTGAATTTTTTTAATTCCAAGCAGTGATCACATCTACTACACATTTTCAAATTTGTTTTTCAAAAGCAGGAATCATAGGATGGGCAAAAAAAACCTACTGACATGCTCAAACACTTTTGAAAACTTGTTCAAGGTAAAATGATTGAGATCTCTTACTTGTTTTGTACCAGTGAAGTGCAGATCACTCACACCTGCCTGTTCCAGAAGGTATTGGCCAAGAAATTCTAGTGGATTTACCTGATGGAAGGGGAAAGAATTCAAGTATAGTGAAAGACGTGTAGGTCATATAAAAAGTCAGTATCTTTAAACTATTTAATTTGTATGGACCTGTGTCTAAATGTACAAGCAACTGGTTAGCATAAAGAAAAATTTAAGCATATATTAACTAGTTTAAGAATATTTACTTTTAGAAGAAGACAATTTTCTTTCTCACAAATCGTTGGCATCTGCCTCAGAGCAAATATAAGGTGTTGCTCTTGACAGACGTCTAAAGATTGTAAGAATAACAGTGCTTCTGGAGAGATATCAATTCAAGCTAATTACTGACATAGCTTTTTAAAAGTTGGTATAACTGCATCGTATTCTATGTTTGCAATGGATAATTTCAATTATACCTCTGACAGCTGGATTCAAAGAAGACACCATTCATCTGTAAGATCCAAGGACCCATGTAACTTCTGTCCTTGCCCCTTGCCCCACTGATGACCATAAACTTTCATGTTCACTGCTGATTCCAAGAACAATATATGACAACAATATATCAACTCCTTTGTTTCTGGAAGTTTTAAAGTTCTCACCTGAGACGAAGTAGCAGAAATGAGCCTTCCTTTCTTTTTTTCCTAGCAGATCAAAATAACTGATTCTGAATGAGTTTTCTACTGGCAGATGCTTCTAGAACTTGTTAAGGACTTATTTTATTAACATATAAGCAGAGGGGTTTCATTTTTGCTCTTTAGGTCCAATATTTTATACCCCTGACCCCATATCAAACATAGGCAAAATATCCAAAATTTCAGACATCTGGCCCCACCTCAGACATATGTAATCTTATCATACAGTGTGAAAAGCTTGGTCCAGGATTTCAGATATCTGGCATCACCTTGGACATATGTAATCTTATCATACTATGTGAAAAGCTTGGTCCAGGATTTCAAACACCTGGCCCTACCTCATACATATGTAATCTTATCATACTGTGTGAAAAGCTTGGTCCAGGATTTCAGACACCTGGCCCCACATCATACATATGTAATCTTATCATACTGTGTGAAAAGCTTGGTCCAGGATTTCAGACACCTGGCCCCACCTCATTCATATGTAATCTTATCATACTGTATGAAAAGTTTGGTCCAGGATTTCAGACACCTGGCCCCACATCATACATATGTAATCTTATCATACTGTGTGAAAAGCTTGGTCCAGGATTTCAGACACCTGGCCCCACATCATACATATGTAATCTTATCATACTGTGTGAAAAGCTTGGTCCAGGATTTCAGACACCTGGCCCCACATCATACATATGTAATCTTATCATACTGTGTGAAAAGCTTGGTCCAGGATTTCAAACACCTGGCCCCACATCATACATATGTAATCTTATCATACTGTGTGAAAAGCTTGGTCCAGGATTTCAGACACCTGGCCATACCTCAGACATATGTAATCTCATCATACTGTGTGAAAAGCTTGGTCCAGGATTTCAGACTGTGAAAAGCTAGTTCCAGGATTTCAGACACCTGGCCCCACCCATGACATATGTAATCTTATCTTATTATATGCTCATTTTTGTCTCTGTTAACTTTACATTGTCAGAATCATGCAATATTTTATGATACTGCACACCATCATATTGCACTCATGAGCAGGACACATGTGCCCAATAGTGTATTAGCAACAACTTTGTAAACAAATCACGTACACTCATGTAGTAGAAATTTTACATTCTGGTTAATTAAATTTGCTTCTGAATTAACAAAAGCAGATGTTTCGTGGACTGCCACATACCAGCTGCTTTGCAATATTCTGCGTTAACTTTTTTGATACAATGTTTCAGATTTAGGCTAGCGATAGATGCCAGACAAGTCATAAAATTGCTGGATCCCTACAAATAATATGCAATTGACAAGACATAACCGTGCCTTCCTTAGTTGGTAATAAGAATGGCAAAAAATATACTTAAAGTTTTACATCCTGAATTTCCTCAAAATGTACTTTCTTATTTCTGCAAATCCAAATTACATGAGCCATGTCAAGGGTTCTAAAGCTTGATTACACATTTCGAAATTGTACTTTAATTATGACTACATTCCAAGTGCAATTATATCCTCCTTACTGCACTTAAAATGAAATGAACATTATATGCCATAGCATCTTTTTGATAATTACAAGTGAAAGACTTCACATTTTTCCCACATCATGATTCCAAACATTCAATGACAGAACAGAAACACACTTGCAGATGTCTACATACTGCTCCTTTGCTGCTGAAATCAGATGTACTTCATGTAGAATTGACACAGATAAATCCAGTCCATAATCACAAAATTTAGTAGAAATGACATAAACACAAAAATCTTTTTAATCCAGACCAAATGGAAAAATTGTTGCAATGTGCATTCATTCACAATATGACTCTAAATTTCAATTATAAGTAGACCAAAATACTTTTTTCGTTCAAAAGTGATGTCTAGTGCAGAACTAAGTTAAAATTAATCTGGGCGGAGTTATGTGCACATTAATAATGTTGCTGATGTGTAGTGATACAGCATAAATTTGGTTGCTTTGTTTCTTGCTGTGTATCTTTGTTTATATAATTAAGCCTTAGGAAGAATAAGAAAATGAGCATATAATAAAAAGGTCACTGCATTTGTATGGGAAAATATTAATTCGTTTTGTCAGAAGGATATACTGCACTCCCAAGGTCATGCAGTATATACTCCCAAGGTCGTGCAGTATATCCATCAGAAAAACTTGTTCATATTTTCCCATACAAATGCAGTAACCTATAAATACTGTATGGAAAGCTTGGTTTCAGACACCTGGCCCCACCTATGATTATGTAATCTTATCATACTGTGTGAAAAGCTTGGTCCAAGATTTCAGACACCTGGCCCCACCTATGACATATGTAATCTTATACTGTGTGAAAATCTTTGCTTAGGATTTCAGCATGTAAAATCAAGGACTTCTTGAATAAATTCAATGACTTTTTTTAAAGAATAAAACAAACTTTTTTTCTTCAAAATTTGAAGACATTCAAGGCATTCCCTCAAATTCAGAGAAGTTCTCTAGGTTACAATGCAACAATGCTATAATTCTTTTCACTCTGAAAAATCTGGTCTCAGATTTTCTGCTTTCTTGATGGAAACTTACTTAAAAAATACTGAGGAAATCTGCATTATCCGGCATATTTGTGAAGTTAACTCATTAAGTTATTGGCAAGGTAAACAGCATTAAAGCCATGTAGAAAACATTACAAAACTTGTATGATTTCTGTATCTTGCTTTGGACAACAGTTTCCTCAGGAGAGACAATAAAATAATAAACATCAAAGTATTCCACAAAGAGAAAAAGGAAAAAAATGCAAACAAAATCTTTTTTTAAAAAACCTGTAAGAACTAACATTATTTTGTTGTCCTAGTAGTCGAAGTCCATCTGTTAAGAATGTAGTAATCTTGTGAACCCCATGAATGTTGGCCTGTCCTATAACATCAAAAACCACCTGACCTGAAGAATAAAATGAAAGATGCATGGTGTCATGGTGAGTAAAGGTACTTCAGAAAGTCACCACAAATCCAGTCCTGAATTTCAAAAACTGAACTTCTGTCAGATATCAAATCTAACCTAAAAACAATGGCATAAAATAATGCTTTTGAGCAATCAAATGTTTTAAAATTCAAGACATCTTGGTAAAGCTGAAACTAGTTCCAACTGCATTAAAATCTATTATGCTTTAACACTAACAACAGTATTTTCTGTATGTTTTTGGATGAAGAAAAAAAAAACAAATTTATTCGCTTTCCAAAGACATCATTTAATTACATGCCCAAAGACAAACAGGAGACAAATAAAATAATTACCCTTCACAGACAACCCACCCATATGACAATAAAAACATTAGTGCCAACGATAATGTGCTACGATGAAGTATACAAAGTAATATTTCTATTTTTACATTAAGGGTAATGAATAAAAAACAGGTTTTTCTTTCCTATTTCTTGTATTTGATACATGTTCTTCCACCAGAAAATACTGCCATGGTTCTTCCACCAGAAAATAGTGCCATGACTTTGTGCATTCTTTCAAAGAGAACCACCATGACAAAGACTCATAATACTTGAGAATCAGACTCAGGTCTTCTAAGAGTTTGCCCAAAAATATACATTCTGTAAACAAATTATTGCAAAGCATCATCTGAAACATACAAGGCATTAAAAAATTATTTTCACATACAAATTTTAGTTTCTGAAAAAAAAAACAGCATCTAAAAACATACAGAAAATACATTGCACAGTACAACAAATATTATCCCAATTATGGTGTCTAAAAACAGAGTCCAAAATCATGCAGAAAATTCATTACAAAGCACAACATACATTACCTAGACTTCTTGGAATACACAGATAATTATGCAGTAGTGTTTAATGGAACATCAGCACAAAAGTGGCTATATAGTTCCAAAAAAAGACAGAATATAATGGATAAAGCTGTTACAAGGCTTAAATATTAATTCATATAATTTTTCAAACCATAAATTCAAGACACTTAAACAAGATAAAAGTTTTCAATTACATGATAACTTATCCTGACAAATAACAGAACTAGTATGTCCAAATGAAATGTTTCACCCCCCTCTTTAGCAAGGTGATATTGCAATACCGTCTGTCTGGCCATTCCACTGTAGACATATCTGCCAGGCAGAAATTTACCAACTTTGGTATACACAGTTGGTTGACCCTGTGATGACCATCTGCTAGAGGAGTATGATATTTGAGCCCTTGCCTGGAGGAAAGATGGAATTAATTGCAGATCAAATATTTAAAAACTCCAATTAAAATGACATTGATAAACATATTCATAGCAAACTTTATAAATCCATTTGTAGGAGAACATATCATTTACCTAACTGCTTTTAGATTTTGTTCCTTGGGTCGTGTTCTGAAGAGGGCCAAGGGGGAGTTGGATGTGTGGGTCCAGGGGAACATAAAGAGTGTGGGGACTGCCATCCAAATGTCTGAAACTTCTATACAGATAAATTATCTTTTAATGTCTTCCATTATCTATTGTTAAATTAATGCCTACCAGCTAGCTGGGCCACAATATCTCCATGAACTTTATCGAAGAATGCCGACAGTTGGTTCCTACAGGATTTAATGGCTTCCAGTGCTTGATCTGCCACATTGGCCCAAATATCCAGCTTACTTGGGCAGAAGTATTTCTCTGGTGGTGAACTATCGCTATATGGTATCAGCCATTCTGTGTTCACTGAAATAAATAACAATGCACATAAACTAGAATTAAATGGAGTGTTATGTATTCCCTGATCAAAGGATCTGAACATAAACATCAAAGCAATGCTGTTAAAAAGGTATTACCTATGTCTTGCTTATGTGTTGCCCATAAGAAAAAAAAAACCTATTATGATTTCTGAGTTTATGTACTCAAATGGACTTATTATTAGTTACTGCATTTCCTATTATCTGCATGTCCTTTCATAAATTTTCAAAGTATGTGCCCCTTTAAAAGTATACCATGTCGTTAAGGTGTTTGCATGCTGGCATATAAGTAAGGTCAAACAACTCAGACTCAAAAGCTACAGTACTGAGTCAATGAGGTCAAACGACTCAAAGACTCAGCTACAGTACTTGGTCTGGGAGGTCAAGCAAATCATACACTCCCTACATGACTAAAACTGATTACAGACATGGATCTGTGAGGTCAACCAGCTCAAAGGCTTAGCTACAGCACTGGGTCAGTTAGGTCAAACAACTAAAAAGGCTTAGCTACAGTACTGGGTCAGTGAGGTCAACCAACTCAAAGGCTTAGCTACAGTACTGGGTCAGTTAGGTCAACCAGCTCAAAGGCTTAGCTACAGCACTGGGTCAGTTAGGTCAAAGAACTAAAAAGGCTTAGCTACATCATTGGGTCAGTGATGTCAACCAACTCAAAGGCTTAGCTATAGCACTGGGTCAGTGAGGTCAAATGATTCAAAGACTCAAAAGCTACATCACTCGGACAGTGAAGAGTGTGTGTGTGTGTGTGTGTGTGTGTGTGTGTGTGTGTGTGTGTGTGTGTGTGTGTGTGTGTGTGTGTGTGTGTGTGTGTGTGTGTGTGTGTGTGTGTGTGTGTGTGTGTGTGTGTGTGTGTGTGTGTGTGTGTGTGTGTGTGCGTGTGTGTGAGTTTTGGATTTTTAGCATAGCTTTAACAATGTTTCAGTCATATTGCAACAATGTCTGCTGTGTGACAGTTTATAGTGACGTCTACCACTGGGGCATCATGACACAGCCATGTAGTATGATGTCCCACCCAGTCACATTATCCTAACACCAGGCTGACCAGTCGCAACACTAACCACTTAATGCTGAGCGCCTAGCAAGGCAGCTGCTAGTACCATTTTTATAAGTTTTTGGTATGTCTCAGCCTGGGTTTGAACCCACGACCTCCCGCATCTGAGGCAGACGCTAAAACTACTAGGCCACTGGAGCAGTGCAGTCAGTAAAGTCAAACAACTCAAACGCAAAGCTACAGTACTGGGTCAGTCAGGTCAAACAACTCAAGGACTCAAAAGCTACAGTACTGGGTTAGTGAGGTCCAACAATTCAAACACTCAGCTACAGTTCTGGATCAGCAAAGTTAAACATCTCATAGACTCGCCTACAGTAGTGGGTCCATGAGATCAAACAACTCAAAGGCTCAGCAATAGTAATGTGCCAGTGAGGTCAAATAACTCAAAAGCTACAGAATTTGGTTGTAATAGAAAACTTTTTAATGCAGTCACTTTTACACCAATGATGTCTCCTGGTTATACTGATGGTGCCAACAACTTTAATGGTTTATAGTCAGCATGTGATTATAGATTTTCCTCAAATTTTTCTTCCACCTCAAGACCACTATATTCATAACTGATTTGTCAAACAATACCTAAAACAATTTTCTGTATTTTTCTGTTAAGGAAAAAACAAATAAGTAAATCAAGTTGAATTTTAATAGCATGGGTATGTCAAAACAGTGAGAGGCTAACCACATACAATAATCGTTCAAAAGCATATTAACCTGACAAGTGAATTTACAACCTAAACTTTGATGGCAGTGATTCAATACAAAGTTACAACACACTAGACAGAATTTTACCTTCATGCCACAGAGAATATTCAATGCAAAACATTCTCATCTTTATTTAAACATTGCTACAGGTGAAACAGCATCAAATGTTGCAGTTGGTTAAAAAATTTCCAAGATGGGCAGGTGTCTAATTTTTATTGAGCAACACAATATTAACTGAAAAATACACAACACTCTAAACTAGAAGTCCTGTTGGAACAATGTATTAGCATTGGACTAAGTGAAAAGTCCAGCTGGAACAATGTTTTAGTGTTGAACTAAGTGAAAAGTCCAATTGAAACAATGTACTAGTATTGGACTAAGTGTAAAGTCCAGTTAAACAATGTATTAGTGTTGGACTAAGTGAAAAGTCCAGTTTAAACAACAATGTATTAGTGATGGACTAAATGAAAAGTCCAGTTGGAACAATGTATTAGTGATGGACTAAATAAAAAGTCCAGCTGAACAATATACTAGCGATGGACTATATGAAAAGTCAAGTTCAAACAATGTATTAGTGTTGAACTAAGTGTGTTGGACCAAGTGAAAAATCCAGTTTGAACATAGTATTAGTGTTGGACAAAGTGACAAGTCCAGTTTTAACAATGTATGAATGTTTGACTAAATGAAAGTTTTAAACTAAGTGAAAATCCAGTTTAAACAATGTATTAGTTTTGGACTAAGTGAAGAGTCCAATCTGACTAAATTAAAAGTCAAGTCAGAACAATGTGTTTGAGTTGATCTAAATGGAAAACCCAGTTTTACAAGGCATTAGTGTTGGACTTGGTGAAAAGATCACATAGATTCACTACGTATGTATAGTAACAAGAAACAAACTTTCATCCATAGGATTTTTACTATGTTGAAATTATTGCACTGGGCATGATGCCAAATTTTCATCCGAATACAATAGAAACATAGATTATCCAGACACACAATACATAGATTATCCTAGAGACAAATCAAACAGATTATGCAGAAACAATACATACATAGATTATCCAGATACAATACATGGATTATCCAGATACAAGACATGGATCATCCAGATACAATACAGATTACCCAGAAACTATACATACATAGATTTTCCAGATACAAGACATGGATTATCCAGATACAATAGAAATAAAGATTAGCCAGACACAATGAGGAACATATTTTGACATAACTGATAAAACCTAACATAGAATTGTGTATCCAAGGTATCAAAAATTCTGCACATGTGGCATTTGTATCAACCAGTTTACTGAAGCAATGATTGTTTTTTATCCTCATTTTGCAAAACAGCAATAAGATTAATAACATTTCTATGCTCTGTATTCTGATTTAGACTAAATGGGTTGATTTTGTCTTTTAGATAACTAGGGTCTGGACTTGTGCCCCATTACATTAAGTTCTGGGATGCCAATAGGAAAAGCACTTAACTTTAATTTGCTATAATCTCTTCAGATTAAATGAGTACCATATGTACTCCCTTATAAGTCATGGCAAACTGCAAACAACTGAGATCATTATCTGCTGTAGCATAATGCACCTGCAGTTCAGGGTCGATGTTGTTTGTTCTACTGATGACTCCTAACAAATTGCACAGACCTAGATCTGCTGGCACATTAGATCTGGGTCTATGACTAAATAGCGTATGTGTGGCAAAAAAGAAGGTTGTGTTTCTCAGAAGTTCTGTATGGTAAGAAATATCAATATCATGTTTGATTGTTTTTATTATCTGATTTCATGATCATGTATGATGAGTGACTTAAAAGTAGCAACTGGAAAGACAAACAGCCATAAGAAATTGAAAATTTCACCAAGCATAACCATAACAAAACAACAACATCATCTTCTAATCCAATATCAGGTTCTAATAATGTTCAACAAAGTGTGAATCATGCTGTATTTGTATCTCTCCCTTGCATTTGCAACAAGTGCCTCAAATATTCCTTCATAACAAAACTATGTGTGTCTGTGTGTGATTTGATTTTTTAATGTAGCTTTAACAATTTTTCAGTCATATCCCTAAGATGTCTGCAGTATGGCAATTTATAGTGATGTCTAGCACTAGTGCATCATGCCACAGTGCAGACATGTAGCATGATGTCCCACCCAGTCACATTATCCTGACACCAGGCCAACCAGTCCTAACACTAACCTCTTAATGCTGAGCGCCTAGCAAGGCAGCTGTTAGTACCATTTATTTAAAAAGTCTTTGGTATGACTTGGCCAGGGTTCAAACCCATGACTTCCCACATCCGAGGTGGACACTCTAACCACTAGGCCACTGGAGTGGTCATATAACAACACTGTCATGTAATGCTAATTTATACATCAACATCTCTACCCAGGTATTTGGTCACTGGTACTCGCACCTCTGCCTGCATGAACTGTACCAGTGTACTTGTATCAAAATGTGCAATCTCCACAGACCTCTGGATCTGCGTCTCCACAGAGAAATGTCCAAAAGAATTCTGATCTTGTATATTGTGGAAATAGACAAAAACTCAATCATGTTGTGCATAACTGGACAAAAGTTGATGACCCTGACAAACAGTTCATGGAACTAAAAATGGAAATTCAGGGAATTAGTGGTGAATATGACACTTTAGAAAAATCTCTACAGTTAGGACTAACAATTAGACTAAAGAACAGACAATGAAAAAACAGCTGATAAAACACTTGCCATACTGCAACCTGAAAATCAAACAAGAAAAAAAAAGTACAACAGTGAAATACAAATTAATAGCATGGGATGATAACATATTTACTAAGATACCTGAAACTGAAAATGAAGATTTCAAACTGTGTTGAGGTGCTAAAAAAATTATCAGAAAAAAGTTGCAATCTGACCCCAAAACTTCTTTAGTTATGCAATGAAAATCTGAGTGCTGCCAAATTCTCTTGCTACAAGGGTCATTTAAGAAAAGCAGTACCTCTCAAATAGAATCCATATGACATAAATTACAAGTTTCCAAAAGAGGTTTCAGAATGCTGAAATATGTTTTTGCCAGATTTTAGAAAGGAAAACAAAGACTGAACTTTGAGAGTTAAACTTGTCATGAACAGACTTTATATCATGGCAAACTAACAAGCAACAAGCAGCAGTCTACATAAATGAACAACCTGTTTCCTCCACAAAACATATCTTGGGTGACAGGTGGTGTTGATGCCTATAATGACTTTGATTCTACTCAAGATTTTAAAACACCATAAGAACCTCTTCTCAGGATCGCCAACAATGTACAAGCAAAGTGACCATGCAAATAGTCCACAACAGGTCATAAAGGACCTGACTATGGACAATCGCTTTAGTGTGTTTGCTAATAATGACCCAGAAACTGGCCAATTAAATGCTTAATAGTGTCAAGGCAGTAGATGTCAGGAATACGAACCTGTACAATATGAACCTGTACAATACAAAGCTGTACAATTTGAACCTCTACAATATGAACCTGTCCAATACAAAGCCATATAATTAGAACCTCTACAATATGAACCTGTACAATATAAACCTGTGCAATATAAACCTGTACAATATGAACCTGTATAATACAAAGCTATACAATTTGAACCTCTACAATATCAACCTGTATGACAGAAAGCTATACAATTTGAACCTCTGCAATATGAACCTGTAGAATACAAACCTGTACAATATGAACTGGTACAACCTGAATGTTTGAAAATTGCTTTTGTAAATGTTTGTGGTTTAAGAAAATGAAAAACCTTATTACAAAAGTTCTTTAAATTTTTTAATTTATGATATTGTTTCATTTGCTGAAAGAAAGCTTGTTTTCCGAATTGTGTAATCCCTATTAATCATTACATCATTCATGTTGATTTTCCAATATACCTCACATGTTGTCACCTAACAACATCAGCATAATAAAGCCACATTGTTTTTGACTTGACCAAAAAAGAGTACTCCCTGCCTTGACCAGACAAGAGTATGTCCTGTCTTGACCAAGTAGAGCACTCCAAGTATACATAACTTTCAATCTGTTCCTGACAGATTCTTAATTTCTGAAATTTCATGACAGGCCCTTACAAAGATCATACCAAACAAAATGAAAAATGTAAGCTGATGTTTACAGACTGAATGATGAATTTTTTTTAGTAAAGTAATTTTGAACAAAAAGGATTATAAACTTATTTCAAATATATCTAAAAATTCTTGACAACATTGAAAAGCAGAAAACCTTATTGGACTGAAGAACTTAAAATCTTTATGGACAGATATGCAACAGAAGAAGAAACAGTTTTATAATCTTAATGGATGTAACTCAGTCGAGCTACCTAAGACACTCAACGTCATGCAAGATTCATCTGATAAGCATTTTCAATACTAATATTTTTTATATAGGTTTTCAACAGTGGTTTATATTGAATTAATAGTTACAGATAATCCTGAACAATTCCAGAAAAAGCTTCAGCAACCTGACCAAGGAAAAATTCCAGTATTTTGATGGAGATTTATGAGAATTCCGGAAATGGAATTTTGAGAGATTTTTTTTAACCCAATTGAAACTGTACATTTGATGAAAATTTTTAACAGCACATTCAGGCCCATAAACAAAATCTTGCAGACAGAAGACTTCTAGATCCCTTGTATGAGAGAATATCCACACTGAATCATATCATTCAATTTAAAGTTCTTGAAAGAATTGTGGTGAAATGAAATAATGTAAAACTCCCTGGAATAGATACAATTCCCATTAATGTATTAAAAAAGATTGAAAATGTTGATGTTGTGGGTTTAATGTCATTTTTCAGCACATGATAGGCTATACATAGCAGCCAATTTAACTGGTGCAGGAAAAACCTGGGATAACCCCGGTAAGAACCACTGACCCACAGGAAATTACTGGCAAGTTTTCTCACATACCCACATTGGCTGAGCCCGAGACTTGAACCCATGTCTACAGAGGAGAGATGGCAGTGATCAGTAAAGGTGAGCAATTTAGACCATTCAACAGGGCCACAAGATCAAAAAATGTTAAAATGCTACATGTTTCAACCAATATTCACCACTGGAGTTATTCCATCGAAATGGAAAAGAACCACTATATTCCCTACACTGAAAGAAAAATCTACAGATGTAAGAACATTGTCCATTACAGAGGACTGACTTGATTGTCATGCAACTAAAAATGTGTAGTGCTTTTTTGGAAAAATAAAAATAGCGATGAGCAGAATGGTTTTAGACTAGATAGATCATGTGAAGATCCCATTTTTACACTGCACTCGATTATACAGAACAAGAAAAATCTGTTTGCAACATTCAGCGATTTACAAGAAATCGTTTGATTCTGCTGACAAGAACATGCTGCTTTACAAGGTTTTGTGTAAAATAGATGGTAAAGTGTACACCTCAATAAAATCCATGTGCATAAATTATATCAGCATCTATAAGATTAAATGGAACAGATTGGTTTGAGTGTAAAACAGGCATTAAAAAGGGAGATAACTTGTCCCCATCCTTGGGCTGATTGATACTGATGGATTAAAAATATCGACTATACATGGACAATATATCTTGTCAAGATAATAATGAAGGAGGCATGCAATTAATGCTAGATGTATACCATGAATTACATAAAACGTGGCAAGTACTTATAAATTTTAAGAAGACAAAGTTTTGAGGAAGAATTTACTACAGGTAAAAATGTTATGAAATACACAGATAGCTATAAATATCCTGGTCTTAAATTCAAAGAGAATTGTGGTTTCCAGAAAAACATGGAAGTTCTTGCAAATACTGCTGGGAGAGCTCTGGGATCAGTTATTTCAAAACTAACATAAGCCTAGAAACATTGGATTTAAAACTTTTGATCCGATCTTTCACTCATGTATAAATCCAATTCTGGATTACGGTTTATCAATTTGGAGATATAAACCATAGATAAATATAAACAGACTTGGCCTGAGAAGATGTACAATATTCAAAAGTTGAAAATGTATATAAAACTTAATGAAATATTTTGTATTGAAAATTGTACTTCCCTTATTCTATCAAGGCTGGAAAGATCAATCATAGTACAGTTTAGGAGTGGTGGTTTACCTCTGAGAATAGAAACTGGGAGCTTTGTAAAAGAAATGATAGAGAACAGAATCTGTAAGTTTGTGTTGCTTTGTGTGACTAAACATAAATAATTTTTCACTAAGTTGTTGTATGGAGATATACAGAGACCTCTCTATGACTTGATCAGTTCTCAGTTCTCAAAACAAAGGATTTTTAAGTTTGGAATGAACTGAAAAATTAACAAGAATGTTGAAATTTTACCATAAAAAAATTATTTTTAAATCTTTAATGACTGGATGAGGCAAATGCATCAAAAGTGCATCAATAGAGTATGTGAAATATATGACACATATTAGTCATCATATTCACTGTATATGAACTAGAGATTAATTAGACTACAGTAAATGTCACTTCACTGACAGAATGAATTGTTCTAAATACAAAATTTGTCTTTTGTTATATATATATATATATATATATATATATATATATATATATATATATATATATATATATTTATTTGTTCTGTGCAATATATTTGAATGTATCTTATGCACATGTCATGATAATAAAAATCATACTTATATTTACCTGCATTTGTTAATTATTGGACAGTAGCACGTCTAACGGAATTAATGAGTGCACAGTTGCATTATTTGATGAATGGTAACCTCAAAAGCATTGGAACCCATCTAACAGACTTAATTTATTTACATTTCCATCATTACATGAATGTTAACATCTGATGGACTGGAGCCTGTAGAATGAAATTAAAGTTTAGCTCAATTCCATCATGACATGGAAGTCAGAATAAAGTTCTAGCTTTATAATCCACCATTATCAAGTTCTATCCTTATTTTTTACATTTAGCCTTACCATGATTATAATTTCCAATTATTCCTGTGGGACTTGAGATCTGCATCCCAGTCAGGACACTTAGTTGTACAATCAACTCCATTCCAGGCTCTGCAAGAAATATATAATTTATGATCAAATGGTAACTTTCTTGTGATTGTTTTTGTTTTGATCATCAACATTTCATCATCCAAAACAAAGCTAAAAGGATGTTAATCTGAATCATTATGAGATCTGAACAATTGCCACAGCCATTTCACAACACTTTTTTTCCTTTTACAACAATAATTAAGACCTCAGAATGACTGATATCAACATCTGAACAAATGCCACAACCAATCCTCAACAATTTTTTGTGTCTTAGCATGAAAATAATTAAGATCTTAGAATGACTCATATCATCATCTGAACAATTACTAAAACCAATGCACAACATTTTTCACGTCTTCACATTAATAATCAAGATCTCAGAATGACTGATATCATATGAACAATTACCACAACCAATCTTCAACATTTTCATGTCTTCACAAAGAATAATCAAGACCTCAGAATGACTGATATCATCATCTGAACAATTACCACAACCAATCCACAACATTTTTCACATCTTCACAGCAATAATTAAGGTCTCACAATGACTGATATCATCATCTTCACTAGAATAATCATGATCTTAGAATGACTGACATCACACGATCATACTTATTTGGTTGTGGAAATCTTGGCAATTCCAACCAAATATATCCAAAGTTATTTGTTTCTCTGAGCAAAATCTGAAATAGACCAAATAAATTGATAGCAAGGAAATATACCAAATAAACTGATCACTAGTAAATTGACCAAATAAATGGATAGCAAGAAAATAGACCAAATAAACTGATAATGAGGAAACAGCTTTTTAGAACTAATGATGACTGGTAAATCGAGTCAGTGCCAAACAGAATAAATAAAATAATGGACTAAATCATAGTTGGCTAATGTAAGGTCAGTAGAAGAGATAATAAAGTTCACATGATTTTGAACATTAACTATACATGGCCATGAACACTTTTTTAAGTATTACTGTTCCAAACAACTAAGGCCTGTAAAAATTGGTTCAGTCTTTGAAACAATGAGATTCAAACAACAATAATAGAAAATATTTACTGCACATGCAGTTCTAGTAGATATTAGCCTTTAAGGAGATGTGAAATCCTAAAGACAGTATTAATTTTACATCTTATTTTATATCTGGTCAATAAATCTAAACATACTGCTGTAGATCAACGTGTAACATACTAATGTACTGTTCATTCAATATCGTAACAAAATCTACAATTATTTTCAAGAACAAAATGACCTCTCTTGAGATCACTGACATGAAATCTCTAACCAAATAATTCCATTGCCTAAAGCATGTAACTGTTTGTTCTTCATATCAAGCTATATTTTGTGTCTGACAAGACTTGCAAAGGAACCATTCTATGAATTTCATGGCCAACAGGGACAATTAGCAATAAGTGTATTGCTCAGAAATGCCTTGAATAAATTTTGACAAAGCAAAAAATGGGTGTATATGTTGTTGTTATAGGTTTAATGACATTTTTCAGCACATGATAGGCTATGTTAGCCATGACAGGCCATGTTAGCCATGAGAGTCCATGTTAGCCATGATAAGCCATAATAGGCCATGTTAGCCAGTATATCTGGTGGAGGAAGGACCATGTAAAACCCTTGTAAGAACCACCAACCCACTAGAAGCTAGCAGTAAGTTTTCCCACACTCACACTGGCCAAGCCAGAAACCTGAACCCTTGTTAACAGACGTGAGGAATCCTTTTGGACAGAGGTGAGATTCACTGTTGAGTACATGATCCATGCACAAGACTGACTTCCAAGTGTCTGTAAGTCGGAGTCTTAACAGTAGGATTGTAACTAAAAACATGGAACAATCACTAAGCTGTCAACAAATTGCATGTCATGGAAAGGTTTCTGATCCATGCACACAAAGGACAGAATTGATATAACCAGACTTGCACTATTCATGTTGCCAGCTGGGGCTTTGGAGTAGAAACCTGCAAGGAAGGCCTGATTGAAGTTTTATGGAAGTCATCATTCCAAGATGTAAGGTCTTGTAAGACAGGCAATACGTTAGTAACTTAACCCAACTGTGGCAACTGTTTTAAAGAATTCTGATCTTTCTTGCTTAAAAAATTCAGGGATACCAGAATTCTACAAGTGGCCACTGATGGAACAGTAGTGGAAGAGGACAGAACACTTGAGGCAGATGACTTCTAAAATGAAGTGTGGTTGCCTGATGTGGAAATCTCCAGATTGAGTTCTGAAGTGGGAACTTACGTGTGTATATTTTCTATGTCAAAGGTGTGAAGCAACAAAGGAACCTCCTATTATGATGGTAACTTTTACTGGTCAGGAAAAGGAAGTGGTCAAGGATGATGTACATGGTTGGGATTCCAACCAGCTGGGAAACAGCGATTTCCAGAAATTTACTTTGAGCATCAGCAAAAGTCTGGGTATTCAAGAAAAGGACACAGTCATAACCAGTACAGGATCATGACAAAACCAGGACAAGGGATGAACCTGTCTAGTGCCTTCACATATTCAGTAGTGGATATTGTGGGACACTTAATCACTAAATTTGGTTTTGGTTGCACTGTATTTCTGCAAACATTATCAGGCATAGAACTGGCATGACTTGGAGCCATCAGCTGTCTGCATCTGAGTCCAGGACTGTATGTCAGGAAGTATTGTTCCTGTACAAAGTCCCAATGACATTTGGCACAGGTCAAGATGGTGCTGGAGATGGTGTAGACAAGGAACCAAGGTGCCAAAATGTCTGGTGCCAAAAACTTAGCAAGGTATGCATGTGGTGATGCAGTGATGGGTTTTCCTGGACTGATCCAGGTGGGCCAAAAAACTTTGCTGGCATTGGTCCAGTAGCCTGTTCAGTGCTGGTTTGGACAGAGAAGAACAAACTGGGTGACTTTGCTGCAGGTTATGGGGACCCTAAGTGAGCA
Organism: Sinohyriopsis cumingii; assembly: GCA_028554795.2. Classification (NCBI taxonomy): domain Eukaryota; kingdom Metazoa; phylum Mollusca; class Bivalvia; order Unionida; family Unionidae; genus Sinohyriopsis; species Sinohyriopsis cumingii. The sequence goes on along the minus strand of CM068829.1, from coordinate 77,576,965 downwards.
ACAAATGCCCAAAAGGTCTTTTTTTCATCATCAACTTCTCAGCCTCAAGTGATTGTGATATTAAAAAGTGAATGACTGAGGCAGTGTTGGTGGCAAGGCAGACAGCAACTGCATCCTTTGATGATCACTTTGTATCTCTCTCACTAGCTTGGGAGAGATATTTGTGTCTCTCTCACTAGCTTGGGACAGCTATTTGTATCTCTCTCACTAGCTTGGGACAGCTATTTGACAAAAAAACAGGACTGATCTATCCATGTCCACAGCATGCAGATTTGTACAGTCTGAATAACACCCCATACAGGTCATCCAATCAGGCTAATGACCTTTGGCCATCTTAAATGTTATACATGTTCCACATTTAATCCTGCCCATATTGCCTGTAATTAAAGAGAACAAAGTAATGGAATGTACATGCAAAATCACGTAAGTGTCATGCCAAGTACACCGTGAAATGTACGCTAAGAAATGAAATAAATGTAAAACAAAAGAAATGATCTAAGTACTGAAAATAAATTACGGTACAATGATATGGAAATGCAACAAAGATCAAGTATTGAAATGTATTGTATATACTACTGTCCACTGGTGTAGATAATTAAGATGGTGATGATTAGCTTATCATATGATGAAATAGACAATTAAAATGCAAAATATTCATCTGCAATGAGGACAGAGAAAAAATCAATAAAAATATAAATGGAGTTGGAGTATACTTCCATATGATGCAAAAATTCCTAAAGATGGCTCAAGCTAGTGGAAAAACATGAAAAAGAAAGGTTCAAGCAAGGCTTCTTAAGATAATGCACTGACTAAGCATAAACAGTGGTAGCAACTGATGAATGCTGGAACTATGGTGACTTTACTGCTAAAATAAACCAAAAGACATGGTGGCATGTTTTTCACTTCAGATAATGAATTTGTGAGGCAGTGGATGTTCTCCCAATATATTATGATCAGGTAAATATTATAAGAGAGTACCCCACAGCAATCTAGTTTAAGTGTATTACACACCTCCATTCCAAATGTACCCACACTGTCCTTTTGTATTTCAAAAGGTGTATTGAATGAGAGTTACAGCCTGTATGAGGAGGACAGATAAAACAACACATGCACAATGTACAGATGCATGAGTAAAAACATGCAGGATAGGAAGAAAAGTAAATCCTATTTACTTCCCCCTGTTGCAAAAGTAAAATTAAAAATTCCTGTGAAAAAATCATTTTGGAGGGATGGAACTCACCTGATGCAGCAAGGGGCATGAATACATCTAACTGGCCACCTTGTTGTACTGGCCGGATGTGGGAAGTTATGACTTTGAAAAACTCTCTGACTTCTACAAGGTCAAAAGTATCCAAGGTAACAGAGCAGCTACGGACCAATCGGATCTCTCCTGGCTCCTCTTGGTGACAAAATAATCCAATGCTCCTAGAAAATAGAAATGAACATGTATGAAGAAAACTGGTTACCTTTCCCTAACAAAAAAGCAAGTTTATAAAAGAATTAAAATTATTAATATTATTCAATATCACATTCAAATTAATAATTCAGTATTTTGCTGCTACAAGCCATTTCCAAGACAGACAAAAGCTTCCTTTCTGAAGATCACTTCTCATGTGCAAATATTAAAGAATGTCATTATAAAGTAGTTATTCACACATATGATGTTACAATTATATGGTCTTAAACTAACTAACAGAAAAAGCAAAACCAACAAGTTTTGTAAAATCTAACAAATAATTTAATTCTCTAAGTTATAAAATAAAATTTAAGAGGAACTTACAATATTGTGAAATAAATCCAAACTAATCCTAAACGTTCTGTCACAGGTCCAAATGTACATAGTGTTCTGAATCAATGCCAATATTGGATGTGTTGATGTACCAATAGCACTGAATAGTTCTGACGTACCAACAGTCTTGAATGTGCTGACATACCAATAGTCTTGCTTTATCAAAATGATATAATCCAGAATGTCTTTGAAAGAATTCACAATAATCCCAAAATACTGTTTTAGCCCAAAAGTCAATGAGCACATGGTAATACCAATGAATAATTTATATAAATCTCTCAAATTATAATTGAACACAACTAAAATTGATTTCACCAAGACTGATGTTAAGATGGGAATAAATAATTCTGTTGATAACAACCTTATATATATATATATATATATATATATATATATATATATATATATATATATATATATATATATATATATATATATATATAAGAAAAATGAAGCTAGAACTTCTTTGTAGACTGTTGTCCTGTCATTACAACATTCTAAAGCTGATATAGAAAGGACATTCTTCATTACTTGCAAAATACTAGGTGATACAGGGGCAAATCTGGACAGAGAACTATTGAGAGCCAGTTACTAAACTGTGAAGCTTAATAATCACAATGAATGTCACCACACAGTGATGTTGTGTAGGAAACTAAACAAACTCTCTGATGCTATTAAAAAATCCTTGCAGTGAACTATAAGAAAACAACTCTTCCTGTGGAATAATTTACAAAGTACTGATTCATATTAATTAATTATTATTGCAACACTGCTGTCAGAATCTAAACCTGACATAAGTTCAAAATTTGCTACTTTATTACACTATGAAGACCATGCATACTTTATTACACTATGAAGACCATGCATACTTTATTACACTATGAAGACCATGCATACTTTATTACACTATGAAGACCATGCATACTTTATTACACTATGAAGACCATGCATACTTTATTACACTATGAAGACCATGCATACTTTATTACACTATGAAGACCATGCATACTTTATTACACTATGAAGACCATGCATACTTTATTACACTATGAAGACCATGCTACTTTATTACACTATGAAGACCATGCATACTTTATTACACTATGAAGACCATGCTACTTTATTACACTATGAAGAGAATACATATGGCAAAAAATGCACTTATTTTGTTCTCAATCCACTTGAAAAATGTAACATTTATTCAGATAAAAAATCTACTGGTTTAGAAGCCAATCTACTGATCAAAGTAAATCTTTTGGTTTAAGATCCCGGTTCTGTCACATGTATGCTTATGACCATGGGGTGATTGGACCATTCTGTGTGAATTGGTTGATTCTGTCTAAACAGTGAGTCCACTAGGATAGTGAACATGTCTGGGCTGTGACAGACTTGAATTTGGATTTGTTGACAATAAATCCACCGATGAAAATCCAAAACGCAAATCCTGATGTCTGGGAAATTTGATCTGCCATGATACTTAAGATAACTGACAGTAGAGTTATTGGAATGGATCAGAAAGTCCCTTCTAGATAGTATCTCCTGTCACAATATTAAAAGGCATATGCTTAGTTTCATTTCCAGGAGGTTGTTGTGCATAAAGTGTCCTGAAGGGACCAAATAATGCCCAGATCTTGAAAGAAGGGAATGTGACAGGCACCCAGCCATTGTGCATCTAACATTAAGGTGTGGACAGATGTAGGGACACATGGATGAATGGATGTCAAGTTAGTCAATATTATGAGCTCCTGGCCATTATGCAAGGTTGTTTTCTATAAAAAATAAAAGGGTCATTATGCCTACTTGTTTTCTGTCAAATTTCATCTAATTTCCTTCAGCAGTTTTGGAGAAGATTCTGTTAAAATGTTTCTCAAATTTTGGTAGCAACTGATAGCAGATCTGCAATAATTGTAAGAATCTGAAAGATCTTCATGTGAAGATGCTTTCAGTCAAATTTGGTCAGATTCACTTTGGCAGTTTTGGTGTGAACTTATTTAAAGTGTGTGTGTGTGTGTGTGTGTGTGTGTGATTTGGTGATTTGGATTTTTAATGTAGCTTTGACAATTTTTCAGTCATATCACTATGATGTCTGCAGTGTGGCAGTTATAGTGATGTACAGCACTGAGGCATCATGCCGCAGACATACAGCATGATGTCCCACCCAGTCACATTATCCTGACACCAGGCCAACCAGTCCTATCACTAACCGCTTAATGCTGAGCACCAAGCAAGGCAGCTGTTAGTACCATTTTTTTATAAGCCTTTGGTATGACTTGGCCAGGGTTCAAACCTCCGACCTTCCGCATCTGAGGCAGACACTCTAATCACAAGACCACCAGGGCAGTCAGTTATTTAAAGATTCTTTTCTTGTTAGTAATGTCAGGCATATCTGACTGCAGTTCAGCATTATCTTAACTAAATTACTTTCATGCTAGGATGCTTTCTGCAAAGTATAGTCAACTTCTGTTCAGCAATTTTTGAGAACTGATTAAAAGTTTGTTTGTTCTGTTTTCAGTACTGGTGGCAATATTTTAATGCTAAAGTTCTGCATCGTGAATATACTTAAAAGCACTTCAAGTCTGGATGCTATCAAACTGGTCAAATTCTGTTCAGTGGCTTCTGCATTCATTTAAGAATTTTTGAATTTTAATAACAGCCACCACATCTGATGACAGAGTAGTATTACATGCACCTAACTGGAAGGCTTACAAGCTATCAATTCATAAACATACTGCCTTAAATCTGGTCTAACTGCAAACAAGATAGATCCTGATCTGCCATCTTGTACTGCACCAGCAAATCAGGGTCAATGTTGCTTGTTCTACTCATTAGTCCTAACAAACTAAATAGACTCAAATCTTCCTGCATATTATACAATGCCAGATATGGATCTGCCTGCATATTATACAATATCAGATATGGATCTGCCTGCATATTATACAATGCCAGATATGGATCTGCTGCATATTATACAATGCCAGATATGGATTTGCCTGCATATTATACAATGGCAGATATGGATCTGCCTGCATATTATATAATACCAGATATGGATCTGCCTGCATATTATACAATGGCAGATATGGATCTGCCTGCATATTATACAATGCCAGATATGGATCTGCCTGCATATTATACAATGCCAGATATGGATTTGTCTGCATATTATACAATGCCAGATATGGATCTGCCTGCATATTATTCAATGCCAGATATGGATCTGCCTGCATATTATACAATGCCAGATATGGATCTGCTGTTTGCAGTTGGATTCCAATTATGCAGAGTATATATGGTATACAAATCCAGCTAAGTGAGTGGACAAATCTATTCACAACCTTGTTGTTTTTTTCTCTGTTGATATCTGACCCCACTAATGTAACCTACTTTAGTACTTACTGAGCATTTCTACCCTTGAGCACCTGCTCCAGCCTCATTCTGAGAGTTTCAATTGTTGTCCCTTCATACTCATATACAATAGGTAGCACTCCAAACATCACAGCATCATGTAACAGCTGTTAGAAGAAAACACTGTATGATATAACAACATATAAAACACACAAGTAATAAACTAAGTTGATTGGTACCATATATATTCACTTATAACTTGAGTCTGACTGCAAACTCCACAGACCCACATAAGGCACCAGCAAATCAATGTCTGTGTTGTTTACAGTTGGACTTAACTTATAAGCAAGTATAAATATCTTAATCCAAACTTTTTCTCAAATGCATCATCAAAGGTTAGTTTTCCACAAAATTACCCACACTGCAAATTTCCTAAGACAGAAAAATCAAAGGAATGAGAAAACAGGCAACCATTCTTTTCATTTAGACATGCAGAAAGTAATTTAAAATCCACAAAGATTTTGCTACACGAAAAATGTCCTCTTATCTATATAACAACCGTCTTGACAGTCATCAAAACCAGACAAAGAGGAACAATATAGATTCCTCTGTAATTAAAATTTTACTCCATTCCATAAATGTAAATTGGGAATTTAATTGAGGTTTTCATGGAATAAAAGCAGGCTACAACATCAACATAAAAAGACCCATGACACAGTATAATATATTTCCAAACTTTACAATTTTAACTGAAATTTTTTTAGTTCCAATTTTTACTTAAAATAATGGGCCCAACTGCTAGTTCTAATAAACAACTATAAAATTCCCAACAAAGGTTACTCAAAGGGACTGATGCTCTAATGGCTGAAAAGATTTGCCAGGAATCCAAATTAAGTTTGTTTTTTTGACAATAGTAATTTTTTTAACTTCTGAGTATTGAAACCATCTCTAAGATTCCAAATTTGATAACAAAAATGTTTCATATACCATTTTCACATGATATATTAGGTGCAGTAAAAAAATCTTTGTCATGGTCTTTGACTTTGTACCTGATGTCAGAGACAGAAGGTCAATGAAACTGTTGAAGATGATATCAAAATATACACTTGCTTAAATCATTGATAAATGTCTTTAAGGAAAAAAAGAAATTAGTGAAGTGGTATCATTCCAGGTATTCTACAAATATCTCCACAAAGTGAATAAAATCCACACATATATGTTTTTGTGTTATCATGCTAATAAACCATAAAAACCAAAGTTAAGACCTTTGACTCCGAAATCAATGTCAGATTGCTTACCATCAACCTGCACTTTGGAATGAGACTAAATACAATGTCTGGTCAAAATTCACTTGTATAAATCACTGTATTCATAAGCTCAATAAAGTACACAAATGAAAGTAATGACCTTTCACTTGACCCCAAGGTTAATTAGGTCTGGTTTTCAAACATCTTTACAAAGTGTGGCCATCTTGGTGAATGAAGTATTTTAGTGAAAAGCCCTATGTCAAAGCCACCATTTGTAAAAGAGTAGTGACAAGGGTTTTAAGATGGCCACCATCCAAGCTTAGTGGGTAATTCTGGGTTTTCTAGTTCTCAGGTTTCCTCCACTCTGAAGAGCACTTCATACCATCACCATATTGAAGGTCAGATAAGCTCCATTCAGAACCAGATACATACTGCTATTTTGTTTTGTTTTGTTTAAAGATAGTGTTGACAAGAAACCATATCAAGATTTTAAGGAAGGCAGTCATGTCAGCTGCTACAAGGCTTTTAACATTTTTGGAGGTCAAAATGGCATCATTTTTTGAGGTCAAAATGGCATCATTTTTGAAGGTAACAATGGCATCGGTTTTTGGAGGTCACAATGGCATCAGTTTTTGGAGGTAACAATTGCATCATTTTGTTTGGAGGTCACAATGGCATCAGTTTTTGGATGTCACAATGGCATCAGTTTTTGGAGGTCACAATGGCATCATTTTTGTCGGTCACAAAGGCATCTGTTTTTGAAGGTCACAATGTTTAGGACCAACTACATCATAATGAGATGTAGTTTTGGGGAGGTGAAACTAATTTTAATTATGTAAAGCTTACAGGATACTATTGTGTTGCTCTTTTTCTGGTACTAGTACAGTCCAAGGACACTATTCCTTTCTCCAGTTATTAACTGGAGATTAAAAATAAAACATAACCTGATCCCAGTCTGATACCACAGTCAACTTCTGACAATCAGAATAATCTCCTTCTTTGAATTAGAAAGAGACTGAAAGGACATCTGAGCAGGAAGGTAGGATGGAATGGGGCAATAATGGCAATTATGTATTATATAATTAAAATTAGTTTTACCACCCCCACCCCCTAAAAAAACACACATCTGAACAGAGGAGTCATTAAAAACATAAAAACAAAGAGGTAAATGTATGTTCCATCTCCCAATCAGTTGCAACATTACCAAGTCTGAAAACATTGTGATTCTTTAAAAGATAAATGAAAGTAATATAGTCCTTAACAGTCATTCATAAACATGATAAAACTGAACAAGTTTTTACATGCTATCTGAGTGACATACCTCAGATGCAGGGATTCTTGAAGAGATAAAAATTATACGTGGATTTTCAAAGTCCAAAGCCTGACCTCCTGGGGTAGCCCCTGCTACTAGTGGGACAACAGTCCTGGGATAAGATGAAAGTTCTAATCTGAAAGTAAAAAACATTTGACATTGGCTGCCCACAATGTCCAACATGTGGTCTAATGTCATCAATCTAACTTATGTTTTTCCCACTTCTGTGTCTTCCTAACACTAATGTAAGCAATTATTACAAGTCATTCAAAACATTACTTATTTATCCTACAGTCAAAATAATCCAACCATTTTTGAGGGGAATGGTCTGCTTTGGACAAATGAAACTAAACCATATGTAGAGAAGGACATGCTGAGCATATCATGCTTTTTTTGTAGACTAAACAATAAAAACGTTTTGCATAAAATATTAATGAATTTATATCAGTACACATTTTAATTAATTTTCATCAACATTCTAAAATTCTGTTGCCTTTTCTAAAGGCAGGGGTTCTGTGGAAAATGCACAAAACATTGGCACAAAACTACACTAAGACAATATCAGCACTATTATTGACAAGGTTTAACTTGTGATATGTGATTAACTGATTTAGCTAATCACTAGTTATTTTAAGCGACATGACAAATTGTTCAATTATCTGACTGTTACTGACTTGCTATGACTAATTATATATTGATAACTGATATAGCCAAGTACTAGTTACTGCAAGTGACATGACAAATTATTTATTTGACTGTTACTGACTACCTATGACTAATGATATATTATTAATTGATTTAGCTAAGTACTAGTTACTTTAAGTGACATGACAAATTATTCAGTTATTTGATTGTTACTGACTTGCTATGACTAATTATATATTATTAACTGATATAGCCAAGTACTAGTTACTTTAAGTGATTTGACAAATTATTCAATTATTTGACTGTTACTGACTAGCTATGACTTTTTATATATTTGTAACTGATTTAGCTAAGTACTAGTTACTTCAAGTGATATGACAAATTATTTAATTGACTATTACTAATTGATTTAGCTAAGTACTAGTTACTTTAAGTGATAAGATAAATTATTTTGTTATTTCGATTATGAGTACCATCATTGATTACTGTAATTACTCCAAATTAGGAAATCTTAAAAAGCTGACACCTAATAAATTGAAAGTAGTTAATTTGTATCTAAAACTGAAAATTTTAAGTAAACATTTTGAAAGTTTTGTGTACAAATGAAAGGAACAAAAATGTGACAAACTGGCATATAAAAAATACAACTTATTTTTTTGAAGTCCTTGCAAAACAAAATGTGGTAATATCATAAAGGTTAGGACCGATTAAGATGACAATGAACACTGAAACCAACATATCTGAATGGAATGCCTAAGTCATCAACAATAACTGATGCCATGTACAAGTGACTAGCAATGGAGGCATTGAGTGTTTTGTTTGCTGTTCTCTTTGGTCTTCCATTAATTAAGTAAAATGATAATCCACACACAAGTTTAACTCTTATTCACTGCTTCTTAAAGACTAATCCTACTGAGTTATATTTCATCACTAAATGAACAATACAAAGAAATTCAACAGTCGGATCCCAAACAATGAGTGATACATGTGATCACTTGTCATCACAATATCTACTGCTGTTCATTAACAGAAATAATGACCGTAACAGCTCATAAACATATCTTCATTTCCCTATTGTCAGCCTCATTTACTGACTAATAGCCTCATTCTTTGTTTGATCTCATCTGTGGAAATCTTGCCCTCATCCAGCCTTGATTAAAATTACCTGGGCAGAAAATATGGTTTCTGCCAAATCCCTAGCCGTATTTAATTATCAAATATAACCCTACCTTCTCATCTTGTTCTTGAGGTAATGTGACAATGGTTGTCATAATTAAAATCGGAATTAACTATTAATTAACAACAAATCAAAGAAGTGCTCTTGCACAGGAGGAAGATCTACCAGCATTAGGTAACTGAACAATGAACAATACTCCAAATCTATTTAAGAAATGCACACTCCAAATTTATCACCTCTCTCTGACTGTAAACATGTTCGCATATGGTAGCCATTATATGTTTAAATTAATGGAGTCTAAAGAGATGATGTTCAATTCCCTATTTATTTATGTATCCAGACAAGTAAACCGCAAGCTATTTCATGAATAATGAAAAATAGATCAGTTCAAGATTAACAGTCCTCGGCTCTTGAACTTTTGCTGATCAAAGTTTCTGTCATATTACTTTAACTAAATCTCCAGAATACACAAATGTCACAAGAAAGTCAATTAATCAGTTAAATGTTGTGGTTTGAAAAAGATATCAAAACACAATACACAGTCATTCGATCTTTATTTTGCTGAAAATAGAATATAAGAGCAGAATCAGAATATTTCATCTGTAATTTTCATCTTCTAGAAAGGTAAACCTTCTAAAGTTATAGCCTTCAAACCTGAAAGCCCTTAAAATGTATCTATTACAAGAACCACAAAATTGAAAAGGGCTAAATAGGGTGTCTAAATTAGAATAGATATGGTAGGTCCAAATTCAGCTGTGCCATCTTCACTGTTTTGGATGTCAAGTTATTTGAAGAATGTTCCAAGTTTCAGTAAAATATACTGGACAAATTAATCAAATATTAATCAATCATTGATGGGTTAGGAGAAACCAACGATCATTCATGAAGTTCTATCAAATTCCCAATCATGAAATTATCACTGCTGAAAAAAGACACCCATGAGTCTTGATATCTGTAGGTGAGATAACAACAAAAAGAATGATGAGCGATTTGCTAACGTAAATATACCCATGCCTCATCCAAGGCCAATAACTCTTAACAAAATCAAGGGCATACCAATAATTTATCAACAGGTGCATCTTTAAATGATGAGCATAATACATGCCAAGTTTCAAAGCAATCCATAAAAATGTGCAAGACAATTTATGTTCACAATATTCTATCTTACACTGCCTAGCTGAAAGAGCAATAACTCTAAAAAAAATGTGTGAAACAAAGAGCAATAACTCTAACAAAATGTGTGATTTGTTGCTGTGAGCATCTTCAAATGATGACCATGACATTTTTGTACCAACTTTTCATGGCAATCTATCAAGAACTGCACGACTGGTTGTGCTAACAAGATATTTTCATGCACTGTTTAAACTAGAAGAAAGAAACAGTAATAGCTTAAAAAATAGCAAAGTAATTTGTCAAGACATACAATTTCTTATGATGACCATAATACTAACAAACTTTCACAGCAATGCATCAGAAACTATGGAACTAGTTGCACTAACAAAACTGTGTCATGCTAAATGGAAAAAGGGCAATAACTCTGACAAAAATTGAGGGAACAAAGTGATTTGCCAGAAAGCTTATCTTCAGGTCATGACCATAATATTTTTCATGGCAATCCATACAAAAATATGAGACAAAAATATATGAGACTAGATGCACTAAAAAGATTGTCATACTACATTACCAAAAGTGAAATAACTCTAAAAAAAATTATGAGTGTTGATATGCTATCTTCAGGTTATGACCATAATATTTACCAACTTTCGTGGCAATCCATCAAAAACTGCAGTACTAAACCTGCTAATGAGAAGATGCCAGATGGACAGACAGACAGACACAAGGAGTAATATATACTCCCAAAGGGTATAACACCTAAAATACAGTCCTAAAACTCTCACAAACTGCGAGAATTTTATTTTAAAAATACCGTTTAGACTTGGTCCTTTCTGGTGGCTCCCATGAGGCTCCAACAAGAGTCATAAGTCGTTTCTCATGCATACTCTCCACCTCCAGGTATTCTGTCATGGTCATTGTATGACTTGTCTTCAGCATATCAAGAACATCACCTGACTGGACAACAAAAAAAGAAAAGAAAAGAAAAAGAAAAATAAGAAACCTGGCAAGAAATCACATATCTCCTTTCCAAAATGATGTAATGAAGCATCTTTGCTTAAACACAATAGCACAAACTTAAAAGTCAAAAGGTGGATAATTCATTCAAATTTCTGAGGAAAAAAAACAACTGAAACTCTTACTTGATTCATGTCTTCTTGACATTAATTCCCAGACTGAATGAGCTTATCTGATTTTGTCATAACAAAGTTACTAAGTGCAAATGAATTTAGTAATGTTTATAGGTCTGAATGTACATGAGTAACTCTCATCATAAAATGTGACAAGACAAAAAAGACATTCATGCTAATGTAACTGGACAATGTGGAATCATAACAACACTGAGGGAAACATAAAGGAAGATATTAACTCCTAATATGGGTTTGGCATAATGACATCAGAAGTAAAAAGGTCAGAGGTTTCCCAGCTAAGGCGGCACAGTAGCCATTCTGTTATTACAAGTAGGATTTCAGATAGCAATTCATTCACAATCCTAACTACTGATATCTAGACACCACCTTTTCTTATGAGCTTTTAAGAGACCAACATGCCCACTATTGCCTAAAAAACTAAAATGAAATTTCTCTACACTTTGTCCATCTGTAACCCTGCTTCTCCTGCCAAATCAGAGATAACCACCTATACTAATTCACAAACCAATTTTATTAAATCAAAGCCTTTTTGGGGCTGAAAATTGGACGAATTTATTGCCACAATTGATTTTCAGTTCACTACGAAAAATTCATGACAACTGGCTGAAAGACTGCACATTTCTAAACCTGTGAATCTGTACAAGTTATACAGTGGAAATGGCCATGGTGACAGACCATTACTTAGCCAGGCTGCTGTATCAGTCTATCAAACTTAGTATATTACACAATATTATAAAATAAGTCAAAACTAAACCTGACATGAGTGGGCAACAGACTATTAGAATGCTTAACCAATAATGCTTGCCTGACAGCTGGCAGCAAGTAATTGGAACCTGGGAATTCATCATTAAGACAGATATAATAGTAATCAAACCTCTGTATACTGGACACTTCAAATTTGTTCCTGCAATGTCCAGTTTAGTAAAATTTAATCTAGCATTACCATATTGTTTTAGTAACCATGGAAGTTACTCTTTTCTTATTTAATTCCTTTTGGTCACTTTCAATTAATACAATACAAAAATAAGTGGTGCATGCAATTGCAATGACCCTGATATTCTGGACAAATGAGTTTTCATTCAGGAAAATGGCAGAATCTTCTGGAGAATTTATATGCTATTCAGTGCTGATGGATAACCTCATACTCATCCATAACAATACATTTATAAAAATTATAGGTGAATAAAAATGCATACAGCATTATATTCACAGAGCACACTCCAGTCGAAGTAACAAATATTGGCAGAAGGCTTTGCTTCTGTGTCTAATTCATTATAATTTTAAAACTATATTAAATTGGCACTTACTGTAAGAGCCCTGTGCTGATCTCTTCGTCTCTTAGTATCAAGTCCAAGTTCGAAATCTTGGGATTTGGACAAATGGTCATCATGCAATCTTTTTTTAAGAATCCCCCACTTGTTGTGGAAAAGAAGCACTGCCTTCGGGATATTGGGATCATTGGGATTGAAGTCATGCAGGAATGCATAATGATTCTTATCCAAGTCTTTTGGATGGTAGTTGGGGCCTTGCCAGGGTGGTCTAGAAGTTCTCAGAGTATCTGAAATAGGAAGTCTTTGAATATGGATAATTTTTATTATCGTATACACTTGCTTATAAGTTGAGTCCAAATGCAAATAACACAGACCCTGATCTGCAATTGCATTATGCACTGGCAGATCAGGATTTATGCTGTTTGTTGTACTGATAACCCCAAAACAAAATGCATGAAACCTGATCTGCCAGTGCATTATGTGACTGCAGATCTGGATCTTTACAGTTTGCAGTTAAATTGACTTACATGCAAGTATAGACAGTACTTTTACATGTGTCTCCTAATGAGAAAAAATGTTCATGGAACATGAATGCCCAATTACAATGTCTACAAAAACTTGACAACTAAATGGACAAGAGCAACACCCTACTTCATTGTATCTGCTTAAATGGCATCAAACAGTGTGTAGTAAGTTCACATATTTGATTATCTGCCTCACGAGGAATACCAAGGAATATAAAACATGCTGTCACCTGACTCGCTATGATTTGTTATGCTTCCAGAGAAAGAGCTTTATCAATAAAATCTCTCAGCATCCTTCAACAAGTCATCATCAGGCACCGATGGCTTGTTCATTTGTTTTTTGCCCAAATGCCTAATATGATACCAAATCTGAATGAATGTGTCAACAAGGACTAAAATGTCAACTTTAATCTCTGATGACAAAAACATGAAGATGATGTGGACTTACTACTCTCCATCAGGGTTAGTCTGGCCGACTGAGACCTGCTAGGTTTGTTCCGTGGGCTGGCTATTTCTGTTCCTTGTAGCTCCAGATTTCTCATATTGTAACCATACATTGCCTCCTGGAAATACAGAATCTCAATGTAGTTCATTTCAGCATAAAATGATGTCATTTGTTTCTTTTTCTGGACCTTTCCAACATGATCTTCCAGTTAGACTTGTCAAAGCATATATATAGAATAATGTACAAAGATCAGCCTCTAGGTTATGGTAAAAATAAGTGACTTTTCATTTGAAACAAGGCGTAAGTAAACAACAATTTAAAAACTGTTTACAGGACAGGTCTAGTCAAAACCAAATCTAAAACTGATTTAACTGCATATTAAAATAACACACATTACTTAACTAATAAAAAAGAAACACAAAGAGAGAACTCTTAATCACAGAAAGAGTACAAATGCACATGTGACTTACATCTCTTTCAACAGGATTCACTATGACATGAACACAGGCAGCATAAAAGTTCTTCCAGCCACCATACTCATTGTCTATCGGCTCATAAGGGATAAACCACCCCTTCCTTATACACTTGGATTTCCAAATAACATCCTGAAACCAAAGCAACATATCAAATCAACACAAGGGCAAATACATGTAGATAAATAAATAGAATAAGATCAAAAAGTACTCTTCAATCCAAATTGATAAGTAATAAAAGGAGATGAGTAATAAAAGGAGATAATCAGTTAAGTCTGAATAAGGCCAAATGAGAAAAGTAAAGAAAAAGGAGGGGTCTGAAAAGGGAAGAAAGAGTAAGCATACATGATCATCTTTTACTGTGTTCAGAGATATAACATATTGGGGCATTCTTTGAATAGTTTATACTGTCTCTTACCTCAGCAGTTGGACAGTTCTATATGTGTAGCAACTGTATTCTATTTTAATGCAGTGTATGAATCCTGTTTATATGTACAGCATTGCACATGGTGTATGCTTTAGTTCTTTTGGATGATTGTGATGAATGGTTTTGCACACTTTGTCTTACTGAGGTACATGCAGCAAAGTGCTGGTTGTAGGAGCTCACTTTATGTTTTCTTGTTAATTTTTCCTGCCATGCACCAGTATATATTATTCTAATTTTTCAGTATAGTCACATTGCTTGAGACCTCACCAGGATGCCATCTCCTTTACGACAGTAATATTTAAGCAATAGAGGTATGTAATATTGAGGTATATAAATAATTTTCTCTCTATCCTCTATAACACACAGTAGTACGCTATTTTAGAATAATTTGGCACTCATCCCTAAATTTCTATTACTTCACACAAATTTCTCAGAATATAATATCAGATTTAATACTGTCTGTGTCAGGTGACAGTTGCATTATTATCTGAACTGACAACATGGGTTAAATTATGTATCTTGACAACATGGGTTAAATTATGTATCTTGACAACATTATATATCTTGACAACATGGGTTAAATTATGTATCTTGACAACATGGGTTAAATTATGTATCTTGACAACATTATGTATCTTGACAACATGGGTTAAATTATGTATCTTGACAACATGGGTTAAATTATGTATCTTGACAACATGGGTTAAATTATGTATCTTGACAACATGGGTTAAATTATGTATCTTGACAACATTATGTATCTTGACAACATGGGTTAAATTATATATCTTGACAACATGGGTTAAATTATGTATCTTGAATGCAGTAATACACGGTAACAATGATAAGTTTTTTATAATCACATGCAATTATTCTTGCTGCGGAAAGAGTCATGTACAATCCTGGTAATAATGTAATTCCATACACATGTGGTCATTCTAATTTTGGAACTTTTTTATGTTTAGCCAGATTTTTTTATTGTGTATGCAATACATAACACATACACACACAGATATATATATATATATATATATATATATATATATATATATATATATATATATATATATATATATATATATATATATATATATATATATATTGTACAAAAACACACTAGAAGTTTGTGACCCCCCAAAAAAGAGACCAAAATAGAGAGACTGTTTGATCTGTGTTGCATCAGTTACTTCCCTTGTATAGACTGCAAGGTGGCAGGGCATAGTTTCATAAACTGGCACTTGTCATAAGGCTATGGTGTGACTTTTTCAGCTATTATTGTTATCTAATTAAAGATATGGATATATTTGTAAACTAGGTGGTTTGGGCATGTGTTGTTCTTGAAATTTATGTGAGGCATATACACATACTATAGCTACTCTGCAGTATGGAGATAGTGAAATACCAATAGTCAGCTAGGAAGAAGAGTTATCCCCCCATACCAGTAAACACGTTGGTTCAAGGCAAGAAGAATATCTCAAAAAGGCTTGGATGGCAACAATTTTCAATTGCTTCAGCCTGTTTAGTACACAATGTTTTGCAGAATTATCAAAAGGAAATGGGCTTATTTTTACACTGTGAGTATCACATAGTGTCAAAAATGATCTTTAAACATAAAAAATGCAGGTATAAATTTAGGGTTGGGTGCATAAACTTCTTTTGCTATGAACTGCCATTGACTTTTCTGGTCAAGTGGATAATATTCTTATGCTTTGTTTTAAAATATAGGTATCCAAAAATATGGACCTGTTTTACCTCACTTGTGTAATTTCTTTTAACGACTTATTTTCTTAAACTAGGCCAGTGAATGCACATTAAATTTGTGCATAAAAACTGTCCCTCGCACCCAAAAGTAACTTAATGCTCTGCTTAGAAACTATCAAATGGGGAAGTAACTATTTTTACCTTAAAGTATTTTTCATCCCATTTATAGAGAAGTATTGTTCATCTCTCTTTCTTCTAATGTATTTGCCTAAACAGACCAGGACTTTTTTCTTATTCAAACATTTCTCGAGTTATATTTTTCCCCACTATGAAATACTAGTTATATATTTTATAGCTCAGACGAACCACAGATTTTGCATTTTTACTAATTATATTGATTTCATAAGATAAAATTTGTTGCATATTGTGATTTTCAATCAATATTTATACATTTCTCAAGGAAAATATATCTTGTTGAAATTGTGACAATTTGGTCCCAGTGACTATTTTTAAGTTCTGGAGTAAATTTCTTGACATGCATTGTTAGGTAAGATATAATTCTATGTAGCTTCATGTGAATTTGACATCTGAACAAAATAAACAACGTCCTCAACTAACCATCGGAATGATATATTACCAAGATGAAAAGCTGTTGCCATGTCAACAATCTCTGACAACTTATCATTGGCATTTTTTTAGCCATTCATTTGCAGCATTACAAAAACAAATAGGAGCAGCCTTAGTAATGCACAACTGTAACATTACAAAAGATACAATTTACAACTTTTTTTATTTTGTGCTAACTGCAGTATATACCTTCTACCTTGGTGGAGTAAAGGTTTTACGTTCTTTTAACACATTAACCCATGGAGTTTTTTGCCGTTTTCACCTTAAATTTGAGTAGGAAACAAATTTTGAAAGCTATTTCTGAACTGATCCGAAAACACCAAATCCCAGTGATCTTTCAATAACATACTGCCTAGTTGTGTTAGAAACATCATTTTTCATTGGCTATTTGGCTCACACATGAGCAGAAGGGTAAAAGTTGAGTACCTTTTTTCTTTTTTTTTGCTAAACTGACCCATTATTTTTGTATCCAGACCACTCTTTATTCCAAATACCCAACTTATCCTACTTTTTGCTAAAGTTCATCTGTCTGTTTGCAGTTCATACCGGTTTGCCTTAGATCTGAGACCAAAAAGTCTAAAATCTGGACACAAAATCAGATCGCATTCACGAGCCAATTTTGGGTAGAAAAAAAATCGAGTCCAACACATGAGGTTTTTCCCTCTGTATTTTGTAGTGCAACTAGAACGTCCAGATTATTTGTATCATTGTAGAGCTACATCTGTCTACCTTTCTATAATACTACCCACTTTAGTGTATCATGCATGACCATGACACTACAGAGCTTGGCAGTAGGCTACTACCTCCTGCCACATTAACTCGTCGCTAGGGGTTAATGTGTTAAAAGGCTTGGTATGTTGTAGAATGTTTTCAGGGTTTAATAAATAAATTTCCTCAAATAATCATCAGATGATCCGAATGATATGTTACCAAGATGGGAAGCTGTTGCCACTGGTATGTCAACAACATTTACAGCTTGTAAATAACAGGACTTAGGAAACAAAATCATCCTAACTTCTGACAACTATTTCCCACATAACACTGGCAATTTGCTTCAGTCCATTTATTTGCAGTCATTACAAAAAGAAGTCATGTCCATTTGAGCAGCCTTAGCAATTTAAAACCTTTTGTAATTTTGTGCTTACTTCAGTGTATACTATCTACCTTGGTGGAGCAAAAGTTTTACATTCATTTAAAGGGTAAGAGTGCTCTGGTGTAGAATGCTTTCAACTGGGTTTAGTATGGTGTAAAATCTTTTCAACTGAGTTTAGCATGGTGTAGAATGCTTTCAACTGGGTTTAGTATGGTGTAAAATCTTTTCAACTGAGTTTAGCATGGTGTAGAATGTTTTCAACTGGGTTTAGCATGGTGTAGAATCTTTCTGACTGGATTTAGTAGGGTCTAGAATGTTTTCAACTGAGTTTAGTATGGTGTAGAATCTTTTCAACTGAGTTTGGTGTGGTGTAGAATGTTTTCAACTGGGTTTGGTGTAGTGTAGAATCTTTTCAACTGAGTTTGGTGTGGTGTAGAATGTTTTCAACTGGGTTTAATATGGTGTAGAATGTTTTCAACTGAGTTTGGTGTGGTGTAGAATCTTTTCAACTGGGTTTAGTATGTGTAAAATCTTTTCAACTGGGTTTAGTATGGTGTAAAATCTTTTCAACTGGGTTTAGTATAGAAATGAATCTTTTCAACTGGGTTCAGTATGGTGTAGAATCTTTTCAACTGGATTTAGTATGGTGTAGAATCTTTTCAACTGGGTTCAGTATGGTGTATAATCTTTTCAATTGGGTTTAGTATAGAAATGAATCTTTTGAACTGGGTTTAGTATGGTGTAGAATCTTTTCAACTGGGTTCAGTATGGTGTAGAATCTTTTCAACTGGGTTCAGTATGGTGTAGAATCTTTTCAATTGGGTTTAGTACAGAAATGAATCTTTTAAACTGGGTTAAGTATGGTGTAGAATCTTTTCAACTGGGTTCAGTATGGTGTAGAATCTTTTCAATTGGGTTTAGTACAGAAATGAATCTTTTAAACTGGGTTAAGTATGGTGTAGAATCTTTTCAACTGGGTTTAATATGGTGTAGAATCTTTTCAACTGGGTTCAGTATGGTGTAGAATCTTTTCAACTGGGTTTAATATGGTGTAGAATCTTTTCAACTGGGTTCAGTATGGTGTAGAATCTTTTCAACTGGTTTAAGTATGGTGTAGAATCTTTTCAACTGGGTTCAGTATGGTGTAGAATCTTTTCAACTGGGTTCAGTATGGTGTAGAATCTTTTCAACTGGGTTTAATATGGTGTAGAATCTTTTCAACTGGGTTCAGTATGGTGTAGAATCTTTTCAACTGGGTTAAGTATGGTGTAGAATCTTTTCAACTGGGTTTAGTATGTGCAGAATCTTTTCAACTGGGTTTAATATGGTGTAGAATCTTTTCAACTGGGTTTAGTATGTGTAGAATCTTTTCAACTGGGGTCAGCATGGTGTAGAATCTTTTCAACTGGGTTAAGTATGGTGTAGAATCTTTTCAACTGGGTTCAGTATGGTGTAGAATCTTTTCAACTGGGTTCAGTATGGTGTAGAATCTTTTCAACTGGGTTCAGTATGGTGTAAAATCTTTTCAACTGGGTTCAGTATGGTGTAGAATCTTTTCAACTGGGTTTAGTATGTGCAGAATCTTTTCAACTGGGTTTAATATGGTGTAGAATCTTTTCAACTGGGTTTAGTATGTGTAGAATCTTTTCAACTGGGTTCAGTATGATGTAGAATCTTTTCAACTGGGTTAAGTATGGTGTAGAATCTTTTCAACTGGGTTCAGTATGGTGTAGAATCTTTTCAACTGGGTTCAGTATGGTGTAGAATCTTTTCAACTGGGTTCAGTATGGTGTAAAATCTTTTCAACTGGGTTAAGTATGGTGTAGAATCTTTTCAACTGGGTTTAGTATGTGTAGAATCTTTTCAACTGGGTTCAGTATGGTGCAGAATCTTTTCAACTGGGTTCAGTATGGTGTAGAATCTTTTCAACTGGGTTAAGTATGGTGTAGAATCTTTTCAACTGGGTTTAGTATGTGCAGAATCTTTTCAACTGGGTTTAATATGGTGTAGAATCTTTTCAACTGGGTTCAGTATGGTGTAGAATCTTTTCAACTGGGTTAAGTATGGTGTAGAATCTTTTCAACTGGGTTTAGTATGTGCAGAATCTTTTCAACTGGGTTTAATATGGTGTAGAATCTTTTCAACTGGGTTTAGTATGTGTAGAATCTTTTCAACTGGGTTCAGTATGGTGTAGAATCTTTTCAACTGGGTTCAGTATGGTGTAGAATCTTTTCAACTGGGTTTAATATGGTGTAGAATCTTTTCAACTGGGTTCAGTATGGTGTAGAATCTTTTCAACTGGGTTCAGTATGGTGTAGAATCTTTTCAACTGGGTTTAATATGGTGTAGAATCTTTTCAACTGGGTTCAGTATGGTGTAAAATCTTTTCAACTGGGTTTAGTATGTGCAGAATCTTTTCAACTGGGTTCAGTATGGTGTAGAATCTTTTCAACTGGGTTAAGTATGGTGTAGAATCTTTTCAACTGGGTTTAGTATGTGCAGAATCTTTTCAACTGGGTTTAATATGGTGTAGAATCTTTTCAACTGGGTTCAGTATGGTGTAGAATCTTTTCAACTGGGTTTAATATGGTGTAGAATCTTTTCAACTGGGTTCAGTATGGTGTAGAATCTTTTCAACTGGGTTTAGTATGTGCAGAATCTTTTCAACTGGGTTTAATATGGTGTAGAATCTTTTCAACTGGGTTCAGTTTGGTGTAGAATCTTTTCAACTGGGTTCAGTATGGTGTAGAATCTTTTCAATTGGGTTCAGTTTGGTGTAGAATCTTTTCAACTGGGTTCAGTATGGTGTAGAATCTTTTCAACTTGATTCAGTATGGTGTAGAATCTTTTCAACTGGGTTTAGTATGTGCAGAATCTTTTCAACTGGGTTTAATATGGTGTAGAATCTTTTCAACTGGGTTCAGTATGGTGTAGAATCTTTTCAACTGGGTTCAGTATGGTGTAGAATCTTTTCAACTGGGTTCAGTTTGGTGTAGAATCTTTTCAACTGGGATAAGTATGGTGTAGAATCTTTTCAACTGGATTTAATATGGTGTAGAATCTTTTCAACTGGATTCAGTATGGTGTAGAATCTTTTCAACTGGGTTCAGTTTGGTGTAGAATCTTTTCAACTGGATTCAGTATGGTGTAGAATCTTTTCAATTGGGTTCAGTATGGTGTAGAATCTTTTCAACTGGGTTCAGTTTGGTGTAGAATCTTTTCAACTGGATTTAGTATGGTGTAGAATCTTTTCAACTGGATTCAGTTTGGTGTAGAATCTTTTCAACTGGGTTTAATATGGTGTAGAATCTTTTCAACTGGGTTTAGTAAAGTGTAGAATCTTTTCAACTGGGTTTAGTATGGTGTAGAATCTTTTCAACTGGATTTAGTATGGTGTAGAATCTTTTCAACTGGATTTAGTATGGTGTAGAATCTTTTCAACTGGATTCAGTTTGGTGTAGAATCTTTTCAACTGGGTTTAATATGATGTAGAATCTTTTCAACTGGGTTTAGTAAAGTGTAGAATCTTTTCAACTGGGTTTAGTATGGTGTAGAATCTTTTCAACTGGGTTTAGTATGTGTAGAATCTTTTCAACTGGGTTCAGTATGGTGTAGAATCTTTTCAACTGGATTTAGTATGGTGTAGAATCTTTTCAACTGGATTCAGTTTGGTGTAGAATCTTTTCAACTGGGTTTAATATGGTGTAGAAACTTTTCAACTGGGTTTAGTAAAGTGTAGAATCTTTTCAACTGGGTTTAGTAAGCATAGTAATTGCCAGATTACATCCACATTCTTCTAAGCAAGCTCGACATAATTCCTTGGATACTGCAGGATATAATTCCTTGGATACTACAGGATATAATTCCTTGGATACTACACAATATAATTCCCTGGATACTACAGGATATAATTCCTCAGATACTACAGTAATGGTTTCAGTTTTCTGATTGAACAGTTCTATTCAATACTACCATGTGGCATTTGTTTCACATAGCCTTATTTCTTATGGCCAGCAAATCTAACTTGGTTCTGAGGACAGAATCTTCTTTTAATCCTAATAAACAACTCACTAGAATCACAACTCCATGCTTTAAGTGCTTGAAATTCCAATAACATGGTTGAAAATCATCAATGATCCATGATTCATTTTGATGATAGAGACTTAATTATTCCACTTACAAAAATCACGGGATCTCCTTATGTCCAGTGTCAGCATTTAACACCATGTGTAAAATAACTCCTAAATCTCCTGAAAATGATGTTCCATAATTATTTATAACTTATTTTCAGTTGGCCAATGAGAAGATAGTATTCCATTCAGGGCGTTGTTCTTGCATATTAAGTGGGCGCGATTAGAGCCATGTTGATTTGGGAAAATGATTTGGCGTTCCTTAAAGGTATGATTGTAAGTCAAACTTCTGATAGTGATACACAATCGAATGCCTGAGCTAAATATCGGTACCAAACTTATTAAACTACGCAAAGCGTAGCTTGAAATATCAGCATTTATTCTTGAACAGGTTGTGAGAGCAAGGAGACAAGTGTCCTCCCTTGTAGTTATTATATAGTACATGTATGACAGGTCAAATGTAAGCAACGATACGAGCTCCTGTGATAAAAACATATTCAGCAAATGGAAAAAAATCAGTCTCAATCAAGCAATACAGTTATTTTATGTTGCCGCCACAATGGACATTTTGTTTGGTTCTCCAATGCTGTCCTTTAGCTGTGACTTCAATAATGGATGCACTTTTCATCAAAGAAAGCAGACTACAATCTTCAATAAAAGCAAAAACCTTTTCTTTAAAGGAAGTCAGTACCAAACTTAAATAAAAGTAATGGAATCTGATGGATTTTTACATTTTCTAACATGACTGGAACATGTTAACTGTGCCTTGAAAGTTTCCTTTTTGCAGGGAAAAAGTTTATGTTTACAAACATTACCTATGATGGCTTAAAACATAGACTAACTTTTACTGACTTGGGACATACTGAAAAGTAAATGTGTTTTGTCATTCATTACGTGATTGTGCTATGTTTTTCCACTGAATTCAGACCAATATGACCTGTGACAAAATTACTGAATATTTTAAATCTGTGTGTGCATATTTTCTATGGAATCACTTGTATTGTGAATTCAATGTATATGATGAAATTCGCAGGTGAGTACATGGTGTTGATACTCTATTCATGCTATACATTAGACATGTATATATAAACAGTATTCATATATATGCACCAACTCGTGGTTCTCTAAATAAAGTAAAATATGCCCTCTCTGTTTTCACTACAGGTATATTTCTCATTTAATATTCATCAATTTAAGATGGTAACTGTGCCAATGAAGCATGTATTTTACTGCCTGCATTTATTACCTACCCTCCACCGCAATTTTTTGGGGTACATGCATCATTTGGGGTACATGCATATGATTGCTTATAACACGGTCAGGTTCTATGGCTCACAATTACCGTGTTATAGTGGGGTAACACTGTACCAACATAAATTCCTAATATTGTAATTTGTTAACATCAGCGATGTCAATGCAAGAAAAAGTTTACCCATATCCTGATATCTGCAAATTTTGAGGAAAACAATATGAAAGAATGGTACCTGTTCAGTAAGAAATTTCCAGTTCCAGCAGACCTGTGCAGCCTGACAAAGACCGATTGGCTCCAGAAAGGAAAAGATGTACAAGGAGAGAAATCGTGGAAGGACACGCGTGAAGTCTAGATGTTGAAATGGCACATTGTTCTCAAACCATTCCTGCACAAATCCATACTGGGACTTTGAGCAGTGACAGAAAATCTTATCCAAGAATCTTTTTCTCTGGGAGTTGGACCAAAGATCAAACTGAAATTTGAAAAAAATTATAAAGGTAATGTTTTAAATTAATGTAATGCCTTAGCAAGCTTGACCTTGACCAGTTGACCTCTGGGAATATTTAATGTTTCCTGATAAAACAGCATGCAGATTATTAACATTCACTGATGCAATATGGGTAAATATCAATTTCAGATGAGTGACAGATTGTATGTAAGAAAGCTTGCCGGTAGTTTCTCGTGGGTCAGTGGTTCTTTCCAGGGTTTTCCCGGGTTCCTCCACCATTTATATGGGCCACCATGTATAGCCTATCTTGTACTAAAAAATGGCATTAAACCCTACAACAACAACAAAAACAACCTAGAAAATGTTAAAATAGCTATTCCTATAAATGCATTTATTAGCAAATGTTTCAAAATAAATGTCAGCTTTACCAGCAAACTTTCTCTGCCAACTAGTGTCAAAAGAAAATGTGAATAAAGTTAATGGCAGTTCTAGATTTGTGTTCTTGCAAAGCAGGCCCCCGCCTCCCAAGCAAAGAAAAAGTCCAGAGAATTCGTAAAGATGCTGATGTCAGAAAGATAATTTACTGGACACAAAACTCAATTCATCTAGGCTCTAGTTTCTGCCCTCCTCACTGGCAGCTTGTACCCCTGCCCCTACCAATTTAAAAGTGAAAAGCATCAAGGATATAAAAATGTACAAAGCTTACTCATTTCATTCAGTGATATCTAATTTCTAACCCAGTGGACAGTCTGAGTAAATCTCCAACATGTTAAAGCCAAATGTAAATCTTATCAATAATTTTTGTATTTTATTCAAGTATCTTCTTAACATATGTTATTATTTCTACTTTTTCTTCTCTTTTCAACAGAATATTTATTTCTGTCATAAATACGGTCAGATTTACAGTTACTGGACCTGGGCCATTTGATTCAGATACTTCCATTCAATGTTATACCTTTTCTTCAAAATCTGATCATCCAGACACCCAAATATATCCTTGTAATTCATCAGAGGGAAAAGTTCTTGTTGACACAATGCTTCAGCTGGTCATCACATCTCACTGGTGTGAAGTTTGCATACCCCCTAGCAGCTGATGCAGCCAACACAGCTGCCCTTTCAGCCATGTAACATAGGCAAAGCTGGTTTTGTAGTAGGCAAACAAATCACAAACCAAATGTTTGCAGCTGGTACACTTGGGTCAAACATTATTTTCTTGTAATACAGCCAGGCTTTGACTTCATTAATAACAACAAAATATGTTTATTTTTGGTGGGGTGGGGGCAAGCAATTAGTGGTTAAACAACTCTAACTACACATATTTTTGTAAATAAAAAAGAATTTATATTCCGTTAATGAATGACTTGTGCAATGCTTTATTTAATGAAAAAGGACTGATGTCACAGTAATTGACAAAATGGGAGACTGGACATTATATTTTAAATGCATACAGAAACAAGTTTACTAAATTGCATTTGTCTGGGTCAAGTAATTGCTTTTATGTGTAATCATGCTAACAAGCTTTCCCAGCCAGATGTACAGATGGATGGAAGACCAGAGCCAATTCAAGATTCCCCTACTGAAAGCAGGATGGACACAGGCATTTTTAAATGAAGAGTAAACAAGTTTTGCATGTATATACATGATCTGCCAAGTCCATACATGAAAGAAGCACAAACATGTGGCAAATGAAACAAGAGTCCCTTGCAAGGACTGGCAAAAAGAGACTTTTTTCACTGCCAAATACTGAAACCATATGAAATATTCTTGAGAAATTGAAACATACCCAATTCATAAAAACAAGTAGTCATGTGTATAGATTTTGAAATAATTCTGAGTTTCAGTATACTTCAGTTAATTCACCCTCATCTAATGTCAACACAGAAACATATGCCATGTATAACTTTCACTGGAACTTTCAAAATAATTAACACTGAGACCTTTTGAGACAGAGTATTTAGCTTTTTGATCCAGAACGATTCATTAACTTTCACAAAAAGCTAAATATTCTGTCTCAAGAGGAAAAAATTCTCAGTTAGAACTGTACTGAAATCTCCATCAAAGATAATATGTAGCATTTTGTTTCGATGTTACTTTTTACGTGTCATCACTTTCAAGTTCTTTACATTCAGAAGCCACTAATGAAGGTAAATTAGCTAAATTGTAAACAAACCCCAAAAGATGTATGTATGTATGTATGTATGTATGTACGTACGTATGTATGTATGTATGTATGTATGTATGTATGTATGTATGTATGTATTTGCATACTATTCATGTATGTGTGTACTTGGGTATTATTCATGTTTTGTATATTTGTTTACTATTCCAGTATTTGTGTACATTTATACTATTCATGTATTTGTGTACTTGTGCACTATTCATGTATGTGTGTACCTGGGTACCATTCATGTATTTATGTATTGGTTTACTATTCATATAGTTGCATACTTGGGCACTATCATGTATTGTGTACTTGTGTACTATTCATGTATTTGTATACATGTACTTGTGTACTATTCATGTATTTATATACTTGTGTACTATTCATGTATTTGTATACTTGTGTATTATTCATGTATTTAAGACCCAAACAAACATCCTAATTATTCTATTCTACCTGATACTCACCCAATGACTGACCAGATCTGTTCTTTCACTGAAAATCTGGAAAGATGAAATGAAGAACTATGAGGTACTTTATATTTTGGTGGATTTCCAATCCTACTTCAACTTGGACTCCGACTTTTTCATCTACATTTATTTGGCATAGAGGAGGGGAGCATAACAATTTCACCATCTTACATCACAGACATTTGGTCAATTCTGGCTTTTCAGCAGAGCTTTAAATATAGACCAAATGAAACAACTTATCAAAGTGTTTGGAATGATCAGAACCTATTCATACAACATTTCTTACAGTAAAATTAGAGACAAAAATATTCCTTTAATTGGATATGTTTTTCAATATGGCAGTGTCTGTTTTAGAAAATCTTATGCACCAAGAATACAGCAGCTATTAACCTTGACCTATTTTCTTGTATGACCAGCTCCAAGATCTTCTACACTACAACCAACTATTCAGATTATCTTACACATAAAGCCACTTCCAAAATGCATGCAGTATTCACATTCATGTAACATAATTGTGAGACTGAATAATCCGAATTTCACATTAGTCAGTAACATATTTCCACATGCCAACAAGGCCCAAGCCAATATAGGAAAATTTTATGAGGTGGAAAAATGGAAAAGAAAAGAAATGTTGAAGTGAATAAAAAATATGCAGCAAATAAAACACTAATAAAAAGTTGTAGCCCCTCCCCTCACTGTTACTGCACAGAGGTGACACTTCTGAATGAACCAAAGGGCAGCAAAACCCTAAATAAATCCCTGATTACAGTTGTCCTTCATTACAGCACCCATCACTATAATATGATTCTTAATATGTGGCTTGCAGACCTGGACAACCAAATTTTAGTTACAGACAACAGTGTTGCTCAAAAAGCTTGTACCTGACCAGGTAATCTGGCCAACATGTACTTTATCAGCAGTGAGCTTACTTTGATGTAAGGTCAATAATAGTGGGCTCTGAATTAAATTTTTGCCCACTAAAGCTGAGAACAGTAATGCCAGGTCTCACCAATAATTTCATGTGTGGCAATCATAAATGAGCCTCAACATTTTATTCAATATAGGCAACTGAACCCCATACTTTATTTGCATACACACAGCTTGCTAGAATCAGCAAAGCAAAACAGTCACTGGTCAGATTAACACTACAACCAATAAATTTTACTCTTCTTTTCCCTCTCGGATAAAGAATTAAAAAAAATTAAACAAAAAAAAGTCACTCTCTACTGTTCTGCTGATTAGGAATATTTTTCATTGTAATTCAGTTTGATTAAAATGAAAGAAATGACTTTGGTGTGACATATTAGTAAAAATGGATACAATAAAATTTATGTGGAATTTACATTGTACCAGTGATATGACTGAGATGAAACAGCTCAAACTAGCATCCCTAGTGTTTGACTATGTTCATATTAAAAGTTATGTCACATTTTTCTGTTCTAATATAGATTATGGATTGTGATCTGGATGAAGCTCAATCAAATACTATAATGTATGTCATAATGTGTATTCTTGTACACATCCTATTATTAGGCTCTAATTTTCATGAAAGTATCAGCATTTTATAAATAAATTGATACGAATCATAACATTATGACATCAAATGAGTACTATTTCATTCCTAGCACAGGTGCTAACCAACATATCCTCTGTGATGATGAATTTACATTCAATAAATAATTGATAGGTGATTTTAACATGGCTCACAATGCCTGAAATAGACATTTACTTAATGACCCCTTAGCTAATTGCTTGACAGCTGGATTTTGAATTCCCATAATATTTCTCTGTTATTCAATTTATGTTTTACTTTGAAAACAATTTGCAAAGGCTGTCAAAGTTTCTTTCATTTTCTTTATGAAAAGTTGTATGACGGAGTAAATTCTTAACTCTACATACCTGCCCCCTTTATTAATATATACAGTATCTCTTACATTATTTTATTCATTGGATAAAGTTCCATTACACAAAACAAAACACAAAAGAACAAATTTTATTTTAATTTCATATTAGATGTGATTATGATATTATTCCATGAAGTCTAAACCAAGTAACTCTTCATTTAATAATTGTTTTCAATACTGAGGAATGCATGTGACATGCCAAAAGCTGAATTATAGTGTAAATGAAACTATAAAAAATTTACAGCATCCAGATAGCTTTGCTGGTCAAACAAACTTCC
Source organism: Sinohyriopsis cumingii (assembly GCA_028554795.2). Classification (NCBI taxonomy): domain Eukaryota; kingdom Metazoa; phylum Mollusca; class Bivalvia; order Unionida; family Unionidae; genus Sinohyriopsis; species Sinohyriopsis cumingii. The sequence continues at coordinate 77,547,982 of CM068829.1, read as the reverse complement.
CAATCTAGTTTTATAATGCACATTTATCTGCCCCTGTACATGTAGATGGGTAAAGACTAATGCTCAATGGCAGCAAGATTTATCTGCCCCTGTACATGTAGATGGGTAAAGACTAATGCTCAATGGCAGCAAGATTTATCTGCCCCTGTACATGTAGATGGGTAAAGACTAATGCTCAATGGCAGCAAGATTTATCTGCCCCTGTACATGTAGATGGGTAAAGACCAATACTCAATGGCAGCAAGATTTATCTGCCCCTGTACATGTAGATGGGTAAAGACTAATGCTCAATGACAACAAGATCAAGAATGGAAGCTATTTCCAAAGTGCAGCTCTTCTCAGCCAAACCAGATTTTCAAACATATCAATGTTCTTAAGACTTACACAAGCAGTTTATTTCAATAATGTAAGCTTTCACAGAAAAGATGATATTGCATTGCAGATGATCAGGTTACAATCCCAAAACTGTGAAAACAGGTGGGATGACTTCTTTTCTTTTTTTCTATACCATTACTGAACTATAGTGCCTCAAATATTTTCCAGCATCTCCCTTTGTCCCTTTGAAATTCTGTGTGGCCCCCAAATCAAGAAGACATGAGAACAGTCTTGGGACCTTGTTACAACACTGTATTATGACTTCAAAGGGTCACAAAAATAAGCACCCACTATAAAAAGATCACCTGTACCTAATGTTATATATGTATTGATTTAAATTTGTGCTTTACATTTTTATTGACATGGTATATATATATATATATATATATATATATATATATATATATATATATATATATATATATATATATATGCACTAAATAAATATATATATAATAGATTTCAAATGAAATACTGCTCTTCCATCACCTGTTCATTGGACGGCCTGTTGGTCATTGGTGTCCAGGCACTGTTGGAGGTCTTCATCTTCAATGTGTCAAATCGCTGGGACTGGGTAACCTTTTCTTTCCGCATGCTGGTCACTCGGCCCAGGATCTTCGTGTCATTGTGTGTCAGAATGGACAGTTTGTCAGACTTCATCTTCCTGCCAGTCGGATGTCTGGTCTCCATGTTCTGATCCAAAACAGCCATCGACATGATGGAAGTTTTTAGTTAATATTGCCACAACACTTGCTTGAATTACTTGCCTGAAATATACACAAGGTTAGTGCTGAACACTAAGACTCAACTGCTAATATGTAATAATTCTCACCTTTTGAAAAACTTTATTAAACTGTTGCCAATACTGCCGTCACTCATAACTATGTGTATTTCTTCAAGCAGGACACACAGCAAACTTTAAGTTATAGTAAAATTCATATGTCATTTAGCAACTATCACTTCCTGTTTTCCACAAGTTATCCTTTGATGACCCAAAAAATGTGCTTTGAAACTTTAACAAAAGTATGTAAATAGCGCTTTGTGATTTTAAGAATAGAATCAGTGAAATGAATATTTTAACTCTCGCATAAATATAGATTTCTTAAAAAATCAGCCTGAAACCCTAAGTGACTCTCCCATGGGAAAATAAAGGCTGACATTCCTGTGTCCAGGAAATACCACTTTATCAGATTTTCTGTTTTCAGAAACCATTGGGCAAATATACTCAAGAAGCTATACAATTCATAGAAAGCAAAGTCTAAACATCGTGTTATTGAAGATTCAGATTTAAAATACAATTATGTAGGTCAGAAACATACGGGACAATGATATGTTATGGAATTCAACGCTGTAACTGTAAGGTCAAGGTTATTTTCTGACTTCACTCATTTTTGTGAAAACACAAAAAAGCAGCAAACCAAATACTATGTAACCAATGCCTAACTTTGCTTTCAAGTATGTCGACAAATAATAAAACATTTCATTTACGTATATACATGTATAATTATGTATTTACAAGTTCACTGATGTACTAACAAGTTATTTTATTTCTTATTAATTTATCAGGGCTTGAAAATGACTAAACTAAGCTAAGATTTAGCAAGTTACAATTCTGAAATTACTCACTGAAACAAAATGAGCTAAAAGTTTGCTGCTAACGATATTTACCAATAATATTTCTCAAAATATGAAATGTGGTAGTGAACACTGAAAATACCTTATTTTTGCTAGTTAAAAATATTACGAGCATCAAAATGCTGCTAGTACTGAAATTTTTTAAATTCTGAGCCCTGATTTATTGATATTATGTGCCGTTGCTCAGAACAATTATATGGACGCCAATTCAAAGGTAGATGATCTGACCCATAACAATTTGCATTTTAAGAGGCTCCCAGCTAAGAAAACAAATTATCTGAATTTACTTTTGTATTTGGACATCTTTTCAAACAATCCATAACGAACAGCAATCCCTCTGAGAATCAAACACATATCAATCCAGAAAATACTGAATAGCAAACCCTCTCAAAATCAACCACATATCAGTCCAGTGGCTACTGAATAGCAATCCCTCTCAGAATCAACCACATATCAGTCCAGTGGCCATTGAATGGCAATCCATCTCAGAATCAACCAAATATCAGTCCAGTGGCCATTGAATAGCATTCCCTCTCAGAATCAACCACATATCAGTCCAGTGGCCACTGAATAGCAATCCCTCTCAAAATCGAACCACATATCAGTCCAGTGGCCACTGAATAGCAGTCCCTCTCAGAATCAACCACATATCAGTCCAGTGGCCGTTGAATAGCAGTCCCTCTCAGAATCAACCACATATATCAGTCCAGTGGCCGTTGAATGACATTCCCTGTCAGAATCAACCAAATATCAGTCCAGTGGCCGTTGAATAGCATTCCCTCTCAGAATCAACTACATATCAGTCCAGTGGCCACTGAATGGCATTCCCTCTCAGAATCAACTACATATCAGTCCAGTGGCCACTGAATGGCATTCCCTCTCAGAATCAACAACATATCAGTCCAGTGGCCACTGAATGGCATTCCCTCTCAGAATCAATCACATATCAGTCCAGTGGCTACTGAATGGCATTCCCTCTCAGAACCAACCACATATCAGTCCAGTGGCCATTGAATGGCATTCCCGCTCAGAATCAACCACATATCAGTCCAGTGGCCATTGAATGGCATTCCCTTTCAGAATCAACCACATACCAGTCCAGTGGCCACTGAATGGCAGTCCCCCTCAGAATCAACCACATATCAGTCCAGTGGCCATTGAATGGCAGTCCCCCTCAGAATCAACCACATATCAGTCCAGTGGCCACTGAATGGCATTTCCTCTCAGAATCAACCACATATCCGTCCAGTGGCCATTGAATGGCATTCCCTCTCAGAATCAACCACATATCAGTCCAGTGGCCGGTGATCTATTAAAACTGTTCATGCATGAGCAAAGACCATGCATCACTAAACTGCTGCTACAACAATTGCCCTCTGTCATGGCCAGTAATGTCAAACAATAATATAACATGGTGGAGAGAACCATCAAACATTAGTGTCTGTGATGGCAAACAAATGTAACAGTGGCAAATTAAATGGTGGCCACTCCACCTTGCACAAATTCTATAGTTCAGGCAACTTGCAACTAAGAATTATGTTGTATGGACTAATATGTTTACACTGTGAGTTTATTCCCTCTTCTACCAATACACTGCATCAAATCTTTCCAAATACAGTAGAACCTGTCTTGAAAGAACACCCCTTCTGCTAAACAAACTAATGGTCTCTCAAGACAGGTGGTCTCTCATGACATGTAATAACACTATATAACCAATAAATACATGCAAGGAGAACCTGGTTTCTCAGGACAGGTGGTCTTTCATAGCAGTGGTCTCAGAAGACAGGTTTTACTGTACTCTATCATTTATATTAATCCCTCTCTATATCAAACACCTATTAATCAAGCTGCTGTTGAACTAATACATGAATCGATAACAAAATCAGCAGATCATACACTCTGGAATTGCAGCTTTTATGGTCTTTTTTCCTCCACAGCCAATAATTAAAAAACAGACACTAAAATCTGTCTTGTACAACCACTTCCATCAAAAACCAGCTGTCTTGAGAAACAACATTTACAATCCACCGATACAATGTAATAAGACCACCTGGCTTGAGATCACATTTTGTTGGCAGAAATGATGGTCTCTCTGAGTCAGGTTCAACGAGAATAAAAAGTGGCAGACAAAAAAATGTAAAACCAGTTACAGTAACTGACTTAGGTATTTCTTGGCTATCATAGCTCTTCAACCAACTCACATGGCAGTAAACATATGTTCAAAAACCCAACAGCCTGTTTGTGTCTGGATATACACCAGTAAGGAAAATAGCACCAGAGAAAGTATATTACAACTAAAGCAATCCAACTCTTCTGTACAACCATGTAAATATGGGCTACCAACTATTTAACATATACCCCAAAATTTGTCCTGTTCTGAGGTATAAAAACTTTCGAATAACAAATAGTAGAATATATATCAAAAGTAATCTTCATAAATGTAAATAAATGAATGTTTGCTATCCTTTTTATGTTGTTGTTTAGCACATATAGAGTTATTCCCCTTGTTTGCACCAAGACATACATTAACTAATTATATATAATTATTAGATACATATGTATCAAGGTTAAAAAAAATCTATTGCCAGGGGGCCTGAAACAACTAAATTTTAAAGCTGGAGGACCACTTTTCCCCAATGTAAAAACCCTGTCAAGCAACTAAAACATTACAAAATTATCATATTAAAAATTAAAATCAAATTTAATATTTTTTCCAGCAGTAAGCATTAGATCATTAAACCATCCCCCTGGGAACCTGCAGCAGAGTGCTTGAATTATCTCTGTTTAATCTATAGTTTCACAGTATTTAGTAATTTCTATCACTAGAGATCACACTAATCCACAAGTTGGCAAATCATTATCTGATTAAGTTATCACAATCCATGTAACCAACCCTTCATGGAAACAGGACTTGTAAATGTATATCTTTTTTCCAACACAACAGCATATGGTAGATGTATCTTTCACCTTCAGCTTAACATACTGAATGCCTATGAATTAGTAATATGCATTCTGACTGGTCTGTTGCAGAAATATGAGCTCACTGAAGAGAACATGACCACTGTTTCTGTTGGCTATCTTTAGCTAAAAGAACATGACATGTATACAAATAATCAAACCAATCAGAGTTGTTGTTGCATACTATATTTGGTTTGATGGGTAATCGATAAACATAAATCTCACATGGAAAGTTAGCATTAAGCTGACAGTTTAGACAGGATTTTTTAAAATAGCAATGGATTACTACTAATGTCAGTCATAATGTTATAATAGCAATGGATTGATACTATTGACACTCATAATGTTATAATAGCAATGGATTAATACTAATGTCACTCAAAATGTTATAATAGCAATGGATTAATACTAATGTCACTCAAAATGTTATAATAGCAATGGATTAATACTAATGTCACTCAAAATGTTATAATAGCAATGGATTAATACTACTGTCACTCAAAATATTATAACAGCAATGGATTAATACTAATGTCACTCATAAAGTTATAATAGCAATGGATTAATACTAATGTCACTCATAAAGTTGTAATAGCAATGGATTAATACTAATGTCACTCATAAAGTTGTAATAGCAATGGATTAATACTAATGTCACTCATAAAGTTATAATAGCAATGGATTAATACTAATGTCACTCATAAAGTTGTAATAGCAATGGATTAATACTAATGTCACTCATAAAGTTGTAATAGCAATGGATTAATACTAATGTCACTCATAATGTTATAATAGCAATGGATTAATACTAATGTCACTCAAAATGTTATAATAGCAATGGATTAATACTACTGTCACTCAAAATATTATAACAGCAATGGATTAATACTAATGTCACTCATAAAGTTATAATAGCAATGGATTAATACTAATGTCACTCATAAAGTTGTAATAGCAATGGATTAATACTAATGTCACTCATAAAGTTGTAATAGCAATGGATTAATACTAATGTCACTCATAATGTTATAATAGCAATGGATTAATACTAATGTCACTCAAAAAGTTATAATAGCAATGGATTAATACTAATGTCACTCAAAAAGTTATAATAGCAATGGATTAATACTAATGTCACTCAAAATGTTATAATAGCAATGGATTGATACTAATGTCACTCATAATGATGTAAACTCAGATAAACATAAAAATGTATACAGAATTCTGGTCATGCACAGCCATTTGGTACAAATCTGATGAACAACATGACACCATCAAGAAATCTGACAGCAAGGCACCATCAAGAAAAGGAAATTTTATATATATATATATATATATATATATATATATATATATATATATATATATATATATATATATATATATATATATATATATATAATTGCTGAATACTTTTGATTACAACAATCTATGGGGCAGCTAGAGCAATTTACACAAGGCAATCAGAAAAATCTACTGGTGAAAAGCCAGCCTGACAGATTTTCATATATAAATATATATTTCTCTCTCTCTCTCTCTCTCACTTTCTCTCTCATTATATATATATATAAAATTCCAGAATTATACCATTTTTGAAATACAATAAAACCCATTTCAGAAACCATACCAACTACCAAAACAAGTGGTCTGTCTAAAAGGAAATGGATTAGTTCATGTATTGAGGTTCCAAAGATTGCTGATGACCATATGTCAGATGTTAAGCAAAGCAAAAACGAAACACTTGCAACATATAACATGCACCACTATGGCAAATATTTATCAGTTTGCTCAACAGGAACAATAAATCATTGCACAAATTTATGTGGTTTTAAACATGCACTTTATTTCATCTAATGCTGTTTTATTAATTCTTGAATTTCAAGAAAACTGTACAACATAAGATAGCACATTAAGATATATTACTTTCTATTTCTACAAAGAGATAATTTTTATTAAGCATGAATCACACTTATAATGCAAAAAATAAACGTTGCTCAACATGAACAACAAACCTGTCCTTAACTTTCAATGTATATTTTAGAGCACATATTTACACACATATTTTGATTTTCATCACCACTAGAAAAATTAATATAGGGCAGAAATATTTTTTTTAAAGATGAATCACACTTATGATGCAAAAAAACAATCAAGTTACTCAACAGGAACAAGAAACATGTCCATAACTTTTAATGTACATTATAGACCATTTATTTACATATTTTGAATTTCATCACCACTAAAAAATTAATATAGGGTAGAAATATAAATTACTTTTTGCTTCTAAAAAAATTCCTTTTTTACAAATTGCATTTGTGATGCAAATATTTCTGACTGTACCTCACAGCACATTTAAAAGCTTAGTTATTTTAGCAAAGCATACATAAAAATGACAATGATATATTCCACAATACTGTTTTTAACATTCTTTCATCCAGATGACCACCTGTGAGAAAGATTGTGTATTAATTACATTACCATTTTTGATGCACTTGAAAAACGTTTGCTCCGTGTTCATATTAGGATTGTTGTTCTGTCTGTATCACTCAGTTCTGATCCGTATTTTGCTAATAATGTCAGTCAGAGATGTGTTTTCTCAAGAACTGGGAGTCTGTCACTTCATCATAACAGGGAGTGAGACATTAATAATCAAGTTATTGAACACCAATTTCAATGGACATTTTAAAGACACTTTTTATACATTTTTAAAAGTTTAAAACAAACCATAAAGATCAAGAAAGAACAGAAGGATAACTTATTTTCTATTTTAATTTTTATCTTTTGTGTGCGAGATGACAAATCTGTGCAAGTTTGAAAAACGTTTGCTTCGTGTTAATATTAGGGTTGACCCTGTAAGACCAGAAGGACATTATTATTTAAAATTTACATAGCATGAAAAGATTTAATAATTCTGTGCAAGACTGTAGTTACTTTTCACAAATGAGAAAGGAGTGGTTTAGAAGCCTATTAGTATGCAGGGTGGCAACTCCTTGTACACCGCAGGAATTTGAAAAATAAATTGTAATTAGGATGTGCAGGGTTGTATAGTGAATTGCTTCTCACGTGTTGTGGTGCTCTTCTGTGATATTACATGATTAGTTTCTAATTCAAAATAATCCAATTTAAAAACACAATAAAAAAGAAAAGCCTCTTTTGAAAGACATCCCTCAGTCGTTCGTCACAATTTGCTACTATAAACACAGCAATGTGCGATAAATCGTCGTATCCGTAACATAAGAAAATGTCAGTTAAATAAACTGAGTAATGATTTTATATTGGGCAATTATTCTGAAATAATGTAAAAGTCAGCACCTACAATTTCTTCTAGAGATAACTGTCATAACAGGTGCGAGTCGCCATTTTCTTACTACTGCTTCACCACTGAGCATGCGTAGCATCAAAATCACTACGACAACGGGACATTTTACTTCTAAGATCGGTAACTCCTACAGGCTTAGCTGTTATCGATATCCGAGTTATTCCTCGCACTATTTTCTTTTTTTAATAGCACAACTTTCACAGAAAAATGTTCTGTTTCCGTTTACTCCGGCTTGTTAATATTGCATAGTATCATCCTTGACTTGAAAAAAGAGGGCCGTCAATCTTTAAAATATATATGCAGATTAATCTCACTTGGTTATTATTGGGTGGGGTGGGGGTGGATCCCTGTAAAAACTATTAACCTTTTGGAATAGACTAGTTTTACCTGCTTCGGCATAACTAAAACACCAGTTTAACATAAGCTCTAGCTAGTTTTATACCAACTATGCATAAACAAACAAAAAAACAACAACAACAAAAATAAGCACCAAACATAGCATTGCATAGTACATAATTACAGTAAGGGAAAAATCACACAACACAGAACTTAAAATGTACATGAACAATACTTGCAATAGCTTCAGTGTGTGCATATGAGAGAGAGAGAGAGAGAGAGAGAGAGAGAGAGAGAGTTTAATATGAAATCTACATTAATGAAGTCTACTGGCTAGCCAGTGACCACAATCTTGCGCTGACCTGGCTGTTGTTTTTCAAAGAATAAATGAAATTAATTACTTTTGTATTTTCAATTTAAAATGACCATCTGCATGTTTAGCACTACCTTGATCGTCATCCAAATATATAAACAGACTAACCAGTCAATCAAGTTAGATCGGATGAGAGGAGACGTTGATATAAAGGGAAACAACCCTGTGGAGACTACAATGTCATCCACGTGTCGTGTGGTGTGTATGTGCGTTTTCAGTGTGTATATGTGAAACACTGGGAAACGGAATGTAGTCTACGTCGTTTAGCAAAATGTGACTTCAAATGTCCAATAGTTTCAAGCAAAGTCAAGTAAGATCTCATGAGTCCCTTATAAATAAAATAAAACTTCTAACCCCTTTGTAATGGCCTTACGCTCCACCTTTTAAGCAAAATTACCATCTCTTACCAAAGATTCTCACGAAAAAATTGGTATGTATGTGCCTGACAGTATGTTTACCAACTTTTTATCCGAGGTCAGTACACTTGTTACAAATCTAACCATCTTGCACATGACCAAGGATTTTGTGTTGTTTTTTTTTTTTCTTTTTCTTTTTCTTTCCAAAAATTTCTTTGATCTCGAATGAAGACATTCACATACTGTTACAGTCCTCAAAATGTGCTTCGTTTGTATTGGAAGAAAACAATACACCAACATCATACTTAAAAACAAGGTCATTTAGTCTGCTTTATTATTATTTTGTTTTGCAGACCAAGATTTTAATTATTTCACTACTGCTGACATATTTGTTTTGCGTGATAACTATACTGGCATAAAACGATGTCTAAGCGGTGCATCTTACTCTAGGGAGAGAATAATATTTGGCCAACCCAAAGAATGAGGCGGAAGAGAAAGATAAATTTAATAGGACACCACAAGATTATTCTATTGGAAGATTGCTTTCTTCATAACTATACAACAGTTTATTCAAAATAGATGCCAATATTTTGGACCAATTCACAATGTAACCGCTTGGATTGTTCATATTTCCTTTTGAAATATCTGACATATCTGACCAGCAGCAGGGAAGGCGAATCCTACAAGATACTTTTCCGAGATACCCCATCCACGGAAACTATTCCCGATAGAAGCGTTATTTCCATGAAATAACACTTTTATTCAGAAAACGAGACAAAAAAAAATATCCAAAAAAAATTCGGGGAGTCTCTCCTCGAGAAATTTTTCGAATTTCCCCAGGGATGCAATACATTTCCGCTGGCAACTTGGGTTACTTCAATAAATCTGAAACAGTTTCCGTGGCGGGGTCGTTATTGCAAAATCCATGATCGGTCCAGCCCCCCCTGTGTGCTGCTGCTCGGGAGAATTAAATCATGGACAAATAAATAATGGCAAATATCGGAGAAGCACTTACTACTAGACTAGCACGAGAACGACTCGAAGCAATTAAAAAATTTATTCCTGTCCGTGATAGTGTCAGAGAAAAATTACAAGCAAGACAAGAAGCAAAAATCGAATTTGCAGCTGGCGCGGAAGAATTATTTAAGCCCGTTACAACAGCTACAAAAAAAGCCGCAACAGCCGCTGAAAAGGCAATATGGGGCGATATTAAAGAGGAGGAGAGAGAAAAGTTGGGTATTATCCCGTTGACTCAAAAAATAGCAAAAAGAACGAAGCAAACAAAAAAGATTTTACAAGATCTTCCGGCTGATATAGTTGCAGCTCAGCCTCCACCCGTCGCTGAAGTCGTTGAAGTCTCCAAAGCTGCTACACCCCAACCAGTAAAGGAAATTGTTGAACTAACTGCGAGATTTGATCCGGGTTTTATTAAATTCCTTAAAAATACGCCAGAAGAAAAATTACCTGAATTGATATTAGATGGTTTATACTCCAAAGAAAAATTTTTAACCGAGAAGTATAAGAACACGACTGATGATAATTTTATTAAATGGACTTATCGTCTGTACTACGACAAGAAAACGGTTAAATCTAACGATCAGAAATACTCAGCACTTATAAGCGCAATAAAGAAACTTAGCAAAAGTAAACGACAAGGATCTCCACCTCCCTATTCACCGCCAGAGAGAGAGAAGTATCCAGATGATGATGTTCTCGAAAATATTGGCCTCTTTGAAGCTACAGGTAGTGGTCTTGGTGGTCACATTACTTGCCCTGATAATATCGTCAATGACGTATCACGGTTGGAAGTTCTCATCGGAGGAAGACGTGCCGGAAACAACTCTCCGGAAATTATAAATGAAGCCGCAAATATCTGTCAACGACTATTTCAGCGTGGCATTATGGATATCGGCATCTACCGGGGGCTCATTGATGAACTCGCAGACGGTTACCACAGCGACTAATAATTAAATTTGCTAGCAAATTCAGTTAGATAAACAATAATTAAATAAAATGATACTACACGATTCTTTTCGCAGACCAAGAAGTGTCAGAGTAGTAAACTCACGATTACCAGTATACGAGGTTGTTTACGGAGATGGAGTCGGTGATGTTGTTAGGGATTTAGTCACAAGAATCGCTCCGAAAGCTGGACCGTTAGCAAAACAATTCGCGATGAAAGCCGCTGATGTTGTCAAGGATAAAGCCATTGGCACTGTTGGTAGTCTTGCCGGGAAAGCATTTCAATCAATTAAGGATCGACTAGCACAGCTGATACGAAAAAAAAACCCAGTCGAGAGGTTGGTGCCAGTAAAACTACCATCCACTGAAGCTATGCCGGCAAATGTTAGTAGCGTAGTAAATAAGGCCGTAAATCAGAAATTAGCTGAGATCGCAACAGCAGGAATTACCTCCAAAGCGTTGCAAGATAGTGTAACTGCTAATTTGATAGCTGGTAGTGGTTTCCGGTGACGATAACATTTTAATTAGATCATCACAAATAATAATAATGTTTGCACGAAAATCCAATGACGCGTTTGATATGTCCAAACCAGTACTTAAAGATGATTCTGTACGTGATTTTCAATATTATTCTTATGAAGCACGTGATCCTAACCAACGCGGAAGAATTGAACTACAGGTCCAGGATACAAGTAGATACTTCTTGCCCGCTGAGGCCTTCATCGAAGTTGAAGGTAGGCTTTTAAAGAATGATAACACTAACTACGGAATCGGCGACCGAGTTGGATTTGTTAACAACGGCATCATGGCGTTATTTAAATCCGCTATTTACATGATAGATGGAAAAGAAATTGAAACAATTCATGATAACGTCGACGTTGCCACAACAATTCTCGGGTTGGCGAGATACTCGGATGATTACACCAGATCAGCCGGACCATCAATGATGTTTGCAAAGGATATAACCGACAGTCCCGAGAACAGGAATGTAACAATGAATGCTGCCGGTGACGCAGTTGCATCGATGAACGAAAATTTTAATTTGGGTTTTGCAACACGTAGATCGATGTTAAGTGGAGATGAAGAGTTCTCAGGTATGATTCCATTGTCTCACATCTTTGGATTCTGCAGAGATGTCCACAAGGTCATATTCGGTGCCAAACACACAGTTGTACTTGTGCGAAAACCTGATGATAATGACGCTATCTGGCGAAATGCTGCTGTTGCCCCTGGTCAGGTAATACTAACTAAACTGTGGTTGTGGATGCCAGTGTTGTCTCCGTCAATCACCGAAGAACAACTACTGTTGTCTTTCATGGACACGGGCGGTAAATCACTGCTATCCTGGAAAACAACAACCACAGACGTTATTCAAGGTGATCACGGCGGGTTGTTTACATGGCATATATCATCGCAACAAGGAGTATCAGCACCACGACATATTTTCATTGCATTTCAACTCCGTGCTAGAATAGGTAGCCAGGAAAGAAATCCAATGGTATTTGATACACTTGGAGTTTCTGAAGTTTCGTTGAGAATAAATGGGCATCAGGAGCCATCTGAGGATATATTAATAGATTTCGAACATCATCGTGTCGCACGCGCGTATCATCGTCTGATGTCATTTATGGGGCGCGACCTTAATGTAGACACTGGCCTGCAAATATCACAGCGAGACTTTATGAGTTTATATCCGATTTATTACTTTTCGCTGGAACATCTTGATCTGGTTAAACAATCTGTTGTCGACCTACATTTCCGAGCTCGTGTAGGTGCTCCTGCTGGTGGTTACAGAGCGATTGCGGTTATACTCTCCGATAAAGCAATGCTGCTTGAAGGTGTTGGCGGACGAATGAGGGTCATCGACGCTCCAATCGAGAATATGTAACGCAATTAAAATCAAACTTAGGATATAATGTCATACAGTCATGTTAATGTCACCTTGACTTCCGGTCAAACGAAGAAATTGCAATCAAAGAACGCAAGCGTGTGCGGGACATCAATAACACTAAAACGAGATCAACTTGTTGGTGGTCCAAACAAGCTGTCGTTGACTAATACTCAGATTAAACATTTTAATAAGGCACTAACAGCAAAAACCGGTGTCCGACTTGATTTCTCTGCTGCAGCTATCAAGGACATGACTAAAACCGGTGGAATATTTCCTCTTCTCGCAGCAATACCGGCGTTGATTGCCGCGGCAGCACCAGCCGTAGCAAAAGCCGCAGCACTTGGTGCAGTTGGAACCGCAGCTGGACTGGCACTAAAAAAGGCAACGGGAAACGGATATAGCAAACGGGGCACGACAACGGGTGGTATATTACCACTTGCGGCCCTTCCGGCACTTTTAGCTTCATCGTCATCAAATTCCCCCGCAACGCGAGCACGCGCATTAGGTCTTGTTGCACCAGCTCTTGCCGCAGCTGGAATGGCACTAAAGAAAACAACCGGACAGGGGTACAAAAAAAAGGGGAGATCCGCTCGCGGATCAGGGCTAAGACTACCAGGAACTCCCGCATCATGGTATCCAAAAAATTTCTAACGCCGAAACATAAAGTGTCCCCGATGTTGAAGCTTCCAGCTTCTAATTTTGATTTACTCGATGCTGTTAAAAAATTGCGTGTAAAACATTTCAGAGGCGTATTTATGCGAGATCAATTACCGACGCGGCCGAATAATCCAGAAACTGGCATTATCAATCTCGACAACAAAGACGGTCCTGGAACTCACTGGGTTGCTTACGCGATCGATCCACGTGGAATTATCTATTTCGATTCGTACGGTTTAGCACCGCCAGTTGAGTTTCTCAGGTATGTCCGCGGAGTGCCTCGCACTCTCAACAGCAGATTTTTTAATGTTCCAGTGTGGCAGTCGACGTTACCAACACAAACATTAGTTGATCCGCCCATTTGTGGTCGCGAAGTATTGAACGTTCTTGATGCAATCTCAAGAAATCCAGCAACTCCTCCTCATAAGGTAGTGTATGAATATACCGCATCGAGAAATGCTTAGCATTTTCATGCTCGCATTTAAAAAACAGCAATAAGAATAATGGTGGATATTTACGGAAGACCTTTCACACGAAGAGGTACAAGCACAGATGCTGATCTCTCAAAATATGCGACCCGAGATGAAGTCGATAATCTTTTGAATCTAGCCGGAGTTGACCCAGATGAAGTTGCTATTTTCCAAGACAGGCAAGGAAAACTAAGAACGAGCAACATTAAGTGGAATGATATAATTCGCAGAGTTCTTGGAGCTACCAAGGATAACTTCGTTGCATTTAGTGATGGCGGCCGGATCAAGGACTCGAATATATCAATCGCAAGCATCAAAGACAGTATTGATAAAGGTGTTGATAAATGTGTGAAAAAAACCGGCGACGTAATGACCGGAGAACTCAGCATGAACGGCAACAAAATAACCGTTCTAAAAAATCCGGAAGGTCTCGAAGATGCCGCAAACAAACAGTATGTGGACACAGCCGACAGCGTCATAGATACCAAATTATCCACGTTACGAGCTGAGTATGATGTTCATGTGACCCAGTTTGGAAGACTTCGCAGAAACGTTTTTAACACCGTAGATGAGTTCTTCGGGAAACCTAATGCCGTCAGTATGAAACTCACCGAAATTAAGGAAACATTAAATAACGTAGTAAATGGAATTCCGCAGATAATGGAAAAATTTAATTTAATTAAAATTCCTGCCGGAGTAACCCCAAAAAACATTGTGTGTACGATAAAATCAGGAAGGGAAACATGGTCACAACAAAACAAGACTATTACACATACTGCAGATGTTACTGGAATATACAGACTGACAGTACTCTCTGCTGTAGAATTTAAGATATTTATCAGACATGATTTAACTAGAGAGTTTTCCCGAGTTGCGTCTGTGGTGATAAACAAAAGAACCGAAGAAACTTTTACGCTGGAAGCCGAAAATCCGGAAGGATTAGCCACAGTCAATTACTGGTATTGTCTGGAATTTGTCGCCGAAACACCTTAATTGGTCACCGGGTAAAGTAATAATGGAAGCATCCGCGTATAGATACAATCAAGTCCGTGAGTGGCAATCTGAGTTAAAAACTGTCATCGAAGTAACCAGTCGAAAGGTAAAAAAATACAAGCGCCGCATAACAGTGTTAGACATTATGGTTTATTCAGTATCTGCCGTTGTTGCATCCGCGGGAGTAATACTATCAGCGGTCACTCCGGTAACAGCAGTAGTCGCTGCCACGATCTCTGTTTGTGCGACCACAACCACGGCAGGAGTTTTCGGCATCATAGCAAAAAAAATATCCTCGTGTGCTAACACAAAATTACACGATTACACGACAAAATTAAATACAGCCACGACCGCATATCAGAAATTATCATCGCTGATATCATCATCGTTAGACGCGCAATCCAGCGACGCTGCGTTGATATCAGATTCTGAATTTAAACTAATGTCAGATGCGTACAATGACTATTTGAAAACTAAACAAATAAATAATGTCACAAGAACTGCTTCAACAAATAGTCACAAACACAACACCGGTAAGGACCACAATGATCTCAGTGTCCTCGACGACACCAGAATTCAGCATTAATTTTCCAACTCCAATTCGTGTGAGTGAAATCGCATTAGCAAAGCTCAGTGTGTATCACAGCTGGCCTAATGTCAGAGCGGCATCATTTGGTGGTCAGCAGCCAAATAATTCGTTTGTGTTTTCGTGGAAACCCAAAGCCAACTCTGACGAATTTGACTGGAATACAATTACACTTCCCACTGGGAGTTATCAGATCGAAGAAATCAACAATGAGATACAACGCCAAATAAAACGAATCACCGGCAAGGAAGCCAAAATATCTATAACAGCTCATGAACCAACGCTGTCTGCGGTCATTGAAATCTCAACACCGGGATACGCCGTGGATATTTATAGCAGCTCAATCAGGGCCGTATTAGGATGGCCACAAGAACGACCCGAGGTCGAACCGGGTCCACCAGAACCTAAAAAATCAGATTTCGAGACCGTTAAGCAAGACCCACACGATCTCGTCGGGGATTATTTATTATTTGTAGATAAATTAATATCCGGAGAAGCCTGGTTTTCAACATCACCTAGAATTCCCGTAGATATAATAGGGGCAGCTTTCACGGGCGGGGAATACCGTCAATACCGGCCAGAAGATATAGAAGCTCATTTTTTTAATCCGATCAAACAAGCACATAAACAACAGCTAGAACTGTTGCGAGTATATTTTCAAGATTATATTTCTGATTTAACAAGTTCGCGCAATAAAATTATCACAGCCATAGAAAAACTAAACAAACTCGCATCCGCGATGGAAATTATAAATCAAAAAATAATTCAGCATCTACTGAATCTCAAGGGCGATTACGGAAACGAAAAAAAATCCAAGTTCGCATCCCAATTTGGTATTCCCGTGGAGAAGATTTCAGAATTTACACTTCCTGGATATAACGCGCACACGCTGAGAAAATCAGTCCAGGATCTCATCGAGGAATCTTTCGAAGATATTCTTGCCGCGTACACGCGAACAAAACCGCAACCTGTTATTTTAAGACACGACAACAGTACATCCGCCGATGGCAGACACATCTCACCGGGGATCGTTTCGATCACAGATGTTATCGCGGTCAATCTTGTATGTGACGTCATCGATGGCAGTTACAGCGCTGGCGCTGACACAACGACGGCACAACAGGGGTTTATCCTGTATACGTTCACACCAAAAGACCCCCCTGGTTTTCTGATTGTGCAAGAACCAATCAATGTGGTCTATCTACGGTGTAATAACTCATGGTTGTCAACGATAAATTTCAAACTTGCCGACCAACGGGGGAATTTGTTGGACCTGCGTGGCGAGACTGTTAGTATAAACTTACTGGTGAAGTCCTGAAACTCGAAGAGTTTCCCTGGAAGTCCAAGGGACTTCTCATGCATTTAAAAAAAAACGGTTGTGTATAATGTGTGAGTACATTCACGCACGAGTTCATATTCATGATAAGCAAATTCTTTACGAGGCAATAAAAACCGCATTTGGAAACTCAAAGAGTTTCTCGGGACAGACACGAGAACAGTATTTCCCCGTTAAAATAATCGTTGACGTGTATGGTGACGAAGACTTTTTGTTGACTCGGTCACAATTGACGCAGTTACAGCAAAATCATATGATCACAGCTTGGTGTCAACGAGAACAGATTATGAACTATTCTCATTGTTGTATTGATGTTGAAACGCTCAAGCAAATCCTGAAAATGTAAAACATTTCCAAAATCTGAAAACGCCCCTGGAACCGTTAACGGTTCCCAGAAACTCTTTGAGTTGAGAAATTCAAAGAGTTTCCAAGGGCAAAAAAAATAATACACTTTTTTTTTACCCGTGGTTCAGGTTCTACTTGTGTCACACGCGGTGGTATTTATACTTGGGCGTCACAAATACTAGTATTTGTGGGTATTTCCGTGTCTAAGAAACTCTTTGAGTTTCCGTTCTTTATATACCCTTTTAACAGTCTCACCCTGGTGTTAATTAATTTTCGAGTCTCATACTCGGATGACAATTCAAGCCTGATCTTCTCAACTGCATGGCACAGTGGAATAAATTCAGATACCTGATTGGACGTTATCGTGGCAAGCGATCTGTAAATGCGATCTTGCAAACCCTTAATGAACCTATATCTGGCAGGGAGATTGTTCTTCCCGGACCGTGATAGCTCATTCAAGGATTCAAAATCTGACATAATTGTTTCAGTGTCTAGTAAAATATTAAAACCCCGCTGTTGTAATTCTTTAATTTCAACAAGTATGGTATTTATATTTTCGTGATTCATATTATTATATATTTTTATATTTTTAAATTAGGAAACGCTAGCGTTTCTGAGAAGTCCCTTGGACTTCCAGAGAAATGCTTTGCATTTCCAGAGAAATTCAAAGAATTTCCAGAGAAACTCTTCCGGTTTTTTTTTCTTGGTCTTATACTGAGTTATCGTTGTTGTCAATGATATAACAGAATGAAATCTTCTGTTTGAGCTTCTTGGAAAATGCTGTTTTGTAGATCCCGGTTGCGACATGCTGTACAGCAGGTGAACAAATACCGAAATACCTACTGGCGGCGTTTATTGAGGGGAATACAATTTCTTCACCTGTAATTGCGTTTATAGATTTAATAGCTCTTCTTGCAACTGTTTTACAACACCCTGTGTTACCCAGTAGGCAGTTTTTGCTCTGAGTGACCACACGAAGATTGTTTATAGAGTTATCAAGTATGTTACCGTTAATGTGATCAATGACAAAACCCTTAGGGATCACTCCGTTAAAAACCTCATAGACGAAACGATGACATAAATACCTCTTTGAGCACGTGGCAGTAAATCTTAAATAACCAGCATTATCAACTGTACCAACTGGTCGTCTTCGCGTGCAGTGTCGTACTATGCCATCTCGGTTTGCCTCATAATTTGGAATAGTTGGATGTGGAACAAATTCTTGTTCGGGGACGAATTCTTGATTCATTATACTATAAGCAAATCATTTGTCTAATTCATAATTTGCCTGAAAACTTATTTATGTAATCACGCTCCGTGAGAGTGTTCGAGTCTGGATTTTTTTTATCATAATACCGTTTTAGTTCTCGATAGCGTTTTCCCCCACACGCTGAACATAATTGCGTTTTTCCTCGTACTCCAATGCCGCATCTGATACACGGTATCGGTCCTAGACTCCCGCCGCGGACCTGTTGAGCATGTTGTCCACAGTATTCGCCTCTGCAACGTCTGTTACACGGCGCTGATGAATTTAGTTTAATCCACTTGCATGAGAAACTCTTTGAGTTTCCGTTCATTATATATAATATTTTTGTCTATTTAAATACTTGTCTTAATTATAATATGGAGGAATTTGAAAGACTATCCAGAATAAAACCCGTATCAGGTTCTCGATTCGATCTTGACCGGTTAACCGCTGATCCACGACGAAGAGAGTTAAAGGAACTGCTTGGTGTTATCAAGAATGCCAAGGAAGAGTTTCGTCGTGATGGTGCCGCACATGTGTGGTCGACATATAAAATTATCCCCGACGCGAGCGTTATCATTGATGCTACCATGAACGATACAATCGCGCGTAACATAATTGGGTATCTCGACGATAGAAGATATTTCATACAGATAAAATTTATTGTCAAAGTGGTCAACGAAAACGACGATGACACGTGGATTATCCGTGATAAAAATGATCCTATCCTTGACATTAAAAGGAAAACTATTTTGTTGAGCAATAATTCTAGACCAGGAATGTTGACGGGGGTTGATATACCGTATTACGCCAGATCGTATCCAGTAACTGCAGTCGTTTACGGAATATATCCGATAAAGAAACCAAGTGTAGATAAACTCACGCCAATGAAAACATCAGTAATGTTAAATTGTGTAGCTGAGCGAGTAATGGAACATTTTAAAAACGCAGCACGTGGAAATGGTCTAACTGAGATCAGAAAAAATAAAATAACAACATGGGCTAATCGAGTCAAAGATACAGGGGCCACAATTAAGGATGTTGCCGCGCTAGAAAAATTATTAAGATTTCCTATAACGGTATTATCGCTAACAGGCGAGGAATTGTATAAATCGAAATACAACCGTAGTGGAGCTTCAATAACAATTATTGATCATAACAGCCACGCCTGGACGGAATCAGTTAAAATATTTCCACGCGATCGTGTTATAAGGTATTATTCCGCGGGTATGTTTGATTGTATTTATCAAATGAGTAAAACCGATCCGGTATCGGTATGGTTGTTTAGAAGTTCTGAAGTTGGTGATTATGACCAGTTCGTGACCCCGAACGGAGAAATATATAGAACTGCGGAGTTACAAAATGAAATGAAAGCGCTCACAGAAAAATATTCAACTGAGCAAGTTGATCAATTACTAACTAATTGTTTTACTGTTCCAAGTGTTGCCGCACATATAGCACGACAAAAAAATAATTGGAAACCAACCATGAAGAGTTTTCTCGAGAATGTTCAGCAGAGTTGCATCGAATACGGACACGGCGGTTTATGGAATAGTGTATTTGTTAGTGATAATATGGTATCGGTGGATATGATTGCGTGCTATCCAGGAAGTTTTCTTGGCTATGGCGAATGCGCTGAATACTTTAAACGATTTGGACATCCCACAAATTTAATGACAAGAGTAGCTATTAACGGACCTTTACCTGATTTTGACCTGACTGGATTTGCTCGCGTGGAATCGTTCGAATTTGCAACACGGTTACATCCTATTAATTATGCTTGGTTTGGCAGACATTTCCACGAAAGGAAGTGGGTGCCGTTTCCGTTGTTGCGGTTTATGGTTGACAAAACAATACTAACATCTGTTGTTGTCAGTGAGGGGATTATTTGTTACTCAAAACAAACCTCAGTTTGGTTACCAACTCCAACTGATACTGCGTGTTATTCTGACTTAAAATTAAATTATCCTACAGCGTCTGAAGAAGAATTACGCACACTGGCGTATAAACATGATGAGCGCAACTGTAAAGATCTCGGCCGAAGATTGATAGGTAAATTTACTCAAGGTGGAGCATATGATCATAAACGACATCACAGTCGATTAATTATGGATGAAGAAGAATTAAATTTCATTATCGCTGATACTACTGCGAAAGATACATTTTGTAGCCGCGAGGATATAATAATATCATTGCCGGGGATGCCTGGAAAACGATTAGGAACAGTTGTTAGTTATATCGACGGTGATTCAGCTCAGTACACTCATTTGAGATCCTCTATGCTGGCTTATGTTTCTATAAATTTATTGTCGATGGTGAATAGAGTTCCCTTCGCGGTAAGGGTTGCAACAGATTCGTTTTATATTAACGAAGACGATTTAACAGCGTTAGATTTACCAACATCGGATGATCAATGGGGAACATGGCGAGTAAAAAAGGAAGAGTTGCACGCGTACTGTGAATCAGCTGATGTTGAAATTAAAGATGAATATCGTAAATCAACAACCTTGTCGTGGACAACTTTGTCGTTGCCTTCTGTGTACGATCCAATTGCTAGACACAGAACAGTTTATTTGAACGGACCTGGAGGCTGTGGTAAGACAACTCGTGCAATCGAACTATTCCGCGGTTCTGATTTGGTCGTGCTAACACCAACACACAGACTTGCCAGAGAAATGATACAACGCGGAGTAAAGGCCTGCACTTATCACGGCTTTTTCAAATACAGCGGCGGTACATGGACTCCTGAGCGAATGGGAACGAAGTATATCCCGGAGAAAATCATCTGGGATAAAATAGACACTGTGCCGCTGGATACATTACAACGGTTCCTGACGTGGTTGTTAACGAAAAATACCGCAGTTGTGATGTGCGGCGATCATGGTCAACCACCACCATTTGTCGGCGAATCTCCCCACGAATGGTTGAGAGGGTTTGTTGATTATTACGAGGAAATGCGTGATGACATCAGAGCGCTTGATGACACATTAAAGGAGTTTAAAAAACTAATTAGGCTACAAACCAATAAAGTCCAATGTGAAATAATGCGTGAAATAATTCCAGAGACTTCATTTGATAACTTTTTAACGGCGTGGAAACCAGATGATTTAATTGTTGCAAGTAGAAAATCAGTCAGAGATACACTTCAGCGGCGACTATTTCAGTTACAGCGGCAGAAATTTCCAACGTTGGAAGTGCCGTTATGTTATAGACCAGATGATACACGATTGCAGAATATTGATGTTGATATTCCCGGAAAACCAGAGAAACAAAATTTAGTATTGAATGATATAGTAACAGTTAACGTCGATGCGGTCGAAGATGCATTAGCAATAAATAAATCACCGTGGACACTAGGATATGCTATGACGATTCATTCAGCACAAGGATTAACTATTTCTGATACAACTGTTTGGATCGTTGATGACCGCATCGAATGGTCAAATTTAGTTTATTTAGCCGTGTCCAGAGTAAGAAAGATGGCTCAGTTACGAAGAATTGTATTAGATACGTCAACGAAGTCAGCCGTTGTTGAGTTAACGCAAAAAGATCAAATAAGAAAAAAATTAGACAGTTACCGACAAAGCGACAAGAAAAATAATAGAGAGTTTAACCTGGATATCAACGCTGTGTTGTCGTTACGTGAGCGTCAGAATAATCACTGCGCGGATTGTAATTGTTTATTATTATGGCAGTATCCGAAAAACGACCCAAGACAATTTACCGTGGATAGAATAGACAGCAATCTCGGTCATACGCGTAAAAATGTAATGCTGACCTGTCTTGAGTGTAATCGACGCAGAGGTGTTGCTGCAGTTATTTAAGTGATCGAGGTGGTAATTGTGTATCCGTGGGAATCACCTGAAGTTGCTCGCGTGTGAATCCACGCTGAGGAGCAGTCGAATCTAATCTGTAGATTGCGTTTCTCCCAGTTGATCTGGTTATGCTGGATATCTTGTGTGTGGTAACACTCCATGTGGGATCGGTTGCTCTTTTTTTTCCTCCTTCTAGTTCGCCTGGTTCGTATAAATACCTAACGGTGACATTACCCAGCAGTGGGGACGCTAGCGTCGTTGGCTGCGTTGAAACACGTTCACTGACGCGGGGTATATATTTTTTTGTGATTGCATTTACAGGTCTCATGTTTGTTGTTCTGGTAATTTCATTATTCAGTGCGGCTATCACGTTTGGCAGTCTTGCAACCCATTCACGAGATCTCGTATCGTAAATGAATTCCCTCGCGTACTGGTATCCGAATAATCTCTCAGCGAGTGTTCTATTAAATCGCTCAACAATTGCCTGATCCCGATGAATTTCAGTATGTCCTCGTCGTATAACAACGTTATGCTGCTTTGTCAGTGATGATACCGCGCCCTGAAATTCTTTACCAGGATCAACTTGTAATAATCGGGGCCAGCTTAGAGGTCCTCGCTGATAAATTCGTTTAAACGCAGAGGCGACTTCAGCGGCTGTTTTAGTCGCTAACGGTTCTGCTTCTTTGTATCTACTAGCAACATCAACTACTGTTAGCGCGTATTTGTATATTTTTCTACGGACAGTATCATGAGGCAGGAATAGTATGTCAGCCTGATGAACTTCATTGGGGGTACTAACATCAAAATGTGCAAAGTTGATTTGTCGAGGTGGTGGTAAGTAGATTTGCCATATTGCTTGTTTTGACAGCCATTTTTTGGCAACCTCGCGTGTTACTGATGCCGCGTTGGCGAGTTTATTAATTGCTGAGTTACCTCTCCAGTATCCGATTGGGGAATAATAAATCGCTTCCATTGTTATTAATTATCCAGCGCCTAATGCTAATTTAGATTTCATCGCTGATCTTACTAACCAATTAGCGAGTGACTCCTTAAATGATTTATTTTTTATGGCGCTTAGTGCATGAATTAATTTCACATCCGCGATATGCCTGTCTTGTAGATCTTTACTTCGATAAGCAACATCATGTATGTGACACGCTGCGTCGATAGCGTTTATCGGATACTCTCCCGGTTTTGGTTTAGATTGTTCATCAAGTCTGATATCTAGTCGTGTCCCTGGACCGCAGTAATTGTATCCTGGGAGATGCTTTTCTCCGGGATATTTAGCCCAGGGAGTTCCGGGGAGCTTTCCAAGTTTGGCTGCAATGTCACCTCCGCTAAATTCTTGCTTTTTTTTTGAAATCTAAATTTTTTTGTGCCACATCGCGTACACTTACCAGAAAGTGCTTGTCTGTTATTTTTTGTTGTAACCGTTGTTAGATCATTCGTAGGGGTTCGTGCCTTACACTTCACACAATATAAATCCATAATTATTATTCTTTATATACAAATGGAAATTACAGATTTTTCTGCGACGCGAAGAAAGGAGCCAGTTAAGCATAATTCAGTGCTACCAAACTCTATCAGAATGATCATCATAGGACCGTCAGGATCGGGTAAAACGCAACTGCTGTTGAACATGATAATGAAGTGGATGAAGTGGGATAAGCTGTATTTGGTAGCACCATCTGTAGATGATCAGCGATGCTATAACATTATAAAAGATTTTAATGAGAGTGCAAGCGCGCTGAGTAAAGACGGTGAGGATGTTGTTGAATTTATCACTGATATCGAAGAAGCTCCCAGCGTTGAAGACCTCGACGGGGAAATAAATAACCTAGTAGTGTATGATGATGTGATGCTGGACAAGCAAAAAAATCCTGCAAGAATATTTTCCCGGGGTCGTCATAAAAACACCGATGTCATTTATGTTACTCAACGTTACACACAAATACCAAAAGTAATCAGGGATAACTGTAATCTTCTTGCGATATTCAATGGAGTTGATGTTCATACGCTGAGAAATATTCATCAAACCTGGTGTAGCGGCGATATGGATATTAATAAGTTTAAGAATTTCTTTAGTCGCGCTCAAAGAAACCAGCATGGATTTGTGACAATAAATTTACACGACCCGCGGACACGATACCGTATCGGACTTGATACATTGTATGGTTAACATAAAAATGTTTTCTTGCAGCGGGGGCTGGACCGATCATGGATTTTGCAATAACGACCCCGCCACGGAAACTGTTTCAGATTTATTGAAGTAACCCAAGTTGCCAGCGGAAATGTATTGCATCCCTGGGGAAATTCGAAAAATTTCTCGAGGAGAGACTCCCCGAATTTTTTTTGGATATTTTTTTTTGTCTCGTTTTCTGAATAAAAGTGTTATTTCATGGAAATAACGCTTCTATCGGGAATAGTTTCCGTGGATGGGGTATCTCGGAAAAGTATCTTGTAGGATTCGCCTTCCCTGCTGCTTGACCACTCCTTTTGAAAATGCTCCAGTTTAAAAAAAGGCTAACAGTCATTCTCAAAATATCGGGAAATGAGATTATTCAATTTTGTTTTGTTTTGTTTTGTTGTTTGTTTGTTTTTTTCTTGTTCTTTTTGTTAAATTGTTAAAGCAAAATTCAGACTTGTATAAAATTACGATTTCTTGTAAAGTTGTGAGTTGGTGTTTGCATAAACGGCAAAAACCATTGAGATTTCATTTTTTGTATCTAAATATATTAAAATGTATTCTTTCTTACCATTGCACAGTCTAAATGTATTCAAATATATTCTTTCTTACGATTGCACGGTCTAAATATATTCAAATGTATTCTTTCTTACGATTGCACGGTCTAAATATGTTCCAATGTATTCTTTTTCCAAACCAAATATTGATTACAACATTTTTCTAACCTAGTTTTGAAACCACATATTTAACATCAGTTCATTTTTTTTGCGACACATTGGATATAATAAAAAAAAACGTTCGGAGGCTATCTATCACTTGCGACAGTTTGAAATGTTTTCTTTTGAGGCTGAGTTTTGAAAACCACAGATCTAGTGTCAGTTCATTTTTTGTTGCACATGGGATTGAATTTTATTTTCAATTTCACCAAGCTACAGAACAAGATCGTTTGAGAGTATCGATCACTAACAACAGTTTGAAGTCTCCAGTCTGGAATGAAAGATAAACAAAAAGGCGCTTTTCATATACATTTAACAGAATGGAGAAAATAGTAAAGGAGAGCTGGTTAGTTTTATCGACACTAATGATACAAAAATCAGCTATTTCATGATTTTCCCAAGAATGCATTAAGGCTGATCTTGGCCGGTCTCAAATCCGCTACCCTTTGACTTACGGGTCGGATGTTCCACTCGGTAAGTTACAGAAACAGAATGTACGCAAGAATTCCTGACTGCTGCTAGCAAATTCACATATTTTCCCGTCATTACCAGTGTATGATAATTTCAGAACATAACAGAAGGAAGAGCCAGATTCTTTTTTTGAAATGACAAAAATGAAGAGCAAACATTCGATCAACAACAAGAAGAGGAATAGAGAAAACAAGAAGAGAAAAAGAAACATGAACAAAACTTCGAACAGAATGAAGAGAGTGCAAACTAAACTGCTTGTTTGTTACAAGGCATTTTGGCAAGCTTATAATACCTAAAAGAAATTATCAAACTTCTTTGGAGAAACTCAAGAGAAAGAGACATACACATTCGTCCTCCACTGCACAGATCTCAGGAGCTGCGGAAACCACTATCGCTACAATTACCACAGCATTTATAGGAATTGGACGTGTAAAAGGTGAAAGGCAATTGCAGTTGATTTCGTCAAGTTCATAATGTTTTTAAAAACCCAACTTTCTCTTTTAGGGCCACCGAAACAGAAATAGCATTCAACCATTGCCAGCCCACGTGTTTTATGTTTGTGCATGCCTCTGTCTTGTAAAAAAAAAAGCAACTAATAGGTAAGCATCTTACCTCTCGTGTGATAGCAAAAGTATGTGGGTAGAGTATGTGTGAGCGCTTCTACCATTCATTGTGTGTGATGGGCATTTTTAGAGATAGACAGAAACAAGTCGTGTCTTGACAAGTACAAATCACTCCCCGTATGATGCATACCTTCTAATATTCTAATAGGAGGTATGTAGCTATTTTGATAAATACACCTGTACTATATATATTGTTGGAAACATTGTTTAAGAATAAATCGTCATTTTAACTAATACATTGTGTTCTCAATTGCATGTACTGGACTTTATCCACCTGATCACCAAAAAAATAATGCCAAGGGATGTTTGGTCAGTTTTGAGATGTTCGATGTGACACGTATTATTTCTACTGAATTGTAGAAGGCTCAAAAGAATTTTAAGGCAAAGTTAGATTTTAATGAATGAACTGTTTCCGAATGAACGATATGAATTGCAGATGTACATATATGATAAATCTAAAATCATTGATGCATTTCAAAAGATTGAAGAATTCTAAAAGTCTCAAAATTCATTGGGCTAAGTTTGCGTATTATCATGGTTGTCATTTGTGCCTTGGTCTAAGACTTCGTACTGTCATGGTTGTCATTTCTGCCTTGGTCTAAGTCTTCGTACTGTCATGGTTGTCATTTGTGCCTTGGTCTAAGCCTTCGTACTGTCATGGTTGTCATTTGTGCCTTAGTCTAAGTCTCGTACTGTCATGGTTGTCATTTGTGCCTTGGTCTAAGTCAGTGTACAGTCATGGTTGTCAATTTTGCCTTGGTCTAAGTCTGTGTACTGTCATAGTTGTCATTTGTGCCTTGGTCTAAGTCTTCGTACTGTCATGCTTGTCATTTGTACCTTGGTCTAAGTCTGTTAACTGTGATGGCTGTGATTTGTGCCTTGGTCTAAGTCTGTGTAGTGTTATGGTTGTCATTTGTGCCTAAAGTGAAAATTTATGGTAACTATTGTTATTAAGCATCATAAACAAAATATCATACCACGCTCTTGTATAACTTTAAACTAGAAAAATTAAAATTATTTTAAAATTTTAAGATTTGTATGGTCTTGTTTTAATTTAGCCTTTATGCTTTTAGACAAGAATACATCAATTTCTTTACACGTGTATCGAATTGCCAGTCAGCGTCAATTCCTGGCAGTTTGAAAGCTTTCCCTAAGTTTATAAAGCATTTTTGTGATTGGAGAGACATTTCTTGATTATCGAAAACATTACCTTTAGTTTTAAATTTCATTTTTTATCTGTTAATAATATTCGCTGTTCTCCGTCTGAGTTCTTTATGTTAATGTCATTTTTTCATAATTTGTGAAAAAGGGTCTAAATTTCATAACTTCTTTAATATCTTGATTCACCATGGCATTATTTTTAATGTCGCTTAAAAACGTAGTTATCTTACATTTAGGATTGACACGTGATTTAAATATCGTTAATATAATAAAAACATAGTTATCATTCTTCATAAGACATTACACTGTTATGGGTTAACCGATCTATTTTTCAAAGGATTCTCTAATTACTGCAGTTTTACTAAATAGTTGTAGATAACGAACCTCGCATTGTATGGTGCTCAGCATTTGACTGAGGACATTTTTGTTATAGCTACTAATTTTTCACAAAGAGATCTTCAACAACACGTTTATCATGATTGCTCAGAACAAAGAGCTATTTTGATGCCGTTGTCATTGATCTGTAGATTACCTCTGCCATTTTGATGGACAAAGGATAGTGTAAGACCATGGCTTTGACCTGCTATTGCGATTTTTGCGATGTATCGCGATGTTATCGCAGACACGCAAATGACGACGTGGGAATCTGTGTAAATTTATTACTGTATGTTTACTGTTTGGATTGGAATTTCGAATAATATCTTCATTTTGGTGAGATTGAATCATATTTATCCAGAGTGCTTACGAGCTTTGGTAATGAATATACTTAAAACCGAATTCATATTAATATACAACACTGTACGTCTTCACAATCTCTAGGTTGGCCAAGTTTCGTTGTATTGATCAAAACGTTATGTAATCAATGTAAGAAGTAACCCCGGTATCATACTGCGGGAAATAATAATATAATCACCACAAGTCATTAAATACTTTGTCAGGAGACCATATTGACATATCTGTCGCGTTTTAAAATAAACAGACGACACTTAGATTACAGCAGTGGACGCTTTTCCTGTGACTAGGATCGTATTGTTGATCAAAAGTTTCGATTTTATAAATTTCTACAGTCATGCAAAAGATTTACCAAACATCTGGTACGTGGAGAATGTAGAATCAAAAAAGAACCAAAATTGGTTTTCTAAATGGTAAGATGACTAAGAAGTTTTGAGCCTTACTATTATTCCCATTTTACGCAGTTTCCTCTGTCTTCTTCTTTATTATTATTGTTATTGTTATTATTATTGTTGTTATTATTATTATTATTATTATTATTTGGTTTCTTCTTGCATGAAATTTAAAGACATAGTTTTAGCTGTTCTTTTACTACAAACAGCAGTTTTGATGGTTATTTTATTCTAACGGTTACCTTTATTTACGAAGCAAAGGGCACCAGCGAGGGTTAATATTGGAATTTCCATTCTATTTAGGGTTTCTTTGCAGTATTGTATCTTTCATCAGACAAACAAGAGCCTGTCCGAATATTTCTCAGTATTCTATCTCTCCACCTAATACATTGGTTACTTAATCACTAGTAAAGGCGAAAGAAAGACGAAAATAATGAGACAAATAGAGTATTATTGATGTGGCATGCTTGGCTAATCTTTGTTTTTTCGTTTTACTGTATTCCAGATGATGGAAAATAATAAACCTCAATTGAAAAATAAGTAGAATAGCACCACATAGGGGAATTTTGACGGAAAAAAACCCACTAGAACACTCAGACTCTGAAGACAACTAGATACTGGCACATCAGTGGAACCAAGACACAGAGTAATCGATATTCCTGTGGATTTAAAGCGAAGAGAAGCCTAATATGCTTCTTTGGATTTGTGTGGAATTTTCCTGTTGGAAGCAGATTTCATAACAACGCCCGCAAACGGCGGTTAGATTATCACAACGTCTGAGTGCAAGGAGGCCAGAGTAAATGCATGTTAATGTTGTCATGCAAGCCATTTGACTATATTTGAACATTAATAAACACTTTTTGTACGTCTTCGATCTATGTTGATATTTATTAGTTATTTAAACGTAGCATCTCCCTCAGTATGTACATCTCTTTTCGTTCATAATTGTATATACAGGCCAGACAGTATTTATATCTCGTAGTATGTGGACAGCTTTGTGGTGAATATTAATTATTCCGTCAAAGAAGGACAAATGCAAGTCAAAAGAAGGCAGTTCGGAAGAAAATGTGGAGAATGAGTGTATGAATAAAACCTTGTTTCAAGATAGTGTGCAAAACATCAACCCACCAGGTTGTCAAAATTACGATGCGACCCGAAATATAAGGTAGACATAATAAACCAGAGAGTTTCTAAAGACTATTTTTGATTATGAAGTTGTATCAAATGAAAGCTAAATTAAAGTATTATCAGGATGTTTTATACCATTTTAAATGCCCAGCGTCAGAGACTTTGCAGAGTAAAACAAAGAAATGTTTTAAGACATCTTTACTAATTATATGCTGAAGTCCAGTTGCTTGTACCATTATCACAGTGTGAACAAATGAAAGGGACTGAAGAAACTAAAATACACTGACTTTAAAGATCGGGAAAAATCTGTGTACATATTTCACAAGCGACAAAAACAATTTCTACACAAAATAGTTTATGTAAGTCATGTGGATTACCAGTGACACACATACATTGTTGGCATGCATATGTATGAAAAATTAACAATGGATTTAAGTACACCCTAATAGTCTGATGTTTTCTTCAGGATACGCATGTGTGAAAAAGTAAAGTACTAATAAGGGACAGAGTACACATGCTTCCCAATAAACCTTTAAAGAGGGAAAGCCTGACAGGTCAGATTTTCTGCTTGAGTAAGTTTGTTTTTCTTTTCTAATAAATCCTGAACTTGTGAAAATTCTGTCATTCATGTAATGGCATCTGTTCAGATTCACGCTGTTTAAATAGTAGTGTGCATACTCTTTTCATTTTTTCGTTATTTCCTTTATCATCCAGGCGTATTTTAACAAGACATCTATCACAGAATAAGGCAAGAAATAACTTGGCTTCGCCTTAGAACGATTTGGTCATTTTTCGTCGTACACGCGTACAATGTTACCTAGGGTGGATACATGTTTTTTTCTAGGTGAGCAAGTGAACTAGCATTTTCTCGTCTTAGATCGCTTGCGGTGAGAGACAAATAAAGCACGGTATGCACCGGTACTTTACCCTTCCTAATACTCATTCTCCTGTAGATTTAAGGCAAGTTTCTTCTCTAATTGACACACTGGTCTATTGGATCTCAAAAAAGGAGTGAACGTTCTACATTTTTGCTCTACATCCATAGGGTTAAGTGTTACAGTTTTATTTTATTTGATATGTGAAGCATGTTAAGTTTTAAATGACGTAGTGTGAAATGTTGTCTTTGCCACTACGCTGATTTGAAACGTTGTGAACTTTTGAATTTTACAAGTTGCTATTAAGAGTTTAATTTAGTATCATGTATCTATAGATTTTAATTCCGTACCTGTTATTATGACAGGTTTGGTTTTATTTTAGCTGTCTGTGCGTATGTGTGTGCGGGTATATCGGGCTGTCGGTCTGGCCGTCTGTATGTCTGTATGGGGATGGAAGCAGGTGGGACCATCAATACCATACAAGGGCGGAACCACTGATTTGTAAACTTGTGCGCATGGTGGATCAATGAAGTTTTTTTTGTGGACAATACAAGTGTGGGCCAACACAGTAATTCAGGAGAACTGTGTGGTTTGACAATGGACACGCAAACCAGGTCGAAATGTTTTAATTTGCAAAGTTTGACAAGTATTTATGAGCCATATGTGGTTGTGAATCATACGGGCTGTAAAAATTAGTCACGAGTCATATGTTTGTTTCAAATGAGAACAATTGAGTTACTTTCAATTACATGAGATTATTTGAATCTTACTTTAATTATATGAGATTATTTGAATCTCATTTTCATTACGTGAGATTATCTGAATCTAACCTTTTATACATGAGACTATATGAATCACATTTTTTTTTCTTATTTGTGAATGTTTGTGTAAAGTATTGAATGACTCGTATGTTTAGAGCGTGAAAGAATCGCAGTGTATGTGTAGAGTATATACATATTATTATTAATTTATTTCATAAACTTCCATCATTCATCACATTGTGTTGTGATGTCATTTGATCCAAGCTTCCATTCAGGTCTGTCTTGTTACACTGTCACTGTTAAAATGTATGTGTACCCATTCTTGAAGCGCGTAAAACGGTTGATCTGCATATCTCGCATCTATTTTATTCTGATGCATAAACGAAAGCGGGTTAGCTGTCATCAATGAATTTACCCATATTGGTATATCATTGGCTAGTTGGCCTGAAAACGTCACAGCCTAGTGAATGCCATATGAGAATGATACCTGTTCTAACATCTAATGGTGTGAAGAAAGTTTCACTAGCCAACAGCTGTGCACCAACTGATCTGCCACATTGACCAATCACATCTAATATGTCAGATACCCATTCCAACACAGAAGGTCAGAAGTGAAGCTACGCCGCTCTAACGTAGAGCTCTCTGCCTTTAAAACTCGCACGGAATTTGAAATGCCAAATAGTAAACAGTAAAAAAATTTTAAAAAATGGAAACTCATCCGTGATTCGGTGCAAAGGGTCGATTCGGGTGCAGCACTTTCTACGTTTTTAAGATCAAGAAGAAAACAAGAAGAAAAACGCTTACAAACCATGACTTATTTTACTACTTTACAAACTTCAGCACACCGGACAAATTTTCCTCTTATTCTGGACTTTCCGAACGCAGACAGATTTGTTTATATTGTTGACCTAAGAAGTTTGTCGCCATATTGGATAGGTCGTTTGTATGTGCGAGTATATGTCAATGCAGCATTTAATTGATGCATGGAAGGTTAGGCTGAGCTAAAATTTCTTGCAAACTTCACGCAGTTTGCCTAACAAAGCAAGCATTTAAGATCTCGACGCGAAATTTCCTTACTATAATCTGAAGCACAACAGTTCTTTCACTGAACCATATTTATATGTTTGGTTTAATTGTATATAATCTTATACCAGTTGTCTCCATCTAATTTAATCTAATATAGATTTTAACCCCTAAACTTAACATTTCATAGTTTGAAGTTCCATATCTAACGGACATATCTAACAAACAAAAACTAAACACAGCATATCACAAAATGTACATAGCGGTCTATTATCTTCAGAATGTTCTCGCATTGAAATTTATAAGTGACGACTATTGCCAACATATCAATATTCATTCGTCTATGGTGCTACACAAATTGGTATTTTCGCATGGACTTTGTTAGGAATCTCGCTGGGAGGTAAAATTTCGCAAACAATATTGGTGAATCGCTGGAGGAAACTGTTTAAGCTCCATGATATAAGATTTTTGGCGTGGTACATTTTTAGTTGACTAGATTTTCCATCACCACTATTGCAAAAGTAGTCATTAGTACCTACTTCTGCTAAAATAAGTAAGAGACACCTATTGTTAAGTTATAAACGGTTCTGTGTCCAGATAACTCATTTCGCCTTCAGAAGTATAACCTGGACACTTAACTTTCACCTATGTCTGACTCTTTAGAAGTAGACACCACGTGTCGATATAATAGTCTCTTCGACTTACCTAGACCAGCTTTCCATATCAGCTATAATCCATGCTCAGTCTGATTTAACTATAACTGATAGCCTTTATTTTATCAAGATTATAGGGCTAACGTGCTTCTTAATCCATCAACAGATTAATGTTTCCTAAATCAGTAACAAGTACCAGGTCTTCCACAATAATCCCAATCTAATACGATGGTTAATTTGATTTTTTGTCTTTGTGCTTTATGATCTTAAGATGTTATGTGTCGATTTGGATAATTTGTTCTGTGATTTCATTCATTATAATACCTCGACATTGCCTTCGTTGTAGTTGCCTCACTAACTTTATCGTGGGTATCATCTTGCTGTATTACTGTCATGTTTTGGAATGTATTTTATTTTTTTCATTCTGCATTTTAATGTCAATACAAATTCGCCATAAGTGCATATTTTATTTCCTTCATTTTGAAGAGCGTTGATTTTTTATTTTAGAACATCCTTACTTTAAAAGAAAACTCAAAGATTTCATTCGTTTTAATATTGCTTTCTATGTGATATGATTTATCCATCGTCGCTAAGGGTGAGTATGTTTCATTGCAAGAATGTTTGTCCTGGAAGGACAACGAAACATATGTTTGACATATCATTAATATTATCGGAGTTATACTTTATGCAGGTTCACAGCTTCTGAATTTTTGTCATATTCTTTCCATTTGACAAGTACATAATTTTTACCTTTCAGTTTTGCCTTCCATTCTTATGACTTTCCAAATCTTGTAAACTTTGTACATGTTTGGCTGGACAAAATGTCTTTAGGCGTTATTAACAAACAATCATAAATTGGACGACAACTGGAACTCTTATTTTCAGGAATTTGCAATGTTTCTTGACTCCATCTAGAATTATGAATGTTTGAGATTTATGTCAAATGTCCCCATTGCTGTGATTAATTCAAAAACTGCTATTTTATATAATGAATCGTCATGTATCGTTTCTATTCGAGATCTCGTGTATCTTTCTATTCAAGCTCTCGTTTCCATT
This sequence comes from Sinohyriopsis cumingii, assembly GCA_028554795.2. Classification (NCBI taxonomy): domain Eukaryota; kingdom Metazoa; phylum Mollusca; class Bivalvia; order Unionida; family Unionidae; genus Sinohyriopsis; species Sinohyriopsis cumingii. Next base: position 77,513,553 of record CM068829.1, on the reverse strand, counting down.
AACGCCATCCCTTTTCTATTGATCTTTAATAGGTTACTGTGTATAGTTTACTATTGTCTTTGAATTGTAAATTTAATTGAATTTCATTTGTATATTTGTATATTAAGTCACATAAAATAAGTAATTTATTCCTTTTCTATCTTTTCATCATGAAAAAAAGTTTATAAATTGTCATATTTTCTAAAACATTGCAGGGTATATTTTCTGATGCATTAAATTGACAAAAAAATATATATTTTCATGTGGGGATTTTTTCTTCTCTTTGTTTCGTTTTTTGTTGTTGTTGTTTAACCATACAACTTGGCTTTGAACACACTTGAACACACTTTTAATACTTCCAAATCTGAACACAGGTACACGTTATCTATTGATACTGCTAATGTTGCTTTTATTTTAAACTCATAGAATAGCTATGTGATGTCACCTCTCAGAAAACTATTCAGTCTATAACAGTTTCGCCGCGTGCCATTATTTATCTTAATGAAAATATGCTATTTTACTTGATATTTACAGACAACGACGATGGTATAGGCCAACATTAATGGTAAAAGTATTTCAGAAATCTGAACTCTGTGCGTTTAATGTATTCTGCAAGATATTCAAAAGTCCGGATTCCGGATGTTTAACAAAAATGTATAAGTGGTTCATAAATCCGATCTCCGAGGGTTTAAGAAAGTAGTTTTCATCAAGTCGAGAAAATACCTCGGATGTAATTCGCCGCCATTGAGAATTATATTCGGAATTACTTTGTTCACATGGGACATTATGGTGACGGAAGGAAACGAAGTCACAATCGAAACATCGTCCGCCTTTTCTGCCGCAAAAAAGAAATAGTGCTCTCTGCTTCACTCAAACCCATCAAATTTATGTGCACATTGTATTCTGCACCTACATCCGAGCTTATATAGCGACGTAACGCAATGGCCCAGAGATGTTCAGATTGGTTTTGATTCAATCAGAACATCCTCGGCTGCTTCTTTTAGGTTAAAGATGAAACCTGAAATGCAATTCTCCTAAACTGAGCAATATATTTGGAACTACTTTTGTTCAAGACGGCACAGCATGGAGGCGAAGAGAGACAAAGTCCCAAACGGAACATTGTCGGTCTTTTCTGAAGAAAAAAAAAGGCATAACAAATACATAAATAAAAAACAATAAAGCAAAAAGAAATGATCGAGAAAAATCGGTAACGATCAATTGCACATACTTTGAACATACTCCGTCAGTATAATGTTATGTATATCAACATAATAATAGTTTATGTAAGGGTCATTTAGTTCATGACACATTTAATGCTAATATCCTATGATCGTAGTCTGCAGTTTAAAGATGAATCATATTTCGTGCGTAAATTGTTTCCTTCATAAAGTTCCAAGGCTGAGATATTCAGGTAAGGAATAGGTTCTGGAGAAAGGCTAAGCTGACCTAATTTTCTGATTAGCCTGTGTAAATTTGATGATCTGTAAAGGAGAATAAATACGTAGAATTAGGCATTCTTAGCAGTACTATTCGGTCACGGAAGAGTTATTCATTGAGAGAAATTTATTTAATTTAATAATCATTCATTAGAATTACAGTGCTCTAACATTCATTTAAAGACTAGTTGGATATATATTAACTGTACGGAATTACTGTTAATTCATTTAAGAACACTGAGATTATAGCATAGTAATTTCTTCTGTTCTGTTGACACATTAGTACAATACTGAATATACATCGGAATACTCTGGAACTCATTCAGATTAACCGAAACTATTGGAGTCAATTGAACATTTAGGACTTTAGGGGTTCATTCACCATACTGTAAGTCATTTTCAATTTTTTCAGTTTGTATGTTAGAGAAATAAATTAATATTATATATTTCAGTTATACAAAACTTGTTGTCTTAAGATCATAGAGCCGTAACAATACATTAATCAGAGTCACGCGAGAGTCTGGCTGTAGGAAACTATCTGATCGCGAATCCGGCATTTACATGATATAAGCAAGAAAAGGCAACATGTTATATATATATATATATATATATATATATATATATATATATATATATATATATATATATATATATATATATAGTTAAGTGTTTAGGCTCTTACAAAACGAAACAGAAATGAGTGAAGACAACAAGCTTTGTAAAATTCCCTATCTATCTGCATTTGTTTTTCTTCCTTCTGTAACTGTATTTGTTTTTCTTCTTTCTGAAGTTCAAGCTTTGTTAACTCTAATGCCATCTTGTATTTTAATTTCAATTTCTTTACTTTTATGTCAGAGTCTGATACAGACTTACTGATCGAAACCAAAAGACTTTTATCGAAAAAAGAATTCTTTTCCACCAAATGTTGCACCAAAATAATTTTTATTTCTTGCTTCGTTAAAGAAGCTTTTGCCTCAGAAAGTTCATATTTTCTGGCGAGTTGTATCAATTCGCCTTTTTTAAACAGTCCAACTGTTTCTGGGTAGTATTTGAAAGAAACATTTCCACTTTTGATGACGTTGTAAAAGAACTGTTGATTTAACTAAAAATTTCTAAAATGTGAAATAATACTTGGCATTTACAAATTCTCAAAAGCTAGGGGAGTTTAAATTTTAAAAAAAAGTTTTCTGATTTTTTTTAGCCAAAAGTCATATATCCCAAGGCTGAGGAACCCGATTTTCTTGTTACGTGTTTAGGCTCTTACAAAACGTAACAGAAAAGAGTGAAGAAAACAGGCTTTGTAAAATTTAACAAATTATTTATTTCCCGAGAAAAAAAATGTAAAAATGAGAAAAAAGAACTTACAGTTTTACGAATCAATTCCAAAAATAATCCAAGAATTAAAAAAGAAGTCCTAGTAATAAAAGGTCCTGAATGAAACTGAGTTCGAATCTCGATGAAATCCAAAATGGAAAACGATGACGTCTGTTGTAACATGTGAAGTGCTGCAGTGTCAACAGTCTCTTGTTGAATCACAGAAAATATTATTCCAGTTTTTGAATTCTGTATAAATTTCGATAAATGTCTTTGTCCAAGAAATAACTTAGAGCACTAGTATTTCCAGGGAAAACAAGTTTGAAATCCAAATAATTATAAGTAAATAAAATAATTAGCCCAAAACTGGTCACAACATAAAACACTTTAACTACTCAAGTATTAATGCAAAAATAATTATTCATTATCAAAACGTCAGTAATAAGTCCAACTACAACGCAAAACAGATTCCCAGATGGAGGTCAAGAGTTCATTCATCTGGGAAAACCAAAACTTTGTAACAATAAACACATGTTATTTGTCACGTACTCACAGTATGACCTTGACTTAACATAATAAGTCTTACTCTAAGAAAGAATAAAAATTTAAAACGTTGCTTGCTAAAACCCTTACTGGTTCTGAATCAAGGTTCAAGAACTAGGTCAGCATTAGAGTTAGTTGTTTACTTAAAAAATTAAAATAAAAATCAGTCAGAACTGAACTCTATTCCAGTAAATAAAGTTAGATTACAATAGCATATAATAAAATTGAAGAAAATTAAAACTAACAAACAAACAATTAAATTAAATCAAATATAAATTAAGTCAAATATACATAACACTTCACAATATATATATACATACATACATATATATATATATATATATATATATATATATATATATATATATATATATATATATATATATATATAGAGAGAGAGAGAGAGAGAGAGAGAGAGAGAGAGAGAGAGAGAGTATACACAAACACATGTGTGTTTGTGTGTGAGAGAGAGTGTGTATGTGTGTGTGTATGAGAGAGAGAGAGAGAGAGAGAGAGAGAAAGAGAGATCTGCAAGACGTTTTCCCTTGGCTTCTGCATTAAATAACATGTTCCATTACCTTGAGCTAAAATGATCGTATATTCGAATGTATCCATAACCTGATGTAATTGCCTCTAGGAATAATTTCCCACAGTGAAATTAACTTATCATGGTTTGCCCCTAGGAATAATTTCCCTTAGTGTAACTAAACTTATAATGGAATGAATGTGTGGCACCGAGAAGGACATTCCTTTATTTGATAATTGGAGAAACGAACACAAAGTTCGTTAAATCATTTCTGCGTTAGCTCTATTAATTTATTGACTTTATTAGTCTAGTCAAAGAAGATGGTATTTATTCTGGACCAGTACATAGTTGGTCGAACAATGTTTCGCTAATTAGAGTCATTAGTACCTATTTGGGGCATTGCTTAAAATCCGTTATCTCCCCTCACTTTTATGTCCTCGCTCGCTTACAGCGATTGCATTTTCATTTGGTCATTCTCTACGTCCGTATGTTCCCAGAAGCCTGAAGACAGGCTGCACAAAAGCTACTATGTTTGTTAAATATATATATATATATATATATATATATATATATATATATATATATATATATATATATATATATATATATTCTCTTGCTGAAATTTTCATTATGAACGCTGAATAAACTGACAACAATCTTCGACCTTACCAGAATTTTGACAGCAAGACACCATCAAGAAACTGACAGACGGCATCAAGAAAGGAAATTTTTCTCTTATCTTTTATTTACAAGTATTGTGCAGTTATATATCATTTTTACAGCTTTTTAGTCAATGCTCACAAAATATATCGGAGTTGGGAATGCCCGAATGGAATATGCAGAAATACAAGAGAGTTTTTCTGCCTGAAGAAATTTTTTCCTGAGGATAAATAAACTTTCTTTGTGGGGAAAAAGTAGCTTCGACGCAGAATTTAGGGAAGGTAGGGGTTGTAGAGTTACCATATCGCACATTCGAGAAAAATGGCTCGGAAATATCAACGAAATTCATTCGAAACCGTCTCTTGAAAAGATAAAATAAATGGTCAATGATCCGTATCAGAAGCGCTCTTGAGAAACTTTAGTTTCCTGTACCATCATCACCACCCCACATCGCCCTTATTATTTATAGAACCTACAACTCAGCAAGAATTCCAGTTTTCGTACTGATGCATTTCTTAAAGAAATATCAGTCTTTCAACTGCATCTACAAAAATGTATTTTTGTTTTATAGATTTGTAGTTGTCATTTACTAGGCAATAAACAATTTCCACAGAAATTCTGATGTAATTTCAAAGTAATTAAACCCGTCATTGTCAAAGTAATTAAACCCGTCATTAAACTGCTCTTACAGTGAACAAAAGGAAAATTGTCTTTTCTCAGTCTTCATTTCTTGATAACATGTAGTCTATTTTCGAGTTATTGATAAATCCAGTATGTTTAATTCTAAGACCAAGCAAACTTGGGTTGGCTGTCAATGTGTCAAACTTTGTACATTTGTTATTACTTAAGTACAATTATTCTCCAGTTGCTGTCCTCTTTAGTTGTACGAGTTGTATTTCATTTCCAAACAGGTCGAGGAAAACCTGAACGTTGACTTGTTGACTCTTGTTGACTCCTTTCAATTACATGTAATTTTATGAAGGTTCGATATTAGATGTTATTGAAGTATAACCTATTTAGAAAGCAAGTGAAATTGATTACTTTAAACCAATGCGTAACCTTTGTGTAAAGTAGGTTTTATCCATACATGTTTAGTTAAGTCTATTTTATAGGTATGGCAAGCATGTTAATAATTAATTATTGAAACTCGGGGCATTGTTCAATACAGTATCTGAGAATCATGATATTGTATTATAGGATTGGCCATGAACTGGACAAGGTCAAGTACGTAAATATAAAAAAAAAATCGTTTAAAACGGTGTCGTCATACCATGATAAACAATATGATCAATATAACATTAAATTTAAAATTAAATTTAAAAATCAATCAATTTATCCATCCAATCGTACATACATACATACATACATACATACATACATACATACATACATACATACATACATACATACGGAAATCACCTTCGGAGGACACAGATAAATTTATGAAATGGCTATTTAAGCTATTAACATTTAAATTCATCATCTACGGGATCAATTAGGTTGGCAATAACTGTCATGGCTCGTTGATCATGCATATCTCTCAGAAAAATTAGCTTGTTTTAAAATCTGCGAAAAGAAAAAGGACGACTTTAAGTAGATAGTATTAAGTTTCTGAGTTTTAAAATCAATCTACCATGGTATATGTACGGTGTGATAATTTGTCATATAACACCCAAACAGGGAACAAAATAATATTTCTTAACGTGCCGATTACAGTTTTAATCTATCCGAAGATATGTCTATCACGGGATCTATCTATCTATCTATCTTTCTCTCTCTCTCTCTCTCTCTCTCTATATATATATATATATATATATATATATATATATATATATATATATATATATATATATATGAGAGAGAGAGAGAGATTAAATATAGAGACGGATTTGATTCAGAGAGGGACAATCGCCATTTTGTGGCTTGAATACAACAATATAAATTGGTGTTCAATTACTCATTGATATTACCAAGGACATTGAATAAAGTCAGGTATGTCTTTTCTTTGGAGTCATATAGTGGAAAAGAAATCATTCAGACACCTATCTCCTGCCTATCATAATTGTGAATCTAACGCATACTGCTATCTTGGTATTTCAACGGTCAAAGCCATAACCTTGGGTAACTCGATAATACGCCTTAGTAAATAAAATATTTCATTTATAATAGGTGTCCTTTCTTCGCTGCCCATGGGAAGGACTTAGGTCTGAAATCTTTATTGCGAATAAATGTATTTGCCAAGCAAGTAAATGGGATAATTGATACATTGAACGTGTCAAAATGGTAAACGGTTTAAAACATTTTATGATATCAGTTAATCAAAGTAATCGTAACTTTAAAATAAAATAAAAACACATTTATTTTGAAGTCAAAACTCTTTCTGTTTAATTTTTGTAGTCCAAGAAAATAGTTAAAATGTACTTGATATCGACCCATTGTTACAATGAAATTGCGTTCTCAGACCAAACCAATTATTCGATATGAACTGAACTTTAAGTATTTCGCTGGTTTCATTTTATCTTAAACTGGTAAGTCCAAAGCAAATATAACAGCGTTATGAGAAGTTTACATGTGATTTTGCACACGTTTCGGACGCTGTTATTGCAGATAAATATCAGTTGGTCTTCTCCTATCAATTAATTATTTTTATAGTATTATTTCATTCTCATTCTTTGAATACCTTCCGTATCATTCGCGTCGATGGCCACCCGGTTTGTAGCAAGCTGCACTCAGGTTAAAATGTTCTAAATTCATATACGTTCTTAGTAACGTGCTGTTTTGGTTGCATGTTTTGCATTTCTTATACCATATATACTCACGTATAAGTTGAATCGAAATGCACAGACCCAGATCTGCTATGGCATAATTATCCGGCAAATCGTGATCTATGCAGTTTGTTGGGATTAATGTGGCAGGTTGGTAAGTTGTACAGAGAGGCAGCGTTAGGAGTACGCGGGGCCTAGGGCCGACCATGACCGTGCGGGGCCAGAGTATCGGTATCTCGATTGGTATGCTACTGCAAACACTGATTATATCTAGACTAGATCAACTTTCGCGATTTGCATGCATTACGTGCGGCCTGTATCAGCGTTTCCAATTTACCGGAGAATATAGCTTGACAAACTCATAAGGACGACCTTAGGCCTGAAGCGCGGGGCCCCCTCAAGAGCGGGGCCTGGAGCGGTCGCCCCACTTGCCACCCCCAAACGCCGGTCCTGGTTTTACAGATGCTACAAACATGGAAACATTAATTTTTTATTTATGTTTCTGTATCCACAAAAAGTCGTTGGTTTGTTTAGGTAGCCGCAATAGTTCAGTTGGTACAATGTCAGATTCGTAACTCATGGGTAGCGGGTTTTATACCCGCTCAGGCTAGACCGGGTTGTCTGCTTCGGTGTGTCCTTGGGAAAGGCACTTAACTCCGATTTCTTCCACAGGTTTAGGTCAAAAACATGTTAAAAGTACCGTTAAAATAAGGCATGTCAAACCCGATTGCAACCCCCCACCCAGGTAATATGTACTTTTTTCAGAAATGATTGATTCAATGGTTTTCTCTATCAACCATCAAACTATATAACAATTAAAAAGGAAACAGTTGCAGATGCTGTTTTCAGCAAGTACTCTTCTTTGTACAATATTAAATTATTCGCCTCGGTTGTGGTTGACTTACTGGAAAACTGACGGGTTGGCTTTAACCTAACTTTGAACGTATTATTGGATATGTACTGCCAAGAATATAGGAGCAACTTCCACTCCCTCGACTAACAGGAAGTGTTAGTGAAGGAACGTAATTACTTAAGTGTATTCAAAATCGCTTTCCTATGTCATCTTTAAAGATGATGTATACATTTTTTTTATTCAGTTTATCTTCACTGACTGAGATAGGTAGGTAAAGTTGAACCTATTTAATCCGGAATCCATTTATCCGCATGTCTCAACATTTTTGTACGACCATTATAGGGATTATCCATGTCATTAAATTACCTGCTAAACTGCTGGAAATAGTTAGGAATAAACATGTCCTGATTTAAGAGGTTTCAATATACACACATTATTCCAAAGTCGCCTCTCCTCGAATAAAGGGTGTACCCATAGCGGGGGATAAAAACCCGAATAATATATATATATATATATATATATATATATATATATATATATATATATATATATATATATATATATATATATATATATATATATATATATATATATATATACACACACACACACACACAGAGTCGATCTTGCAATCGGGAAATCATGCTTTTAATATGGTAATACTCGCCAAAATAAACGAAGAAATAAGTAATGACAATGATGTAAATGGATTATTCTTTTATTCTTAACAAATTGATTAAATATTATTATTTTATTGTTAACTACTTTGTTTTCTTACAATTAGTGCTCCACGATTTCGGGGTTTTTTGTGTGAAAAAAATCCGTAATTTTTCCAGTGTTTATGTTCAAACTTTCAAACCGGGAAGAAATTGGATTAAAACATAAAAAATAACTAGTAAGAAAAACTTATATGATTCTTTTTCATAATTAATTTTATGCACAATTTGCTAACGTTCATCATTGCCTATGAAAAGGTTTTTGAAAGGATAATTGTGTGCGTTCTGTGTGCAACAATCTCGCAGGGAGTTAGTGTAGAAGAAAATATGTACCCGGAAATTACTGGAAAGTGGTTTTTATAAACGAAGGTAAATTAGTTAAAACCGAATTCTTTTATTTAAAAAAAAAAAAAAACAGCAATCACCCCACCCACCCGGGTAATTTATCAGTGAAAATCACTAAAAACCGAAAAAGCGGAACACACCTTATAATGAACCTCAGACAAAGAACTCTAAAAAAGAATGCGGCCAATGTAAAGTTAAATTATAATAACTCAAGAATCTATATATGAAGTTATGGAGGTATATATATATATATATATATATATATATATATATATATATATATATATATATATATATATATATATATATATATATATATATATATATATATATATATATATATATATATATATATATTGGATATGTAATGGTGAGACCTTGTTTGAAAGTGTTATACTCGTACCTTGATTCATACAATCCATTTGGCGTTGTATAATTTTCACACACAATATTCACATATTCTTTTGTCCGTTCCTGTACCATTTCCAGAAATCTAATGAAACAATGGATGCACCATATGATGCAGAACTTTCATAATTCGTAAATAAAAACTCCCCAATAAGGATAATGTAAAATATTTCAAAAGTAAACGTACAAAATCCTGCAATCCACAGTTGGAGCAAGGGCGTCTGGTATGCTAAAGAAACAACAGAAGAACAATATAAAATTACATTCTAATAAACTACAGAACAATTGTATCATCATACGACCATAGTTATGGGGTCAGACGTCAAGAAAGTCCTCCCCTCTGTATTCCTGGAATCACTGGGTACGTCAAGAGTTTGAAGTAGCTTTTCAGGATTATTTTCCTCACCAACATTATCACTTAATGCTTCCTCCTCACTATCCACCTCCTCCTCAACCTCTTCTTCGCTTGAAGATATAATGACACTTATTGCCGAAGTAGTCTTTGTTTTTTCATCATTGTTTGTGTCCACTTGGTCGTCAATGATTTGTGCTTCACTTCTTGCAGTGTTCATAGGCGGTGTTACGGTTCCGGATTCATCGTCTTCGTTTACAAAAACTCCATGGTCTCCAGAATCTGCTTCTGTTCTGGATGAACTCTCTAACTCTATCTCCTCCACATATTCCTTAAACTCTGTTTTTCTCTGTTTACCCTTTCCCTTTCCGTCTGTATAGCTGTTTCGTGGGCTGCAGTCTTTGTATTCTGATTTTATTACCACACCCCTTGAATGTAGACTCTTTCTCTTTTTCGAAGTATTGGACAGAAGACCTTGACGTATGTGAAGTTCCCCTTGGGTCAAACCGTGGCTCGGGTGAGGGGAATATCTGATCATATCATTCTGAATGACGTCAAATGGAAAGTAATCTCTGGATTTCCGGAACCGACTTAAATTGAATTCTAGTTCCAATGTGAGATGCTTTTCAACTTTGGTAGGCGTTCCATGTTTGCTTAAAAGTTTTAGAGAATTCTTTATGCCTCCGACAGTATGCTGTTTATAAATAGAAGAATCCGTCATGGCTCCCTCACGAGATAGTTTGTTCTGCCTGTCATACAAGCTTTCAGGACTAATGCACAAAGAAGGTAAAGTCCCACTTCGGTCGAGGATATCATAAAATGGAGTTTTGGGCCTATTTTCTCTTCTGCTCAGAATAGATTTGGTTGAGTACAAGTGTCCTGGGGGAGATACTTGTCGCGGACCAGAATGCCATGTGGTATGAATGTACACACTTTTATAAGGGTTTAGATATGGCAACTGTTTTCTGTCGATATGATGTGACATACGTTCGCCTCTAACGTGCATTGACTGCTGCTTTTGTATGTCTGCGGGATTCAGTGCTTGCTTTAAACAACTGTGAGAACGACTCATATTCTCCCCCATGTTAATCTCTAACAATGTTGTCCTCCTTCGATCGGCCCTCGATAACAACCCAGGTATGAATCCTTCCGAATACTGAGAATGTTTTTGTATTTTACTCTCGGCTGCTGGATGGATTCTAGATTTTGGTCTTATCCCATCACCACTGGTGTGCACATCTTTGGAACTTAAATCCTGCATTTCGTCCATATATATATTCAAGAGCCGAGGCGATGGCGACTGTTGCGATGTTGTACTCGAAGAGTCTACACCAGAATCTGTTTCCGAGCTTCCTCTGCTTTTTACGGAATCTGACTTTCCATAGAAACTTGGTAGACTCTTTTCCCTCCTCCATACCTGTCTCACGAACGGTTTTAATTCCACAATCGGCAGCGCTTCCTTCTCTTTCGCCATGTTATCCAGTTTGAAAGAAACTTTAGGTCGCCTTAGTCTGGTCTGTTGTTGTACAACGGTTGTCGGGCCGTCTCTATATGCCATAGTTGCTGTACGTTAAATCATATTATAATAGCTTCAGACCTACCTTGATCGAGGCGACATAGTGATTAAAGCTCCATAGACTAATGAACTGTCAAGTATCGCACAGCCACTCGATGCCACAAGTTTAGTATTCCAACACGGTCAATTTATTACGTTCAATTCCAGTTAACACAGTATTGTATCGTGTCCTCGTACATGTTTGACAGGACTGCGATCAAACCATGAATTAAATATTCTCTAATCGAAACTGAACGTTATTTCAAAGCCGTTGATAGAGTACTTGATTCCGCATTCGATCATGAATATGAGTTAGATTACTGAAACGTGATACTTTAATACTTTCTGATCCCAAGTTATATTCTTCGTACTCCAGCTTGAGCCTTGAAGCCACTATTCACAAACTCTTTACCGAAGTCTGCTTTTCACAGATAAAATGTATGGTAAATTGACATATCACTCGCGACGAGAGGGAAGCCCTGCCCCCAATATTGTCCTGTGTAAATGTTGTGATCGAACGTTTACATTATTTGCCATTATTAAATAAATTTGTTTTGGATAACGGAATAAAAGAAGCGTATTCGCGACTTACCACTTCACAGCTGTCTTTTGAATTCAATACTCACTATGTAACAGTTCTTTAAGACTGTACAATTTCAGCCAAGATCTTCTATCAGCGTATCTGACCAATACAGGGGGAAGCGTCGAACCAATGCGCTAAACAATAATCCTGTTAATCGATAGTGTGTGTATACTGGATACGAGGTGTATATGACATTGTCTGATTACAAAATGTTTAAGGTTCATCATTGAAAAATATCATACCGTTTTATTTCAAGATATCGACTTATGCATATAAATATATAATTATTCAATACACGCACACCGAACCCCTAAAGGCATTGTTTCTATATTATTCTTGTTCATTATATCTGTGATAATCACGCTTGCCTACCAACAGTACGCCTTATAAATCTTTTATTCTCTCCAAAGTACAATACAAACTGCACAGTAATGGTATGCAATTAAAAGAATTATTAAAATAAATACAAAGTTTGTGGGTAGTATTTTAAAAGAGGATGAACACTTTATATTTTGTATTCCTCAAAATCAAAAGTTTAAAAACTTCAGCATTATATAAACCGTGTTTCTGTTTTTAAATAGCAAAGAAATCTTATCCGCAGCATACTGATCATATAAATATACAGAAGAAAAAATGTCGAACATTTGTACCTTATAACTCTGCACAGTTTTTAGTTGCATGGGTGGGAATCTTACCCGCGACCGTTGGATCACGGGTACGACGCTCTACCGGGACGCCCAACTCTGTAAGGAACTATACCTGTGCTTAAAGTTGAGATTTCAAACGCATTCCAAGGTTTATAAAAATTTCAATGATTGATATAATGGCATGAAAATGTAATGAGGCAATCTACATATGATTACAAATATGCATACCAAATTTCCTTTGAGTGCCATATGTTACTCTTGCTTTCTGTGCTAATAAGACTTGTGCGAATAACTTCAAAACAGTCTTTTTTAAATGTGTGCAAAAGAAGAAGAAACTGTCTAATTAGGTCCATTTACGTATGAATACAAATGTTCCTGTAAAATTTTATTTGTCTACCTCAAGTTTTCTTCCCAACTTAATCGTACTAAAAAGGTTTTTGTCCAAAGTCTATAAAGTTAAGAAATGGGTAAAAAAATGTCAAAAAGTTGCAGTAAATTTTTAAATATAAAATCAGGTCATCTAGATATGCAAATATAAACGTTCAACAAAATAAATTGACCAGTGGACGGACAGACACAAGGACCAAATCGGGAAGCACCTGATACAAGCAATGGGAGCTTCAAACCACTTGTTGTTGACCCCGGGTAGTCGAATGGTCTAAAGGGCTCGCCTGTACCGATCACTGCCATCTCACGTCTGTCCGTATGAGTATCGAACACGGCCAGAGTGTATGTGTGAGAAAGCTTACCAGTAGCTTTGATGGTTTTTACTGTGGTTTTCCCATGATTCTTCCTCCACCAGTGACAGTGGCCGCCATGACTATTTGCAAAATCGGGTAATTTTATAATCTTCAAGCTGTGAACAGTTTACACTCTATAAATTTTAATAAAATTAGAATTATGGATCTCTCTGTATCTTCTCACTTTACGTCCTTTGCATAGCATGCTAAATTATCGATCCTGAAAAAGCATCAGATCAAAATTTCTTTCTTTTTCTTCTTTTCTCTTTCTGTTCTTCTTTGCGTCTTTTTGTTACTTTTTCTAATGACTGTACAAAAATGAAGCCAAATGTGTATGAGACAGAATTCCCGCGGAGGTCGATAAAGCAGGGATGTCTAACGAGGCATTAATAACATATCAACCAAGATCGTTTATCGCTAGGATCTTCACATTGTACTGGTACGTGTCACCGGGCATTGAAAATGTCATCAATTGTACTCGGCAATCGGGCCTATTATCTGGCAAACATTATTTCAAACACCCAAATAAAACTCACTGCCACTAAATGTGGTGAACTGATATGTTCTTTCTATACATGTTTGTAATTAATTCTTGGTATCCTATCAACATAAAATGCTTTGGTTCAAGATACGTTCTGGACTCAGACAAATGTTATTAATTTATAGTGTGAATAATTCAGGATGCCGATGACACATTCAAATGCTGAAGCTTATAAACATCTCCAGAATGACTGCCATCAGCCAAAAAAATAAAATAAATAAAACTTTGGGACGCGATGAAATTAAAAAATTTTTGTCGTCCCGTATCTTTATTCATTATTTACTAGTAAGTATTTAACATTTCGATTTACTGTAATTTATTCAGTATCTGTGTATGTCACTAAATCCTTGAAATGCACTCATTACCTAGTAGCGCTCCGGTATCGTGGCTAATGTAATAGACCAGATGATTCACCATAACCAGGGGGATCAATGCGCAGATGATTGAATTAAGGACTCCAAATAAAAGGTTAAATCCAATTTACGTGCGCACTTTATGTAGGATAGAGTATAATAATTCATTTCTTGTCAAAACCCAGTAACACGGTGGGGGATTATTTCTTCTTTGCACTTGCTGCCGATGAATGTTCTCAACAAACACACTGGATCTGATCGGAATAATTCAATTTATTCTGAACAGACTGCTCAGATTTAGAAGCAGTTAGGAATGTTCTCAGTGTAAACATTGGTCACCTGATACCGTTTCAAATAGTTTTATGCCGGTGCAAGTTTCATTTAGCACCAATTATGGAACATGTTTGATGTATTTCTTTGGCTCAGTATATTTAATATAAATTTAATTAAACTGGATGGACTTTACTTCTGTTTCACGTTCTTTGATAATCAATGAAAGTACATCTGTAAACATAGAACAGACTTTAAAATAAGAAAGACAGGGTAGGAAAGATAAGAAAATCGCAAACATAAGCGGACGCCCACGAGTTTCATAAAACGGTGTTGGGAATCAGATCGCGTCCCCAGTGATAAAAACATCTAGACCCAGGCTACGCATGAAATTCATTTGATCTAATCACAGATCCATTTTGCAATGAAGAAAAACTGCTTCGGACAACAAAAACAATTCGCTATAGAAGTAAAAAATTAACTATTTGTTGTTTTTTTTAAAACCAATTGAAACAAATAAAAATCTGCGACTTATAACCCAATTAAAACAGTGTTCCTTCATAAATGATTTTATGCATAAGTAACTTTTCAGATGTAATAAATCTTAATTTGCTAATATATACTTAGTACGTCCAATATGGCTTGTTAAATTTTTCGCACGATCAAGAATTATTAAGTCTCTTTTTCTTTTGATGTATGATTGATGGTTGTAATTTGGGTTATAGAGGATACAGCTTGGCTATGCTTCAAATGCGCACGTATACAAAAAAAACAACCTGTTAGTTACGTTTGTTCATTTTAATTTCATGGACATCAAAGATAAATCGTAAAAGAAAGAAAAAAACTTCACCTTACAACTGTCACTCTGTCAGAAGTATGCAAAATCTGTAGAACCCAATCAAGGGCAAAAAATGGTTTGAAAACAAATTTATCATCTTAAAACATTAGTCCTAAGTGGGTCTGGGGTCGTTCACCTGGCTGCCATACACTTAAAAGCTAAAATGTGCAGATCATTTAATAAAAACGTCTGAATTAAAAGGAAGCCTTATGTCAAAATATATTCTAATTCTATTCACTGGTTATGAAAAACAAAGCTGGAAGGTTTTTCTACTTTAGCTATCTTTTCAGTCATATTTTTGGACAGTTCGGCATCTCTTTTTTAAATTTTAAAGATCCTTAGTGCCCTTTCTTCTTTGTTTAAGGTGTCGTTTAATATTTTTTTCTTTTGAATAAAAGTAGATCTGCTCCATTTTTACTCATTTTAAAGACCTACTTACATGATTTCTTCCTGTCTAATTTGATAACTTCTGTTCCGTGATTTCTTTAACGGCGTTCGTATTTATTTGAAGGCAGATTATGTTTAAGATGTCATTTAAATATTTGTCCGTTTTTAGTAATAACAGATTTGCTCCATTTGTATTGATTTTATAGATTGTCACATACGATAATTCTTCCTGTATAATTGATAACTTCTGTTCCGTGGTTTCTGTGTTTCATGACAGATTACTGTCATGTGTACAAATCTGAAGGTATGTTATTAAGGTATTATAATTCGTTCCTTGTCAAAATCCAGGTAACACGGTGGGGGTATTATTTACTTGCAATTGCTGCCGACGAACACACTGGATATGATCGGAATAATTCCATTAATTCTGAACAGACTGTTAAAATTAACAAGTATTTTAGGAAACCTCTTGTTGTAAACTTGGATCCCCTGATACTGTTTGCAATCGATTTTTATGCTTCGTGCACTTTTCATTTAGCTCCAGTTATGGAACACGTTTGATGTACTTCTGATGCTTTGTAAATTTAATATAAATTTCATTAAACTGTAATCCTTTTATTTCTATTTAAAGTGTTGTCGCATTCATTGAAAGCACGACTGTAAGAGCCGAGCTGACTTTGAATGAAGGTAAATAGGGTAGGACAGAGAATAGATACTAAACATAAACGGCCATTCACGGCACGGAGACTCATACCGGAGTCTCGGTGATAACAACATCTAGACCCAGGCTACAAATGGAATTCATTTGATCAAACCACAGCTCATTTTGAAATAAAGAAAAACTGATTCGGACAACCGATACAATTCGCTTTAGTAGTAAAACTTCAAAAATAATTTTTTTATTAAAAATCTTTAACATAAATAAAAATCTGCTACGTATAACCCAATTAAACAGCGTTCCTATACAAAATCAAACAGATTATGCATACATGACTTTTCAGATATAAAAATAAATCTAAATTTGATAATATATACTTGAAATGTTTTGTAAAAACGCATAGATGAAAATATTATTTGCAAAGAGTTGATGTAAAAATCCTCCAAAACAAGAAATATGTTCCTCAAACACAAATGTCCCACCAAACTGACTGAAAAAGCGACTAAACACAACTGCCCCACCATAGTGTTAAAAACTGATCTAAATACACAAATGCCTCATCAAAAAGCCCGAAGAACTAACCAAAACCCAAATGCTCCACCAGGGTGCATGAATAACGGACTTAAACATAAAATAACTCACGCCCGACGTGGCTTGTTAAACTTATCGCACTATCAAGGCAAAGGTTGCGCTCTACAGTTTCGTACTTGACATAGGGTTTCAGTTTTAAAGTAAAATAATTTAACAGGTTTTCCTCACAGGTTGTTCTACTATTATCACTTCTTGGACCTCAAAGGTAAATTGTATGGGGGAAGAAAAAAATCACCTAACACATGTCACTCAGAATTATGTAAGATATGAGAAGGGCAAGCAAGGGCACAAAACTGTTTTGAACACAAATTTATTGTTTTAAAACAATAGTCCCAAGTGGGCCTGGGTTCGTTCACCTGGCTGACATATCCTTTTAACTATATTTAAGGACGGATCAACATCTCTTTTACGAAATTAAAAGCCATATTAATGCTCATTACTTTGGACGATTGTTTAAGAAGATGTCATTTAAATATAGATCTGTTCCATTTTTACTCATTTTAAGGACCGTCTTACAGACATTCTTCCTGTCTAATTTGATAACTTCTGTTCCATTTTTTTGTTTCTGTAACGGCTGTCACATTTGAGGGTAGATTACCGTTATATCTACAAAATTGAAAGGTCTTTTATGGCATGATACATTTTATCGAATTAAGTCACATTTTGATAATCGGCTTTTGAGAAGCCATGTAAACAGCGTTTGTTCTCGACATATCTGATGGCGGCTAGGTATCTTCTACAGAAAATTGAAATGTTTCTATGCAAATTTTGTAATTTTCGATTGAGATCTGTTTGAGGAGAAGATGTTGAAAAGTTTAGTAACTTCTGCAATATTTGATGGCGGAATGCATGGTTTGCAGAAATTTGGTCGGCCTTTATGATATAATGCTTTCTGTCATATTTGATTGAAACTGGTCCAGAGGTTTTTGATTAGAAGTTGAAAATAGTAAATGTATCTAAAAATACATGAACAATTCCTCAAAATTATTCCATGCACCACACAAAGCACCGATTGAAAGAGTTCTCTGGACGATTTCAGAACTCCTGCTGTTATGTAATCATAACACGTCATAGACCACCGTGTGAAACATTTACAACTAAAGAACAGAATATCAAATGCAGTGACAACACACGTTCTCGCATAATGAAAATTGATTCATACATTGATACGTTGTGTTGAGTTCAATAAACACTTATATACTTCTATTTGCATTTGTATTGCAAAAGCTAACTAAAAGGGACTTGAAGACATGTTGTGGCAATTCGTAAAGTAACAATAGTCACTGCGCGAAGAACTGTTATCGTGCTGTGTCAGTATTTAAGAGAACTTTGGTCGTTTGCTTCCTGATTTGACTTGGATTGGTCAATAGCTGAAAATACTTTCTTGAAGACCTACCGTCCGTTTTTTGTTTTGTTTTGTTTTGACAATGACAGGAATATTTTTATCAAGGGTCTTATTATATTATCGCCACACTTCTCATGAGATTTGGCTCTTTCGTTCAAATAAAAGCTGGTGAAGGGGATACTTTTTATTCTGAGTGTCAGTACTATGGTTTTATTTAATACTCTTTTAATACTTTATTTGTTTAAAGTATATTACTAAAACGAGAGCTAACAATTTTAGAATTAAAGCACAACACTGCCATTATGTTGGCATAGCGTGGTTGTAGAAGTGAGGGAAAGCAGAGAACCTTTAGAAAAGTATCGACTTTGGATGGACGATAACGTACTGTCGGAACAAGGGATCAAACATCGTGACCGAAGAGGTGTAAAGCAAACTCTTTTAGTTAAGTAAACTTGTTTCGGTTATCGTGACATTTTGATGTTATATGCACATTGTCTGAACTAGCATTAAGAATATTTTTCAATTAGTGATAGCTGTTAGGAGAGCGAATAGAACTCCCTAACAATCTCCTTTTAGCAGATTGCCATTTTTTCTTCTTTTTTTCTTCTTCTTTTTTATAGTTTGAATGACACGTTTAACACATTATTGCCTATATCATGCCCATAAAATTTCAGCTATGTGCCTTTCTCAAGAACACAAAGAGGAAGGCGATCGGGACTGGAATGGATTGGTACAGAGCCAGCCATCTTTGGTTACGAGTCAACCAACTGAGCTTGCAAAAGTACAATATGGATTATCCAGGTACATTAATTAGTTTCTTTTCTCCAGATAAGGCGCCGTGTCAGCTCCAAGGTTAATGTACTGGACGTGCGTGCATATTTTGAATCACACCACCGGATTGGCCTGGGTTGGATAACTTGGTGTGTCCTCCGGGAAGGCACTTTACTCCAGTTGACTTGGTAAAAACTTATTTGTGCTGCTCCTCCGTAAAACGCAAAACGAAACTAGCTCTACCGTCCAAGGACACTGTCCCAAAACTCACCTACTAAGATTTTGGAAACACGAGTATGACTTAATACAACATTCGTCTAAATCTGATACGCGATAAACATATGTCAAGTCTGAAACTGATCAAAAAGTCATATTACATTATGACTCCAATGCAATAAACTGACAAGGAACAGTGCAAAACTAGTTTCTAACTAGCGTACGTGCTTTCGACTGTAATTTATAATATCACATGTAAGATCTGTAGCCTTTAGTATGTTGGAAGAACTGAAAGCTACACAAAAGGATCAGTCTTCACAGATCTGAATGGAAGACAAAGAAGCTGTACAGAAGTTCAGTTGCAGAACACTTCTCTTTCCATGACCACACATTCAGTGATGGAACACGCATTGCAATTGCTCATAACCCCAAGTGGAGTTCCGAAACCAGGAAAGAAAATGAATCTTACTGGATTCGCCGTTTTAGAACATTGAAACAAAGTGGTTTAAACCAAGAAGACTAGAAAAGAAGCAACGCACAAATAAAATCATCATCTTTTTTTGCAGCTGGCACATTTTCATTTAAATAATTCGTTCAATTTGCTTATTAGTCGCCCAATAGGCTACACTTACTATTAAAACAATGACATTCCGGGATATAATTTGCGGATACGCAAATATACATTAAAAAACAAATGGCACTTCAGCATCCAGTTGAAGACAACTTGTTGAAACATAAAAACTTTAAAGCTTTTATTCCCGTAGAAACAGTCATGTAACATTTTCTAACCTTTTTGTGTTTTCTGTTTGTCTTGTCCGTGTTTTGTAGTTGCCTTTGAAAAAAGACTCATTTAGAGTCAAAGACGCTTAGGCCAGCTACAAACTAGTTTTACAGTTTGTTGTCAGTTTATTGGATTAATCTTGATCAATCCCTGACACACGTTATGCATAATACTCTTATACTGATAAAGTAGATTTTTTTTAAACCTTGTGCATAAATACATATCAAAGCTGAAGGTTTAGACCGTTCTATTACGGCATGTAGTAGGTCACGTGTAGTACGTCACAATTGAAAAAACAAAAATCTTTGCACCAACCCCGTGCGTTGTAATGACGTTGAACCAGCTTGAATATTAACATTTCAAACACACCACCACCCCAAAATAACAAGAACTGTATTGTCTGAAAACCTCGAAAATATTTATCATATCTTGTCCTTTCAACCTTTAGCAATGTTGTCATGGTATCTGCCGATACATGACCATCAAAATATCAGCCTTTAGCGCGTGAGATATTGATGGTTGAGACAGTTTGTTTTGAGTGCTCGTTTAAACCAGTTTGTTCGTGCAATGTCTGAACAATAAATGCTAAATAATGGGCATGACCCATTGCCGGAGAGCAGATATTGTGGACTACTCATCAGAATATTAGTTGATAAAGTGCCGGATCAAGCCCTTCCAGGGCCACAATCATTGAAAATGTTATGGTGCCTCCCCCTCCAAAAAAACATGAAACTCAAAAAACAATAAACAAAAACAAAACCATTAAAAGCTAAAAAGGTGGGAAAATACAAGTGTTGCCATCATCCCAAATCAAAATACTCATGCATTGAAATGGTCATATATAATTCATTCATTTTTATCATTAACAATCAGTTGCAATTTTTTCTCGTGGCCCTGGTGATCTGGTGCCCTAAGCACGTGCTTGGTGGGCTTAATGGGTAATCCGGCACTCAGTTGATCGACGATAAAGGTTTTTAATATGACAGTAACCTACCCATAGAAATTATGTTTTCAATGATTCACCTATACTGAAAGCTTTGGAGCAACTAATTGAGAAATGTGTAAGTTACGACTGTTAATTTATATATGGTATAGAGTGACACTCGCCTTGATGTCGAGTCACTGACGATCTGAATGCCTCAGCAAGCTTGAAGTTTAGTAACAATTTGTATGTAATGACACGCTAACGATTGTATTAGTCAGCGGACCATTGGAGCTAGTCCTGTTTAAGGCTTAAGTGACAGGTAGAGAGGACATGTCATGCATCCACTGAATCTTTTTGTTCAAATATATATGGTGGGAATGCCTATATTTTTATCCAAACCTCGGTAATTAGAGGGCTATTGATTGTCAACGCAATCAACTTCAAGCAGTGACCATGACAAGAATCAAAGGCGACACTAATGAGAAATAACTGAAAGTAAACTCCCATATGACACAGTCATTGCTTACATGTAATTATAAGGTCTTGGAGACACACGGCAATGAATGCGACGACAACGCATATGAGTTTTTTTAGGGTAACAAATTTTGGGGTCTGAATTGGAACTCTCCAGTCAGCAATTCACATAACACCCAAAATATAAGATGCCTACCCATTTCTAGCGTTTTCTTTGATTGTTCTTTTTTTTTTTTACCGGTCGTTTCATGGCCTGCTTAATGTCAAATACTAAGCACTGGGCACAATCAGTATCAGTTGGACGATGGTGTGAATTAGAACGAGGGATAATCAGTCATATTAGAAAAGCCTTGTAGTACGTTTCTTACCATTTAGGTGATATATGAGTCATACAGATGAATGCGCTTTTGGGTCTTAAACGTAACATGCATATCTCAACCAGCATCAGGACAAAAACGTTCATTTCAACTATGAATAACTCTAACTCTAGCTTCAAAAATTCACAAACACTGTTTTCACAACGACTTTGATAGATTGATTTAAACATTATTGTGAACTAATGAACGTTCGGGAACAGAAATTGACCTGATCAATCTTAAAAGGTAATTTATCTGCATAGATACATATAATTAAGGTGATGACTAGATCAACTGGAAGATCAGGCAACGAGTGTCAGAATTTTTTCTTCCACGACAACTGGAAGAATGCATCGGTAAATGCGCCGAATTGGAATGTGATGGCCACTCTATTTAACCCTATGGAAGAGATTGTAGATGTGAGTGTACTTGGTCTGCAGTGATCGAGGAATTTATGGGAATGTTTAGTTTAAAAACGCCAGATCGTTATTTGTTGCATTTCTGACGCGATTCGTGCTGTGTAGAAAGATGCGATGCCTTTAGGCTGGTCGGAAGTACTAAGTTTCTCTGTGATAAAAGTTTGCGATGGAAAATGGTTAGACAGCCTATAGGAATCGATATCGAAGGTCGATGGTTTCCTCATGCCAAAGACACACTGAGGTAGCAGATTCGAGCTGGCCTGAGTAGATATTGAATCGAAAACCCTCGAATTACGACACTAAGTGCGTATAAAGTACCGGTAACGTGCTTGCTTGGCATACATGCAGTTCCAGGTTCGATCACTGTTCATGAACGTGGAAGCGTATATTATCGCCTACTGAAGGTCGATAGTATCCTCAGTGTGGTCCGGTTTCCTTCAAGCCCGGATCCACTGTGTCAAAACTGAGCCGTTGAATGCCGTGAATACAAAATAATGAAATGTAGTAGTCTATTATATTTTAAAACTTAAATGAGACACGCGATCAGTTTACGATTAAATAGGGTATCCGTCTGTCTGTTAGTATCTGTGAAAGCAAGTCTTTCCATTGGCCCTCTTGAGATGTCATAAAGGTTTTATAGATCTTATTCTAAGGACCGTAATATCTAAGCAACGTGTAACAAACATATCCCCGACGCGCATTCTTTGTTTGAAGTGAGGTTCGGATTTTGACAGTCGCTTGAAATAGTTTAGTTGGTGTTATTGATTTTGCATATTAAAAGCCTTTGTCGGTGTCTTTGTAGGGGGACAAATTCCCAACAGGTAGACGCAGATCACTATTATTGGCATTTTATTTCTTTGATGAATAGTTCTTGACCCCAATTAATATTTCTCATGCATAATGCAAACGGTAATCTCTGTAGAACCATTTCAATTACAGATCGTCTGGCAGGTGTATGCTATGCAGCGCAGACAAATCCATGCCATGTTACATATGTACTGCCTCGGAAATTGCACGACTCGATAGGCTGGAGTCAATCGTATTATTCGCTAGAAAGCATACGACAGTCCATAGACGAATACATTACCTACCTTCCAAAAACAGGTCTCATAGTCTTATTACATTACATTTGTATGTATGTATGTATGTATGTATGTATGTATGTATGTATGTATGTATGTATGTATGTGTGTGTGTATGTATGTATGTATGTATGTATGTATGTATTCATGCATGCATGCATGTATGTATGTATGTATGTATGTATGTATGTATGTATCTATGTAAGATACGGTAAAGGAAAACATTTTGTGAGTATATACATGTCCAGGGCACTTAGCATATTTGTATTTGTACAGTATAGTATCATTTATCCGATTTACTTTAATGCGACCATGGCTTGTATACTGTGTTATGCTTGGGACAATTAACTAACGATCGATAGCACAGTAATCTTCGCTAGACATGGTTCCGATATGTTAAGCCTCTCTATGTAGCAGCAGAGGGAGCGAACAGACCAACTTTGGAAGCGTCCAAAAACCGAAATAAGGCTTCTTTCGAGCTGAACATTTGCTTGAGAACTTCGGTTAATTATAAAACTCGCGAGATTACTAAAAAAAAAAAAATGAACCAACTTGAGGTCATCGCCCCCTCTGCTGCTATAATTAAATCATTATATTATAATAAAATAGTACATCTGGAATCTCATACTGCAAGGATAGCTCAAGAACGATTAGAAGCAATCAAAAATTTTCTTCCTGTTAGAGATTCATTTAGAAAAAAACTACAAGAACGTCAAAAAGCACAAGTTGAGTACGAAGAAGACATTGAAAAACTATTTAAACCCGTCACTACAGCTACTGAAAAAGCTTCAGCGGCTGTTGAAAAAACTATATGGGGAGATATTGAGGATGATGAGAAGAGAAAAAAGGGTATTTTTCCAGTATTAGAACAAACTGCAGCGCAGACTGAAAAAATAACAGCGAGAACCAAGAAAACAAAAAGGATTTTACGAGACCTTCCAACTGATATAGCTGCAGCTCAACCTCCACCTGCCGATAAAGAAATACTTGAAGGTAATGGAAAACTTCGTACTGAAGTCGCCGACGTGAGAAAAGAACTTGCATCTGAACCCAAACCAGTAGAAGAAAACGTAGAATTGATTGCAAGATTTAACAAAGGGGTTGTTGAAGATATTAGAAATACTGAAAGAGAAAAATTACCCAAGGAAATATTATCTGGTATATTTAATAAATCTGTTATTTTAAAACCCCGTCATGAAAAAGTAAGTGATGATAATTTTATTAAATGGATATATCGCGTATATTACAACAAAAAAACAAGCTAGAGGTTCAGAATACGAAAGTCTTTATGAAGAAGTAAAAAGACTTTATAGAGGGAAAATAAAACAACTAGAACAACACCAACTCTCCCAGCAGGAACTTCCTCCACCTCTGCAACAAATAGAACAACAACAACAATCTTCTCCACCTCTGCAACAGATAGAACAACAACAATCTTCTTTGCCGAAACTTAAAGAGAAGTATCTTAAAAAAGCAAGAAGCTCCTTATCTAAGGAAGACACCGAGACAACAGAAGAAGGAGCTACTGGCAGTGGTTTGGGAAATAATTTTGTTTGTCCTAATAATATCCTCAATGATGTGTCACGGTTAGAAGTTCTCATTGGGGGAAAACGTGCCGGAAATAACTCAACAGAAATTGTTAATGAAATATCTGATATTTGTCGAAGATTATTTCAAGGCGGTATTATGGATCGCAGCATTTATCGTTCCCTTATTGATGAAATTGCTGATGATTATCACAGCGACTAAACAATTAATTAATCAGTATATAAAAATGATAATACATACTGCTCAACGTGGACCGATCATGTTCAGGGTAGTAAATTCACGACTGCCAAATTACAAAGTAATTTACGGAGATGGACTTGGTGATGTTATTCAGGGTCTATTTAGAAGGATGGCTCCAAAAGCAATACCGACTGCAAAACAATTAGGGATCAAGGCTATTGAGGCTGTTCGTGAAAAAGCTCCTGGTGCAATTGTCAATGTTGCTGGTAAAGCGTTCTCGGCGATCAAAGATAGACTAGCACGATTAATAAGACGAAAACAACAACCAGTAAAATTACCAAGTACTGAGGTTATGCCAGCAAATGTCAGTAAAATAATAAATCAGGCTGCAAATCAAAAACTAGCGGAATTATCTGAAGAAGCAGAAAGAAATATAACAGCAAATTTAATAGCAGGAAGCGGTCTTCGTCGACGATGATAATTTTAGATCACCATTTGGAAAAATGATAATTACAATAAAATGTTTAAACGTATATCCGACCCAGCATTTGACATGGATGCACCGGTCCTTAAGGATGAATCTGTACGTGATTATCAATTTTATTCCTATGACGCAAGACAACCAAATCAGCGGGGAAGAATCGAATTACAGGTTCATGATACAAGTAGATATTTTTTACCCGCTGAGGCGTTTATTGAAGTAGAAGGTAGACTTGTAACAAATGTTGTAGCTAATACGCCATTTGGTGCCAATTTACGTGTTGGTTTTGTCAACAACGGGATTATGGTACTGTTTGATAGCGCCACATACATGATTGATGGAAAAAATATTGAATCAGTTCAGAAGGATGTCGATGTTGCTACAACAATAATTGGTCTAGCGAGATATTCTGATGATTACACAAGATCAGCCGGTCCAACAATGATGTTTGCCAAGGGTATTACTGACAACGCTGATCATATCAGGTATGCTAAAATACGAACACCAGTAGGTACTGCAGTTGATCCACAGCCAGTTGCTGATGGTCCTGAATACGCAGCCAGACCAGGTGCTGATTTTGATTTTGTACGAGATGATAGCGCGACTTACAACCTAGGATTTGCAACACGCCAATCAGTGTTGTCAGGAAATAATAGAAATTTCTCATGTGCAATTCCATTGTCTCACATCTTTGGATTTTGCAGAAATGTTAGAAAGGTCATCTTTGGAGCTAAACATACAGTTGTGCTCGTAAGAAAAGGTGATGATAATGATGCAATCTGGCGAGGTGCTGGTGTTGCTGATGGTAAAGTAAATATATCAAAACTTTCATTGTGGATGCCAGTAATGATTCCATCTATTGTTGAAGAACAAAAATTACTATCTTTTAT
Organism: Sinohyriopsis cumingii; assembly: GCA_028554795.2. Lineage (NCBI taxonomy): Eukaryota > Metazoa > Mollusca > Bivalvia > Unionida > Unionidae > Sinohyriopsis > Sinohyriopsis cumingii. The sequence goes on along the minus strand of CM068829.1, from coordinate 77,487,025 downwards.
GGATCAAGGTGGTAAATCATTGCTATCATGGTTAACAGTAACCACAGATGCTGTTCAAAGTAATGTTAATGGTTTATTCACATGGAATATAGCATCACAACAGGGTGTTTCTGCGCCACGACATATTTTTATTGCGCTGCACAATAATGCTCGGACGAATAATCAAGAACGTTCACATATGATATTTGACAACCTTGGAGTTAATGAAGTTTCCTTGCGGATAAATGGACATCAAGAACCGGCTGAGGATATATTGTTAAATTTTGATCAAAATCACGTAGCGCGTGCATATCATCGTTTGATGTCATTCATGGGACGTGATCAAAATGTGGATACCGGTTAGATTTTACAAACTGTATCAGATTTATTATTTTTCACTGGAACATCTTGATTTATCCAAACAATCTGTCGTTGATATACACTTTCGAGCTCGTGTTACTAACCCTCGTCCTGATATAGCTGGTCCACCACTTATTCGCGACACCTACAGAGCAATCGCGGTTATGCTCAGCGATAAAGCCATGTTACTTGAAGGTGGTAGTGGTCGAATGAGAGTCGTTGATGCACCAGTGGAAAATCTTTAATCACCATTTGGAGCGTGGCAAGTATTTATCATAAAATGCCATATCATCACGTTAGTGTCAGTCTGACTCCTGGCCAGGTCTTCGGCACTCCGTTGGTCGTTGGCATCAAGCTCGTTGATATCAAGACGAACATCGACACGATCAAACAAACACAGCAAAACATCGTAGCGGGAATTCCTGAGATCGTCAATAAAACCAGTCTGATTAAAATCCCAGCCGGAATAACTCCCGGGCATATTACCAACATCGTATACACGGTATCATCGGGATTTGCAACATGGTCGCAGCAAAATAAAACCATTAGATATACCGCAACAGTCACTGGCGTGTACAGGCTGTCTGTATTTAGTGCTGCAAAATTTGAAATGTTTACAACGTATCCATATCGTCATTCAACTGATAAGTTTTCCGGGGTTGTATCTGTTATATTAAATAACGGAACCTAGGAAATATTTATTCTGGAAGCAGCTGATAAGAAATTAAACGCAACATCTTTCTGGTGGTGTTTGGAATTTGTAGCTGAAACACCTCAATTGGTTACTGGAAAAAATATAATGAGTACCTCAATCGATGTTGCATACAGGTACAATCAAGCGCGTGAATGGCAGGCAGCGTTGAAAGATCGAGTCGAACAATATACAATAAAAATAAAGAAGTATCAACGACGATTAGTTATCATCGACGTTGTTGTTTATTCGGTATCCGCTGTTGTTGCTGGAGCTGGAATAATATTATCCGCGGTAACAATGATGGCACCAGTAGCTGTGACTATTTGTATTTCAGCAGCAACAACGATTGCAGGTGTGCTTAATATCATTGCAAAAAAAATATGTACTTGCATGAATGAAAAATTATCCGATTACAAGATAAAATTACACATAGCAACTGTCGCATACACGAGGTTATCCTCGTTGTTATCAGCGAGTCTCAGTGATGGAATTATATCCGGTTTTGAGTTTTCAATGATGATTAAAATATACAATTGCGCTGTATTAAAGGTACGAGAATTAATAATGACGGAATTACTCCAGCAGATCGTGACGAACACAACCCCGCACAAGACCACGATGATCTCGCTAAGCTCGATTAATCCTGAATTTAACATCAATTTTCCAACTGCAATTCGCGCGAATGAAATTGCACTAGCGCAATTACGAATATACTATAGTTGGCCAAACATCAGATCGAGATCATTTAATGGTACACCAGCAAATAATTCGCTTATATTTGCTAATAAAAACAAACCAGATGGAACACCTGACTGGGTTGTTGTTGGAATACCAACTGGCAGTTATGAGGTCGAACAAATCAATGATGAATTTGCTCGTAGAATAAAATCCATAACAGGAAAAGAAGCAAAAATATCAATTAATGTTCATGAGCCGACGCTATCTTCTGCAATCGAAATAAACTCGCCTGATTATGCCGTTGATATTTATCAGTCCACGATAAGATCCGTACTAGGTTGGCCTGATATTGCGCCAGAATATCATGGACCACCAGAACCAAGGTTAAATGAATTTCTCACTGACGAAGCCAAATTTATAATAGCTCCAAAATATCAAAGCTAATACCCATGGAGTATGACAAATTACTATATAGGTGATGTTAGAGCTGTATTTACTGCACCTGATGGCACACAACTTCCTATGATGGTAGGAAGTAGTATGTACTATGTTAGTAATGTAAAAGCGTTTGTCAATGAAGAATTTATTGGTTTATTTTCCAGTGCAATTAAGTCCGAGTATGAACGTGTATTCGGTAATCTACGAAATTTATTTTTTGATATAACACATCTTTACTCAGAAAATACAAGACAACAGATTATTGAAACAATACAGCATTTAAACCATTTTATATCAAATCTTAATTATATTAATAAAATTATTACTCTATCACTTACAATCAACACTCCAAGACAGTCTGAGTTTGCTGGTGGTAGAATAATTTATGATCCTAAATTTCGTATAACAGTTAAAAAATTATTTAGTGATCATTATAAGATAACTGACGTGGATATACCAACGTTCATATTGCCAGGATTTGAAACTGACGGACTAAAAAAATCTACCAATGACATCATCAATGAGTTTTTTCCTAAAATACTCGATGCGTGGAGAAAACTCGCACCACCAGCAACTGTTCTTAGATATAATAATGATCCACACGGCGGCGGCAGACACGTATCTCCGGGAATCGTTAATATAACATCGACAATCGCGGTTAATCTAGTTTGTGACGTAATCGAAGGCAGTTATCAAATAGATCTTGGAAAATCAAATCAGGCTCAACAAGGATACATCCTATACACGTTCACACCAGAAGTTTCCCCTGGGAATTTGATTGTGCAAGTACCAACCAATCCTGTTTATCTACGTACACATAATCAGTATTTGTCACGAATAAATTTCAAACTCACAGACCACATAGGACGATTAATTGACCTGCGTGGGGAGGAATTGATTGTCAATCTATATGTAAAGTCTTAGATTTCGTAGAAAGACTTTTATCATAATAATAGATCTTTGATCAGAAATATTTTATTTTATTTTATTTTATCAGAAATATTTTATTTCATTTATTTTATCAGAAATATTTTATTTTATTTTATTTTATCAGAAATATTTTCTTTTATTTTATTTTATCAGAAATATTTTATTTTATCAGAAATATCTCAACATTTTTAGTCAAATTTGTTATTTTTTTCAGCTATTTTAGTCGATTTGTCAAGGAAAATTTGTCAAATTACAGTTTTTCGACAGGTCAAACCTCGAACTGTTTTCTAATTGATTTATGGATAAATCGTTAAAATCCTCATTTTTTCGAAAATTACCAGAAAAATTAACAAAAATCGCATGAAAAATCTCATTTTTGAGCTAATTTTACTGATTTTTAACGATTTATCGATAAATCAATTAGAAAACCGCTCGAGGTTTGACCTGACGAAAAACTGTAATTTGACAAATTTTCCTTGACAAATCGACTAAGAATGTTGAAATATTTTATTTTTTTCTGAAAATTTGATCATTTTTACATAGTTCTGAGTACCAACTAGCCCATCAAAATTACGAAATTGATTGGTTTGCATGATTCTGACTACCAACTAGCCCATCAAAATTACGAAATTGATTGGTTTGCATGATTCTGACTACCAACTAGCCCATCAATTTCAGAATAAATAAAATATTTCAGAAAAAAAATAAAATATTTCAGAATAAATATAATCTCAGAATAAATATAATCTCAGAATAAATATAATCTCAGAATAATATTTCTGATCAAAGATCTACACGTGGTCAGCGTTGACAGGGACCCAAGTTACCGAAACTTTCATTTTCATTTTCACCAGAATTATTACTTTGGAACGTTTCACGATCTAACATAATTTTTCTTAATAGTCTTATGCGAGTACTAATTGTTTTCTTTTCCTCGTACTCGTGGGATAACAGCGATCTAATTTTTTCTACTGCAGCAGAGAGAGGAACGAATTCCTTCACCTGATTATCTTCTACAGTAGCTAGCGACTGAAACATCGCCGCCTGAATCCGTTTCATGAACTTGTATTCAGATGATAGTGTGTGTATTCCTTGGGTTTTACGTTCTTGTAAAATTTCAAAATCAGAAACTATTTTTTCAGGATTTAGTTCATCGGATATATTAATTTCATCTTTTTCCAATTTTTTAATAGCAACAATTACATCATTAATATTTTCGTAGTTCATTATTTACTCTCTCTCTCTCTCTCTCTCTCTCTCTCTCTCTCTCTCTCTCTCTCTCTCTCTATATATATATATATATATATATATATATATATATATATATATATATATATATATATATATATATATATATTTAAAATAAAAAAAATATTTCCCCTATGAACATCTATTCGAGTCTTTTAGCAAGTTCAGGGAGGGGAAAGGACAGTACAACCCAAGAACTCGTAGCTTGCCACCGCATTCTACCAAGTTCAACGGGCACACGAAATACTACCCTCTACGAGAGCCCCTAACCCGTCAAACAACGGTCTAGAGGCCCAAGAGGGAGGACGGCACAAACATATATTATGAATGAACTTCTATTCGAGTGTTTTAGCAAGTTCAGTAAATATGCAATGAATGAATGACAATCATAATTAAGGACGGCACAAACATATATTATGAATGAACCTCTATTCGAGTCTTTTAGCAGGTTCATTAAGTATGCTATGAATGAATTAAGGACGGCACAAACATATATTATGAATGAACCTCTATTCGAGTCTTTTAGCAGGTTCATTAAGTATGAAATGAAATACATGTAATGAAATGAAATATATATAATGAGATGAGATGAGATGAAATGAGATGAGATGAAATGAAATGAGGCCATTTTCTACGTTCAACAGATCCACCCACCCCAATAATCAGCCCGTGGGTAATACAAAACATGTATTAACCACCGGTGATATGTGGTTTGGAGGGTTCTGTTCGATCGTGGGGGGGGGGCTGGCGGTGCCCCAATTCATTATAAAAATCGCTAATATGCGTAACCACCGACGGTTGTCAATCATGGGATTCGATCCTGCGGCCTCGAGCATCACGGCCAGATGCATTACCAATTGAGCTATCGAATTCATCTAACACTATATGTTTCAAAGGTTATTATATAGCTACAGCATTTCTGAATAGATTGTAAATTTCTGTATAGACTGTAAATTTCTGTATTTCTGTATAGATTGTAAATTTCTGTATTTCTGAATAGATTGTAAATTTCTGCATTATAAACAGTGGTTATAAATAGATTGTAAATTTCTGCATTAAAACAGTGGTTATAAATAGATTGGAAATTTCTACATTATAAACAGTGGTTATAAATAGATTGTAAATTTCTGCGTTATAAACAGTGGTCATAAATAGATTGTAACAGCGTGTTGTGCCTCAATTTTCTCATAACAGGTTTAAAGATAACTCGTGATGAAAAATATGTTTATTTTGTAAGTTAGAAACCATAAATATCTTTCTTTGGTATTAATTAACCAATTACGACCATAAAAATTGGAAATTTACGAAGAAAATTATATATTACAGAAGTAATCTCCCTTTCGCATAATTAAAAATTCAGTAGTGTAACGATGAGACTTTCTGACAAAAAAGGATAAATGGTCAAAAAATGGTTATTGAATATAATTCGAGGTAATGATGATAGTTTATCTCATTAACAATACTGGAAGGTGATTTTCTGCTTATATTTTTTGAGAAAGTGGATTTATATATATTTTCCGCGACATAACATACTGAAAGCATGCAGATATCAAAGTATTTCGAAGCCGCGTTCATTGATTGAAATATAATTTCTTTACCGGTTTCTGTATTTGTAGACTTTACCGCCCTCCTTGCAATTGTTTTACATCTCCCAGTATTACCACGTGCTAAGTTCTCGCTCTGTGTAACAGCTGGATAAATTATTGTCAATTTTCAGCCCACTGATATGATCGATTACAAGACCGTCTTTCATCAACCACTTGTGACACTCGAAAATAAATCTGTGACAAAGATAAGGTTTCTTCCCAACAGTAAACAATAGATAACCATGATTATTAATAAAACCAACTGGTTTTTTCAATCGACAATTTCTGATCATACCATCAATATTTGATTCGTAGTTTGTTATTGTAGGATGTTGGACAAATTCATTTTGCTCCATATATACAATAATATTATTTTTTTTAAATCATAATTTGTCTGAAAACTTAGATGATAATCCACGGATTTTATAGCGTTGCTATTGACGTTATTTTTTTTTGTCATAATATCTTTTAAGCTCTCTGTATCGTTTACCACCACAACACGCACACAACTGTGTTTTTCTTCGCACTCCAGCACCACATCGCAGATATGGTATTGGTCCTAAGCTTCCACGGTGAACGCACTGCATGTGTTGTCCACAAAATTCCTTTTTACAGGATTTATTACAACGAGTCAATGAACCAACCATGAGCCATTTGCATTGAGACATTGTATACATAGTATTTTAATTTAAATATTTGTTTGAAATATAATATGAACGAATTCGATAGATTATCCCGAATAAAGCCCTTGAGCGGAGATAGATTTAATCTCGACAGAATATCTCCTAACCTACCGATGCAAGATCTAGTTGATCCGAAAAACAAGGGTTCGATTAATAAAATTCACGACGCCAAGAAAGAATTTCACACAGATGGTGCATCTTATGTCTGGTCAACGTTCTAGATTATACGCAAAAAAATATCAATACCGCTATGATGAACGACAAACGAGCAGCAATTAACATTAACTATCTTGATAATCGCAAATATCTTTTCAGAATAAAATTTGTCGTGTTGACAGAAACAGATGATTGGATTATCCGTGACAAATATGATCCTGTCTACGGCAATAAAAAACTGTCATACTAAGTAGAGATTCCAAACCAGGTCTATTGACAGGTATTGACAAACCGTATTATGAACGAGCATATCATGTGACCGCTGTTATTTATGGAATCTATGTGATAAATGAAAAACCTAGCGTTGATAAACTAACGCCGATGAAATTCTCAAAAATAAATTGTATGGCTGAACGAGTAACAGAACATTTTACCGTTTCGACTCGTGGAAACGGTCTAACGGATGAAAGATGTAAAATAATAAATACGTGGGGAGAAATGGTTAAAGATACCGGTGCGTCTATCAAAGATGTCGCTGAGTTAGGAAAAAAATTAAAATTTCCAATGACCGTATCGACGAAAACAGGAGGGATTTTGTATGAATCAAAATATAGATCAAAATGAGCTTCGATCGAAATTATTGATCATAACGCACACGCGTGGACTAACGCAGTAACAATATTTCCACGAGATCGAACTGTTAAATGTTATCCCCGAGACATGTTTGATTTTATTAACGAAATAAGTAAAAACGATCCTGTTTCAGTCTTGCGTGGAAGAAAAAAATCAATTTGATCAGTTTGTGAGACCAAATGGCATTATTTATCGAACAAATCCTCTTCACGAGAAAATGAAAAATCTTGCACTGCAATATACTGATGACACTGATGAATTATTGAGCAACTGTTTTACTGTTCCGTCAGTTGCGGCTCATTTTGCTAGAAAGAAAAATTCGTGGAAACCAACTAGATTTGATTTTCTCAATGACATAGTATCCAGTTGTGTCGAATATGGACACGGCGGACTATGGAATACTAAATACAATCACAGAGATGTTATTTCAGTTGATATGGTCGCGTGTTATCCCGGGAGTTTTCTTGGATACGGAGATTGTTCTGTGTATTTTGAGCGATTCGGTCATCCGACACACGAAATGACGCGAGTATCGATAAATGGACCATTACCGGATTTTGACCTAACTGGATTTGCTCGTATCGAGTCATTCGAAATGTCTAAAGGACTTCATCCAATTTGTTATGTTTGGTTTGGAAAACATTTTTCAGAAAAGATGTGGACACCAATAGTACTATTACGGTATATGTTTGATTGTGCGATATTAATATCGCTGACGATCAGCGAAGCAATTATATCATATCGAAAACAAACCGAGGTTTGGTTACCACATTCGGACGAAACCGATTCAAAAGATCTTGGTAGAAAAATAATTGGCAAATTTACACAAGGAGCAGCATATGATCACAGACGACATTGTACAAGATTGATCATGGACGATGCTAAGTTAGATTTTAAAATCGCTGATACAACGAACAAGAACACGTTTATAAGTCGAGAAACAGTTTTCTTGTCAAATGGAAATAAATTAGGTACAATCGTGAGCTACATGGACGGTGAGTCACCTCAGTATACTCATTTAAGATCATCGATGCTCGCGTATGTTTCAATAAATCTATTATCGATGATAAATAAGGTTTCTACACTCGCTGTCAGAGTTGCTACTGATTCGTTTTATATAAGTAAAAAACATTCAATACTGTTAGAAAAATTAAACATAGGCAATTATGCTTCGTGGGGTTCGTGGAGAATAAAAATGGAATATATGCTCGATTATTCCAAATCCGCTGATGTTGCGGTTAAAGATATTTACTGTAAAAAATATCAAACGTTGACAACTTCGTTGTTACCATCGATATACGATTCAATAACTAGACACAAAACGGTTTATCTAAATGGACCTGGCGGTTCTGGTAAAACCACTCGAGCTATCGAACTATCTCAGAATTTAGATATGATTGTGCTAACACCTACACATAGACTAGCGCGAGAAATGAAACAACGAGGAGTACAATCATGTACTTATCACAGCATTTTTCAATGGAAGGGTGATACAAGGACGTCTTTAAGAATGGGCGAGAAATACATTCCAAGGATTATAATATGAGATGAAATATGCACTGTACCGCTAGAAACACTAAAAACATTTCTTGATTGGTTATTAACAAGAAATACTGCTGTGATAATGTGCGGCGATCACGGTCAACCACCACCTGTAGCTGGACCATCTCCACATGGATGGGTGAAAAATATTGACGTTGATATACCAGGACACTTGACAGAGTCAAGGAAACAGAATCTTGTGTTGAATGATATTATCACAGTTGATGTTGTTGAAGATACTTTACGTGCTGATAAATCCCCGTGGACGCTTGGAAACGCAATAACAATTCATTCATCTCAGGGATTAACTATTACTGATACAGTTGTTTGGATCGTTGATGATCGTATCGAATGGTCGAACTTGGTTTATCTTGCAGTGTCTCGAGTTAGAAAAATATCTCAATTAAGACGAATCGTCATGGACTCGTCAGTGATTAGTGATGACCTCGATCGTCGAGGCCTTGACGAATGTCAAAGCGATATAATAAGAAAAAAATTATCTGGTTATAAACAGTATGATAAAAAAAACAAACGCGATTTTGATCTTGATGTTGATTTTATTAATGCGCTGAAAAAAAACAAAATAATCATTGTGCAAGTTGTAATTATATAATGTTATGGCGGTATCTAAAAAATGATCCAAGACAATTTACCGTAGATAGAAAAAATAACAATCTTGGTCATACACGAGAAAATATCATATTGACCTGTCTTGAATGTGATCGATGTCAGGGTGCCGGCACCCTTGGAGCTAGTTAAGTGATTTGGGTGGTAATTGTGTGTTATCGGGAATTATCTGTAATTGTTCACGTACAAATCCACGTTGAGGAGCAGTTGAATCCAGTCTGTACATTGCGGGTCTACCTGAAGATTTTGTCACGGTGGATATCTTATGTGTGGTAACACTCCTAATAGGATCAGTCGCTCTTTTTTACCGCCTTCAAGTTCACCTAACAATGATATTACCTACTAATGGTGTGCTGAAAGATCACGTTGTTGTATTGGTATATTTTTTTTTTGTAATTGCATTAATAGGTTTCATGTTGGTCGTTCGAGTAATCTCATTATTTAACGCTGCTATCACATTTGGTTATCTTGCCACCCATTCACGAGATCTTTTATCATGAATCAATTCCTTCGCGTACTGATATCCAAATAACCGCTCAGCAAGTGTTCCATTAAATCGTTCAACAATTGCCTGATCACGATGAATTGCAGTATGTCCTCGTCGTATTTTAGTATTATGTTGTTTCATCAACGATGATACTGGACCAAGAAATTCCTTGCCAGGATCAACTTGTAACAGCTGTGGCCATCGCAGACCATCTCGTTGATAAATTCGTTTAAACGCAGAAGCATCTTCAGCAGCTGTTTTAGTCGTTAACGGTTCTGCATCTTTGTATCTACTTGCAACATCAACAACAGTTAGCGCGTATTTGTACGTTTTTTTACGCACAGTATCATGTGGTAAAAACATAATATCAACTTGATGAACTTCGTTAGGAACACTGACACTGAAATGTGCAAATCGAATTTGCTTAGGACGCGGTAGATAAATTTGCCATATTGCCTGTTTGGATAACCACGCTTTAGCAGTAGAATGTTTAACCGCTGCTGCATCAGCGAGTTTACTAATTGCTGCTTTACCCTTCCAGTATCCAATTGGTGAATAATAAATCGATTCCATTATATATTACTAGCCCCTAGTGCTAATTTACCTTTCATCGCGGATCTTACTAACCAATTAGCTAATTTTTCTTTGATATTTTTTATTTTTTATAGCATTTAACGCATGAATTTAACATCTGCAATATAATTTTGTTAATTTTGCTGCAATATCACCTCCGCGTTGCTTTTTTTTTAACGCTGAATTTAAATTTTCTTGTACCACACCGCGTACACTTACCCGTAACCGCTGATCTGTTATTTTTTGTGGTAATAGTTGTTAGTGTATCCGTCGGGGTACGCATCCTGCACTTCACACAATATAAATCCATGGATATTTTATACAGCATGGATATAATTGATTTCTCAGCGACAAGAAAACGAGAACCTGTCAAGCACCATCCTGCGTTACCAAATTCAATTAGAATGATAATAATAGGACCATCTGGAAGTGGAAAGACACAGTTGTTACTCAGTCTTATAATGAGATGGTTAAAGTGGGATAAATTATATTTGGTAGCCCCGTCAGTTGATGATCAACGATGTTATAATGTACTTAAGGATTTTAATGAAAACGCGGAAAACGATGTTATCGAGTTTATAACCGATATTGATGAAGCACCATCAGTTGATTCCATAGACGGATTTATTAATAATTTAGTTGTATACGATGATGTGATGCTGGACAAACAATCAAATCCAGCTAGGATTTTTTCTCGAGATAGACATAAAAATACAGATGTTATTTATGTTACTCAACGATACACACAAATACCAAAAGTGATCAGAGATAACTGTAACATTTTAGTTGTGTTTAATGGAGTTGATACACACACGTTGCGAAATATTCATCAAACCTGGTGCAGCGGTGACATGGATATAATTAAATTCAGAAATTTCTTTTCACGAGCGCAAACTACTCCGCACGGGTTTATAACAATACATTTGCACGATCCTAGAAGAAGATATCGTATTGGACTTGATAAAATATTTGGATAAATTAATAGCAGCAGAGGGGGCGATTACCTCAAGTTGGTTCATTTTTTTTTTTTTGTAATCTCGCGAGTTTTATAATTAACCGAAGTTCTCAAGCAAATGTTCAGCTCGAAAGAAGCCTTATTTCGGATTTTGGACGCTTCCAAAGTCGGTCTGTTCGCCCCCTCTGCTGCTTATGTAGATAGAGTTAATATATCAGAACGTTGGCTATAGAATATATAGCACAGCCGCTTATAAGAGAACCGTATCAGCGCGGCTCTGTAATGGACATCTTCACTGTATGGTCAAAGATTAGGTTAGATAAGGTTTGACTTTTGGGGGTTTTCGGGGGTACAAATTATATTGCTATTATACACACGGATGAAATATCCGCAAAAAATAGTAAAATGTTTGCTTAGAATAACGGTTAATATAGCCATGTTTGTGGTTTCGCAACCCCATTTTTTTCCAGCTTAAGATACGCTATATATGGTGGCCTGTTTATTTGGAAGAACCAAGCGAAGACCTCGGGAAAAACCGCTGACCCACGCCAAGCTACTGACAAGCTTATTCATACACCCACAGTTGACCTCCACGCGGATAGAAATGATATGTGAATGACCTGTAAAGACAAGCACCGTAGACGAATAGGCCACTCGGCCACTAGTAGGGAAGTGGGCCAGTATAGGGTCTATGGGAATTAGCATTAAAAACACCCCTGGGCCACTATAGGGTCTATGTAAATTTAACATGGACAAAACCTCTGGGCCACTATAGGGTCTATGGGAATTAACATGGACAAAAATCTTGGGCTGGTATAGGGTCTATGTAAATTTAACATTAATCACCCTGGGCCTGTATAGGGTCTATGTAAATTTGACATGGACAAAAACCCCTGGGCCTGTATAGGGTCTATGTAAAAGTGAAACGGGGAAGGGTCTCTATTTTTTTTTTTAAAGAAAATAAAAAATGGGGTAGGCAATTGAAAGTCTATCTCTTTTCGAGAGATTGGAGTGGCCCTGAAAAGGACCTTTGGTTTTCCTCTTCTTCTATTTCCTCCACTTCTTCATCCATCCCCTTATCTTTCCTAATAATCCTTTCTTCTTCTTTATATCTGACTCTGGTAACCAGTCAGGATGGCCCAACTCTCTAAACTTGGTCTGTATCTTCATCCAATTCTGATTTTGCCTCTCAAACTCTGTCTGATCCTCTTTGTTTTCCTGATCTTTTCTTTCTTTGCTCCATGTCTCTTTAATCTTCTCTACTTCTTCCTCCATTACTTTTCTCATCAGATCTTCCCCTTTCTTCATCTTGTCCAAACCCCATTTTACATTTCTCCACTCTGTCCAATACAATATCTTTTCTAGGAAGCACCGGACTTGGATGACATGATCCAGTGCTTCCTTCAAACTTCCCACTCTGAAATAAGGTCGGTCAATGAAGCCTCTTGACTTATTGACTTTTTCTTCTATCATCCCTGCGATGATATCTCTGGCTGCCTTTAGTCCTTGAACTTGACTGGTTACCAAGTCTTTCATATCTCCATGCCTCCATTCCTTTTCTATTATTTCCACCACATATTCTACATCCATTATCCAAAAATAGATGTCTCTCAATAGATTAAATAAAGATGATACTTGAGTCATTTTGTCTCAGTTATTCCGTAGAATGGTGTGAACGACGAATACTGTGGGTTCTTATACGAAAAGCGCGGACGTGAAGGAAAACATCCCTTAAGACAAAAGTTATATTACCTAGATCACGACCAAACAACGCGCGGACGTGAAGGAAAACATCCCTACTTTTCTCATTTCATATGATCTACTATCCACATACATGAAGCAGCAATAAACAAACCCCAAATCTACTATCCACACACGCAAAGCATTAAAATGAAACCCAAATCTACTATCCACACAAACCAACTTAAGCGCTTACAAAACCCAATAATCTACTATTCACACAAACGTACGTGAGCGCTTACAAACACAAACACATACAATCACACCAGAAAAGAGTGAGTGTTTATATTCACACTACTCTACATACACACATTGTCAAATAGATTACTATATCTTTTCTAACGGTTTGGGTAGCCCTGAAAAGGGCTGTTTGTTTTGAACTCCAGGGCACCTGGTTAATGATGGCACCTTCCAGGCCTGCCACCACACACACATCTTCTACTCCAGTCTCTTTTTACTTTTTTTGTTGGGAGTGCAGAGGCGGGATAAGTGGCTTTAGAATCCCAATCTTCTGTCTGTGGGATTCTGAAATTTCCTCTCTCCTTTTCTTCCTCTTCTTTTTTTATTCTTTCCTCCTCCTCCTCTTTCATCCTTCCCTCTTCTACTATGGCCTCCGCGGCCAGTTCATTTAGTATGCGCCTGGCATATTCCAGGTGCATCTGGAGTTCAAGAAGTTTGCTTTTTCTGGTATTCATTGTATTGTTAACGAATGAACAGGGTAGCTAGACTGCCAAGCGAGTTTCAATTTATACTAAAAGAGCGGACGTGAAGGAAAACATCCCCTAAAACAAAATTTATCTTACCTAGATCATAACCAAACAACGCGCGGACCTAAAAGAAACACTCACTCACTTTTTTATACCACCCATCACTATTCTAAAAAAATTTATTAAACAAATAATATACTATCCACATACGCAAAGCAATCAAATCAAACCCCAAATCTACTCTCCATGCACATCAAACAGCAAAAAAACATGATCATTATCTACTATCCACACAAACACATACACTCACACCACAAAAGAGTCAGTGTTTATATTCACACTACATTACATACACACATTGGCAAATCGATTGTTATTTCTTTTCTAGAGATTTGGGGTAGCCCTGAAAAGAGCTGTTTTTTTTTTGTTTGCTATGGCAATCTTTTAGTTTCTAAGAATGCGACGTACTCTGACGATAGGTCTGCTTCTTCGGAAAGAGAAGAAGAACTCTTTGTTGTCGATACGACAATCGACAAAGCCTCTGTCAGCTTCAGGTTGCTGCTGCTGTTGCTGTTGCTGTTGCTGCTCTCTCTGCTGTTTCTAAAGTCTGTACTTCTCTGTCCATTCTTCTTTGTCCCTGTTCATTTCTTCTCTGAAGAGCTCTTTTACAGGTCTTCAGTGACTTTTAACATTCTCACATTCTCTGTCTCTTCAGGCTTCGGTATCAGACTGTGTCTGACCCTATGCAAATTCACGTAGGCTTCGTTTAGCTTAGCTAGTTTGGAGCACATCTTCGTAGGAGGATGAGTCGACAATGGATGGTTAGACTGGAGGCTACCCCGGATTTTCAAAGTCAAAGCGCGGACGTGAAAGAAAACATCCCTACACGGTTTTCGAGTCGGAACGTTCAATGAGTGTCATGAGAGAGATATTAAGAAGTCAAAGAGCATGAATAAAAAATTTTTTCTTGACACAACATCAGACATTTGTCGTGTTGAATTTGACTGGGATGATCGTTGTGACATCTATAGCACTCTTCCTTGATCAATTCTTTCATTATATCTGCCAGGACTGTAGCAAAACAGGAGACTAAATGGGCTTCTTGTTCTGGCCATCTTGACTTCATCATGACAACTTCTTCGTCCTGGGATTCTTCTTCTTCTTCCACGGTTTCCTCACATTCCATCTTCAAAGTTTCTCCACTTTGTAAAGAGGGATATCAGTCTTCCATAGCTTCTAATAATCTAGAATGACTTCTCTCAAACTGTTGATTTCTATGGTATTATCGAATTCGGCATACAGGATGACGTTCACCGTGTTATTTACGGGTAAAGGTTCTACAAACTGAAGTTCCACACGAATCTGGCCGGATTTTATAGGGTGGAAATGTCCCTCGTCGCTGCCTTGGTCTGGAGTGAAATCGAAAGCCCAAAAAGAGTAGCCTCCTGCATAATCGTCGTATGTAATGCCATGACTGGTGTTGGTTCCTAACTGTCCGGAAGCTTCGTACAGCGACAAGTAGACAAGTACGATCTCAAGTAATTCTTCTCGGGCTCAAATTTAGGTTCGAAAAGTCAGGTACACAAGGTCTTGCCGTCGCGACTCACTTCGATTTTGGACACTTTGTAATGTTGAAACTCAAAAGGATTTTCATGGTAGACTCCGTTGAAGGCAGAATTCTTGACGATACCAACTATCAAACGCTTGGGTAACTGTCCTTGGAACAGATGATCTTCAATCATCGATCGCTGTCCAGCAGGAATGGTGAACGTTTTCACTTCTACGCGTCGTATCGGATACTTGGCGGTCGTTCTGCTCAACGTCAGACTGACGTCGTTTCCCACTTTAGGTAACACTTCCACACGACGCACGTAGAGTCTGGCTTCTTGAATGATGGTTTTGTAAGTGGCATCATGAGCAGCCATCAAATGGAAAGCGGCACTGCTACGATTCAGTCTCAAGCGGATATCCACCCCGTTCAGCAAATACTTTTCTTGCAACCACATGTCTAGATGCAAGCGATCCATCAGGTCTAAACTACGACTTAGATGAATTTTCGTTCGTCGTTCTACAAATCCCGTTGGATTTGAAGCATCCCCAGCAAGTGTAATGCCGTTGAACTTAGTCGCTTTGTCAGGTTTCCATACCACGCAAGCATCCAGATGAGTGTTCTTGGCTTCTTTTCCGTACGTCAAGAGATTTTCCAGGTACGCTCGGTAAGGGTAAGTATCCATGCTGCTGCTGACCAGTTTGTTATTCAAGTACAAGTCCACTTCGCTGAACAAGGAATGCATGAAATTATTGACGGGAGCTACTACATCATCATTGTTTAGGTTAGCGTTGGGTGGTTCGATCACTTTCAAGTACAAGTAACTGTTATTCAGATCGATGTAATCTTCAGGCTGTCCTTTGATTTCAAACTCGATGGGAGCGGAATCCGTAAAAGAGGAGACGGGATGAAATTCCACCCACTGGGATTCTTGCATAGTCATCATGGTGGGGGGCATGGCAAACAGATCCAGTTCCGACTAGGAACAAACGCAAGACTCTCGGTGCATCATTTTTTTCTCTTTCTCAATAATCGAAAACGTCTAACTCTCGGACGGTTCTTCTTTTCTTTGCCTTTCTAGCTTTAGAAGTGTGAAGTCTGGTGAAAGGGTGTTTTCTTCGTCGTCTCTTTCTGCCTTGTCCCTGCTGAATGCCTGACTCAGCAGCGTGCAGGGCATTTATAGCTGTGTCTCGTCAGCCCAAAATGTCTTTGCCCGTTTGCAGCAAGACATTTTTGCCTGCCCTCATGAAGGCTTCTTTAGGGCTTTGTTTGTCGATGATGACATTTTGGAGAAATTCTTTGCCTTGCGTCAGTGCCGCATCTTTCAAGGCGTGCAATCCGCGTGTCAACATCGGTTTCAACACCGGGGCCACCGAACGAAAGGCCGATTTCAACATATCTCCTAAACCGTGCCCTCGCTGTCGAGCAACCCCTCGATACACTGGATACATGACTTACAACTCGTGAGAGAACCGTTTTCGAAACTGGAGTTTCACCGTGACTTTTACTTTGGTGAATGGAATATTTTGTCCCAGATCTCCTTTTATAGCAATGTTGACCGTGTCCAAATAAGACTTACTGACAGGTAAATAGTGGGGATGTACAAATTCGCGGTGAACGTGGTAAGTGTTTCCACCTTCCTCGTCAGCGTTCGTGGCTGAATCCACTTTGAAAGGAATGACACGCAGTAACGGCACAGAGGTGTGTCCCACCACGTTGTACTAAACCACATCGGAGTACACAAACATCAAATTCAGTCCTTGGTTCAGTTCTACCGGGGCACGAAATAACTTGCTAAAAGACTCGTTGTCATAAATGACTGGTAATTCGTTTTTCTTGATCATGGTCATTCTCATGTCCATGTCTCCGCCCAACATGTCAAACAATTCAGGACAAAATAAAATGGACACGATTTTACTCCCGTCAAATTTCATCAAGAAGCGACGAGCTGCTTTGTGGTATTCCATGGTGACACTTTTTTTGACACTTTCCAAAGCTTTCATAAACACGACATTAAACCTGGAGGCTATGGTGCTCCCCAAATGTTGACCACTAAAATAATAGCCTGGGGGAATGAACAAGTGATAGGTGGTGTACTTTTGATTTTTTATGCTAGGGGTTTTCTTGTCATATTTTCCATGGGTATCCAAGTACAGTTGCATTTGCTCGTCATGAACTTCCACATCAAAAAAGCTTTGATTGGGAAGGACATTGAGGACTTGGGTCGGGTGAATGATTTCTACTAAAGCCACTTCCCAATGGGCTTCGTGATCTAATGGGATGGCCTGAGGTAATTTGGCCGTGTAACAGCACAACGTGTTGTGGGGAAACACCTCCATGGAACTGTCACTGGGTAAGGTTAAGTAAAATTAGTTTTGGTGACTCATAATTCCAGAGTTCTGTGGCTGTCCGAGGGGTTACTGGACGTCAGAGGCGTGTCTCCGCTCAAAATGGGGTTCTGGTTGTTGCTGTTATTGGAGTGGTGACTGACACTGGCACTGGACACAAGGTTCCCGTTGTTCCCGTTCGAAGAGAATTTCAGGGAGGGATTGGGAAGCAGGTAACCGATGCAGCTGCTTAATAAAATGGTCCACAAGTGTTTGTCTCCTTGTTGCAAACTCAGATTGGCGATGGCTGCCCCGATGACACAATACACCACAAAGATTTGGCAGAAAAAGACGATTTGCGTTTTAGGCACACGTTCTCCACACCACACCCACAAGGGTTGTTTTTGCAAATCTCGCAGAGAAGAACTGGGTGAAGGAGTGGTAGCAGTAGTAGCTGTGTCTGTGTGAAAGGGCATGATGGTCACTTCTTCTTTTTATAGTCGATGACTTGCGAAGCGTCGATCCAAGAATCAAAACTGGGTGGATATCCTTTCCAACGTACTTTGACTTCTTTGACAGGTCGTTTGCCCACTTTACGGGTTCTGCGTTCGAGAATGCTTTCGATGTCGTACACGTGGTCTTCTTTTTTGGTGACACGTTGTAACTCGGGCAAATAAAACGTTCCTTTGAGCACTTCTCCGTTCATGTCTTCCAATTTATAGACGGCAGGATGACGACCATGCACTCGTCCAGTGACACGAAACAATTCGGTAGTCCAGTTAGGTAAGTAACCTTTGTCGAAAGTGCGTTTGGTTTTGCCAATGCGTACCCAATCTCCTACGGTCAACACTCCACTTTTCTTGGGGACAGCCCTCGTCGGGGACGTACCAAACAGCCCCTTAAACACCAACACTTCGTTCTCGGGAGTCACCTCTTGCGGGGCACGTCCGATGCTTCGATGGTAAGATTGGTTGTACGCTTGCACCAGGTGCGGTAAGATGTCGATGTACTTCAGAGTCTGGTGATGCGTAAAATATTTCCACATGCGTTCTTTCAAAGTGCGTTGAAAACGTTCCACGATGCTGGCTTTGGTTTCGGGATTCTCGGTGGTAAAAAAATGAATGTCACGTTTCTTTAATTCTTTTTGGAAAGCTTGGTTCAGAAATTCGGTGCCTTTGTCCGTTTGCCATCGAAGAGGGTGACGACCGCTTTGTTTCAACACTCGTTGCAGGGCTCGCACTAACTCGCTGCTCGATTTGGAAGTCAAGGGTACGACCCAGGCAAATTTGGAAAAGACGTCGATGACACAAAACAAATATTTGTAGCCACGATTGTAGCTGGCCAAATGAGAGACATCGGCTAAATCGGCTTGCCATTGATGATCGATGCCTTCCTCTCGGGTGCGATTTCTGGAAAACTTGTGTCGAATGGGTTTGTGTAAAGTGTAGGTAGCTTGTTCTTGTAACCATCGTTGCGCTTGAGGTAAACGGAGACTTTTCAGTCGCGTTTTGGCAGCACGATACAATTTTTGAACTTCTGCATAACCTGCAGGATGGGAGGGATCGTAGTAAATGCTGGCTAACACTTTTTCCATTTTGTGTTTGTGTGTTAGTAAGACACTCACTCTTGGAGGATACTACTCTCTTTCTCTTGGGGTATTTTCTTGGATTGGAATGCTTTGCGTGTGCGACCGGCAATAGGTGTCGAAGAGGAGGAGGATGTCGGAACAGGGCATATCGGTTCTTGTTTCACTTCTGTCTTCACTTCTGTCTTCACTTTCTTTTCCTCTTGTGATGAAGAAGGGGTGGTCATCATCTTTTTAATCCATCCATTTCTGGAGGTAGGTGGTGTTGTTAACTTGCGTACTTTTTCTGGTGGAGTTTGAAACCCTTCTTCTTCTTCTCCTTTTTCTGTCTTGGTCACTGGTAGTGGTGGTGGTGGTACTGGTGATGGTGATGGACTTTTCATCAAGGTCTTAAAATCTTTCAGAGTGGGAAGAGCTGTTTCCTCTGAGGCTTTCTGGTGAAAGAGTTGCAGTCGTTGCAAGAGTTGGCCGTACTTTTGCGATATTTCTGTTTCGGACAAATCTTGGCTATCCATCAAGGACTGCAATTCGTGTTGTAACTGGGACATCTCGCTCAAATTGGGATTGGGAGGTAAATGCGGGGTGCGTTGTTCTTGCCAACGATGGTATTCCATCCATCGTTTGTAAGGCACTAAAGCTAGTTTTCGTCCTTCCATGGGGTTGTCAAGGGTCGATTCTGAGATCTTGGGACTTCAGAGGGCCTTTTTATCTTCCTCCCACCAGTCCTCCCAACATGGTTCCCAAGACTCCTTTCAACAATGGGCCTAACAAGAGGAGTAAAATTCCTCCATGTTGGACCAACATCTTCTTCTTTTGATGAAGGGGTATTTTCTTTTGAACCATTTGACGAAGAACATGACGATGTTTGCCTAAGCATTGTTTCTGGTGTTTGGACAAAGGGATCGTGCCTTTCAAGACGTTCAAACAACATTCGCACACGGTATCGATGACCTCTTTGGAAGCTGATTGAATGAGTTTTTTTCGTAGGGGTGGAGAAGCTTTGGACAGGACAGATAACATGTCCCCATGTTTGACTAAACGAGGAGGCAGTCCTTTCCTTTTCTTTCTTTGGGGTTGTTTAGAAGAGGGATGTTTTCTGGAGGGTGACATCTTTGAGTCTTCAGCACCAAAAAACACTGATACCCTACTTGATCACACACCTTTTTTATGCTGGAACGCGTCGCCACTGATTGTCTTTACGTCGTATCAACTTCAGGACAGGCATGACACGTCGTGCAGGGGTGCGTAACGGACTAAATCGAGCAAGTTCTTGCTTGGACAAGTCCAGTAAACTTTGTAACATGCCCAATCTTTCTTGGACTTTGATTTTGGGAGAAGGTACTTTGTGAGCAGCAGCCACTGCACTAAATTGGAGGGTCCTGCCACTGGGGAAGTTCTTGGGGTCATCAACGGAGAAGTTCTTGGTGTGATCAACGTCTCCAAGTACTCTTCAGTTCTTGGTGTCATCAACGGGGAAGTGGATGAACTTGAGGCTGCCGGAGACGCGGTCACCGCCGTGGCAGGTCGTGGTTTGCGAGTGTAAGGTTGCGTCCTGGCCGAAGTGCCTCTCTTGCGAATAGTTTTCTGTGGACTTTTCTTTTTCTGGGGACTTTTTCTCTGCTTCGTTTTTTTCTGGGGGCTTCTTTTCTTTTTCCGGGGTGGTGTCTGGTAAGAGGAGGGTCCCGCCACTGGAGAAGTTCTTGGAGACACGGGTCTCCTTGGGAACCTGGTCTTTTTCTTCTTCTTGGAGCTTGGTTTGACTTTTTTCTTGGGGAGAACTTTGGGGGCATTAGGATCCCATCTTAAGAGAGAGCGAATGATGACCCCTCCTAGAGTACCGCTCCCTCCAGGTTTCAAAATGATTTGTGTTTTGGTTTGAGTGTCGATGTGGGGATCGGCCAGTTGGGTCAAAGCGACTTTGTTTCGATCGAAAAAGCGTTTGGTTTGATGAGGAATCTGAATGATCCCTTGTAGTAACTGACGTGCTGTCACCGTGAACCATCGTAAGACTTCTTTGAGATTAGCTTCTAAGACACGAGCCCGTATTTGTGGATTTTTTTCTCGACTGATGCCATACAAGGCACGAATCAATTTGGCGGGAAGATGCGACTGAAGGGACGTCATGTTCAAACTGTGTGTGAGACAGACGAAAAGTGTCTGAGGCTTTTATAGATTTTTTTGTGGAGTGAAGTTAAGTCGAGGACGGAGACGTGTACAGGACAGGCCCTCCGTTTTGGCCCCAGTGGTGAAACAAGTGGGTACTAAATCGCAAATCCTCGGGGGTTGTAGGTTTCAAATCGACGAGTGAATAGGCGTGTGGTGTGTGAGTGGCATCGTCGTACGCCTGAGTCAGCCAAGGCGTCCCTAACTGTTTAGATAAGACTTGCACTTGCGATTTATCTCGAGGGCTTTTAAACAAGACCACGTAATACGCATTGAGACTGATGGTGCGATGGCTTTATTTTGTTGAAACAAATTTTGGGTGATGTAAACGACACTGGCATTACGATGATGCCCTTTGCGCGTGAACCACAGTTTAATTTCTTCTTCGTCTTCTCCTAACATGTCGTCGAAAATGACCAAATGGGTTTGACGGGAGTCAGAGACGATGCCGTCGTCTTCTTTAGGAATGCCTTCCACAAACACGATGATCGCCTTGACTTTCTCGCAAGAGGCTGTACGCCGATTGCCACTCTTTGTAACACCACATGATGCGTTGAGGTGGACGATCGATCAAATGATGTTTATGTTCGATCAAGCGTTTGACGAATTCGGTTTTGCCTGAACCGCTAGGTCCAGGAATCAGCATGTTAAAGTAACTTTTTTCCTTGAACAACTCTTGTGCATACTGGGCCACTTCTTGGGTCCAAGCCTCAAAACCCCCCTTTTTCCAGTCACGAACATCTGTCCAGTGGGGGTGTAAGTCACAAGCTACACACACATCGTCATACACGTCTTGGGTAGCTAAAAGTTGACGAATCTTTTTTTCACGTAGAGGTCGAGAATTATCCAGATGAAAACGTAAGGCTTTGAGCAAAAGGAGTCTCTCGTGAACATTTAAAGGCACCACTTTCATGTTGAATGGGGTGGTAAATACTGTTCGTAAAGAGTCCACAAGGAATCGGCTGGCAAGCGAAATCCCAGAAAACAAGTCACTAAGACACACAGTATGCGTCGTTCCAAATTGAACGGATACAGTTCTTGTAATAATTGATGGTAATGATCCACGGTTTGAATATGGTCATTGAGTTCCTTCCACGGAATCTGTTCAATCACATGTGATAAAAGTCGTGGCATGGATTCCTGTTTTTATACTCTTTTTGTTTCGGAAGCAATACACGTACTTTCAAGCCAGAGATCTTCGTTCTCCAGTGGGGAATCTAAATCTTCCATACTGTAACCTAAACTTCAGAGTTTGTTTAGAAGTTTCCTCTTCCTCTAAGTAGATTCCACGTAAAATATGTTGGTAATCCTTTAACTTGTCTTCCTCAATGCGTTGCACTAGGTGAATCTCGAAGTAACCAAAATGATCAACACGTGGATGGAAGTATTGAACAGGGTCTGACCACTGCAACAATTTCTGACGAATCAGTTCTTTAATACCATTCAGGTACCAGTGGTTAAAGATCTGGTGACGTAACGGATGCAACTGTTCTTTACGTTTGACTTGTATTTTGACCAGCTCTCGGTAAAGCACGAATGTTCTCTAGGCAAGCATCCATGAATAGGTCAGTCCGTACAATTCACAATCTTCTTCTAGAGCAAAAGTAATCCACATAGTGAGTAATTTCTGACCACAGCCACTCAGGGTAACGTCCAAGAATCTCATTGAACTCTTTTAATGTAAACGGTTTAGAGTAATATAATAGGATGAATGCACCCTTGACCCAGAGAAATCTAACACACTGGTTGACTTTTTTCACTTTCCTCTGGTGAATTTCTCGGCACGAAAGTTCTACAGTCACCCCTTGAGATTTCACTCAGGCAAACCCCTGCCAAACTTCTTTGTAAATCTTTTCTTGCAGTTCTTTAGGTAATGATTCAATATCGTTTTTGAAATGAAGTTTAAATACTGGTCTCGGTGATGTCCAACATTTGACTCCTAGCCAATCTGGTTTCTTCTTCAACGACATGGTAAGTTACTTCAATGTCTCGGTCCCACTAAGGGTAAGTAATGACAATTCGGTGACCATCGAGCATGTTCTACGTGGGCCGAATCTTGCGGTTCCCAGTGGTGAAGTGACACACCGCAACTGAAGCACTTGACTTTATCCCCTTCGCCCAAGTAGAACAATCCGGCTCTGGCTAATTCTTCGGGGGTTGGTCCTCCCAGATACTTAGGCCATTTTCCTTTGAACGATTGAAGAAGATTTTCAAAGTCGCAGTATTCCGACAAACGCACAGGAAACGAATATTCGTCTTTCACAGGTTCGTTTCGATGAGGGTTGGGTGACATGGACAGGAGTTTGCTCAGGGCTGGATGACATCAGTGGGGGGGGGTAGACGTGAAGGTGAACATCCACCTTTAAAATGAAACCCAGTAAAGTGCCCAAGAGAACGAGTGGCATCGCTTTCGCATCCCTCAGGTTTGGCACACACAGCATCACTTTCCATGATAGGGATTGTGAGAACAAAGTTCCCATGATGCTTTACGGCATCGCTAAGGTCACAACGCACAGCATCGTTCCCATCGCAAGGCTCACAATCGCATTCCACTTCAGAAGCCCCACACTTGAAGTGTACCTGTCTGAACTTGTTTTGTGTTTCTCTAAAAGTATTCATCTTGTTCGCTTGGTCTTGGTAGTCACAATGAACTATCGATCTTGATCATAGCCCCTTTCTATACTAGTCGCAATGCAGTCTCAAGCTTGTACAACGTTCCTTTTTTAGTTTTGGAAGGTACCGTATCTAAGGTGCCGTCATCATTGTACCGTAGTGTCATGGGTGGAAAGACTATAGAAAGGTAAGGGCAGTGCGGAGACCATCGAATATGTTCCAGAATAGCTGAATCTTTATAGATACATAGATCCATTCGTATCTTCAGTCCACAAGCGAAACACTGTACTTCGTATCCCAATCCTGACTCAGGTCCCAAGTAGACAAATCCTGTTCTTGCTAAAACATGCGAAGTAGTTAATCCTTTCCTATCCGTAGGCCATGCTTGAAACGTGTCCAATCGACGGGCAAAATCACAATAGTCAGGCAAGAAAACCGGAAAATGGTAGGGTTTGAACTTGGAGTTCTCATCGGGTTTCTCACTCGATTCTTGCTGTGGCGAAGTCATACTTCTGGTGGGTGGCTATCCTCTTACAGCCAATGTTTTAAACCGACATGTCCATACGGCAAAGTAAAGTGGTTGGGAAGTCGCACTCGCTCCTGGTACACGATTTGATAGACTTTTTCCAAGGGTCGACTGACGATGTGGTGAGTGGGTCAACGTACAATCTTGTTGGGTTGATAGGTGGTCACTTTAAAGTGTTCATCCTCTCCAGATTGCAAGGCTTCTTTCAATACCCCACAGTTCACCACTCGACTGGTACGATAATTCAGAGTCAATCCTTTCACTTTACACGTCGTGTGCACTTCTCCCTGTTTGTCCCGGTATTCGTAGCCGTAATTTTTGGGACCACCACTGACGAAACTTAGAATCTTGTCGTTGGGGTGCTCGTCTGTCCAGGCTCCTAAACGGTCTCTTTCGATGTCAGGGTGATGTTGACTCGGGTGATGGATGTAAATGCAACTGTCCGTGTCAAAGTACAGCACACGTTCCCCTAACAGTTCTAGAGCCTCGTACAATTTTAAGCGAGCATGAGTTGTCACGTAAGCCGCAGTGATGACATTTCCAAAAGGGTCATCTTGTACAAAGTCCAGATCTTCTTCGTAATTCACTAAGATCAAATTTTCGCGAACGACGTCCACGTGTTTCATGAATTTGGTTTTGTCGTGAATCATCTGGAAGTAGCGGGAAGGTTCTCTAAAATATTCCGTCTTGGGTAAACACGGTCGTTGTGCCATTTTACCCCACAAGCAATTTAACATCACTTTGGCAAACGATCGCCTGCCTTCGTTTTTCTCGATGTGATCTAAAGTGATGCCTTCTTGTGCCCAGTATTTCTCTTTGAATGTCTTTTGGTCTTAGGGAGTGTGACACCAGGAAGGATAGCCACTGGCTTCTTGCTTCAGTTTCAAAAAGGCATCCACGTAGTCTGCGAAAATGCCTTTCTGAGTGGGGTCACCCTTGTGGTATTGTTGTATCTTGGGAAAGTGGCAAATTTCGTACACTTCTAACAGTTGGTATCCCATGTCCAGAGCTTTGAACAATTCTACGCTGACCCACGTCCCCGTCAAGGCGCGTTCTTCCTGGGTGTGATGACAAGGCTGATCTTGGTTGCACGTTTCAGCACAAGTACGGCACAAAGGAAACATCATTTTGCCTTGGCAATGGTTCGGTAACACGGGATGGTACGAGTCCGTGGGAGGCAAAACTTTGCACTTGATCAAGCCTTCTTATTGTCGAATGTTTTTCAGGTCGATGTGTTCCGTGAACAATTGTGGGTGCCCTGCAGGAAAGCGACAATATTTGCACACGTAGGGATACAGCGAACACACGTCCAAGTATTTGATTTCTTCTCCTTTCTCTTCGTCGGCTTGGTACAGCAAACAGGTGGCATTGGTCCTTCCTCCGTACAAACTATCCCTCGGGTTCAGGGGGTCCATGAACTGGTAACTTTCCACGAGGCGTTTAAACTCGGGATCGGTTTTCAAACGGTGATCGTACTCGTGTTCCCACATTTCCACCACTTGGTATCCTTCCTGTTCTAATTTTAGGCGTCGCTCACAAGTGGCCTGGTACATGTCTTCCATGGTTCGTTGTAAAAACTGATTTTTAGTGCCGCGGTCAGGGTAACAGACGGGACATCCGTGAAATAAGCAACCATTAAACTCGTACACGATCTTGGGGTTTTCTAAGTCCCATCCATCGACCGAATACGTTCCGATGGTCTTTTCGCCCCTTCCGTTGCGGGCATGCTGAATCCACTTGTCTTCCTTGTCGCACAAGTAATGTAACCAGCGTAGGGCTTTGAACGAGTATTGACGTTTGACATAGTTGGTCGTTTGAGGACTGATGACAGCTACGGTGTTTTTAGGCATGAATCGTTGGCGGTACACTAAGGAACACGCTTTGGCAATGGTGCAAGCTTCTTTCAAAGGATCGACCCCTCCGTGTTGCATGAAGAGTTCTCGAAATTTTCCACAGCAACGCCGTAAAATGTCCACGTCGGAACGACAATACTTTAGCATTTCTTCCTGAAAGTCGAAAGGGTCCGAGGCGTGAGCCTGGTCCCAAGCGTAGAAAGCTTCTCGTTGTTCGGTATGCATGTTATCGGGGTCGTAATAGTGAGCCTCAAGCAAATGGGGTAGAACGACGTGTTGGTTGGCTTCCGCATTGAAAAAGTGAGAAAAGTACCATTTAGCCATTTCTGTCATTCCAAACGTTTTAGGCATTCGACTCAAAGGCATGGCCAAGTAACTCATCGAATCTTTAAACTGCACTTGTCCCACTTGCATGAAAATGATTTTGGCTCCGTTCAAAGTGACTTTAGGACGTTCGGTGCCTTGTTCCGTATAGTACCTCAAAAGAAACTGTCCATCGTATCCGGAGAAATTGTGAGCCATCACCGTGGCATAGCGATGACAATCTCCGTAACGTTCGATGTCCTCTTGGCTCCATGTCTTGTCGATGGGGTCTAAGACCCATCGGGCGAAATCGGCTAGCGTGTTCGGTCCTCGAAAGATTTTTTCACGTCCTCCAGGAATCTTACTGCAGTGAGGGCAATAACTCAAGATTCTTGAATGCACTTTTCGCACGCTCGATGAGCCACGCAGAAATTAGGAATGTGAATACCGGTGTCTTGCATGCATTCGAAATCGAAAAAGATGAAATTGCCTTTCTTCTTGTGTCCATCCTCTTTCTCTGGTTGGAATTGGTATTTTTGCACGTAGCATTGATGTTCCAAGTCCACGATGTGGTGACAAATGTGACATTTTTTCTTTCCTGAACATATGTGTTCCTTGGCATTATTGGTACATATGCCTTGGCCACACGTAGGGCACAATCTCAGCAGTTGACAAGCACATTTCTTCTGTGAACCTTGCGTCTTCAAATGTTGTTGGTAACAGGCAGGGCTGACAAACGTGCGCTGACAAGTTGAACAATGTACTGGTTCTTGCCCTTCGCTCAGACAAGGTGGAGAGGCCAAACATCCTGAGCATTTCGATCCACAATGCTTGTGTTGCTCTCGATTGTTATAGCCATAGTCACATTTCTCACAGTAATATCTGTATCCCAGGAATCCGGTGATAGTGGCAATGGCATCGAAATGGTCATCGTGATGATAGACATGAATGTATTTTCCATCCTTAAAGTCTTTCCCTGGAAACAACAGAGGCCCACGCATTTCTTGAGGGTGCACTTTCAAGGTGTAGCGTGGAGCTAAAATATCTTGCAATGTTTGCATCTCAGGAATGCCACAGGGGGTGTCTGTGGACAGGCCGGCTTGTTGTAACAGGAGTTCTGCTTCACTTCGTTGTTTGGCTCGGTCCGATTGTCGAATGTTCTCCCAGTCTTTTTTCCATTCTACCGTGTCGTTCTTGTTGGCATAGGTTCGTCCCACCACGATAGCCCTGGCTAAACACATCTGGTCTTGAGAATTGTGAATTTGGACGAGGCTACGCTTAATGCTGCGAAGGTCGTTCACCAATAAGACCTTTTTGCGTCCGGTCCCTTGAGGAGGAGAGACGTGGGTCATAAACAGTGTGGCTTTTTCATCGGTGATGTCAAACTGGTCATTGGATTGTTGTACGTGTTGAATTTTGTCCATGACTTTAGAAGGGGTCAATTCTGCAGGGCTGCTAAACTCGATCCAAACAGGGGATTTCAAGCCGTCGTGTTGTATGGAAAGTCTCAAACGATCGTCTTCTTTGGCTTGACATTGTCGCTTGAGTGCGGTGAGCAAAGAATCCCACATCTCGGTGATGAACCCTTTTGCTTTCTCTAATGGTACGTCGGACTTGAAATTTTTAAACTTCACACTGTACGTGTAAGCCGTGGTTCTAAATTTTCTAGAGGAGCGCTTTTCTGTCTCTCGAATGTGATAGTACTTTTCAGGGTTGACTAAGGGTGGTGAACTTTGTTTAGAGGAAGACTCTCTGGGTTTGAATTCTGGTTCACTCATGTCCTCTTCAAAATCACTGGCATGAATTAGTGCCAAGACTTCAGCCCTGGTACGAGGCGATAGATCACGTTTCTGCCTCTTACTTTCTTCTTCTTTCTTCTCAAATGAATTGGATCGTTTCATCTTGAGAGTAAAACGTCAAATGACTAAAGTTTAAACACCATGGGCTACTTTATAGTCATGGCAGACCAGTGTGTATAAAGGGTATGTGTCTTGTCCTTTCATTATTCATTTCACTCTCAAACCGAGCACAACGATGGAAGAGACTACCCAAATCGAACGTTTCATCAGAGCTTTGCGAGGGATCATTAGAAAATTTTCTTCAGACCAACCTTCGGACTACTCTCCTTCGAGATAAAAGTGAAGATACTTGCTATATCTGTCAGAAGAAAGGGCATTGGTCTTCAGAGTGCCCAGACCGTCAAAAAAGAAGAACAGGGGTTAGAAAAGACAAAAGTCAAGATACCTGTTATTATTGTCAAGAAAAAGGACATTGGTCTCCAGATTGCCCAAAAAAAGAAACAAGAAGAGTCAGAAGAAGAGAGGGATTCTTCAGAGGAAGAAAGCAGCCAGGTAAAGAAACAGGAGAAGAAAAGAAGAAGGGAAGAAAGTGAGGAGGAAGAGGAGGAAAAGACTGTGACGGTGAAGAAATTGAAAAAAACAGAGAGACTAAACAATGAGACAGAAGAAGTGTATGAACTTTTTAAAGTGTTATGTTGAGAATTGTGAATTGTGAATTGGATTTTAAATATTTATAAAAGAATAAATTAGGTATAAAAATGTAGGTGTCTTTGAGTTTTGATTTTAAAATAAGAACGTACACTCACACACTCATACACATACTATAGGGTAAAATGGGTTGATTTTTTTTTTTTTTGAGTTTGAATGGATGTTGGCAATTGAAAGTCTATCTCTTTTCGAGAGACGTGAGTGGCCCTGAAAAGGGTCTTTTTTTGGTGTAGGGGTGAGTTTAAGCAATCAACTTTAACTGCCTTAAGCCTTTGCCACGGCCAAGGCCTACTTCTGGACTGCGTACTGTTGATGATGATGATGATGATTTGGTTGAAATCACTAAGGGTGGCACGGTAGGCTTAGTCACAGGGTTGGAGTGTTTAGCTCGGGAAGGTCGTATTCTCTTCGGTCGTAATAAAAAAGTCTGATACATTTGTTTCAGACTTCTTAACTCCGCTAAAATGTCTAAAATACCGTGACCGTTTGATTTTCACACTCTTGTTTCTTCGCTGCTGCTGCTTCTTCTTCTTCTTCTTGTTTTTTTCTTACCTCTTCTTCTTGCTGTTGTTGCTGTAGGAGAAAAGCTTGTTCCGCTTCCTTTTGCTGTTGTATAAATTTCTCCATTTCTTCTTTCTGTCTCTGTCTAAAATTCTCCACGTGCGGTAATGAAGAAGGTGACGAAGGTTCCTGAATAAATTCTTGCGAGGTAAGAAAATCCACAAAATCCCAATTTACCTCTTCTGAAAGTAAGTCCGGATTCCCTTGGGTGGTCTCCACTGCTGGTGCACCCCAATTGATCATTTTCTGAGTTTCCGTCATGTTGAATAACTGTTGCATGAATTGACTGCGCACAGGCGCTAGCGAATCTATACAGACCACATGACGTCACAGACTGCTCTTTTCGGATTGGATGCGGGTTGACTGAATTATGTAACGCGTGTTTGGATTGGTCAATGAACTCAATCCGTTTCAATCCTTCCTCTACCTATAAATAAGCGCAGTTCACTGCATTCATTCACCTGTTCTCGGCGCCTCAAGATGTGGACCGACGTTGAATTTTCCACTCTTGTATCTTCGATGATGTTCAGGACGGACATACCGATGTATGTCCGATCCAAATGGACAGCTAGCCATAGGACCGACACCAGCCTATGGATACGAAGAGTCTATGTGGAGAGGCAAGGATGCCTCAAAAGAGTGTTAATGTATGGTCCTACAGTGAGGCGAAGCTTAAGAAGAAGAAGATGTCACAGATGCCCTTTATGTTAAAGGTGTATTAACATAAACCAAAGGCCCTTTTCAGGGCCACTCCAATCTCTCGAAAAGAGATAGACTTTCAATTGCCTACCCCATTTTTTATTTTTTTTAAAAAAAATAGAGACCCCTCCCTGTTTCACTTTTACATAGACCCTATACAGGCCCAGGGGTTTTTGTCCATGTTAAATTTACATAGACCCTATACAGGCCCAGGGTGATTAATGTTAAATTTACATAGACCCTATACCAGCCCAAGATTTTTGTCCATGTTAATTCCCATAGACCCTATAGTGGCCCAGAGGTTTTGTCCATGTTAAATTTACATAGACCCTATAGTGGCCCAGGGGTGTTTTTAATGCTAATTCCCATAGACCCTATACTGGCCCACTTCACTAATGCCACTCGGGGCCCCCTAGACGAATAGGCCACTCGGAGCAACGACTTTTAATATAAAGCAAAATTGTATTTTTCAATAGTAAGTGAAAATTTCACGTCATGTTTATGGTCTTTGCATCATATGGTCGTTTAAATACTATTTAATCGTTTATTGATATTTGGTGCTTAATTTTCAAAAGAATTAAATTCGATATTATTATGTTTAACTACTTTTTGATTCGCTGTTTTCATCATTCGTCACATTCGTGACTCGGGAGGAACTAACATTGTCTCGTTATTTTGCAACGTAACCTTTGAAATCCCAATGCATCTTGACCAAATACCGTTTAGCTTTCATAAATCTGGTGTAATTTGATAAAATGTTTAGTAATTAAAAGCTGGATCAGTAAACATCATCAATTAATAACAAAAAGCATCCTCGTCGTCCTCGTTTCCACCACGCTTTCACCACCATCATCATCATCTCCGTCATCGTCGTCATCATCAATTGATTTCATGGCTTTACAAATCAATCTTAGATATAGCCGTTAAAAGGTTCCTATTTAGTGCTAACCGAAGATTATCACAGAACGAGAAAAAATTAGTTAACTAATTATTAATTGTAATTAATGTAAGAATGAAATATTCTGGCACAAAATAACACAAATAAATTTTTTAGTTCCTTTTTGTTGTGAAATTTAAGAAATAAAAGGTACTCCCATTTAAAAAAAATGTATGTATTCCGAATCTGGCAAACCTGGTATGGATTCTAAAGCCTGCAAAATACTTGCCATATTTGGCGTAAACAGGCGAGTAGTAAGTAACAAGCATAAATAATTCTGAATAGCGTGTGGAAAAAGGGCAGAAAATTAATAAATTCATTTTCACAATGGTACTTTATTGAGTTTCGTCGATATTTTTAATGATAAAGAAGCTCAGTTGCGTAAATTTGTATTTTCGCATATATAAAGAATGGTTTTAGGGCGCAAAATAAGTCACCAAACCTTGTCCCAGCCGACCAGTACCTGTGTGGTGATACTAAGGTCTCCAGATAAAGCGACTCTCGACCAGTCTTTTACATATTTCTTGTCTTGCCGATTGCTATTTTACACGTCTGAACGAATCTTCTCTGTCGTATCTTTCACAACTGTTTCTGCATTTCATTTATCGCTATTTTGTAGTGTACATGCTGATACATACCCGTTAAAATTTTATTGTTTGAGGCACTGTAACCAAGATATCCGTGTCAAGTGAAAAGACGGGATGGAGGAAAGAACATTTAGATGACCCTCTTTCAAACTGAATTAGGTTTTAAAATTTCCTTTATCATTAACCTGTACATTGATTTGAATGTTTTTTTGCATATCTGTTTAGTTCGATAAGTAGATTATATCTAGCATTTGTTAGTAAGCAATGCAGTTAAGACCCTTTCATAAGTTTCGATATAAAATCAATACAAATCAGCTACCTATCACGTTCCAAAATATATCGAGCTTGGCATGTACACACGCGAAATTGCGTCATTTGTTAGTATGTGGATATATTTACGTACCAAAAACCATAGAAAAACCACAAACACTTTTGCCAACTCAGATAAAACCTCAGCTATTGCAGGAAAATAGCATTGTTTGAATCTTTGTGATGATCAGTTTTTAACTTTTTATATGAAAGCACTCAAAAATACATTTTAATTTCTATATTCGGACTGTTCTTTTTCGTTCAATACCTTTATTTCCTACAGTTTAAATTTTTTAATAGACTTTGACATCGAATCATTATGAACGTATCTGAAAAATGTTCTTCATTGTCATAATGTATGAACATGGTATAGCTTTCAAAAGAACGATAAGTATTACTGTTTTGTTAGAGATCTTCAGTGAAAATGAATAAGATGTGGTTAATAAATAAAAGTAAGATATATAATGCCGTGATAAAAGGGATTCCCCACAAAAAGTAGTTTTGCATCCACGCGTGTCCGAGCGCACACGTAAAAACACACGCAGCACGGTTTGTCGATTAACCCAGTCCCATACAGTAATCTTGTAAACAGAAATATGTCATTCGACTTCTTATTTAAGATGGCTTTGTAAATGACGTTTTATTAATCTGACTCTGTAATAGACTACTGTTATTCCGACTCTGTAATGGACAACCTATTACTCAGACTCTCTAACAGGCAACTTGGTATTCCGACTCTGTAAAATACATATATTGTTACTCCGACTATGCAATAGACATGTTATTATTCGATTTTGTAATAGACATCTCATTAATCCGACTCTGTATTAGACATTTTTTCATACTCCAACTCCATAAT
Source organism: Sinohyriopsis cumingii (assembly GCA_028554795.2). Classification (NCBI taxonomy): domain Eukaryota; kingdom Metazoa; phylum Mollusca; class Bivalvia; order Unionida; family Unionidae; genus Sinohyriopsis; species Sinohyriopsis cumingii. The sequence continues at coordinate 77,453,631 of CM068829.1, read as the reverse complement.
ATACACTTTATTAATCACACTCTGTAAAAGATATCATGTTCCTCTGACTCTGTAAAAGAAATATTGATACTCCGACTCTACAAAAGACATCCGATTCTGTAGTAGATATCTTAATAACCCGAGTCTGTAACAGACATCATACTGCTCAGACTATGTCATGAAATGCTTTGAGTCGTCCAGCACGAGGAGGTGTATATCTTTATCCAGAATAACACGCGATCAAATAGTCATTGTCAAACATACGCTTTTTTGAAAAGTCAACAGGTGTCCAAAATAAATATATTAAGAAATAAATTTTTGGTACTGTGTTATTAAAATAAATTCGAGATAACCCCATAAAAGCAGTGAAGACTTTAGCTCACACTTGCTTACAATTGAAACCGTATTGTCACAATAATTTCATATCTAAGGTTGACAGAACAGATGTCTGTGCACAATGGTCGAATTTATTAGGTTGGGAATATTTCGCACTTATTATATCAAACAGATGAATGGAAAACATATTTCATTAAAGTGGCATGTATTCTTCTTCTTCTTCTCTCTCTCTCTCTCTCTCTCTCTCTCTCTCTCTCTCTCTCTGATTTGGATTTTTAATGTAGCTTTAACAATTTTTAGTCTTATCGGTACGACGTCTGCAGTGAAACGGTTTACAGTGACGTATTTCACTGTGGCATCATGCCGCAGACATGAAGCATCATGTTCCACCCAGCCATATTATCCTGACGCAAGACCAACCACTAACCTCTTAATTCAGATCGCCAAGCGAGTCAGCTGCTAGTACGATTTTTATGTCTTTGGTATGACTCGGCCGGGCATTGGACCCTTAACACCCGCACCCGAGGCAGAGACTCTAACCGCTTAGGCCATCGGAACGGTCTCTTCTTCTTTTTCTCAACAAGAAGAAAACACAATTAGTGTTCAGGTTTACTAAGTGTATGAAAATTAGTTTTAAACGAAATCCCAGGACATCTCTTTCTGTGAATTCATTTTCCCTGTTTCATCCAAAATTGGCAGCCATTGTATTATCAGGGAATATACCACATCTCACTGTTTGCCTGTTTCTTTTATATTTGTTCCTCAAAAAGTAGAATGGTTTGATGTATATCATACGTGACTGTAGAAGAAGCTAAAGTGTCTAAAAAGTTTAACGAAGTTTGTAACTTGTATGCTTATTTTATGGTATGATATGAAAGGGCTTCCGTACATTTTCTACAAAGGATTATTATAAATACGCTATTTACCGATACTGCATAACTAATTTAAATCATGGGTTTTGGTTTTCCATATGTACACATTAAATATTGCTTAGACTGAAGTTATTAGATATGTCTTAAATTTCATGACAAGTGAGGTTCAATGGTGTTTTGGTCAAATTAAAATTTGACGAGTTCTGACTTCAGATTTCTGATTTATATTTCTCGCTGTTAAAAGTTAACCCTGTAACAAACAGATACAGTTACTGGCAAGTAATTTCAACTTGCGAAGGCAAAAAGTGTTGTTTCGTCAGCGCTACTGGAAAACTTGGCAGCAAGAAAAAGAAAATAGAATGCATTGTGAGGCTCAGTAGGGGACAAAAGCTGGTCCAATAAGAAAGTTGCAGTTGAAATTTCATCTGTTGAATTACACAGCGCTGGTTGAAAATTCGATGCCCAATGATGAGTTTTTAGATTGTATCTTCTGAATTACACGGTGGTTGTTGAAATTTTAATGTCATATGTCGAGAGTTTCAATTTAACATGTCGAATCACATTCATTGTGCTGAAAGTTCCATTTCGTATGTTGAGTTTTTAGATTGTATCTGTTGGATTACACAGCTGTGTTTGGACATTTTATTGTGCTTGTCAGAATCATTATTTTTAGATGGTGAAATGATGTCTTGGTGTTAAAAGTAACATTACACAATGTCCACTTCAACAATTCAAAATAATATCGAGTATTACGATAAGTCATTCGTTTATTCAATTATGAAGTGCCATTACATTCCACGCATTTACAGTTTGAAACTTAATATTCACAGGTCGAGAATTACTACGAATTTCTTCGCTAGAGGTCGCTCTCGTGAACTGACCGCGTTATTTTTAAACAAGGAGCTGCTTCTCGTTGCTGTGAAATTCAACAGATGAAATCAAATACTCGTCATATAAAATGGAACTTTCATCACAAACAGTTATAAACAACGTGTGAATTCAAGATTCTCGAAATGTGACACTGAAATTTCATCCACCGCTGTGTAATTCAAAATATACACTATAAAACGTCGACATATGAAATAGAACTTTAAACCACCACTGTATAAAAACATCTAAATTCTCGATCTAGAAAATGGAACTTTAAGGACATGTAATTGGATCTAACACGTGATATTGGATTTCTCGGCGTTTCATAATAATGTAGTGCAAACTTCACAAGTTCCGGTGTTTTTCAAAACTGATCACTTCTCTTTGGGCATCATGGGAATGCGGACTGCAAGCAAGAAGTGCTCAAATGAGATTGTTCAATTTCATGTTTTGCAAAGCACTTGTTAAAAACATTTTATGACGAGTTTGACTTAGTTAAGTTAAGATCAAGGCATACGTTCGACTGACCTTATCAAGTCATGGAAACAAAGCCAAGGAACCAAGTGTTTTGGAACTATTTTGTTACTATTAACATAAACATGTGTGTGCTGAGCTGGTCAGCGTAGGGATAATATCCAAACTTGTATAGAGGATGGACACAAAGCAGAAACCCTTACTTAGCGGCGATAGTACATGTGTAACGTAATATACTATTAGTCCTGCTTCATTACAGGCGAAAGAGTAGCAAAGTCTGAACGCCCTCGTGGGGGAAATACAATATTTCCATTCATCTAACTAAAGATGTTCTATTTATTTCATTATCCAAGGACCCCGGATGGCCGAGTGATCTAAGGTGATCGCCGTTACGGATCAATTACACATCTCACATCTGTCCACGTGAGTTCGATTCTCAGCTCGACTAGCATTACTATCTGAGGAAGCTTGTCAGCAGCTATCCGTCGGTCGGTGGTTCTTCCCTGAGTGTCCCTGTTTCTATTTATTTTACTTATACCAAATATATTTGTATTAGCCGTAATGCATAGCATATCATGTGCTAAAAAATGGCGTTCAACCCAATAAAACCAAACCAAACCATTCATTCTCCAAACTGACAATACAAACAGAAAAGTTTCACTATGATATATTATAACAATTAAGAAAATCTCCAAAATTAAAAAATAGAAATCAGCTGTTTCCAAAAGTAAGCAAAACAATTTCAAATAGTTGTTATGCTCTTTCGAGCGTATCGCGATACAGGAGAATCGATATGATAGTTCGTACTGCCATAAGCATACATATATTACTATTAGGACATAATTTTTTAGTAAAAGTAATAAGATTGAAATTTTCACTAAATGTTATTAAAAGTAATTTTTATTAAATGATATTGGAAGTAACTTTCTACTAATATATTGAGATTAATTTCATTTACTTCTGTATTACAACTATACACTATTTTAAAAAGATTGCGCCCATATGAGCAAGTGCAAAACTCCCTTGCATTATACATTTCTCTTGTATCGAAAAGTCAGCAAAAATTACACTCGGTAAGTTGTGTAAGTTGCTGAACTAACGGATTCCTAACAAATTTTCATTTGGACTGAGTAATCTATAAACTTTACGCGTTTCCTGAAATGAACAAGCTAATGCGGCAGAATTCTTTTCCTGGTGACGTATTCCGACACGGTTGATTCAGTAGAGTAGAGATGGGAGCCTCGTTCTGATTCGAAATGAACGAACACTAGCAGCTTGACGAATGGCCATATTTGGCCGAGGGATACGTTCAAAACTGCGTATAAATCAAGAACAAGCTTGCGCAGAATTAGTTTGTACGTTCGGAATCAGAAAGGGTTTGTCTCTCCTTGCAGGCAAGAATCGTCTGTGTTCGTAAACTTCTTTAAAGAATATGCACTTTTTAATATTTGAGATTGCACCGGTAAAGTTCATAATTTTGCAAAACATTTCTGAGTTCCTTCTATTTTATATTATAATAATAACAATAATAATAATAATAATAATGAGGACTTTGTATAGCGCCTAATCTTTAGAACCTCTAAGCGCTTTACAACATTAGACAACACCTATAAGATAAGAAACATAATAATATTATTACAAACACAAACGATACGAAATTAGAAAAACATTAAAAAACAAAAAAACATGCTGAGAATATTTAAGAAAGGAATCATTATTAGGTCTTTAAGTTTGTTCTTGCTGTCGAAATAATTGAGTTTTGCGCAGAGGTATTTCTTGGATAGTTGACACAAAGGTTGACGAATTAATTGGGATTTGAATTAGGTTATCCAAATTAAAGGTCGAAAAAATTTTAAATTGTTGTGCCGAAATAAGGGAGATAACTGGAAGATAACTGGAATATTATAAATTTCCAGAAAATAATTTGACCTTGAATGTTCATTTGTAAACACTTAAAGCTGACCTAGTTCCCGACCTTAATTCAAAATTCGTAACAGCCACCTGAACAAGTTCTTTTTTATTATTTATTTTTATTGTGGGAATAATAAGGGTGAGATCGAAGCTGTATTGAATACTTAACCCGTAAACTTGTAAATAGTGTAAGTGAAGTAAACAACTTTTTGTAATTTTTATTCTTTGAGTAAAATTATTGGGGTTTTTCAGGGCCATGCTGAGAGTATGTGATGCAAACATGATCACGTGACCCTCATACGGGTACCTATTCTGCGTATCAAAATTACTGTATAACCATTGATTTAGCGAAATAATCTCAGTTGGGTTTCTAAACACTGGGACGTAAAGGAGTTTCTTTTGTTGTGTCATTTTGGGAATTACATTTTAATGTTTATTCGAATTATTTGAATTCAAATGGATTAAATCTTTTTCCTGGAAATATATGTGTGCTTGTACAGAATTCTTAGACAAAGACATTTATTTAAATTTTGTTGGGAAATTCAAACACCGGACTATTGCTTGAGAATAACACAGAACTGTAGATATTCCAAAACCACAACGGTTACAGTATACGTCATCGCTTTCCATCTTGGATTCTTCGTCGGGACTCAAACTTGAATTCCTTAGAACATTTCAGTACTAGAACTTCTAAAATTTAATTAATGGATTATTCTCTTTTTTTGGGGGGGGGGATTTGATTCTTAAAACCGCAAGTTTTTACTTTTTCATTTTTATAGTATTTTTCCAGGAAAATAAATGATTTGTTAAATATTACAAAGCTTGTTGTTTCACTCTTCCTTGTGTTACTGTTTATTCGAGCCTAAACACGTAACATAAGATTATATTCATTCGTATATATGGTAATTATTATTGGAAAAGACGAATTCGCTACCAACTTCATGCTTAGACTTAATGTGGAAACAAAAGATTCTTTCAGTACCCTATTTCAAATTTAGCAAAATACCTTTCTTCAAAATGATTGTTTCAGTAATCGCAACTATTGATTTTATACTCTTTGGCTATCATGAGATTTAACTATATGTATTACATTCTAAACATGCAGAAATTATACGAATGTATGAAGTTGGTAAGCGCGAAGGAAAAGTGTAATCTTATATGTATTTCGTGTATTTTAAATATAAAAGCTTTATAGATGTATCTCTAGAATGTAGATTACATATACATATATATATATATATATATATATATATATATATATATATATATATATATATAAGTTAAATAAAGTTAGTTCGTTCGGAATCAGAAAGAGGCTGTATGTCCTTGCAGTATCCCGTACCTCCGCTTGCCATATTCCCCAACATGTAGCTGTATCTGCACCGTTATATGTTGCACCCTTTATTAAGAGAGCCTGGACTCTTCTCTCTCTCTCTCTCTCTCTCTCTCTCTCTCTCTCCATGGGCAAAGACATTTCTTAACTTATGAGTAATTCCTTCTCATAGCAAGACATGAGAAGAAGGCTATGATACGAACATTGTATCATACATTATCGATAAGCATAACCGCTAAGGTGGCTTAGGAGATTAAAGCGTCCGCCTCTTATGATTGAACTCGCCGGTTTGAACCCCGGCCTTGTCATACCAAATATTTATAAATATGGTATTAGCAGCTGACTCGCTTGGCGCTCAGCATTAAGAGGTTAGTTTTAGGACTGGTCGGTTTGGTGTTAGGACAATGTGACCAGATGGGACATCATGCTACATGTCTGCGGCATGATGCCCCAGTGTTAGACATCACTATAAACTGCCACACTGCAGACATTGTAGCAATATGACTGAAGACTTTTCAAAGCTACATTAAAAATCTAAATCACACAATTACTCGATAAGCATCATTATATCTTTTCGAGCACATCAGTAAGGGAGATAAAGATGGAGAGGTAGTCTCATTTTCTATCACTTTGGTGGAGAAGGGGTATATACAAAATATACATTGAAGCGGTTTATAAAACTATTTCAGTTAAATTGCGCGTGAAATCTTTCGGTCTGATGCTGCTTGAAAAATACCAAATCAGAAAATCTATGTCAGGACTTTTCATCATGATTCATGCATGTATATATATATATATATATATATATATATATATATATATATATATATATATATATATATATATATATATATATATATATATATATATATATATATATATATATATATATATATTAGTTTCCAAGTGGATAAATCCTATCATTAGAAATCATTCAGATGTTTGTCTGAAAACTGTGATATGAGATAAAAGTCACGGACTGTTGTCCTGGTACCTGGTAAGGTGAATATTCCAAAATGATATCGAGTTTACTTGTAAATGTTCGGTACAATCTTTTGCACAGAACGTATAACAAATGTATGGAAAAAACAAAAGTGCGGACACAACTGCAGACAGAAAATTTCACGCAGTGGTTTTTGGTGACAATGCTAAACTATTTAGAATAATAAGAGAATTCAAATGAAGAAAGATTTAGGCAAATATTAAGACTTGATGTGTATCTCATTGCTCCTTCCAAAATTTGAATACAGTGTTCCAGATATTCAAAGTAATTTTTATTTTCAGCCTTAAGTAGCATCTGTAAACTTGCATTTATCTTATATTATTATGTCAATAAGATTGTAGGGTCATGTCCTTATGACGGATGAACCCTTAACGCGTTCAAATTTGTTTAGGCGATTACTTGTATATAACAACCACCTGTGTACATAAGGTCATATTGATTCATAAATCAATACATACTAATATATGACCTAAGTAAAAATACTTGTTCCTAGCGACAACTTTTTTAATTGGTGCCCTGACTTTCTTATTAACTGGTTTGACCGTGCTTGCTTTTAGAGGTGGGTGTTTGAGGAACGTTATTTCTTACTTCTCCTTTAACATGTTATTACTTTGGTGTGTTTTTTTTTTCTCTTCTTCATTCGATATCATTAAAAAAAAATGATACAATTCAAAGTTCGTTTTAGAAGCATTTACGACAAACAGATCAGGAAATATCGAGATTATTGAAAACTGTTCACCAGTTCATCAAATACTGGTAAATTGACATCACCACATCTTTCAGTCATATTTTATGTGTAGCGGTAGACCAGTTGTTTCCTTTAATGGTCTCAGAACCAATTCCTTCCATGGCCATAACATAGACCCTTTTCCACGACCACCGTCACCGACCCTGACTTGTGCTGGTTGATCTTACTCTCCCCTTCATATACGCGTCCAATTTAAATATCGTCTTTCACTACTAGAAAGTGCGCGGTTTGTCCGGTTAAACTGATAACAGTGACGGAGAAGAGGTAAAGACCGCGATGGGGTGCTGTGAATTTGCCAGTGTGCGGGTTGTAGGTTGACTTTGACATTGTCAAACTGTACGACTTGCCTTTCACCGTGCGTGTCATCGTTTGATAATGAACAGTAATATACATAACGATCCCATAATGAATCAAGGAAGATTAGAAAATACATGCATATAATTATGGCGGTGATCCCCCTCCATACTATACAAACTGTCTGACAGGGTTCTGACAAGATTACAAAACTCGCTTTAATTGCAATAGACGAGTCTAAATTATACATTTAAGCATAATTTCTTTTCTCAAGAGTGGATCTGACACGTGTCAACCAAGTAAGAGAAGTCAGTGGCAATTCAGAAATATCTTTTGGTGATCATGGGGCGGGGCCACTTGTTAACAATAGTTTGAATAGGTCAGAGTAGACCCCACCCATTTTTCCTTTTTTCTTCTTTCTCTCAGGAATGATCAAGTGGTTAGAAAAAAACTCTTCACGTGCTGTGAAAGGTCACTTATCTTATGAACATACAAAACAAATGCAGCAGTAGTACATGGTGCAAATATGGGCACATATGGTCGTCAATATGGATAAGGAGAATATCGATTTGTCCTGGTGTTGAAATTTAATGTTAAAAATCTCCCATATTTATTTCAATGTGGGTCACTCTAAGCACGATAGGATGTTCACATTGTCAGAAGGTGTGGGAAAATGGGAATTTATAATGGAGGACACTTTGTGACCCTATGGGAATTCAACTTTGAGGTCACTCATGACATCTATAGATATTTAACATTATGGGTCACTGTGGGATCTAAAATACTTAATAGTAATCCAGCTGAAAATATCACAGTTGTGGTCATGATGAAACCGAAGTTCAGGCATTGTCATGTAGCCATTAGTAAATCCAGAGACTTGGCATAAACTATATTTTATCAAGAGGGCACTTCCTTTACAGATTCAATACTGCATTGAGACAACATGTATGCATCATATATTTATGCGCACACCATTCACTGTAACTCAAATTATGTTTGCGATGTAAATAAATTTGCATTTAATGTAAACATGTTAAAAATTGCTGTAATCGAAGGAACCACCTTATAATAACACTAAATTTAATTTGGAGAAAAAAAAACCGCAACGAAATTTTGCAGAAGCTGAAAGAAGGACCGGAATATTTGTATTCAAGAGGTCGAAACTAAAAGTTATAAAATAAAATACGAAATTAAAAAAATTGCGGTTACTAAGTCACCCCCACCCCACCCCATTATTTATAATAATAATGGCCGTGTCTGAAAGAAAAAGAAAATGAAATTTCTAAACAGAAACGGAATTTATCGGAGATTCAAAGAACAAACAAAAGAAATATTACATATTCAGATTTGGAATGAACTAAAAGTAATATTAAATTTACGAAACTGGCAGAATAATAAGTGGAATGTTTTTTTTTTTTAAATTGTCAACTACTGAAAAGTTACAATTCTTAAAATGAAACGGAATTTAATGAAGACAAAAACAAACCGAAAGATTATATTAAAAGTATCGCCTAGACAAAGAGTAATGCTAAAATTACGAAACTGACGCGAATTTAGCAGAGATAAAATGAAACTGGAATATTTATTAAAATGTCAGTGACCAAAAATTATAATAATATTCTAAAACTGAAGCGAAATTTAGCGGACACTTTAAAAAAAGATCAGTAATAAAATAAAACTTTTTAAAAGCGATTTTAAAATGAAAAATATCCCAAATTGCAAAATTAAAATTTTGTAAACTGAAAACAAATTCTCACGAAAATAGCATAAAATAAAAAATACTTCCAAATTTGAAACAAAAAATACCACCCAAACATCACCCCAGAAAATTACTATATAAGAAAACCAAATGTAAAAAATAAAATACACAAAAGGAAAATGATATATTTAAAAATAATAAACTTAAAATACAAATATTGAAGCAAATTACAAGACAGAAGTTGAAACATAATTATAAAATAAAAAATAAATAAAAAAAAGAAAATATTACAATATTAAAATTTTTTTAAAACATTTATTTAATTTAGGAAAACAAGTATACAAACCGTTACGGACCAGCACTGACTAAAAGTCGTATTGACTAACATATATCTATACTATCCGATGCATATTCTTACTGCACAATATTCAGTCTTATTGACCAACGTGCACACACACACACACACACACACACACACACACACAAACATACACATACATACACTCACACGCACAATAAGTCATTTGCAAGGGGATCTATGGTATATTTAGAGTTAGAATGTCTGACATATATTCACAGTCTCAACGAATTGTTTAAATAAATAAAAATATATACACAAATAAGCGGACGAGGAGAAGAGGGTTATGCTATGGTCAATTAAACACACAATTACAATCCAGCACCCACCTTCAGCATCCAGTAACATCTTACAAACAAAACAGAAAAGGGAAAGCGGAGTTGTATGATGGTTACTAGCACACACAATATCAATTAAAAACTCATTTTCAGAAATAAAGCACCTAATTTTAATTTAACACCAACACATACAAATAAAACAGACTAGGGAAAGGGAGTTATGTGAAGGTTACTAATACACGTAATAACAATCCAACACCTAGCCTTGAAACGAAAATAGAGAAGAGAAAGAGTTTCACTGATACCTACTATGGACTAACACGGACGTAAAATAAAAATAAAAAAAAATAGAAAAATGGAAAATTATTACAAAACACTTTAAATAATTCGAAAATTTAAAAAAATAAAAACTGTTAAAATTGCATGAAAATTTAAACTTAGCAAAAAAGTAAAAATTAAAATATGCAAAAAGTTAATTTTTTTTAGCATATTTAAACAATTATGAGAAAAACCCATAAACTTAACACTTATACTTAAATTGGTGGCCAGTCTTTATTATGTATTGCATTCATTCAGTCTTGTCGTTCGTTGTCGATCCGGTAAAAGAAAAGAAAAAAATATATACATGTGGAAGACTTATCAAAGCTATGTTCTGACTATAGAGGGTGAAACACTTCCTGGTCACAATAGAAGATGTGGAGCTCTGTCACATGTCAAAAAGGCGATAGGTCATATACTGAAAGAGAAAAGATTAAATGGGCAGAGGAAATGACGGCAAAACGGCAAATGGAAGACCAAATACTAAAGTGACAGGATAACACAGGATCCGGAAGCGGAGGGAAATGAGCGTAATTTTAGACTTTCTTCAAAGCGTGCTGGAACACACAAAAATGCTCGAAGACGTGACCATGTTATCGAGCCTGGCGTAGGAGGTGTAGTTGTCATGGAAAGTCAATAATTTCCAAGATTCACGACAACAAACTAACAGCCCAATTCAGAGCAACTCGTATCTCTAGAAACAGAGTCTACTCAGTGACTGCTAAATCTACATGATATATGTTTATCAATGTTTATCTTCAACAATAAAAATTAACCCCACCCAACCTTAATCAGACTGATGCATTCTTCCGTCTTTGGATGTATGATTGTACAGATGTGAGTGATGGTATGTGCAAGTACGGGCACATAATATTCCTCTTGGGTATGCATGGTTGTGAGATGGTATAGTTGTATGAGTGAGGGAACGTACCCTTGATATGATAGGACTGTAAACTGGTCCGTGTGATAATAATCCATAGGCATCTGTCAATAACTATTACATATTCCGTATCTTCGCTTTATTTTTTCGGGTTGTGAAAGGATGAACTTTGCCAAGTGATACTAAATGGTTATCTGTCTGAAAATTCGATGTTAGTCCTCGTTATTTGACCTCTTTATTTTACATCCTACAGTTACACACATGTCAGTTGATGCGATAGTTTTTCAGTAGGTGTGAGTCTGGTCTCTAAGAAGATGTTAGTCAGTACATGGGCGTTGATCAGTAATTGTGGGTTACTGCACTTTGACAGAGCCAAATGTTAACTTCCATAACTGGCACGCCATTCCAACATGTTAACCATTTGGACATTTTTAGTGTTACCATTCCATTGGTCCCAGAGTGCCAACCTTAAAATAATCTTTTGGACCTTTATAACATTACATTTCCGATTGTACTCATAGTGCCACGCAATGTTAATCCTATGGATATTTTTAACATTAAATTCCCCTTCTGAGCAGGACGTCCCAAAATTGCTAATCCCATAGATGCTTTTAACATTACATCTACCCTTGTACCCACTAATGTTAATCCCATGGATTTTACCAACAGTAAATTCCCCATGTATTTTAAAATGGAGGCACTATGTTAAATTCCCCTTGGTCCCAGAGTGCCATACTAATTTTAATCCTTTTGGACATTTGTAACATTACATTTCCTTTTGTACCCATGTTACCCGGAATGTTAATCCCATGGACATTTTCAGCCTTAAATTCCCCTTGTGTTCCGAATGTCTTAGAATTGTTAAACCTATAGATGTTTTTAACATTACATTTACCCTTGTACCCACTAACCTTAATCCCATAGATGTTTTAACATTATATTACTCATGTATCCAGAGGGCCATGTTTTAAAATGGGGTTGTAATATTAAATTTCCCTTATACTAAGCGTGCCCTTTACTGAACCCAGAGCGGCCTCCATAACTACTTATGAATAACCCCAAAACAATTATTTATTAGTAGTTTTATCCGGACCATTACAATGTGATGAAATCTTGCTCTGACAAATCCATTTTCTACAAAAACAATATTATCTATGTTCATGAAGATTGTACCATTTTTGTGAAGAATTTGCATCAACATGTAAGAGTACTATTTATCTTCATTAAACCTTGATTAGAAACTTTTCTACATAAAGTTTAATCAAAACTAATGTAATTTTTGCGTGGAAAAGTGACATTCTTCCTGGTTACACATTTTAGAAATAAATATGAACTTTTGTCATGAAAGAAGTGCACTTTTCGTAAAGAATTATACTTTTATCATCGAAAATGTGCCTTTATATGTCCGTGTATGGCTTTCATGAAAAAAGGAACTATATTAACTTTTATTCATTAAACAATCGGATTTTCATGAAAATTGATAATCTTTACAAATGATTTAACTTTCTTCCTGAAAATATATACCATTAAAAGTCAATGCAAGCCGTTCACAACAATTAAAAGTTGTATTTTCTTAATGAAGAATGTGACTTTCGCCATCAGTGAATCGCTCTGGTGGCCAAAGTTATTTTGGCGCTCAGCATTAAGAGGTTAGTGCTAGGACTGGTCGGCCAGGTGTCAGGATAATGTGACTCGGTGAGACATGATGCCCTCCCCCTTCAGTGCAACACACACACACACACACACACAATTTCGAACAGCTGCGTGCAAGCTGACGCTATAACCACTAGACCACCGCGAAGGTCGATTCGAAACAGTATCATTTACTGGGGAGCAAGATGTAGAGCAAAAACAACCTCAGTTGCGTCTCACATATCAGAATTACGGACCGGTTACGTGGGCCATTATCTCATACCCTACCCCAAAATAAAAAAACTGCACAAAGTCATGCCAGTCATGTTCCTTCATGACGGGACTCGGCAATATAACTGAGACTGATCGCAAATGACTACAATCACAACTGATCATAAAGCATCAGCCACCAAAATAAAAAACAAAAAAAACGAACTTGTCCAGCTTCATGACTTGGCTTTGTGCCACTAGTGACTTCATGCAAATGATGTCCAGCTTTGTGCCTCGGTACCCAAGAACCCGTTCATACAACAGTCTAAGCCGCATAGTCCTACTAGGCACTTCCTACAGATAACGTCCAGTCTGTACAGCATTCTCATGGATCAGTGTAACCCGCACAGTACCTCTAGACACTTCCAGCATACAATGTCCACCTTGGTTCCTCGGTTTCTAAGAAATGTCTCTTCACTTGTCTTCAAGTCTTTGCCACCCAGAGAGAACCTCTACTTAGGAACACCATGGAAGTAACGGATCTAACTCATAACGTGTTGTAGGTGTAGTGAGTCGCTAACCTCAACATTCTTCAACCAGCTACTTTGCAGGTAGCACAAGGGACATCAGCTTCATTACCTTAATCCAAACATGACGAACAGTGATTCTTAAGTTCCCTTGTCATTATTAGATTTTACTATGATGAGTGGAACTCAGCCTTTCAAGGTTGGACCGAAGAAGTTTTCTACCCACTCCCATCAAAATGCTCTCATCATTCCTCTAGATTGTCTGCCTGGTCTACAATGCCGATATCAGGTGACCATTGACTAGGGAATAAATAAATACTTTCAACTGTTTCCAAAATCTGACAAAGTTACTGACGTTTTGGGCTGGTTACATCGTCTCCTAAGGTATTATGATTGGGTAACGTGTTTGAAGAAGAAAGGCATGTTCTGAACCTTTACCTGAAGACTTAATGATATGCAAATATGCCCCACCCCAACCACAAATAAAACCTTGCTCCATCACTGCTTGAGAATTTGAGATCATTTAAGGTGCAGAAAAGGAACAGAAAGGTAACTATTCCCTGAGGCTATTTACTTAATTTTCTATTACCCATAGAAGCAGTTTCAAAAGATGAAATTGAGTATTTTGACAAACGGGATATTTTCCCAATCTTATTTTAATAAAAAATAAATTAAGTGAAAAAGTAGAAAGTTAAATCCCTGCTGTAGATATTGCCTTATTTTTTTTTAACAACTTGTGCTTGAAAATAAATCTGCAACACGAAATCAAATGTTCTTAAAATGATCCCCAAATCTGAGTTGCTTCTTTTTAAAATGAAAAAAATTAATAAAGTGAACAACTATTCAAATAAAAGCTACATCATTTGATTTTTACTGCCTGTGTAATATACCAGTCTAAGTTTCATTCTTTTATTACAGATACAACAGAAGCCAACCAAATGCAAGATCATCTCATTAATATTAGTGTATTTCATTCATCATCTAAACTGTACGAGATCTTGATGTCTGCAAACCCTTATTTCACATTTGATCAAAAATAGATCAGAAAGGTGGTTTCCAGATTTGTAACAAGCTCAGCTATATCATACTGAAAATCATTCCATCATATATGCATGTTTCTCAATCACTATCAAACTTATTTAAGATTTTGATGGCATAAGCCCATATTCAAAATTAGATAAGACAGATAACCTCCTTAATGGTTACAAGCAATTGTACATCCATGTTGGATGACACTTGACCAGTGATGCATGAAGAGTGTAGGTCCATACCATAAGCTTCACTTGGTTTTCAGGCTTGGTGGGGAACAAAAAAAAAAACCACTGAACAAAAAGGTGTTTTACATAAACTTTGTGACCACATGCCCCTTAAAACAAGAACCCAGGATCAGGATTAGTACTGAGAACTGTATCATGTGACAATGTTATATTCCAAATATAAACTGTATTGGATAAAGAGATGTGGAAAAATAAGTCTTCAGTATCTGTCTTGATCTCATGGCCCTAAACAGGAACAGAACATATATGTAGGAGTGGTCAAGTACTTAGAGTAGGGCAGTATGTGAAGATTCTAAAGTAATTTGTCTACTTTTGGAATACTGAAATATAATGCTGAAAAAAGATTTAACAAAAGCTGTCCACAGATACATCAATGGAAATAAACTTACACATGAACTACAGAAAAAAGCCAGTCATTGTGCAAGAGTGAAAATATTGGCCCTTGGGGGAATTCAGTTTTATGTTCAACACAATATAATGAAGGATTTTTTCAATCTCACATTTATTTGCCAAGCAAACTTGACAAATTTCAAGATTAGATGGTGCTTGTACTTTGCTGCTGAATT
Source organism: Sinohyriopsis cumingii (assembly GCA_028554795.2). Taxonomy (NCBI): domain Eukaryota; kingdom Metazoa; phylum Mollusca; class Bivalvia; order Unionida; family Unionidae; genus Sinohyriopsis; species Sinohyriopsis cumingii. Next base: position 77,438,066 of record CM068829.1, on the reverse strand, counting down.
TGCATGCCAACAGATATACTGAAATAATAATGATAATATAATAATAACTAAAATGATCGTAATATAAAGTTCTACTTCATGATGCTACAGCCTAAGGGACATAACCCTGGGGCAACAGTGGTATAGGGAGAATGGGAAGTATAGGATCATATTTTATCCCAACTATTCATTGAATGGAGTGAGGGGTGATTTGAGTATTAGATGAGAAAATTTATCCCAACTATTCAGTGAATAGAGTGAGGGGTGATTTGAGTATTAGATGAGAAAATAAACCAGAAGGTATCTTACATCACAACTCTGTTAACATAACCCAGGGAACAACTGACACACACACACACACACACACACATGCACGCACGCATGCGCACACACACACACACACACACACACACATTGTACACCTCTGTGGACAAAATTTAGTGAATGTATGAAAAGGAAAGTAGTTATTGGTTATAATAATAGTCTTCATTTTTCATTACGCCTTCCAAGATGGAACAGTCCCTCTACAATTTGTGTAAACTAAAATTTATTCAGTTTTGAAGAAATACTGAGAAAGTATATGTTCTCAATGATGACAAGAATATCTAATAGTAAGAACTGTATATTGAAATCTGTGGAACAATGACACTGGCCTAAATGTCTTACATAATTTCATTCTTAACAGTGCCAGACACAGTTCATTACTGTAGATGTGTCTGTATATTTGTACATACAATATCTATGATCTTTTATGTTTAAAATACTTTTATTATATATATATATATATATATATATATATATATATATATATATATATATATATATATATATATATATATATATATATATATAATAATTTAGATGTATAGAGTATGCAGTCTGAAATAAATAATTCTTTTCTTCTTATCTTATAGCATAAAAAAGGAACTTAGGATCGTACAATATTCCAAATATATAAAGAATTAGATCAAAAGTTCATTAAAACACAATGGTATTAAAACTGTAACAAAATGGAGTCCTAAATATTGACCTCATGGCCCCACCCAGGGACTTGACCCAAGGGTAGGGCTAGTAAAATCCATATAGTTAGTGTTTGATTATAACAACAATAATAATAATAATAATAATAATGAAAAACTAGAGCATTTATATAATAGTTCAGATATTAAAGGAGACCAGAAACCAATGGAAATATAGAATAATAATAAAAGTACTATAGCAGAAAACCTTATTCTGAAGTATCATTTGCGACCGTAATGCCAATATTTAAATATTGGCCTATCTTCTAGGAGCTGAATTTCCGTGACCTCGTATGCAAAATTTCCGCGCCTATTCGGTTACTTTCGGGATGTGACGTCATAGTAGCGACTCCAGCAGCCCAAGTGGGAGTTGCCAGAGTAAAAGACAATACCGTTTTGCATTGCTTACGGGTGTAATGGAACATTAAGAAAAACCTGTGGACATATTTTTTTTTTCTTTTCCGAAAGATAAAGGCATCATGAAAGAATAGGTGCATTATTACAAACGAGTCGATTTCAAAGCAACACCATACAGCACTATGTGCTCGTTACATTTCTCAAAGGAATGTTACGAGAGGGATCATGAAAAAATAGCAGCTCAAAGATACGTAAATGCTAGGCCTAGACTAAAAGTTGGTGCTGTTCCAGACATACCTTTGGACATTTTAAATCCTGGGAAAAGAGTTAAACGTGTGAGTTATGAAAATAGGCAGAAGGACGAGTAAGTGACCACAAAATGCAACAATCAATCCACATATCTTTTATCTAAAACAGCGGTGCTAAAAACAAATCTGATAGCCCGACACCCTGGGCCCCTTCTGGTTTTAGTTCTGGCCCATCCTGTATTCAAAGTGAGGTGCCCGTCAGGCTTGTCAAAACAAAAATTGTTTGCCTGAGGAAACTTTGATCGCGCTGGTGAAATGAGTAAATGTATTTTCAAGATGTTGACATACATGCCTTAACACGGCACAATCTAATTCAAATCACCACTGTCCTAGGTGATATTTAGATTTGATTTTAATCAAATGGAAGCTTTGCTAAAAATAAGATTCTAAACCTGTCGTGTTTCGAGAAAACACAATTTTCAGTAATCTTATAAAAAATAATTTTAAAAAAAAATGCATTGTATACATGTAGTTTGCATAAATGGTAATCTGTATTAATTGGAACTGATACAAAACTATTCCTTGGGCAGTTTAAAAAGCAGCGATTAAAAAAAAGGTCAAAGTTTCACATTAACTGTCTGACAATAGAACGGGGGGGGGGGAGCTATTGACCCCCCCCCGCCCCAATGTGTGACCGCCCATTTGACGTGCCTTTTCTCGCTGTGATATGCCTTATTATTCCCCCATGACAAGCCCCTTTTGCATATTCTGGTCAGTTCTGGCTAAATTGCAAAATAGCTAAAGTTTTGATTTAAGTACGCAAACAATACAGCCGGTGTGACTAATGAACATACTCCTTATCCTTGCATTGATCTTGTGATCGGACATACTTCAAAGAAACCATGTTCGACAGTGTGTGTATGTGTAAGCATCAGCAATCAGCAATACCAAATAAACGATGCCTATTTTGTTGTTACTTACAATGCCATGGACTTCATTTTAACAGTTCAAATTTGCAGTCACAAGTTACCGTACATGTGGCAACTGTTTTTCTCAGTTTTATGCCCCACCTTTTTTCCTTAGGTTTAAGTCTTAATGCATGTAACACTGTTTGCTGAATAAAATATTTAATCAGAATTAGTTCTTTAGGGCCACATATACTGCATGGTATATTTTGTTTTATTCCTTGTAATTTAATCATGGTAATTAAACTTTTCATATACGGTAGAGGAATGTCAGGTGTTAACTGGCCGAGTTTCTTTGGCGGAAATGGAGATGCGATTTTGTTTGCAGAGAAAATTTCAACGTGATCATTCATTTAAGCTAAATGGTGACAATTTTATTCTTTTAATTATTTTTTTTACTATAGTACTGTTGTAGTTGTTTAAAAAATCTGAAATTTACTTGAATAATGTTTAATCTTCACGTTCTATTTACTGAAGAAGAAAAAAAGAAGAAAAAACTGTTGTATGATATAAATTATTTCGTCCAGTGCCGGGTTTAGACGTGTGTGCATGTGATTTGAATTTTTAATGTAGCTTTAACAATTTTTCAGTCATATCGCTACGATGTCAGCAGTGTGGCAGTTTAGACTGTGGATTGCATACGTTATATTTAAAAATGGTTTGGGGTTGGGTTTTTTTCTTCTGACAAATGAAAATTGACAGACATAATGTAATAATCGGGACTTCGTTGCGCAAAATTGAGAGATATTACGAGATCGGGATGTAAATGAGGAAATACCCCCAAAATCGGGAGGTTTTTCTCCTGGCTTGAGAGTTGACAGGTATGAACTGTCCGGGCTTGTGGAATTTCATTCAGGACTTTAGTTTATTTAAATCACCAGCCCAGGCCTGTGCCTAACAAATTTCTTTTAGCACTTACCAGTACAGTACATAAACTATTATATCAGACTGCAGATTCAACTTTTGAATGTGCAACCCAAATGTGGTCTCCTGTCTGCCTCACTCACCAATGTTTATGTTTGTATTCGAGGACTGGCTAGTATAGCATCACGGTACCACGTGATCTGTCGTTTCATCAAAACTCGGAAAAACTCGGCAATTTACGGAATCGTGGTATCTTCCACGCAATATAATCACTACCCGCTTACGATATTTAATTTATAAACATTGCAGTCGAATTAAAATCTGTAGAGAATTACATACGTAAAAGGAAAATTTTGATTTCTAGTCTCCTTTAAGTTTATGAAATGAAGAATCAGGTCAAGGATTACTGAGATAAAAGTGCTGGGGAAAAAATTTCAATAAAGATACTCACTGACTCCCCCCCACCCACTCATAACATAGAGGCATACAAAATTAGATTAAAATGAAACTGTGTTAAAATCATATACATGTAAATATATACAACATATTGTCTTTAAAAAAATTTTTTAATATAGAATGTAGAACTGGCTGAAGCTGCATGGCCATTTTATTTACAAGCAATACAGTTTACAAGCTAACAGAATGGAATCAACCGGCCATCTTGTAGAATGCTAGGATCAGCTTTAAAAACAAAATTAAAGAAATTATTTGAAAGCAGCATTAATTTAGCTGAAATCTTGTAGCATGTATGGGATCTTAATCAAGCCTGAAGAAAAGTTACAGAGTGCATTGTAATTAGTCAATTAAAATTTTTTATTTAATTAGAATAAGATCTTACAAAAATTGTCTCTGTATGCTGTGCTGCAAATATGTAAATGAAGCAAGTTCAATTATCTGATTTTATCAGCTAGAAATGTTTGGTATAGCCTAGAATAAAAGTTACTAGTTTGGTATACCCTGGAACAAAAGTTAATAGTTTGGTATACCCTGGAACAAAAGTTACTAGTTTGGTATACCCTGGAACAAAAGTTAATAGTTTGGTATACCCTGGAACAAAAGTTACTAGTTTGGTATACCATGGAACAAAAGTTACTAATTTGGTATACCCTGGAACAAAAGTTACTAGCTTGGTATAGCCTAGAACAAAGTTACTAAGTAAAGTTGCTTTTATACTTTTATTTATTCTTGTTTACAATCAAAGAATTTTTATTTTTAAATTTGTCAATTGCTTCGTTTTATTTTAGCACCTTGTGTTCTTCCTTTGTTTAACCTGATAGGTATGTAATCCTTCAAGTTGAGAACCTGGTGTGGCCTTTATGGCAGAATTAAAAAATATGATTTTGGGCTGAATTATTGAACTAATAGGAAAGATAATGTACATTTTTATTAGATTATAACTACTGTATTCTATGTAATACACACACTGTGAACTATAACTACTGTATTCTATGTAATACACACACTGTGAACTATAGCTACTGTATTCTATGTAATACACATACTGTGAACTGTAGCTACTGTATTCCATGTAATACACACACTGTTAACAATAACTACTGTATTCCATGCAATATACACAGTGAACTATAACAAATATATTCCATGTAATACACACACTGTGAACTATAACTACTGTATTCCATGCAATATACACAGTGAACTATAACAAATATATTCCATGTAATACACACACTGTAAACTATAACTAATGTATCCCATGAATACATACATTGTGAACAATAACTACTGTATTTCATTTATTACACACACTGTGAACTATAACTACTGTAGTCCATGTAATACATACATTGGGAACAATAACTACTGTATTTCATGTATTACACCCACTGTGAACTATAACTACTGTATTCCATGTATTACACATGCTGTGAACTATAACTACTGTATTTCATGTATTACACCCACTGTGAACTATAACTACTGTATTCCATGCAATACACACAGTGAACTATAACAAATATATTCCATGTAATACACACACTGTGAACTATAACTACTGTATTCCATGTAATACATACATTGTGAACAATAACTACTGTATTTCATGTATTACACTCACTGAACTATAACTACTGTATTCCATGTACTACACACACTGTGAACAATAACTACTGTATTTCATGTATTACACTCACTGAACTATAACTACTGTATTCCATGTATTACACCCACTGTGAACTATAACTACTGTATTCCATGTACTACACACACTGTGAACTATAACTACTGTATTCCATGTAATACACACACTCTGAACTATAACCTCTGTAGTCCATGTAATACACACACTGTGAACTATAACTACACTATTCTATGTAATACACACACTGTAAACTTTACTGTATTCTATGTAATACACACACTGTGAACTATAACTACTGTATTCTATGTAATACACACACTCTGAACTATAACCTCTGTATATGCATGTAATACACACAGTGAACTAAAAACATATTGTAGGAAAATTAAATGAAATTAAAGATCATAATATGTACACATAGATGATGTCATAAACAGTGTCCCACCTAGTGTATGTAAATAAAATAGAAGTTAACTCCCTTTCTTTATGTGAGGAACTCTCCACCTTAGACAGTCATGTATAATATTTTCACAGCCAATAAAACACAGGTAAGATCAATTTTTAGACTGATTTAACAAAGCTAAATCATACAATACATTAGGCATGCAAGGCTGTATGCTCTGCAGAAATCAAGTTGTTTTAGGCTGATTTTAGTTGCCGCCACTTTCCTTCAATGAAACATGATAGGATTGAACAAACTTAACCCAGAAATGACTAAATGTATATGGAGTTTGACCAAAACCATTAAGGCATGTGCAAGTATTAAGTTGAATACAGAACTTGCAACCTGATATCTGAAATATAATACAATAATTATATATATATATATATAAATTGATACATAAATTGTTCATGTTGATAAGGGTTAATATTTGAGTTTAATGTAGACTTCATTTTATTCATAAATACATAAGTGAATTGAGAGATTCATGTAAAGCATGCTTAATGCAATGGGAATATCAATTTTAAAGATTCAGTTTTTTTACCCTAGCAAATCTGCATTGTCAAGAAAATCAGTTTTGACCTTCCAGATTGTTATGTTTAACTATGATGTAACGTTCAGTATGAGGTCATCTGTTTATATTAGATCTGAAGCATATGATCACAACCAAACACGATCCATGGTCAAAATTGATCTAACCTAAAACTCAATCTTCAAAGCATTATAAGAGCTTGCTATGCTTGTAGGGGATAATTTATTATTTTGTATCTCGCTCTTCATTTAAGGGATAATTCATTATTTGAGGAATTGAGGAAGATAATCATTCTTTTCCCAGTGAGGATTGCATTAATGGTGGTTTTACTCAACTCACTGAGTTAATAATGGCTTTACTCATAAAAATTGAGTCTGTGGTGGTTTTACTCAACAGAGGTAATAGTGACTTTGCTCATCGAAACTGAGTCTATGGTGGTTTTACTAATGCAAATAGAGTTAATAGTGGTTTTACTCACAGAAATTGAGCCAGTGTGGTCATACTAAAGCAAATTGAGGATCTTAGCAGTGAATCAGCAGAGCCAGTGAAAGAAATAATCTGGGGAGGGATGAAGTCACATTTAAATCCTCAAATACAAGACTGATATCACAATTTAACATATTTAGAAAATTGTGTGCAGATTTAAAGTAAATATTCATTACATGTAGTTTCATATCAACAAGGTGCCAGAGTTTCTGGTAGTATAATATAGATTTGGTTGCTGCAAATTCTGAAGTTCAGTCAATCAGATAAAACCTGAATGTACAGGATATTACAAGAATGCTCATTTAACAAAAAACAACAGGATGCCTGAGAATCAATATGCCTTTGCCTTAAATGATGGCATGTTGTATAGAGAAAAAAAGGCAAAGGAATCCTGGACAGAAGACAGTGCTGCAAAATCGAAGACAGCCTGAGTAGAAATGACAGCTAAATGGCATATCAACTGGTGAAAGATCTCACAACCCATAAACAAGGGAAATCTGTGAACACCATCTAAGACAAATCAGGAAAATGCCTCACAGAAGATCAAGAAATCCTCAAACAATGGACAGAATATTGCTCAGAATTGTACAATCATAAGAAGTAGAAATGGCAGTTAGGTCACGAAAGAAAGGAAAGTCATCTGGCATTGACAACATACCAACAGAGCTCATTCAAGCAGGAGTAGAAGAGATAGTCACAGTCCTGACAACAATCTGTAACAAGATATGGCAGACAGAAGAATGGCCCACCACATGGATTCAGTCCATGGTCATCATGCTCCCCAAGAAAGGAAACCTACAGCTATGCCAAAACTACAGAAACATCAGTCTGATCAGCCACCCGAGCAAAGTCTCGCTGAAGATAATTCTCAACATACTAAAGCCTCAAGTAGAAACAATTATTGCTGAATAGCAGACAGGCTTCCAAGCAGGAAGGAGCACCACAGAAAAAATCTTCAATCTCAGACTCCTTTTTGAAAAATACCTTCAGCATCAGCGGAATCTTTACCATGTTTTTATTGATTTCATAAAGGACTTTGATAGGGTATGGCATGTGACCTTATGGGTATCTATGAGGAAGTACAACGTCAGATCAAACCTGGTGCACCAAAAAAAAAACTGATGACAAACAACACCAATGGCATCAGTGCAGAAAAAAGGTCAGTGGACAGAAGCTAGAAAGAGTCACAAGCTTCAAGTACATGGGATTAGTTATCACAGATGAGGGCTCCAAACCAGAACTACTTTGCAGGATTGCCCAGACAACAGCAGCAATAACAAGGTTGAGACCAATTTTGAAAGATACCAACATTGCTTTTGGTTCCAAAATAAGGCAGATGAACTCGATTCTGATATCCATCTTTCTGTATGAAACATGGATGCTCACATCAGATCTACAAAGAAGGATTCAAACCTTCAAAATGAGATGCTACCGCAAGATCTTGGGAATCTTTTACATTTACCATGTAACCAACAAAGAAATCACAACATTATTCAGTGAGATATTGGATCCTATGAAGACCTCTTTACCACTGTAAAAAAGTGTAAACTGAAGTGGTATGGTCATGTCTCAAGATCATCTGGACTGGCAAAAACAATCTTGCTAGGCACAGTGCGAGGGTGTAGAAGAGGAGGCAGACAGAAAAAGAGGTGGGAAGACAACATTAAGGAGTGGACAGGCGTGGGATTTGGAGATTCCCAAAGGGAAGTAGAGAACAGGGAAAGATGGACAGAATTGGTTGTAAAGTCAACTGTGGTGCCCCAACGACCTCTTGAATAAGGGCTTGATGATGATGACGATGATGATGATGATAATATAAAAAAAATTATGACATGGGTAATTTTAATCTAATAACACAGCAATCATATGATAAATATAAGCTCATGATTCATTTGTATCAAACAAAATCATAAACCTTTAATATTTGCTTGTAAATTAAATAATTTAGTAGAAAGAATCCATCAAAAAAAACTAAAGCTCTACTGGCCAAAAAGAATTTCCAGGATAAGACCTTTTATTCCTTTTAACTGCAGAGTGCTGAAAATATTTCTGATATTCTTGAGCCATAAAAATAATTTCAAGATAGCTGCCCTAGTGACCTCACTGGATGCAAGATTTAAACCATTTTCATTCCGGATAAACTAGAGATCATAAGAAGTCTTTTAATGAAAACCCCATGTTGATATGACTATCAATTTAGCAGGAATAGTGATAACAAGATTTTCAAGATGGCCACATTGGTGGTCATATTAGCTGTCAGTTTAGCGTCATTTAAATCTATGAACCACCAGACAGCATAAGAAGTCTCCTGGTGAAAATGTCCCATGTAACTTTCCATTTAGGAGGAGTAGTGATAAGATTTTCAAGCTGGCTGCAAAGGTGGTCATACTTGACATCATATCGGCACCCTTTGCATTTAGGACCAACTAGACATCATAAGAAGTCTTCTAGTGAAAACCTCATATCAATATGACCATTCATCCAAGAGGAGTTGCAATATTTTCAACATGACAACCGTAGTGGCCATATTGGAGTTCAGATTAGCACCATACTCATTAAAGACAACTTCAAGTCTTCTTGTAAAAAACCCAGGATAATATTGTTTTGCATTCAGGAGAAGTAGCAGAATGAAATTTTCAAAATGGCTGCCTAGTGACTATATTGCTTGTCAGATTCGCATCATTGTTGTTTAGTTCCAACATACGATGTCTTTTAGTGAAACACCAAATTGGTGGGTTTTCTGTTCAAGAGCAGTAGCAATAAGATTTTCAAGGGTGTCGTGTATTCTTGAGTGCCACCATTTCCATTTAGGACCAAACAGACTCTGGGATGAAAGTACATATAAAGTTTCATGGCAATCCTCAAAGGAGGAACAAAAACACTAAAGCTACAAGAAAAAGATCAGTAGATATTCCAATAATAGACTAGTGCTGTATCACTTTAGTGATTCTCTTACAGATACTAACTTATAATTTCAGAATTTCCCCCCAAAAGTTTGAAAATTGCAAGAAGGAAGGGATCAATCTGGAAGTGAAAATATTAACTCAAAATCTGGCTAAGTATTATTCTTTATTATTATGACAGCATCCTGTATTATACAAACTTGCTTCCTGACTTGTCTCTGTAAGAAGCTTAGCAAATTTCTTGACTTAACAATTTGTGAACCAAAGAAGGAACAGCTAAAACAGTTGCTCTGTAAAGACATATCTCATTGCACTGGCCTTCTAGAAATATTTAATGAGGGTCAAAATGAAATTAGTATTTGTGCAGACTTAAGCAAGGGAAGTGGGTTCCACTTGCAAGAAAATAAACTTATAAGTAAACAAATACTGCATGTTTCCTAATATTTTAATCAACAATGCCAGGAGCAGAAACCAATTTTTTTAGCCTCTCAATTAACCGGTAACATGTTAAAAGTGATGGAAAAGCAGATATGCTGAAACCACAATACCTTTCCTGAGGGTTACATGAAAATATTGTTTACAAATATCTGTTAATCAATAATAAAAAAATTGCACTGAGCTGCCATTCTCCTTCATTTAATTGAGGAGTAAATGCATTTAGTACCATAGAAGCTGAACAAGTCAACTTCATAAAAATAATAATCATAAAAATGGCTAGTCATGATACAGATTAGGTTACAAAAATGATACATCTGGAACATCCTCAATGTTTGGAACAGACATTGTTTTCTTCCTTAATGGGTCTATTCTCATCCTCTGTCATTTGATCCAAATCTTGTGGTTCCTTCTCTACTAGGTTGAGTTCTATTTGGTAGTCCTGTACATGATCCATTGCAGCTAGTTCAAATCGTGACATGTGGGCAATTACACCTGCTCCATAGCTGTCTCCTAGCACATTCACAGATGTACGAATCCTGTCTCTGGAAAGAAAAAAGAACATTACTTTATTCTGGAATGGATGAACACATCCTTCCAAAGCACACAAATAAACATGGGACTTGTAAAGCATTATGTCTAACCCATGAACTGTACCACTGTACCATGATGAGTGTCATAATACCATGATGAGTGTCGTAAGACCATAGTCACTGTGAGTGTCAAAAGACCATGGTGAGAGTCATAAGACCATGATCAGTGTCAAAAGACCATGATGAGTATCATAAGATCATGATGAGTGTCAAAAAAACATGAGTGTCAAAAGACCATAAGTATCATAAGACCATGATGAATGCCAGAAGATAATGATGAGTGTCAAAAGACCATGATGAGTGTCATAAAACCATGATGAGTGTCATAAGACTAAAATGAGTGCCATAAAACCATGATGAGTTTCAAAAGACCATGATGGGTGTCATAAGACCATGATGAGTGTCATAAGACTAAAATGAGTGCCATAAAACCATGATGAGTTTCAAAAGACCATGATGGGTGTCATAAGACCATGGTGAGTTTCAAATGACCATGATGAGTGTCCTAAGACCATGATGGGTGTCATAAGACCAAGATGGATGTCCTAAGACTATGATGGATGTCATAAGACCATGGTGAGTATCATAAGACCATGATGAGTGTCAAAAGGCATTCAAAACAGTAAGTACTAAATCTTAACATTAAGGCTGTTTTCAAATGGAAATGAAAAATGATAACTGTTGTTACATTTAATAAGCATATTAACACAATGAACCTGCCAAATTGCATCAGAATATGTTGAATGGTTCCTGAACTATGCAGGTTACAAGGATCGGCTGTAGAGGATATTTAATAATGATTTGATAAATGGGCAATTACTCTGCAAAAATTGGACCTAAAAAGTCAAAACCATAAAAGGGTACATCTGCATGTAATATGCAGTGCACCTACCTAATGGCATCCAATAGTAGTTAAGGGTTGCAGATCTATGGTGGTTGCATGCAACTTTCTTCATGAAGATATAAATTGAGTTGTTGTTGTGGGGTTTAATGCCATTTTTCAGTACAAGATAGGCTATACATGGTGGCCAGTATAACTGGTGGAGGAAGAACCCCGGAAAACCCTGGGAAGAACCACAGACCCACGAGAAGCTACTGGCAGGTTTTCTCACGTACCCACATTAGCTGAGCCTGAGACTTGAACCCACAAAGACAGAGGTGAGATGGCAGTGACCTGGAACGCTGATCACTTTAGAACACTCAGCTACTCGGGGCCCCATAAAGTGAGTTAAGAAGAGCCATAACTCAATTCAAAAAGGAACTGATGAGAAAAACATCCATAATGCACATCAATGGCCATGAGAGTGTACAAGCCAAATTACATCAGACTATACTGAATGATTTCTGAACTATGCTGGTTACACTGATCTGCTGTAGTGGAGTTGCGATAGTGATGGAAAAAGGGCAATAACTCCATCAAAGTTGGGTCTGAAAAGATGAAAACTTTAAAAGGCACTTCATTTATTAACTGGTAGTCAATTGCATGTAAGGGTTGCAGAGAGGTACTGATAACAAGAAGTATCAGTCAACAGACAGACTAAACTCTGGTTCTTTGACATGGTAAATGCTAACCCCTAAGGTCATTCCTTATCTCCTACAATAACCTTTCCATATTCTGCTTTTATCTGCAGGTTCTTTTTCTGCTTCATTAATCCATAAAGGTTAAAATGAAGTCATCATTTCAATTTCATTTTAAATTTGTGTACCACATCTAGGGGAAGAACTTGATCAATATTCCTGTTATTATTCTTCTTTCTTTCTTTCATTTTTTACGTACAATAATTGTCTAAATTTTTCTATATCCTTTTTCCAGCTTTTGAAGGATTTGTGACAATGTTATAGCTTGTAATATGCTTGGAGTCAAATTTAAAATGAACAGTACTCACACAGCCCTTTATGATACTTCCTTGTTTGACACATCACAAGTTAATAAACAACAACTCCGTTTTCCCTATTTTTCATCACAAGTTGTGACTATCTATATGTTGCACAAAAAACCCATGTTCTTTTATCTGAAATGACTGTTCAATCAATACACTGTAATTGTAATATAATGACATCAGACACAGCAGCAAACCAAGCCTAAATCAAGGGAGATAATGCATTCTTTAATTTTAGAGAATCTAACACATCACATTTAAGTGGAAAATTTCAGGAAACAGGTATATAACTTTACCAGAGAAGTGTATTTTTAATTTACACATATTGTTAAAAAAACAAGAGCAGGGCAAATTTACTTACTTACTCCAAAGTTAACCTTGAAGCCTTTGAACATAGATGAAACTTTGGATATATGTTGATGAAACAATTTTCAGCAAAATCCTAAATGTGTTTAATTCTCTCTTTTTACTGAGTGATGTTATTCAAAATAAAAATTATACATGTTGCAGACTTGAGCAAGGAAAAGGTTTGCACTAACAGAGTCAAATTTCATGCTCAACACAGTTCATGACTGTGAAGGCATATGTTATAGAACCATTAAGTTCTGACTGGTTTTCTCTTGACTGTTTGAAACGAGTCTCTAAGTCGACATTTGTCATTGAACCAGTCTATTCATGGAAATCTTCTTTTGAAACTAACAGTCTGTCTTCAAATATGATCTCACTAACTGGTTTCAAATAAGTATCAATCACAACTGTAAATAATGGTTGCTTATCATAATTTTTCATTGTGGGAGTAATTATGAAACTGCAATGACACTGTAAAATAATAATGGCAGAATTTTAGAAGAGATGAACTTACAAGAACCAGTCCACAGCCAGAATGATGCTGATATCTTCCACAGGAAGTCCCACTGATGTCAGGACCATCAGCATTGTAACCAGTCCAGCACTAGGAATGGCCGCTGCACCAATAGATGCACATGTGGCTGTTAGGCTGAAATGTATGCAACTTTTATTTTAATTTTTATTTTGTACTTATTAACCTGGCCCCTCCTATATTCATGGTAGTTAATATTCATCTGTTATTATACAAGAAGAACATGTACTTTTATCAGCATTATCAAAATATATATTTTATTAACTTCTGAAGAACACATGAAGAGCTTTCATTTTTGAGCTAAAAAGTTCTGTCTCCATAGAAAACATGACCTGATATCTCCATCTTGTTTAAAACAGGTGATGCAATCCAATATTTGCAATATTAAGTAAATTTAACTCATCATTAACCAGCTGTTGATATTTTTAATAGGTTTAGTGATGGAAAAACCAGAATAATGATAAAATATGCAAAATGCTACCGTATTTCATTAAGAAAAAACTAAATTAGGTAACTGAACAAAAAATATATTTAAACTCTAAATGGATTGAAGCACTGTTTAAAATTATTACCATAAATATGTAATTTGTTTCTCAATCTTTCTAAAGTCTCTTTTCTTGCTATATCTTCAAGCTTAAAGTTATATTTTCTATTTATTATTATTGCTTTAATTTATACAAGGCAAATGTGCAAAGAGGTGTTCATGTCATATTTTGCTATAATTTCAATGTGATCACTCTCCACCTTTGCTAATTCCTGGTGGACTTTGGTGCATTTACTTAGTTTTTAGTTAATTTATACCACTGATATATTTCTCATAAATAAGATTGATTTGATTATACATGCAAGCACAAAATGGAAAGACATATATGCAGATAGATATATACATAATTTTGTATATATATAATGGTACTCATGCATCATCATCATCATCATCATCATCATCAATATCATCATCTATTAAAATGCTGAAAATAGAGTCCTTTAACTATATATTTAACAAATTAATGTCTGACCATTAATATCTCCCGTATGTTTATATATGTAGTGATCTCACTGTATGTGAATCATGTGATCAGTGCATAGTCAATGCAAGCAATGTAAGCAGACGATCAGAAGATGAGACATTTACACATGGAGGATTCTTATTATCAATATTTTGTACAGGGTTTATTGATGGGGGAAAAAATACTTCAAGCGGTACATGTATACAGTCTGCATTTAATTTTTCTTAACAAATTTCTCTTGAGAAAGACAATTCTTCTGTTATCAAGCAATGCTACAACAAGTACACATGTTTAGAATCATGTGACTACTACAGCAACAGAAACAGCTGGATACAAAATCTTTGATGCTTCTGGCTACTGCAAATTTAGGCATGATGAAAAATTAGGAAGTATACAAAACAATTATCAAATTTGTGCTAATGGTTGTTTATGGTGAAAGTGAAACCATGCAATGCTGCCCCACCCACCCACCCTTTGATTTTACTGACATTTCTCCATATGAGGATACTCTCTGTCAGATTTTTATTGTTAATAATAGTGTTCTTATCTGATGGCATAGAAGGTTTATTTCTACATGCCATGATGTTTTTGGTCTAATTCAATGAAGAGGTCACGTAAAGTTTTCATTATATATAGTAATGGTTGCCATATTTGATGGCAGGTCAGCTTTATATGCCTAGTGGCACACACATACAGCTTTATTTGTACACAGCTTTATTTGTACATATTTATACTGCTGTAATGCCAAGATGCCTTCAGTCAAATTCGGATGAGCACTTGAGTGAAGATTTTTTTTATAGGATTTTTCTATTAATAGTAATTGTAGCCACATTTGATGGCAAGATTAGCATCATTTGCATAAAACTGAAAGGGCTTCATGCCAGGACATTGTCAAATGGTCAGATGATCTGTTGAGTGGCTTTTGAGCTGAAGATGTTTGAAGGTTTTTCTATCTTTAGTAACAACAGTCATATTTAATTACAAATCATCATCCATTGTACCATTTAGTGTGGTCTTCATGACAGGTTTGAAATTTACAAATTTGGTTGAAATTAGTCCAGTGGGTTTTGAGAAAATACTGAAAATAGCAAATGTTGGCAGGCTTGTGATGCAAAGGCGAAAGGGCTATATGGCTTAACCAGGCAAAATATTAATATTCAAGAATAAATTTATTGATCAAGAAGAAGTGACTGTCCCTCACGTAGTTATATAAAAAAGAAAATTGGAACATTTTGACTCTAAATCTTTCAATGACTAACAAAAATGCTTCCTGGACAGAAATTGCTATTGACTCCCACAAATGCTGAATATTGATCACACTTGATTCCTGTATGGGCAAGCCTGCCTCGTACAGCTTGTTGAACTGATGACTTGAGATGACTTGATAAAGTGACAGACTCATAAGGATGAAGAATAGGAGAAAATGAAATACAGCTAAAGACACAATAGGATGTGAAATTCCATTTACTGGACTACTGCTTTAATATAAAACTTAAAACCTTTTATTTTTCTGGTTTTTTTAAATTCAGTCTGGACAGTGATGGTATTTATAGCATATGCACATGACCTTTTTCATCTCATGATGACTTGTGCACTAAATTCAGTGAAATTTTATGTTGGCTAATTTTTTGTATCTGTCTCATGATAAGTCCATGCAGACAGACTTATAACTACCTCATGATAAGACTATGTGGATAGACTTGTATCTCATGATAAGTCCATGTGGATACACTTATATGTATCTCATGGTAAGTCCATGTGGATAGACTTGTATGTATCTCATGACAAGTCCTTGTGGAATGACTTGTATCTATCTCATAATAAGCCCCTGAGACCAAACTTGTACCTATCTCATTATAAATCTATGGGGCCTTAAACTTGTATCTATTTTATAAATCCTTGTGATCAAACCTGTATCTGTCTAATGACAAGACATTGGAATTAAACTTGTATCTGTCTCATGAGAAGACCTTAGGGACAGACTTTTATCTGTCTTATAATAATCTCATGGGGCCAGACATGTATTTATCTCATGAAAAGCCCTTGTGGCCAAGCTAGCATCCATCTCATGATAAGGCCATGGGCTTAAACTTGTATCTATCTCATGATAAGACTATGGGCTTCAACATGTATCTGTATTATGAGAAGACCATGGGGCCAGACTTGTATCTATCTCATGAAAAGCAACAAGACCATATGGTCACACTTATATCTATCCCATGATCAGACCATGAAGCAAATTTGTATCTATCTCATGATAAGACTATAAGGTCAAACTTGTATCTATCTCATGATCAGACCATGAAGCCATACTTGTACCTATCTCATGATAAGACTCTAAGATCAAACTTGTTTCTACACACACCAGACAGAAAAGACAGGTCAAGTGATTTGCAAAATTTGGTAAGGAACTTTGATTAAAAAATTGGAGGAATTTTGTCAACTCATTTTTTAGTGTGCAAATAGTCAAAAATGAAATGTTCTGAATATTTTGTTAATATTACAACATGTACATCATTCTGACATCAGTCTTTTCACTGTAACTTGTTGCTATTCATGCTGTCCTTATTGGCACCACATGCTTGTTAAGCTTTCTTTGTAGGTCACTGCATGGATTATATTTATTGTGGTCCTCATCATTGTTCATCTCAACACCTAGAAGATGATATGTCATTGGATCTAGGTTTCCTCTTGAGTCAGCATGAATTTTCCTCAGAACAGAATCTCCTGTTTCAGTGTCTGCATAGGAATGTGTGGTATTAATAGAAGGGAACTTAGTCCAACAATAAGTTTAATTTTTTCCTGCCTGTGAGTAAGATTCAAGTTGCCAACTGCCTGCCAAAACTGCTCCAGATTTGTGTTATCTGGGTCAAATTTGGGAAGATCTTCTTTGAATCAACTTACAGGAATGGTAGAATGCATATTCATGTCCATTTAAACTTGATTCCAACTGCTTAAATTCCCGTTTCCATCTATTATTGAATTTCATGTCAGATTTCAGTTTGTTTAGATTTGTAGTTTTAGCACTGAGAGATAACTCATGCTTAGATATCAACAAAACCTTAAATGCCAATACCTGACCCACTTGTTGTCTGCCACCTGCAATCCAAGTAATGCTAATGGTCTTTAAATCTTTCTAAATGACTACTAATCACACACAGTATAATCCAGTCATTAATTGTAGGTTATTTTCTGCTGACTTAGCAATTAAAGTGTCATCCTTGAAGGTTAGCCAGCTCACAGACAGGAAGTCTACTGGAAATATTCTACATTGGAAGTAAGGTTTAAAAAAAAACATTTTGTTCAGGAATTTGTTTTGGTAATAATTTTAGGTATGCTGGAAATTTCAATGAGTGATGGTAGGTGAGGGACACACCTCATCTTAGAATCAAAACCCTACTGTTTTGGAAGATGTATCTAATGATAAACCCATGGGGCCAAACTTGCATCAATCTCATGATGAGACCATGGAACCAAACTTGCATCTATCTCATGATCAGGCCATGGAACGAAACTTACATCTATCTCATGAGACCATGAAACCAAACTTGCACATTATCTCATCATGAGACCATGGAACCAAACTTGCACATTATCTCATGATGAGACCATGGAACCAAACTTGCACATTATCTCATGATGAGACCATATGTAAAATGGTGAATAATATTATTGTGCTACAGCAGTTATTGTACTACAGCAATTTCCTAACATTTTGTGGAAGACAGGAATTATTAATGAGCATAGTTGTATCATGGAATAATTGTGTTAATTTAATCTACCTGATCGTGACAATTTGCCCAAATGACAAGTCTATCCCATTCATTTGAGCAATGAAGATTGGAGCCACAGCTTCATACAGAGCTGTACCATCCATATTGATTGTGGCACCCACTGGAAGCGCAAATCTGGTCACACGCTTATCTATGCCCAAATTCTCCTCAAGACATCGGAATGTCACAGGTAATGTGGCTGAGCTGAAATAGATAAGAAAGTTTTCAAACATTAAGAATCATGCATGAACCATCATCCTGCCCCACCTTTTAATGTCAAGCAGCTGATACACAGATAACCATGATAGCATTATACAATAACCACAAATCAAAGTTTGCATCACATTAAATCTAACTCATCTAAACATTACTGAATTTGTGTAACAGTGCCTATAATTTGTCTATATAGCCTTACATATAAAATTTCATCAAAATTTGCACCACTTTAAATCTAACTCATCTAAACATTACAAGATTTGCGTAAAAATGCCTATATGTTGTCTATATAGGCTTACATATAAAGTTTCATCAAAGTTTGCATCACATTAAATCTAACTCATGTAAACATTATAGGATTTGCATAACAGTGCCTATACATTGCCTATATAGGCCTACACATCAAGTTTCATCAAAGTTATTCAGAAATAAAGCTTCTGAGGTGGTATAAAGCTCCATCAAGAAAATGTAATATCACTTCATTTATCTGAGTAGATGTAATATTTTTCCCAAATCTCAAATCTTGCTGACAGATGCTCACATACCATGTTTCATCAAAATCAGTTCAGAAATATGAAGTCTTGAAGGTGGTAATAAGATAATCTGAAGGATCCATAATGCATGACATACTATATAAAATCAACCTGGACCATGCCATTAGCTACTTCATCAATATTTGGCCAGGTGAGCTACAAATTTGTTTCAGAATTGAAATCACTAAGTAAAATTTCTGACCATTTTAGGAGATTCGCTTTAGATATCATGCATGCATTTATACAAGAGTTTGCATTACAGAAAAACCATTTTAAATTGGTAAGAAATATACAAATTTGTCAAGCAAAAATACACCCTATAACATCACAATATATTATTGAGTGTGTCCAACATTTTTCAAAGGCTCAATGAAACCTAATTCATACATCACTGGCATTGTCAATCAGTGTCTTTTCCAACTTTCATGTAATCATCTTCTATTCCAAATAATTTTGTACTGTACTTGTTTCTGAATGGTGTTCTTTGCTGTTTGATTGGTCAAATCACAGCCAAGGTGGAACAATAGATATCAAATTGAGCCACAAAGCCTTGTGGTGTGTGGTTGTCAATTAAGGCAGCAATGTTTACCGAAATTTCTAAAAATATACATGATATACAATAACCAAAATGATACTGTTTAATAAAACTGATTTGAAATTCGATTCTTCTCTTTATCTGCTCATTACACTTACAGTTGACAACTATTTATATGAAAGCAATTGGCAATGTACATGCCTGTTTCATGTGCTGTACTTCCTTTGCCTTATATATATATATACACACACACACAGATATATATATATATATATATATATATATATATATATATATATATATATATATATATATATATATATATATATATATATATATATATATATATACACACACACACACACACATATATATATATACACACACACACAGGGGCCCCGAGTGGCCGAGTGGTCTAAAGCGCTCTTCGTTACGGATCACTGCCATCTCACCTCTGTCTGCGGCGGTTCGAGTCTAAGATTCAGCCAATGTGGGCATGTGAGAAAGCTTGCCAGTAGCTTCTCGTGGGTCGGTGGTTCTTTCCGGGGTTTTCCGGGTTCTTCCTCCACCATTAATACTGGCCGCCATGTATAGCCTATTGTGCTGAAAAATGGCGTTAAACCCCACAACAACAACAACAACAACAACAACACACACACACATATATATATCTATACACACACACATATGTACATATATATATATATATATATATATATATATATATATATATATATATATATATATATATATATATATATATATAGTTCCTTTGTAACTCACAGCCATGTGTTTGTCTGTTTACATGGTTCCCAATTCTGTAAACATTTACAGGCAGCAAGCTAAATAAAGCTGTTGATATGTGAAAACACTGCTGCCTTATTGATTATTAACTATTGTATAATGGACATTCAAAGTCCAGATCTTGTAAGAAAGCTAGGTATAAATGTTGACCTAGCTACATCAGACTCGTGCATGTTTGGGTGAGTCATAAAGAAGCCCAGTTAGTTGCCTGTCAGGCTTTTCCTAAATAACATGTATAAATTAAAATCAATAAAACTTCTACACCATCTCTCCACCAGATTGTCTGTATTATATAAAATCACAATGAATTTCTTTCAAACAAAGAATGTCAATGTCAAAGCAATGATTACATTAATTTGTTAAGAGAACCTTTTTTCCCTTTGTTTTAAGTCATATGTCTGAGCATTTTTGGTGGCTTTACTAACTTGTGTCGCTGAGAAAGACATGTAACTAACCTTGATGCTGTTGCCAGAGCTGTAAGCCAGGCCTGGAAAACCCCCTGGAAAAGCCTTAGTGGATTTTTACGGCAGATGACAAAGTAGATAAGAGGAAGAGTAACACCAGCATGAATGACCAGACCTGTGATGACTGTGATGATGTAAAGACCAAGGCGTCGTCCCACTTCTGATGGATCCTCAAGTTCCAGGACTTTACCAGCAATTAAAAACATGATACCAACAGGTGAATACCTGTAAAAAAAAGGTTTATTGATTGATCAATGTGGATGCCATTCATCAAAATTTGTACATTCAATGCATTAAGTACAAATGCAGCATAAAAGTTGAGCAAGAAATGAAGCTGTCAAAAGACAGCAAAGTTTTCTGGCTCATATGTATTCAGATATCCAAATAATTTTTTGTTTGGTGATACATTTCAATGTATAAACAAATATCCACTTTGATGGTTGTAAAAGCAGCATGGTACACAAATTCACATAAATATCGAAGGTGCACACAATCGTTGAGGTGTAAACTTACAGCAATAGTGATCTACTTTTGATGTTGCTGTGCAGTACTCCCCAGGATGCATAAACATATTAAATTTCATCGCTGTACAAGCAACAATGTGATAGAAGCTAACAAAATATAAGAAGAGCATATTGTTAACTGAATCCTAAAAAGTAGGTCACAGTCACCTATTTTTGATACAGTGGGTTTGTATGACTTAAGAATAAATCATGAAGGAAGTTTCATGACTGTACAAGCAACAATGTTGGAGAAACTGAATTCAGTGCATGTACATATTTATTTATATAAAAGTGCATTAAAACCCAATTTGACTGACTATGCTATGAGTGACAGCCTGTCATTTATGACTAAAGATGTCAAGATGTCAAGCACAGGTTCATTTTACAGTATATACACTAAACATGAGCAGGGGCCATGATTTGTGGCAAATATATGTTTCAACATTGCTACAAATCACTCTGTAGCAAACCCAGATACAAAGATTGAACTGAAAAGTTAGCTGGGAAATTTAACCAGGTAAATTAGGCAGGGATTGCAAATATGATACATACATTTAGTTCCTTTTCAGGTTTTATTTTTGACAAATTAGTGTGATTCTTGCAACTATGCATCCCAGAATAGACTCTAACTTATATACTTTTTAATCTCAACCAATAGCATGAAAAAGTCCACTATAGCATAGATCTAAACCAATAGCATGAAAAAGTCCACTATAGCATAGATCTCAACCAATAGCATGAAAAAGTCCTCTATAGCTTAGATCTAAACCAACAGCATGAAAAAGTCTACTATAGCATAGATCTAAACCAATAGCATGAAAAAGTCCACTATAGCATAGATCTAAACCAATAGCATGAAAATGTCCACTATAGCATAGATCTCAACCAATAGCATGAAAAAGTCCTCTATAGCTTAGATCTAAACCAACAGCATGAAAAAGTCTACTATAGCATAGATCTCAACCAATGGCATCTAAAAGTCCACTATAGCATAGATCTAAACCAACAGCATGAAAAAGTCCACTAAAGCACAGATCTCAACCAATAGCATGAAAAAAGTCCACTATAGCATAGATCTCAACCAATAGCATGAAAAAGTCCACTATAGCATAGATCTCAACCAATAGCATAAAAAGTCCATTATAGCATAGATCTCAACCAATAGCATGAAAAAGTCCACTAAGCATAGATCTCAACAGTTTTACTGTAGATACATATTTAGTAATTTTGCAGGTCTCTCCAAAGCAATAAGACCACAGCTATGTAACATAAATCTTTTGAACACTGGTAATGCTAAGCAAGTATTTTTTTAAACTAAAGAAACATACTTACTTGTGTATACCCGATAAGTTATATTCAACAGCAAACTGCACAGACCTAGATATTCCATCAAATGCAACCGCATATTTTGGTCCATGCAGTTTGATCAGATATATCTGTTGAACTAAGAACATAGGGACTAATCTACCAGCATGATATTGGCAGATCAGGATATTTATATTTGTTTGCAGTTGGAAATTACCTACAAACGTATATAGATAGTAACAAATGCAATCCAAGTGATCAGAAATTATCAGCATACATGAAAGAGCATGTGGCATTCAATTCCAGTTTGTGTTTCCCGCTAGAATGTGTGGTGGGGACATACATGAACAGTAACCAGGCTCTCTGTCCAGTTGTGTTTATTGAGTTGTTTGTGGAGACATGCATGCACAGGAACTAAGCTCTCTGTCCAGTTGTGTTGATTCACATTGGGTTGTTTGTGGAGACATGCATGCACAGTAACTAAGCTCTCTGTCCAGTTGTGTTGATTCACATTGAGTTGCTTGTGGAGACATACATACACAGGAACTAAGCTCTCTGTCCGGTTGTGTTGATTCACATTGAGTTGTTTGTGGAGATATACATACATAGTAACCAAGCTCTCTGTCTGGTCAAGTTGATTCGCATTGAGTTGTTTGTGGAGACATACATACACAGTAACCAAGCCCTCTGTCCAGTTGTGTTGATTCACACTGAGTTGTTTGTGGAGACATACATACACAGGAACTAAGCTCTCTGTCTGGTTGTGTTGATTCACATTGAGTTGTTTGTGGAGACATACATACACAGTAACCAAGCTCTCTGTCCAGTTGTGTTGATTCACACTGAGTTGTTTGTGGAAACATGCATGCACGGTAACAAAGCTCTCTGTCCAGTTGTGTTGATTCACATTGAGTTGTTTGTGGAAACATGCACGCACAGTAACTAAGCTCTCTGTCCGGTTGTGTTGATTCACATTGAGTTGTTTGTGGAGACATAAATACACAGTAACCAAGTTCTCTGTCCGGTCAAGTTGATTCTCATTAAGCTCTCTGTCCATCTGTGTTGATTCATATTAGGGTGTGTATGACATACATGCACAGTAGCCAAACTCTCTGTCCAGCCATGTTGATTCACACTGAAGTTGATGTTGGAGACATAACCAAGCTTTTTGTCCAGTCAAGCTGATTCACAGTGAGGTGCTATATGGGAGTCATGTTGGTTCATACTGAGGTGTCTGTGTGATTCATTTTGATTGACACAGAGGTGTCTGTGAGAGATACACAAGCACAGTAGCCAAACTCTGTCTAGCCATGTTGATTGACACTGATATGTCTGGGGGATTCATGTCGATTCACACAGAGGTGTCTGTGAGAGACATATATACACAGAAGCCAAACTCTCTGTCCAGCCATGTTTATTGACACTGATGATGTATGTGGGATTCATGTTGATTCACACAAAGGTGTCTGTGAGAGACATACACAGTAGCCAAACTCTGTCCAGCCATGTTGATTGACACTGATGTGTCTGTGGGATTCATGCCGATTCACAAAGAGGTGTCTGTGAGAGACATGCATACACCATTCCATAGCTTTCTTACACACATTTTGCTGCTCATTTACTAATTCATCAAAAATAAACAGAAACAAATATAAAATTTGTCAAATCTTCCTGCATGTAAATAACACAATACAGGTACTTTTCCTTCTACTTCAAACCTTATTGTCTAAATCCAACAATTGTTTACAGTGCAGTGTTTGAAAAGAAAAAAGTGAACTGAGCAGAAAAAAAAGCATAAAATGTGGTTATGGTTAAAAAAAATAATAATTATAATGATATGTAATAATGATGATGATGATAATAATAATAATAGTAATAATAAATAGTTTAATTTAGAAAGTAAGTTTACATAATTCCTGCTTGAAAGATGACAAATCAGGCGCTTCAGCTAAGCTGACTGCAAGAGAATTCCAAGGAATGACATATATGGGGAAGAAACTATATATTATTATTCTGCTCTTAAAATTGCTCAAAATTCTATACTTGAAACAGTTTTCTTGTCTTTTTCAGTATTAACAATACTTTTGGCAAATAATTTCATTCTCTTTACCACATGACAAGGACCATAGACCTCATCAACAATTGAGATATTGTCTCCTTATCGCATGACAAGTACCACAAGCTTCATGACAATATCATTTAAGTACATCTGTAAACTATTGAGATACTGTCTCCTTACCACATGACAAATACCACAAACTTCATGACAATATCATTTAAGTACATCAATAAACTATTGAGATATTGTCTCCTTACCACATGACAAGTACCACAAGCTTCATGACAATATCATTTAAGTACATCTATAAACTATTGAGATATTGTCTCCTTACCACATGATAAGTACCACAAGCTTCATGACAATATCTTTCAAGTACATCTATAAACTATTGATATATTGTCTCCTTACCACATGACAAGTACCACAAGCTTCATGACAATATCATTCAAGATGTTGAAGAACTTGACCATGACCTGACCCTCAGGTCCCATCTGCCCAAGAATGATAGCAAATCCCACACAGAAAGTGATCAGTCCTGAAATATAAATGCCATTAGATCAGTGTCTATTTCAAATCATGAAAGTGTTTAGAAATTTTCATATTTTTTCCTTTATTATAAGCAACATATTTATGACAATATAGTTTTTCAACTCACACCTATGTATATTGTTTGACAATGTTGCTGTTTACATGAATAATATTTTCATAAATTCAAATAAAAATGGCAAAATTTGAAAACCTGAATGCTCATGAAAATTTTGAGATCTACAGTATAACCTGGAGGAACATGCTGACATGAAGGAACCTTATGTTAACCTAGTATAGAATTATCAAAATCTTCTATTTAACTAGTAGAACATGATGTTAGTCTTATGCTAACCTAGTATAACATGATGGAAGTATTATATTAATCTAGTAGAGCATGATCAAAGTCTTATGCTAACCTAGTAGAACATGATGGAAGTCTTATGCTAACCTAGTAGAACATGATGGAAGTCTTATGCTAACCTAGTAGAACATGATGGAAGTCTTATATTAATCTAGTAGAACATGATGGAAGTCTTATATTAATCTAGTAGAGCATGATGGAAGTCTTATGCTAACCTAGTAGAACATGATGGAAGTCTTATGCTAACCTAGTATAACATGATGGAAGTATTATGCTAACCTAGTAGAACATGATTGAAGTATTATGCTAACCTAGTAGAACATGATGGAAGTCTTATATTAATCTAGTAGAACATGATGGAAGTATTATATTAATCTAGTAGAGCATGATGGAAGTCTTATGCTAACCTAGTAGAACATGATGGAAGTCTTATGCTAACCTAGTATAACATGATGGAAGTATTATGCTAACCTAGTAGAACATGATTGAAGTATTATGCTAACCTAGTAGAACATGATGGAAGTCTTATGCTAACCTAGTAGAACATGATGGAAATCTTATGCTAACCTAGTAGAACATGATGGAAGTATTATGCTAACCTAGTAGAACATGATGGAAGTATTATGCTAACCTAGTAGAACATGATGGAAGTTTTATGCTAACCTAGTAGAACATGATGTTAGTCTTATGCTAACCTAGTATAACATGATGGAAGTATTATATTAATCTAGTAGATCATGATCAAAGTCTTATGCTAACCTAGTAGAACATGATGGAAGTCTTATGCTAACCTAGTAGAACATTATGGAAGTCTTATGCTGACCTAGTAGAACATGATGGAAGTTTTATGCTAACCTAGTAGAACATGATGGAAGTCTTATGTTTACCAAGCGATGGAAGTTATATGCTAATCTAGTAGAACATGATGGAAATATATCTTTAGAGTGTAATCAACAATTGCATAGCACGTCTCTATCTTTTACATCTCAAGTAGCCATTGCTCACACCATCATTCACAAAATAAAAAATTCAAACTAAATTGATTTTAACCCCTTTCTAATTAAAGATGTTTTGCTTTCTGTTATCTTTATATTTGAACTTTTAATCTCATTATAATTTATAACTGTAACTTTTAAATGACACTATAGCCAGCATTGTGCCAGCACATTTTGAAACTGCCTACTTATCTACCAACTCACCCACCTACCTACCTACCCACCCACCTGCCCACCTAGCTAACTAATGTGACAGGGCATAACAGGTATAAAAATACAAGAAACATTATTTAATCTGATATCAATGTAATGAGTTAATAAGAATCAGAAATTTAAATTTTTGTATTATTTTTGTACTCACTGTTCTAAACATTTGCTTGATAAGCTATTATCATTGTCCAACCCTAGAAAACAGATATTATCATGTGAAAGTCACAGGCTTTGAGTAACCTTGGAGTAGTAGCAATCTACCAGTAAATTATCTGGATAGCCATACAGGTGGAGCCTCAAAATGAAATGCATACAACATGCAGTTCACTCATCTAATTCCTATGTGCATTCATATTTACAATACGATTAACCTGCTGGGGATAACATATCACAATATACAGTGGACAGCCATTAACATGGAAGGTTTACCACTGAATAAACATATCTATTCCTACTTCAAACTGCATTGGTCAAAAAAGTCTTCTGAATAGGCTAGGATATATAAGGATTTATCATGGATGAATCCATTGGATCATGTACACAAATATTTAACTCGTGTAGGTAAAGCATAAAATATCAGTGACCATCTCTGATTTTAAGGTTGTAGTAGTAACAAAGATGCACCCAATCATCAAGTTTCATGATTGGAATATAAATAACACAAAATTGTTACAAAAGTCACTGAAGTATAACGTATAAGGTCACAAAGACCTCTTTTTGCACTAAGGATATAGAAGTTATCAAGATGCATCCACTCACCAAGTTTCATCATTCTATGTGGAGTAGTATACATATAAAACTATTGTAATTATGAACACAATGTAAGGAAAGCAAGGAAAAAATGAAATATAGGTCATAATAGGACAGTCTTGTTGTACAGGTGTAGTATTAACAGAGATGTATATTATAATCAAGTTCATGATTCTAGCATGAACAGTGCCTGAGAAATGAACATCAAACACAAAATTTAAACAAGGTCGATTAAACATAAAATATGGGCCATAATGACTGACAATTGAAATGAGAACATAGTGCAAAATGTATCCCCAAGTTTCATGTTTTTAGGTAAGATAGTATGTATGCTGCATGCCAATTTAGTCATGAACTAAATGCAAAAAACACATCCTAATCATGTAAAATGTGAAATATAGTTCACAATGATCTGTTCTAGTATAGGTGTAGTACTAAGTACTAAATCACCTAGATTTAATGAATAAAACATGAACAGTAAAAACATGAAACTCAACAACCATCAGTGAAGTGTGACCTACTTTTAAGATTAAAGTGTAGTACTCATCAAGATGCCTCCTGTCAACAAGTTTCATGGTTCCTATATTTGGTCATGAATTAAATGCAAACATTTGACATAAACCTGTAAAATGTAGGTTACAATGACCTTTTGTTGTAAGGGTGAGGCACTAATACATATGCATACAATCATTTGTTTGATCATTCTGGCATGAATAATGGTTTAATTTGAGCCAAGGTAAATGTAGCAAGGGTGTAGCATTCAAGATGCATCCTCTCACCAAGTTTCATGAACTTGGAATGTTATGGTATATGTATACAGGTGATTAAAACCTATTTGGTTACAAGACAATTAGTGTAAAAACTTTACCAAAGTCAATAAAATGCGATAAGCTGGCCAACATAACCTTTTGTTATAAGGCTATAGCATTAATAATGATCCATATAATCATCTAGTTTGGTAATTCTACCATAAACAGAGTTTGAGAAAAAAAGCATAAATCATAAAATTTAACAAAAGTCAATAATGCATGAAATGTAGGTCACAGTAATATGTTTGTGATGAGGGTGTATTAGTCATCCAGCTGCATCCTGTCAGCAAGTTTCAAGAATTTTGGTATAACAGTAAATACAGTATACAAGGTACAAATAATCTGGTCATCAGCAAAATGCAAAAACTTAATCAAAACCAGCAAAATGGGAAATGTAGGTCACAGTGACATTCTTTGAGGCAAGGTGGGGTACCAGTTGAGGTGCATACAATCATATAAAGTGTGACCCCACTATAACATGGTAGTTGGGAGCCATAGAAGCCAGCCATGTTATAGATCGAACCATGTTATAAGCCTCTAGGTCAGTTAGCTGAAGAAAATGATGCATGCACCCCCAAAAATTTGCAGAGGAGGTAGGTAATAAATGCTGGCAGTAAAATACGTGCTTCATCGGCACAGTTACCATCTTAAATTGATGCATACTAAATGAGAAATACATCTGTAGTGAAAACAGAAGGCATATATAATAATTTACTTTATTTAGAGAACCACAAATTGGTACATATATGTGAATACTGTTTAGATATACATGTCTAATGTAATGCATGAATAGAGTATCAACACCATGTACTCCTGCAAATCTCATCACATTCATTGAATCCACAATACAAGTGATTCCATCGAAAATATGCACACAGATTTAAAATTTTCAATAATTTTGTCACAGGTCATATTAGTCTGAATTCAGTGGAAAAACGAAGCACAATCAATGACGAAGCACATTTACTTTTCAGTACATCCCAAGTTGGTAAAAGTTAGCTTGCATTTTAAGCCGCCGTTGGTTGCGTTCATAAGCTTAAACTTTTTTCCTGCAAAAAGAAAACTTTCACTTCACAGTTAACATGTTCCAGTCACATTGGAAAATGCACAACTCCATCAGATTCCATTACTTTTATTTAAGTTTGGTACTGAATTCCTTTGAAGAAAAGTTCTTTGTTTTTATTGAAGATTGTAGTCAACTTTCTTTGATGAAGGATGCATCCGTTATTGCAGTCACCGCTAAAAGACAGCTTTTGAGAACCAAACAAATGCCCATTTCTTATTGTGGCAGCAACATCAAATAATTGTATTGCATGATTGAGACTGTTTTCCATTTGCTGAGTATGTTTTCATAACAATTGGTGCTTCAAAGGTAATCTGTTTCCTTTGAAATTTAAGCAAACTATTTTATCTGGGTACATTTAAAAAAAAAAAGAATTGGCTGTCGTTTGGTCTATTCTAGTTACTGTTCCTCCCTGCCTAATGAATAAACCAATAAGTAAGATTTTTTTTTTTTTTTTGACATTTGTGGTAGCAGTGTGATGCTGCCTTCCACACATGCATCAGAATTTTAACAAAGGGTCAATGGACAATTGAGACGCAGGTGTTCTGGTCTGATGACAGGGATTATTACAGAAAATGTGAGTTTTCTGAAGGATTTAATTCTGAGTGAAAAGAAGAGGAATTTTACTTACCATCCACATACAAATGTCATTCTTTGTAAATATATTAATTGCTAGTCAGTAGCCGAAAATCCAGTGAAAGAAAGATTACAAGATAATGCCTTGTCTGGTTGATTTCCGTTACCAGTAATGTCAACAACAAAAAAGCGGATATTTCACAACATACAGAACTCATGCTAGATGTCAAGATAAGTGGTTTATGATATAACAATGGACTGTTTAGATGGTTTGTCAATATGGACAAAGAACTTGTTTATTTACCGATAGATAAATTTCAGTGTATTTTATATCCAGTTTGCAGCTTCCTTTAATGGGGCCTCTGAATTTCTCCACTCCAAACCAATGGTCGTACATACAAGTTTAAACAGCCAACAATGTAGCCAATAAAAAAAATCACCAGATGATATATTTTACCACCAATAAAGAAAAATCCAAGTTTGCAACATTGGCAAAGCCCTACGCAATCCCAGAATAAACTTTGTACACGTTATTTTTCATACTTTTAAGAAGAAAAACTACTTTTTCATGTATGCGAAAAATACATATAAAATTTCAGGAGCCATGTCACGATCATCTTGTATTATTCATACATGATCTCTTCCCCAAAATGATAAACTTTTAAACATTTTTGTACTTTTAAGAAAGATTTTTTTTTTCTGTACAAGAAAAATACATATATATGAAATTTGGGAGTCATACCACAACCATGTCATATACGAATTTGTGTGATAATGGAGCGTGCTATAGCGGGTCATACTGTAGTTTGATAATTCAAACCATAAACAGAGCTTGAGAAAAAGGCTTATGACACAAAATTTAACCAGAGTCAATGAAGTGTGAACTATGGGTAACTGTGACCTACTTTTGCAATGTGAGTGAAGTAATCATCCCCTCACCAAGTTTCATGATTCCAGGTATAACAGTACTTTTGCGGTGTGCAAAAAGAGTCTGATGTGAACACAAAAATTTAAAGCTAGAATGTAAAAAAAAAATGTACATGTATTTACAAAGCTAGTCCCCTCAGCCTCCTCCCCAGTCATAGGTGCCTTGCAACCCATTTTAAACCACTGCCTATAACCTAGGAAGATACTACAACTAACACACAGTGAGGCAGTACATTATATGCAGATGTGGATGTTGATAAATGTACAGGTGAGCTAATCGATGTTTCATTTATTGCTGAATAATGCATTTCCACATATTCTTTTCCCAGGGTATTTTGTCCCTTACATTAATTATATAATCTCAGAATGGACATGACTGACTTCAAGACAAAAATCTGCAAACAACATAAGCACCTAAATCTGAATTGCCAAACATGCTGTTGTATAAAACCATCTAAGTATTGTTCACCACTGGCTATCGCTAAAATGCCAGCAAAACTCAATTATATAAATTACTCCCATTCATCCAGTTTTTTCTGTGATACCTTGAAGTACTAAATAATGTATAGAATGCAGTTTTGGTAGATTTTCACAGGTTGCAGAAGAAGGAAAAATTATCATCATTTAATTAATAAGTAATACATTTCAACACTGGCATGAAAAAATTACATCTTGTTTGTCAAGGAGTAACATAGATGCTTCTAAATAATTTATTTGGCATTATCATCAAAACTTTGTCATCTGACTGTAAAAAAAAAAGCAAAATGCTTTTAAACATGGTGAAACAATGCCTAATTATAATAGTACAATGGCATAAGAATATTTGAATTGGCGTTCTTCTTGCAGGATATAAGACTATAATTTGACCATAACATCAAGCTCTCAGTATAGAAAAAAATCCACTTCCCTTTGCCACTCATCAAAATAAAGAGAATGAATAAATTTTTTTTTAGCCCTGTGACATATTTGAGTTTATAAAAAAAAAACATGATCAGATTATTGAGAATACTGATGGCTTGTTGGATTGAGATATGACATTAAAGAGGATTAAAGGAATGTACAAAAATTGCAAGATATTGATAATAATTTCTTTTGTATCAGCTAAAGAAATACCAATGTTCCTTTAAATGTATGCAGTCTAGATTATAGATGTTTAAGTCCTTCCATCTCTAACTTTCTTAACAGAAAATTTATTTTTAGTACACTTTGAGAGAAATAATTTAAGAAATTACCATTTATCAGCATTTTTCTCTTGAAATTATTAATAAGTTCTTCAAAGAAGTAGTCAAACTGTATCAAAAAAGATAACAACTCCGAGTCTAATGATTTCCTTCTAGGATAAGAATTTGAGTTATGTTCCTTTACATAGCTTGATTAACTTTTCAAGATCAAAAGTCCAAAATAACCAAATACAGAAACTGCCTTATTATTAGAAACACAGATTTTATGATTCTTAGTAACAGAAGAATAGACAGCATGCCATTAGCTTGGGAGAGATCTGAAGCCCTCTAAGCCAAAGTCTTCTTAAATGAGAACTAACTTTATATTTCCTTAACCCTGTCAATTGTAATAAAATATTAGTGTAACAAGTAACTCACACCACAATATAAAAAGCAGGAAAACAATTAATACAGAAGAAAAATCTGCTCTGGTTAATGATCTGAATACCTTTGAGTATCATCAGTGATCTGAGGGATTATGGATGCTCAGACCCATAACCAGCCACATTAACAGATCCTAAGATGAAACAGCACCCTGTTTGCCTCCGCTGCTAAAATGGATACATTTCATCAGTGATGTATGAAGTTTAATGTCTGTAAAAGGGTTTTGAATAAAGATAGCCACTGATATTTGTGTTACAAATTCCATTATATCTCTATCTTTTTCATACTGCACCTTGAGCCAACAAAAAATTACATTACTGGAGAGAGAAATGTTTATAAACTGACGTCTTTTTAGAATGTAACAGATTCACCCAGTAAATTCCTTAAATTAGGTAGAACTCAGTGCAACATTTCTTTACCAGTATTGTTACACAAACATAATCATAATGGATAAAAATTTCCTTCAATTAAATCTGTATCAGTACAAACTCTCCCAAAGAATTTGGAGGAAATTACCATGCCAACATAAAAACACATCACTCACAGTTTCGGGTCTGATAAATATTTATATTAATTCTTGTCCATACTTGTAATTTTCTTGCCATTTCTACTGAGAATAATTGTTAATTATTACCCATGCTAAAATAGACTGCTCCAGTGGCCTAGTGGTTAGAGTGTCTGCCTCGTTGTGGGTTCAATCCTAGGCCGAGTCATACCAAAGACTTATACAAATTACACTAACAGCTGCCTCACTTGGTGCTCAGCAATAAGAGGTTAGTGTTAGGACTGGTCAGCTTTGTGTCAGGATAATGTGACTGGGTGGGACATTATGC
Source organism: Sinohyriopsis cumingii (assembly GCA_028554795.2). Lineage (NCBI taxonomy): Eukaryota > Metazoa > Mollusca > Bivalvia > Unionida > Unionidae > Sinohyriopsis > Sinohyriopsis cumingii. The sequence continues at coordinate 77,404,521 of CM068829.1, read as the reverse complement.
TACATGTCTGTGGAATGATGCCCCAGTGACAGACATCACTATAAACTGCCACACTGCAGACATTGTAGTGATATGACTGATTTTTTTTAAAGCTACATCAAAAATCCAAATTACGCACACGCACACCCATGCTAAAAACATCATTATGAAGGAATGACTGGATTGGATTTTGTTAGCCTACCTTTAGAAAACATTCAGCCAGTCTTGATTTGAAAGAGTTTTTTCCAATGAGAGGATTTGCCCACGTTCACAAAATTCATTAGCTGCTCACCCTGTTCCCCAAGATAATTTTTATCTTATTAGAAATAATTTTGAAATCATTATTTATTTAGGTATCAGCTTCTGTGATATTTTTAAACATTTTTCCAGGTATCTGAATCTGTGGATGTGTCTGGAAAACAAGTATTCTTTAAAGGACAGAAAACCTTTGTTGGAATTTTAAATTTGTGTATGTGTCTGGAAAGATTATACTCTATAAATGACACAATATCTTTGTTTGAATTTTTTAAAATTTGTGTTACAGTCAAACCCAGACCTGCTAACCCTGACAAGCCTGTCTCAGTAAGGCAGTTGATTTTTTTCCATAAGATTGACCAGTTTTCAGTATGGTGTAACAAAATATCAGTAACTGCTATTGTAAAGCTAGAAAACGTAATTAAAATTTTGATGCATCGACGATATACATTATGTTCAACTGAAAAGTTTGTAAAGTACACGTAGACTTTATTTACCACTAGTACAGTTGCACATTAAACTCTAGTTCCAAACACTATGCAGCTCAATGGCTTGGTGCTATCTCTCAACTTGACATACTTCTTGGAAATTCCTAGTCCTACCATGTAAGACATAGCACATGTTGTTTTTGTTTTAGTGCAATCACCCCCAGAACAAAACTATTAGGTGATGTGTCATACATTGTAGGACTAGGAAATTCCTTTCCATTTCACATGATGATGGCAATCATATCTCCCGCCATGAGTCATACTCACATTTGCATGTGATGTCCAATAAACATAATTGTGTCCTTTCCAGCTTTTATTCACAAGAATATAAATACTCCTTTTTATTCTTCTGTGTCGATTATTACCACTTTTCTAGAAGCATATTTTCCCTTTCATCTTAAACATGCATCGCTTTCTGGACACCTTTTTAAAAACTTTATAATCAACAGTTTGATCATGCAGACACTTAGCATGAACAAATAGGTACAATTTAAAGCATCTGGAGTGCTGATGTAAAGTTAGTCTGGTTCCCTGACTAATTTCACTAATTCTAAGTTGAAACCCGGATCCAAATAAGATACAGATGAACCAATTATCGGGATTTGGCAGCAATGATCATTTTTCTGTAGTTTTTGCTAGTATGCCATAAATCCATATTTTAAGGGTAATTTTTGTAAGACTTACAGCAAAATCATAGAGTTGGCAGGTCTGCAAACCTGGTTATCTTGATTATATCGGAGATGTAAAAAAATTGTTTACCTAACCGGGTCCTGAGATATCAGGCTTGAACAAATGTACTGCAGAACAATGATTATGCATCTGAAGTACAAAAAATGAGGAGTTTTGTTTCTAAAAATAAATGGCATTTCTAATGCACAGTAAAAATAATAATTTAGTCATGCCAAGGTTGCAGAAAGAAAGATTGGAGGTCTTTTAAATGAGCTTAAGTAACAAGTCACACATTATTACAACACTTAAGTTACTGTAACAATGTCAGTGGTTTAAAGTTGATTTTATTTCCCTGTGGATAGCCTCACCCCTTTGGTAGCCTCAGCAAGGCAATAGTTTTCTCACACTGACCAAAATCTAGGCCAATTTTATTTTGTTAGTGTTGACCTTAACTAGCAGCAAAATGTAACTGACCAAAGTTGTACGTGAAAATTGATCTTAGGTTCCTTTATATCATTATATGCCAGATTTTACCGATATAATTTGCCTCTGTACTGGAAGAAAGATGAGGCTCTCAGTGTTCATGTACTGAAAAACTGTAAAATGTGTTTAAAATCATTAAAGTTATCTGTCTCGACATCAAAATTCTATAAGAACCCAACTTATTCTATTCATGCAGTTATAACTGATATCACTCCTGGCTTTGATCAGTGACTGTTGGCAACAACAGAGTACCAGAAGGAGAGTCAGCGTATCACTTTGATGGACTGCAAGACTTTGACATTCGAATCAAGATAAAACAATACAAATGAAAGCGCTCCTCTTTCTGTTTCATACTTCTATCAGTCACTTTCTGATTCATTGCAATTACGTTGAAGAATCTGTAATCATGGCACAGCATTTTAAAAAAATAATGGGTGCTATAGATTTTTTTACAATACCAATGGTGCTTTTATTTATTCTTGTTCAAAACAAATTTATAACCATGTGTTGGGGGGATGCCAGTTTGGTCTGGAAATTTGACAGTTTCTATTTATAGACAATTGTAAGATTGCAAGTCACATGACCTAGCCATTCTGAAGTTGAAGGCTACACTTACACCAAGCATGAAAACATTTTAGCTATTTACTTTATGAGTGAACTCTGAACCAAAGTTGTTACTAGTGTATGGATTAAGTTGGTAACTGACTGTAATGATATTGGAATGGGATTATACTAAAGTTTGTTCCACAAAGCATCGTGAATTTTATCCTATCTGTAAAGTCTGTAAATTTTCAGGGTAACATTATTAAATGTAGCTTAAAGTACCTAATTCATTTCAAATAAATAGTAAAAAATTAATTAGGTAGTTTTAGTTACATTTTATTATGTTTACCTGATAATTACTGAGTTACAGATAAGATAAAATTTGTGATGCGGTGGAACGAACTGTAGAGTCATGGTGTTGACATGTGATGGTGTCCGTTCTGAATGCAGCTCCTGTAAAGGTCAGAAATGCATTTATTTGATTTTGTTGCTCTAAATTATTGTTTACAACATAATTTTCTACACTCTATGAAAGTGATAAACCATGCATTGATGAGATTTGTTGATTGGCATTTGTATGGGTAAAATTTGGTCTTGTACCAACTTTTTGCTGTAAAATTTCTCTGAGATGGACATTAAAAGTTGCATTCATCAAATTAAGTGGGTCCACATGTTACTTAGGACTGAAACTTATAAATGACATAACGGGGTTATCGACTTAACAAGGGTCAAGATAAGTGGGGGAAAACTAGCATAGCATAGAAGGATTTTTTGGGGACCAGACCAAAATGCTTCACAAACGGGTTTTCAAGCTAACCAAGGTCGAGATAAGTGCAATTTAATATATATAAGAGATATTTGAAAATTGCTTAATATTTTTTTAGATTTTTTTCTTTGAACCTGTCAATAAATTTAATGTTGATCAATAGACAGATTAATATTCTACAACACCTATAGATATAGACATCTACAGATATAGACACATACAGATATAGACACCTACAGATATAGATACCTACAGATATAGACACCTACAGATATAGGCATTTGATTTAACATAGGAAAATGACAGTGATGTAAAATGTCAGAAGGAAAACAGTTCTACTACTAAACGAAAAGGATTCTGTAAAATACGAGTGCTTTTATGATATTCTCTGATGTCAAGGCTGACTTGAATGAAGTTTACAGATGTACTTTTTTGTCACAGCTTAAAATTTTGAGGTGGTTTCATCTATTCAAGATGGTTTTGAATCCATGGATGATGATCCATATTTCTGGAAGACTCAACAGTTGTCTGTGATTAGTGAGAAGGAAGTGGCTGCTGTGAAGAGGGCAACTGATGCGAATGCTTGACATGGAGTGGAAGATACTTTTATTATCTTGGGCATTTGTCAGCTGGTTTTAATATATTAAAGAATCATTTGAAATTCAGAATGTTATTGCAAGATGGGTCCGGCATCTGTTGATGGCTGATCAAAAACTGACTCGGACTGAAATTGCCTACAGCTACTCGCCAAACATGAAAAAGAGTGATCTGATACATTTATATGAGATTATCACAGGTAATAAAACATTTGAATGAGATTATCACAGGTAATAAAACATTTGAATGAGATTATCACAGGTAATAAAACATTTGAATGAGATTATCACAGGTAATAAAACATTTGAATGAGATTTTCACAGGTAATAAAACATTTGAATGAGATTATCACAGGTAATAAAACATTTGAATGAGATTATCACTGGTAATAAAACATTTGAATGAGATTATCACAGGTAATAAAACATGGATTTACATTCTTTGAACCTGACTCAAGTGAGAATAGTAAAATTGTGATTGGAGTAGATGAACTGAGACAACAAATTACTCGATGTAGTTGGGCTGTGAAGACAATTTTATATGCACTGGTTTTTTTAATGTGAAAGGCCCAAACCTGCACCTGGGTCTGCAAGAGTCGATGGGCATTTTTATGCCTCCAAAGTGTTGCCCAGAGTTAGGGAACACTACTGAAGCACTCATCTGCACCAGTACCTGATATATCTGCTTACACCATCACAACACATTTGCCTATAAATCCGCTGTTGTGACATCCTCCATAGTAATCTTTGGCTAAACCCCATTATAAAAGATTCATTGAGGGGCAGATAACCTGAAGCCACCATGTACTTGAAAGTGCAGTTTTCCAGTGTATGAACAACATGCCAGAAAGTGATTATGAAATGTCGTTTAGTAATTTGATAAACAGGCTGAGAAAGTGCATAGAGATGCATGGGGAATACTCTGAGGGGCAATACTGTGAGGGAGGTGCAATGGCAGACTGTTCACTAATAATGAATATTGTTGTATATCTCACTAAAATTCAGAACCTTTCAGATACCTCTCTTTTTCACCTTTTAAAGAATTTTAACATATTTACCTTTATCTGTTTCCTTATAGGTATCATTTAGCTGCCTATATTGTGCTGACATGCCGTTACATTCCTTAAACAATTACATTAAAGAACTTTATCATATGTACCTCGTATCTTTTATCTTGTAGAACTATAAATTTATGTTTATTTGGAAGGGTTTATGTTCCTAATGTATTTGGCAGTTTTGACAATAAATTTTTTAGAACTTAACTTTAATCAGCACTGTATAACTAACATTGCGCTGATGTGCCATTTAACTCTATATATACATACAACAATTTGTGTAAAAAAAAAAAAATCTATCTCACCTAATACATTGATCCCATCACCATAAGGAAAATAGCGTATCTCAACAGTTTCCATTGTTTCAACGATAATCCTGGTCATGTTCTCAGGCAATGCTGTTGTAGTAAAGGTTTGATTGGACACAGTGATGCTTGCCAGGCTCCCAAGGGTATTGTTCAGAATATCGTAGGTCCTGTTACCATCTTCAAGTGGAACGTATATTATCTGCTTCTTGGGTATTGTTACATTCTTGTATGCCGTCTTCTCATGCTGGAAGCACGCCTGGACTATGTTGCTTGGGAAAATGTTCCTGTGATGAATAATCAAAGTATTAGGAATACTGATGGTATGGTGGATTCTGGGAATATGGTGCATTAAACAGAATCAAAAGAATTAAAATACATTGTGAAAGAAATTAATAATTGTCATTCTTTTAGACAATCGTAGGCAAATAACAATTTCCCTCTAAATACACATAATCTTAATTATAAATGTTTTAAATGATTTCTACTCATTTTTTAATAGAGAACTGATTTAAAATTCATAATACAGTGTGAGCCTGCTATAACACAGTAGTTGATAGCCATAAAACCCAACAGTGTTATAGACCTAACCATGTTACAAGCAACCAGGTCAGTTAGCTGAAGAGAATGATGCATATACCCCAAACAAATTGTGTGTGTGTGTGTGTGTGTGTGTGTATGTAATAAATGCAAGCAGTAAAATACATGCTTCATCGGCACAGTTGCCATCTTAAATCAATGCATATTAAATGGGAAATACACCTGTAGTGAAAACAGAGAGGGCATATTTTACTTTATTTAGAGAACCACAGATTGGTACATATATGTGTATATTTTTTATATATACATGTCTAATGTATAGCATGAATAGAGTATCAACACTGTGTACTCACCCATGAATCTCTTGGCATGCATTGAATACACAATACAAGTAATTCCATCAAAAATATGCACACACACACAGATTCAATAATTTTGTCACAGTTCATATAGGTCTTAATTCAGTGGATCAACATAGCACAATCACATAAAGAATGATGAAACATTTACTTTTCAGTATGTCCCAAGTCGGTAAAAGTTAATTTGCATTTTAATCCACCATTGGTAAAATTCGTAAGCATAAGCTTTTTCCCTGCAAAAAGGAAACTTTCACTGCACAGTTAATGTGTTCCACTCATGTTGGAAAATGAAAAAATTCATAAATTCCATTGCTTTTAAGTTTGGTACTGACTTCCTTTGAAGACAATTTCTTTGTTTTTATTAAAGATTGTAGTCGGCTTTCTTTGATGAAAGGTGTATGCATTATTGAAGTCACAGCTAAAGGACAGCTTTGGAGAACCAAACAAATGCCCATTTCTTATTGTGGTGGCAATATCAAATAACTGTATTGCATGATTGAGACTGATTTTTTTCCCATTTGCTTAGTGCATTTTCATAACAGTTGGTGCTTCAAAGGTAATCTGTTTCCTTTGAAATTTCATTAAACTATTTTATCTGGGTACATTTTTAAAAAAGGAATTGGATTATACCATGATCAGAGCACACCTCCCTGCTGCTCTGTACCCTACACTGGCTATCCATTCAATCCAGAATCAAATACAAAATTTGTTCTCTGTGCTATGTTTCACTGTCGGACTCTACCCATGTGTACACACCAGCAAGATACTTACGCTCCTCTTCTGACAATCGTATACTCATTATTCCCACTATGAAAACAAAGTCATATGGACAGCGTTCTTTTGCATACCGAGGCCCAGCAATGTGGAATGAATTGCCCACTGAACTTAGACACAAAGACACAATGATTACATTCAAGAGGGCTCTCAAAACTCACTTATTTCGACTGCAAGAACAAACTTAAAGACCTAATAATGTTTCCTACCTTAAATATTCTCAGCATGTTTTTTATTTTTTAATGTTTTTCTAATTTCATGGTGTTTGTTTTTGTAATAATATTATTATATGTTTTTTACCTTATACGTGTTGTCTAATGTTGTAAAGCACTTAGAGCTTCTAAAGATTAGGCGCTATACAAAGTCCTCATTATTATTATTATTATTATTATTATCATTTGGTTGATTGTAGATACTGTTCCTCCCTGCCTTTTCAATAGACCAAAAAGTAAGATGTTTTTTATTTTTTTTACATTTGTGGTAGCGGAGTGATGCTGCCTTCTACACATGCATCAGAAATTTAACAAAGGGTCAATGGACGATAGAGATGCAGGTGTTCTGGTCTGATGACAAGGATTAGTATAGAAAATGTGAGTGTTCTAAAGGATTTAATTCTGAGTGAAAAGAATAGGAATTTTACTTACCATCCACATACAAATGTCAGTCTATATAAATATATTAGTTACTAGCGTGTGGCTGAAAATCCAATGAAAGATAAATTACAAGATAATGCCTCGTCCGGTTGATTTCCTCTACCAGAAATGTCAACAACAAAAAAGCAGATATTTCACAACAAACAATACTCATGCTCGATGTCAACATAAGTGGATCATGATATAGCAATGCACTGTTAAAATGGTTTTTCAATATGGACAAAGAAATTGTTTATGTAACAATAAATAAATTTCAGTGCATTTTAGATCAAGTTTGCAGCTTCCTTTCATGGGGCCTCTGAATTTCTCCACTCCAAACCAATAGTTGTATATACAAGTTCAAACAGCCAACAATGTCACCAATAAAAATAATTGCCAGATGGTATATTTTGCTGTCATTAAGGAAATAAAATCACAGTTTTTGACATTGGCAAAGCCTTATGTGATCCTAGAATAAACATTTTACATGTTATCTTTCATACTTTTAAGAAGAAAAAACTATTTTTTCGTGTACTAGAAAAATACATTTAAAATTTCAGAAGTCATGCCACAATCATCTTATTATTTAAGTGTGTACTCTTCCAAAAAATGATAAACCTTTTACATTTTTTTGTACTTTTAAGAAAGTGGGTTTTTTTTGTACAAGAAAAATACATGTTTATAAAATTTTGGGATCCACACCACGCCCATGTTATATTTGAATTTGTGTTATAATGGAGCATGCTTAAGCGGGGTCACACTATATATTGGGTAAAATATATAAGCAAAATAACCTTTTATGAACATATACAAGTGGAAAAATTCTTGTTATATCTGATATAGAAACAGTCAAAATATATCAAGAGAAGTAATCACAGTCTAATCATTTCTTCTTAGGATTAGAATTTGAGTTATTTCCCTTTACAGAGATTTGGACTGACATTAAGTGAATTAAATATAGAAAGTTGCTGTCTTGTTGTTAGAAATATCAGCTATTGTCAGCAACAGCAGATAAAAACTTATCTAAACATTAAAAGAAATTTTAATCAAATCTTTTTTGCTCAATATGTAATTTGATAATCCAAATAATGTCTTTACGTATCTCTTATTAAACTTCTTGCAATTTTCATAATTTTTTTCTTCAAATTTCTATACTAAAGGTTCCAATGTTAATGTACAAAATGTACATTGTTCAGTTTAATATAAATCTATACACCAAATTTTATTGAGACATGACAAATCCTTCGTAAATTCAAAACGTGGAAGCAAGAGTAAATAGTACATTACATACTTGTCATGTGATGCATAGTACATGTATTACACCTTTCATTCATCAAATACTTGGCCTTTTGAATCCAGAAGTTGACAGGTGTCTTCCATAATTAAAATGCAAACCATCCACAAATTCTATGATGGTAAAAGACAAAAAATTCCTTATTTATTCAATGAAACTATTTTCCTTCTTTCAGCTTCTGTGACCTTAACCTTTGTCATACTGATTACACAATTAATAAGTAATTTTCTTGTCTTAAAACCATGCCAACCATAAAGTTTAGTCATAGTTGATGACACATGATTTGAATTATTTTGTGGAAACTATTTCTTCTTGGAGTCTCTCTGACCTTGACATTTGATTTTTAACCCTCTAGGTCAATAGCTGTTTTTCTTGTCCCAGATGCAAGTCATCTACAAAGTATGCACAATGAAACATAAGTAGTTATTGTTGAAATCATTTTTTTCTTTATTTCAGTTCTTGTGACCTTAATTACTGACCTAGTGACCCAAAAAGAAAGAGGTGTCTTTCTTGTCTCAAATACATGCATTCCACAAGGTTTATTTAAAATATTTAATAAAGAATTCACTGTATCATGCAAAAACCATTTTTCTTATATATATTGTGACCTTGACCTTTGGCCTTTTTTGGTATCATTCAAATTGAGCAAATTTGCCATTATTGCATCCTGCTTCCCACTGATGTCCCAAAGAAAATCATTAATATTTTTTCTGATTTTCCCCAAGATTTCTTAACCAGTCAAAATTTATACTTATATTCTATCAAAAGCAACATTAGTCTAAACAGAATAAAAAATGTTTATCGAGTTCAGATTTTTGTCTTTATGTATTGGATGGCAAAGTAAACAGGTGAAATCTGGATGTTTCTGGAAAGGTCACTTGTACTAAAATTCCAAGCAGTTTATTCAAATGCAACTACTGTATATTTAGAAAATGCAGCATAATCCATCTTTGTATCATATGTCTTAGTTAGTGCCAGACATAAAGAGAGTTTTAATGCATCTGAACATAAAACTAATGCACTGTATTTTATATATCAGGAACTAAGCAATACCTTTGACCTCAGAATCAGAAGGTTTCTTTTATATTTCAAATGCAAGATCTTTATACAATAAAAAAAATTGCTCATTGCATCTGGCGATAAGTTGCAGTGAAATATTTGTGTTTTAATATTTAGTCTTTCTTTTTCCATACTGTTTTACAAATCTGGATCTAGTACGGCGGGATAGTGTGAGTGCCACATAGACATTGTATTAATTAATTTAGACAATATGGGGTTGTACATTGTCATTTGCCATGTGAAATCAACAAAGTATCTCAGGCATGTATTTACAAACACTATCTTAAAGAATAATCCATTGCAGATGTATTAATGGATACAGTGTCAGCAATTGATGTATGTATTTAGAATTTATATGGAAGGGAGGCAACTCCTACATTAATGTTGCATGCAGTTTTGTAAGTACCATATGTCAGCATGATTTTATTTTAAATGTACATTGCTAGTTTACTAACTTAGAATGACTTCTTAAGATCTAATACCAATGAATGTTAACTCCAGCAAAATATTTCTTTTGGGCAACAGATTAAAAGAATATGCATCAGTGTAGGAAAAGAAAATTCTACCTGATAATAAAGGATTCTTTTTCTCATATTCCTAAACAAAACAAATGAGGACAGAAGTCAAAATGGCATAATGTAAATACTGAAAAACTTTCAAACTAAAAAAAAAACTGAAAGAACGTTTACTGAAGATAGTTGGTAAAAAGTTAGATTTAAACTGAAAACTTCAGCATAAAGCTCAGATGACATTTAAACACATTTGAGCTTTCAAAGAACAGCTACTGTGACAGCTACGGTAATGTCAATACAAAACTTCTAAATTGTGCACAGCAGACAGCTTGTGCAATGATACAAATGTGAACATGTAAAACGAATAAAGACCAATCATCCATAAGATTAAAACAAGATGGACAAAAAATAATACATCTAGTTCTCAATTCAACATTGATCTAGAATTGATTTAGCCTTCAGAAATAATAATGAGAACATATATTGAAACAAAATAACCATTATAACAACTCAAAACTGGACTAACAAATCCATACAGGTAGATGGGCTGATCAGAGCAAAATGTCCTGTTTGTGATGCAATTAATATTTATCTTAACGGTTTATTGTGAAAGACGTTTCATGTGTCGATGGAAGTCAGAAAGTTCTTGCGAAGTTTATGTGCACTTTGCTTGCAAGTAGAAGGTCAAAATAAGTCTTGATAAAGGTCAAGTGGAGGCTGGCTAGAGGTATCCTATACTGGAAATATGATCATACACATACAGAAATATAAGAAATTATAATTCTCATGTATCAACAACAATATCTACCCACCCCTTTCCCTTTGATTATACACTAAATTATAGTCTTACTTATACTACTGCATATGTTTATGGAGCCCCATCTCCTGCAACTTATTGATGGGTTGTATGTATATAATAAATTTCAAGCTTGACTGGAAACAGAAGAATTTGGTAGGGAGTTACAGTTAATAGAAAGGTTGGGATATGATAGCCCAATAATAAAATTTCTTGCTTTGCACTGCTGTTGTAACTGGTTCAATAACTGGAACTGGCATGTGCATGATTTAGTGTTTTCACATCGAAAGGTAATTGGTTATTTCTCAGTTATCTGCTTCAAAAACCACCACTTACCCATGCTTAAAATTAACTTCCTGAACCTGCTGGGCTCAATTCTAGCACAAAATTACTGAAACAAAGAGGAAAGTCCCTTAAAAATGTGCTGCTCCACCCTAAAAACTGTAAATTTTAGGCTACTGTATAGGTGGCAACTTGAAACACTATTTTTATTCTTTTGATTAAGTTGGCAGAACTTGTTGGACATTCAGTGTGATAGAAAAAGAGGTTTGATTTTTAAAGGACCTTATCAAATCGAGGAGCGCATCAAGGGAAGTAAGTTTACTGGACTTGCTTCCAGCAATGGTGTCGTCCTTCAGTACAGGGTCACCAGGATGAATACAGAGAACCAGGATGATTCCAACAATAATGGCTGCAAAAGTCGTGGCAAAATAGTAGACAAGTGTCCTTATTCCCATACGACCACTGGACTTAGCATCCAGTGCGGAAAGACCTGAAAAAAAGCAAATATAATGAAACATTAGATAAACAAGAAATGTTAGATAAACAAGAAATGTGTCTATGAAACACAATTGATATTTACCATTCTGACCTAGCTTTGGAGGGATGGTCTTGTACTTTTCAATACTTGTCCACACAAAGTTAAATAAATCTGAAATAATCTCCCCCCCCAAAAAAAAAAAAATGTGCAAAACTTAAAGTTAGTGAGGCATGCCCTATACATTGGAGTGATATAATTTTGGTTCATAGTGCAGCGAACATGCAATCACATAAATAGAAATCTACATGGTGCTACAGCCAGTTTTGTCTATGAAACTTACATTCCAAACTAAACCAAGATATAATGAACGTACATACTAATACAAATAACTTTATATGTTTCTTCCACATTTGAGGCAGGAAAGAAAGAGAATATAGCATCTGTATTCTTGTATTCTGTATCCTTGTATTCTGTATCCTTGTATTCTGTATCCTTGTATTCTGTATTCTTGTATTCTGTATCCTTGTATTCTGTATCCTTGTATTCTGTATCCTTGTATTCTGTATCCTTGTATTCTGTATCCTTGTATTCTGTATCCTTGTATTCTGTATCCTTGTATTCTGTATCCTTGTATTCTGTATCCTTGTATTCTAAGAGAAGACATGAATGGCCATCAAAGACAAGAAACTACAGAGATCAGCTTCTTCATGAGTTGCAAGACTGGATCTCTGCTAGCATTCAGTGGCTTTCAAACAAGGTGGTTGCTAAACAGACCAGTCAACCTCTTTAGAAGATTTAAACATGCTCTAAATACAGCAGTCCTCCTCTTGAACGGCCCCCTGACCTGTGGCAACCCACTTCTTACAGCCAGAATCCTTTGGCACCGATGAATTTGTATTAAAAAATACCCCTCAATAATGGCCGCCCCTCTAACATGACCAGCGGCCAGCAAATTAGTACAAAATTGGAAACTGTTCCCCTCACGAACATCCACTTTTTCTTCCAAATGTATCCAGAATGAATAATTAACTCATATTGTGTTGTAAGGTAAGTAATCAGATTATCTCTATCATCGATACATGTCTCCCAATGTCAAGGTTCTGTTACAGAAAAAAGTGTTGACTAAAGGACATGTAACACTAAGATTGTCTATCAAAGCCGACATTGACAAGAAATGGGCTCAACAATGTTATGATAGAGTCTTGGGCTTCATACATCTGTCAAGTTCTTCTCTTTGATGATTAAAACTGGACATAATTGTCAAGATCAGAACAGGGTCAGCATAGGCTAAAATAGATTTGTGCATTAACACACACATACAGAAATCAACCTTGAACAAATCAAGATACCAGACAAAATGAAAAAATCATGTGACAACACATTTATCGCTTCCTTTATGAAGAAGGCATTTCGTCCACTTGACAAAAGTTTTGTCTGCATCATTAAATTGCACACAGCAACATCCAAATAAATCATTACCAAACATTAACATGTCATCACGTAAATGGAGATGCATTATTTTAGAAGAAAATCGGTTATTCTACTCGACGACATTGGGTGAGGTGGTGAATGGGGACTTGCCAAACAATTTTATGTGGAAACGACTTGAATAAACAACTGCATAACCAATAAGGAGGTTATTCAGCAGCAGTGGGAAAATGGAGCAAATGAAAAGAGAATTATGTATGTACCAAGATTTAAATGACGTTTTTGAATGGTTTTGCAATGTGCATGACAATAATACCTGCTCACATATCACACTTACACCAAGAATAAAAACCATTAATGTAAATCAGTTGAAATAAGTCAATTATTATAGCAAAAAGAACCTTTTAATAATTAATGTTACTTTTAAACAAATATATTAAATGAAGATATTAAATGCTTTGAAGTATGTAGCTTTCTTACTATGTACATCACATAAACTTCTCACAAAATATTTAGTCCCCCTATGGAAAGGCCACCAGTCTTATAAGGCCACTTTCCCAGTGCAGAAGGGGTGGCCATATAAGAGGGGGACCACTGTATTAAATAAGATTCCCTTGAAGGGACTGATGCTCAATTGGCCGAACATTACTTCCAGGAATTCAAGAAAAGATGATTTCTTCCTTTCAGCTGCTGAGTCAGAAAACCATCTCTAATATTCTTCAGTAATAACAAGACTTTTGACTTAGCTGATGTGGTATCAGATTGGCGCCATTTTCATTTTTGGACCAAGAAGACATCATTTAGGATCAGCAAGACATCATAAGAAGGACCAACAAGACATCAAAAGAAGGACCAAAAGGACATCATTTAGAATCAGCAAAGACATCATTTAGGACCAACAAGACATCATTCAGGATCAGCAAGACATCATTTAAGATCAGCAAAGATATCATTTAACATCAGCAAAGACATCATTTATGACCAACAAGACATCATTTAGGACCAACAAGACATCATTTAAGATCAGCAAAGACATCATTTAGGACCAACAAGACATCATTTAGGATCAGCAAAGACATCATTTAAGATCAAGAAAGACATCATTTAGGACCAACAAGACATCACTTTTAGGACCAACAAGACATCATTTAAGATCAGCAAGACATCATTTAAGATCAGCAAAGACATCATTTAAGATCAGCAAAGACATCATTTAGGACCAACAAGGCATCATTTAAGATCAGCAAGACATCATTTAAGATCAGCAAAGAAATCATTTAGGACCAACAAGACATCAGTTAAGATCAGCAAAGACATCATTTAAGATCAGCATAGACATCATTTAGGACCAACAAGACATCATTAAGATCAGCAAGACATCATTTAAGATCAGCAAAGACATCATTTAGGACCAACAAGACATCATTTAGAACCAACAATACATCATTTTAAGAACCACCAAGACATCATTTAAGATCAGGAAAGACATCATTTAGGACCAACAAGACATCATTCAAGATCAGCAAGACATCATTTAAGATCAGCAAAGACATCATTTAAGATCAGCAAAGACATCATTTAGGACCAACAAGACATCATTTAGGACCAACAAGATATCATAAGAAGTCTTCTTGTGGAAAACTGATGTTGATATAACCTGTTGTTTTGGAGAAGTAACAATAACAAGATTCATAAGCTGGCTGCCATGGTGGCCATTTTGGATATCACATTGATGCCATTTCAGTTGTGGACCATCTTGACACTACAACAAGTCTTTTGGTTCAAGCACAATATTGATATGACCAGCTGTCTTGGGCATATGGCAGTCGCATATGGCAGTCATACTGGAAGTCAGATTGACACCATTTTCATTGATGACTAACTAGACATCATAAGAAGTCTTTCAGTGAAAACCCCATCTTATATAACAATTCATTCCAGAGTAGTGACATGAAATGGGGGCCCCGAGTGGCTGAGTGGTCTAAGGTGCTCACCATTACGGATCACTGCCATCTCACCTGTCTGCATGGGTTCAAGTCTCGGGCTCAGCCAATGTGGGTATGTGAGAAAGTTTGCCAGTAGCTTCTCATGGGTCGGTGGTTCTTTCTGGTTTTCTTCTTTGTTCTTCCTTCACCATTTATACTGGCCACCATGTACAGCCTATATTGTACTGAAAAATTGCAATAAACCCTACAACAACAACAATTTTTAAAATGGCTACTGTGGTAGTGATCTGATGTCCAATATGGCCACTACTGCAGTCATCTTGAAAATCATTTTCATTTAGGATCAACTAGACATTATAAGAAGCCATTTAGTGAAAACCTCATTTTCAGGAGGAGTAGTGATAAAATTTGGAACAAAGGAACTGTGTTGTCCATATCTAGACATCATAATTAGACTTCTGGTGAAAACCCCAAGTCAATATGATTTTGAATTCAATAGGCTTTTTCTGACCCTAAGAGCATGCCATCCACAAAGTTTGATAACTATAGATGGTGGAGAACTCGAGTTATTATGCAGAAAGCATTTTCTTCTTTAAGTCATAGTGGATTTGACCTTTGATCCTGAAATCAATAGATTTGTTTTCTTAAACTAAGTGTAAGCCATCCACAAAGTTTGGTTACTGTAGACCATGCAGTACTAAAATTATGGTGCAGAAACTATATTTCTTCTTTTAGTCACAGTGACCTCAATCTTTGATATTTTGATCCTAAAATCAGTAGATGTTTCCCTTACCCTAAGAGCATGCCATCCACAAAGTTTGATAACTATGGATGGTGGAGAACTTGAGTTATTTTGCAGAAAGCATTTTCTTCTTTGAGTCACAGTGACCTCAATCTTTGATATTTTGATCCTAAAATCAGTAGATTTTTCCCTTACCCTAAGTGCAAGCCATCCACAATATTTGGTAACTGTACATAGTGGACAATTCAAGTTATTGTATTGAAACAATCATTTTTCATCCAGTCACATTGACCATGACCTCTGATCTTTCGACTCCAAAATCTGTACGGTTCTTCCATACTGCAAGTGCAAGGCATCCATAAGGTATGGTAACTGTAAATGGTTCACAACTTGAATTACGAAGCAGAAATAAAATTGTGCAACAGACAGTTCAGTGAATGAATAGATACATACCATAATACACTCAGCCTTATGGCAGGCATATAAAAATATATTCTTATACTCATAGTACAGTAAAAGCTAAAAAGCTGCATTGGGGACATATAGGACTATAACATCACAACCAATAACAACTATAGCAGTGATACAAACTTTTGATGACATTCCCATCTTAATTCCATTTTCATAAAATCTAAATTCCTGTTTGATTAAAGAATTTTTAGCATTTTCCAGTTCTGGAGATTTTTAAAATATGAAAATCTAGTTTAAATAAATTATAGGATAAATCTGGAAAAAAAAGAAGTTACATCAAAATATTTCACTCCAAAGAACTGAGAGGCATATGTTTTTAACATATTTATGTAAAGTGAATGTTAAAAATTGTGGTCATATCGGTGCATGTGCTAAAATTAAATTAAATATAAATTGTTGTTATAAGGGTTAATACTAAATACAGTTTAACCAAAGTCTATTCAGTTCTTTTTGTTGAATGCTCTGCACTTTAAATATCATAACAAATTTCCAGATGAAAATGATTGTGTAATTAAATTCTAAACAATGACACCTATTACTGAAATAGCAATCTGATTTAAATCAGATCTCCACTGTCCTTGGTGAAGATGTGACAGCAGCCACTTAGGGATCATGTTCTGGTGACCTTTGCTTTAGCCAATGGAAATGCAGCTTTCAGAAATTTGAAAGTGAATCAAATTGATAGGCACACATTTATGCTCTTCAGCTATACTGCTCAGTCTCCTAAACATGAAGATTTAAAACTTCATCTGATTGGCTGATAAAATTAGCAATGGTAATAACACAGTAACCAGAACATGACCCTTAAATGGTCACTGTCAGATCTTCATGGAAGACAGTGGAGATCTGATTTTAAACAGACTGACTGAAATAGTCACCAGTGAATGCCTATGTGATCTGTATGACTTGTACCACAGTAAACAATATTTGGGATACAAACTTTTTTCTTTCAAGAAAACCAAGAAAACTTTAAATTTTGTCATACCAACAATCAAGCTGGAAACAATGAGTGGCAGTATCAGCATTTTGAGTGCCCTCATTAAAATTTCTCCAGGGAAGGATATCAGCATGATGGCATCTTTTGATGGTGCTGCCAGCCGCAAAATAAATCCAAGGAAAACTCCAAGACAAACACCGGCTATTGTCATTACTAGCAGCAAATTCTTCCTGCACCATCTTAAGATCTGCAACAGTTTAAAATGCATCAATTAGCAAATTCTTCCAGCACCATCTTAAGATCTGTAATAGTTTTGGATGCATCAATTAGCAAAATTAATTTTGCTCTACTTTTGGATCTGAAATTAATTTAGAATGTATTTAAAAGGGACAAAAGAAAACAGTAATACATAATGCAATAAAAGTGCTTAAAAATCTTATTTGCTTGGACTGTTTTGCCACTTTAACTTTATTGTCTGCATTGAACTATCACATTTTCCTGGATGGACACTTAAAAGAAGTTACATTATTATAATAAACATTTATCACAAATTCATGTAACTAATGAAGACATCAGAATGGCTAAATACCTGGTTAACATGAAATAAGATGCACCATGGATACTTAATTTTTTCTGAATCACTTTTCATATCAATAATTCACCATTGAGTTAATGACAAGTTGTGCATTTACATAAATTTATTTAGCCTCTTATGTCATTAATAAATAATATTTTTGTCACCATGACATTTTGACCTCAGAATTATGTTACACTAGCGGTCGTCAGGTTTTTACATTTACTCATTGAAATATCTTGAATATTTTCATTACCATGTATATTCTTCAAAAAGGGTTATTACTTGCAGTCTTGCAGTTTTTATTACCAACATTACTGACTTTGGCCATTAATTTGCAAACACCAACACATATGTGGATTGATGTCCATTAAAGAAAAGTTTTAGACATTATTGTTAATTTTTCCTGATGAGAAAGAATTCCTGGTGGGTACCTGGAATCTAAAACAAGGGGACATTGGACATAAAACTATGGGAAAGCTATGCTTCCATGCTCAAGGTGCTACACTGGGATCTTAAATGTGTGACTAGTACACCCATCATCTTGGTAATGGCTCTGGGAATGGAAGCGAGGCCAAAGGAAAGAGCCCAAAACTGAAAGGTCACCTGCCCCCCTTCAATACATGAATTTCCAGTGGGAAAAGAAGATGGGTATCTAAAGTTAGGCATCTTGAACTTCTATGTTGACTATTGAGTCATTTGACCTTATGATATTTCTGGACCCCTACTTCTGAAAGCAGAAAAATCTGTGGAAAAAAATAAAAAAATTCAAGTGTTTATCTCCCCCTTCTACTGCACGCTTTCCTAGAAGGGTGTACACCTCTTCCTTTAGGGATTCCAGTTTGCTCTGATAAAACCAAACTGAGGTCCTTGAGGATCTCAGAAGTGATGTCATTAACAATCTTCTTCTGTGGTATGACCCATGTATCATTCATTAGTTCTGACCCAGCTTTTGAAAACAGAAGATCCCTTCTGGAACTACTGGGATGCCAGAAAGAGGGGACACCCCAGGGCTGTCTGCTTCCCTCCTTAATAGAGACCCTTCTGGCCATTAGGTGTTAAAAGCGACAAACATGCTAAGTCCACTGACTTGCTGTGTTGTGACCTTCATCTTGATGTAGGGGGCATGACAGTGAATATGCTAGACACTATCAAGTAAAGATATAAAAGAGCCTAGGGTTTGATTAAATTAGCTTTATTGGTTCGATATTGTACATGAATTGAGATGAATATGCCATGACCTTGACACTTAGGTGGATGTAGCTTAAGTAACACAGTCTAGTTTATTATTTAACTGATAAAAGTTTTATTAAAATATCTTGATTGATTCAAAAGTTATCCTCTGGACTAGGATACAGGTCAGAGTTACATTTTCTGAGGCTGTGACCTTGACCTTGTGGCAGATTATGTAGTAAAAGTAGGCTAAAACCCTACTACATACGATGTATACTTAGCTGAGGTTTCCTTAAAATACTTCACTGGTTCAAAGGTTATGCACCAGAAAAAATTTTAAGTCACATTATTACATTACTTTTTGATATAACCTTGACTTTGGGGCAAAGGACATGGCTATGGTGTGCAAGACAGTCTAGTCTGGATATATAACTGGCTAAAGTTTCAGTCAATTATCTTCAGTGTTTCAAAAGGTATAATCTGAACAAGGATACAATTTACAGAATTACTATTTCCCTTGCCTTGACCTAGAGGAGTAGAGGGAGGCTATTGTACATACCACACCATCTAGTCATGATCAGATCTGAGCAAAGTTTTGTGAAAATCTCTCCAACCTTTACAATCTTATGGGCCAGGCAAGCAAATGTTAACAGACGGAATGAATGATGGACAGTGCCATAACTAATTATTCCTGATGTAAAACAATCACATAAATATGTGTGAAAAAAATAAAACATTGTAATAACTTCAAAGTTTAATCAGTTCATCTACTTAAACCCTAATCAAGGGTGTAAAATTTCATCACTGAGTTTTATGATACTGTCCTAAAATGGTTTTGGGATGTATAGACAAACAGCAACAGTCCTCTATCCAGGTACCAGTGAGGCATGGTTGACTGGAGAGTATTAACCAAGTCTTAAGGACCAGGACCATTGATAGGGATACATAACTAAATTTATTGCAGAGAAATCATTTTTTTCTTATTAGACTTACCCATGTATGTGGCCTTGCACTGTTAGCCCCAGAATCTATATGTTTCTTTATTACGCTAAGTACAAGTCATCCACAAAGTTTGGTTAAAGAACCTAATTTAGAGCAAAAGTTATTACACAATACCTTTATTCTTCAAGCCACTAAGGCCATGACTTAAGGACAAATCCTACAAACTTTGGTCAATACACATGGTCTGTATTTGATATAATTGATATTTCTAGATTTTTGGAAACCTTTGAAGCTCGCACAGTACAAATTGGAGAAATTTTAATGAACACACGCACATTCATTAATGTAGATCAAATCATTTGATGCTGACTGGAAAATATAGTTCTTGTTTATATCATAGGAATGGAAACACCTTGGATGTCCAAGTTTTGTCTGCAAAAAAACTGAATGCTGAATATACTTCTCTAGATTATAAATTTGGGCGTGCTGACTCCATACATTATGGATAACAGTGCCCCCTGTGTATGTTTGGATTTATGCTAGATGATTTTACCTTACAATTTAGATGTTTCCAATCAGATCGTTTACTTTCACCACATTTTATTTAATAACACATCCTTTGGAATCTGAATGCAATATTCCATTCGGTTCTTCAGACCATTCTATTCAATACCAAATCATTTGGAATCTAAATTCATCATTTCATTTGTTGGATTAAATTATTTCATTTTAGACTACATCATTTTATTTAATACCACATCATTTGGAAACAGATTTCATCATTCCATTTTCTTATTTAAATCATTTTATTTAATATCACGTCTTTTGGAATCAGAATTCATCATTTCATTTATTGGTTTAAATCATTTGATTTTATGCTTTATAAATTCAATTAATAAAAATGTCATTTGGAATCAGAATTCTTCATTCTGTTTTGTTGTTTAAATCAAATTTCATTTAATGCCAGATCATTTGGAATTTAAATTCATAATTTCATTTGTCGAGTTAAATTTTGGCAGAGGCGGCTGCCCATACATTATCTCCCCAGTTTTCAAATCTAACTGGGTCACAATCAAGTGTACACTTTATCTTTTACTTAACATTGTTACTAGAACAGATGCTGCTGTAACTCTCAAACCACTTTCAACACATTCTTCCTCACACATGCTGGTTTCTAGTTTCTGTATATACTTGATTATAAGTTGAGTTCAACTGTAAACTGCACCTGACCCAGATCTGCCACCCATAATCTGCTTGCAGATCTGGGTCTATGCAATAAGCTATGAGTGATAAGTAGAACAAACAGTGTAGACCCTAATCTGATGGTACATTATATGATAGCAGATCAAAGTTTATGTTGTTTGCAGTTGGACTGGACTTACAAGTGAGTATATACAGTCCTCATGACATGATGGTATATACTTACAACAGGAATATGTACCAGTGTTGATGTATGTTTTGTCAATTTATAAGAGTAACAACAGATGCTGGAATCACAACTGGCTTACCATATATACACTAGCTTACAAGTCTGGTCCAAAATGAAATAACATAGACCTTGATTTGCCATTGCATAATATGCTGGCTGATCTCCAGGTATTAAGTATGATATCTTATGTTTCTCCACTTTGTGATTGGTACCCTGCTCAATTCATAATTATTGGCATGAATCCTGTATATAGGATCACTTCTTTTTTGGCATAAAAAGGACAAGTCATTCATACAATTACCAGCATTATTCCTGGATCTTTGCCCCCCCCCCATCCCCCCCCCCACCGACTAGGCCCAAGTTTATAATTTATAAACTGTTCAAAGTTCCACCTTTAACATATAGTCACCATGGATTACTTGAAATGCCATTATCTTCTGGAGAACACATGGTACAAATTGTGTGAAAAAATGGGAACCAGTCTGGAAATGGGTGATATTAGTAACAGTGCAAGGGACAGTTTTTAAGCACAAACTTAATGTTGCATACACCTGCCTAATATAAAAATTCTCACAAAATAAAACACATGAGTGAGGTTAAAAAAGTCCATATTTTTGGATTGGTATAATAAAGCAAAACATAAGAATATAATTCACTTGATCTGACAAGTCCATGGAAATTCATAGAATAACAAGTTGATGCACCCTACTCCCAAATTTATACATGCATTTTTCATGTCCAAAGGCCATTTTTGAGAGCATGTGATGCTCACAGAACAAACACAAGCCCTTTCCCTGGATGATAATTTTGAAAAACATTGTGTACTCAATAGCTTGATGCAATTCAAAATAGTTGTCATCCAGTCAGTTTTTGAGACATTTTACTTGCTTTGTGCCAGCATCTCCACTGCTTCCTAACCAAATATTGGTATTTCACTCGCTACATACTGTCCAGTGACTACAAGAGGTGTACATGCCTCATATCAATTTCATGAACAAAACAAGGTGGAAATACCAAATTCACAAACTTATTCATATCTTTAATTATTAAACAATAATAGTCCAATTTATGAAGCTGACCCCTGCCACTTAAACAATATGGCATCTCCTAGTTGTGTTTTGAAACATTATAAGATGTGATCACTTTGATCTCTACAACCATGTTTACTAGTGATGACCTCTGATGACTTTGAATCCCACCAATTTCATTTATTGAATGTTTTAAAACTTCATATTTTGTATTTTCATGGACTTATGCCTACCTTACTTTAGTTTTAAACAATATGTGTTCTGGGGGACGTTTAGGTAATTTCTGTCATTTAAATCTCCTTTTCTGTGATACTTTTATACGTCCACATATAGATGGTAACCTTGACCTTTTACTCATTAATTACATAATATGACAAAGCTGGACATATATTTGTCTTAAATTGAACAGCAATAAATGATGATGGTAAAAAAAACGTGATTGCTTGTGATTAGACAGCTTTATTCAAAATATTTTTTCTGATTTTCTTTTTTTTAAAAACTCAAATACTTCAGTGTTGCCTGAAATGTACCATTGCTATATTGGTGAACATGAAATTGCAATATAATTTAATATTTACTAATGTAATCTTTGATGAGCAGGACTATGCACATTGTTTACTTGGACTATATTACTACTAATCCTAGGTCTGTCAAGTAAATCAAGGATGGATATAGGACACACGGTACTTATTGTATGGAAAAATGGGAACAAGTCTGAAACTGGGTGATGATACAAATTTTCAAACTGATTTTATAAGGTAAAATAATACAAACATGGCAGTTAAAATCTTCATCTAAAAAATTTAAATTAGAAACTGTTCTTCACAAATTATATTCTTAAAACACAAATTGTTATTTACGTATTGATGTTTAACTTGTAGAAAAGAGTTAATGGTAAGAAGCTATTAAAACACATGTCTTCAATTGTGCAAGAGTTTGTTTGTCTGCTCACTTGGTATTAGCATTGCATACAATACATTTCAACTTGGGTTATAGAACTCATTGTACTAATTCAGTTCCCATATTAAACCTGTGCAAACATGATCTTAAAAATTCAATAACTTTTAATTTGTGAGTGCTCATGATCAAACCTATAATTATCAGTATGACAGCTTCTGTGCAGACAAAAACATGAGCCATGTCATTTTCTGGATATATGTGTGTTTGAAACATGTGCTTTTAATTCTACACCAAAGAGTCATGTGCAAATTTCTGTAATGAGTGTTACAAACTGAAGTCTGTTAAAGGACTGAAATTCCATCAATAAAATAATGTTTCTAAAAAACATTAAGTTACAGCTATGATAAGCTCTCTAAAGATTATATATTTTACTAAAATTTTACTTTCATTATCAACCAATCCCAGCCAGACAAACCAATATATATTCTGTTTTATCTTCACCCATTTCTAGACTGGTTCCCATTTTTCCATACAATTAGTACCATGTGTCCTATAACACTACACTATCAGAACTTCATGGCTACAGCAAGGTGGCATCTCAGAGGTCATAAACTACTGTAACTCATTATACATAAAAAATAAATAAATCACAGGACAAAATCATTTTTGCTTTCATAGCAGGAAAAGGTGAAGTTGACATCTTTTAGGCAATTTAGTCACTCATCTCTCATAGCAGCACATAACCAATTTTGTCCATCTTGCTGATATATATATATACTCCAAGTTGACCAAAATCAGATTGTAATATAATGTGACATAATGCTGTATATTCCATGTCTGTTTATAACTGGATCAGACCCATAATCTGTGAATAGCAGCAAACAAATGTTCACAGACTGGTGGACAATATCGAGATATCGGGCTATATCACAAGCTGACTGCATGCAAGTGAATCGTAATCATTCAACAGATTTATCATGGAGAAACAAGCCGAGCAGCAAATATCAAGCAGAACATGGCAAGATAACGAATAACATTAAAAGATAGAATCCTCCATATTTTACCTTTATGAGACAGAAAAATGCACATCTAGATGGTTAGATGACATCAAAGAACTCCTTCTCCTTTGTGAAGTGCAAGAAAATTACTTGTTAAATATGTAGGACTTGTTTTGTCTGGTTTGAAATGACACTAGTGACCAGCTTCAAAAAGGGAGGATAATGGATGTCTGAATTCTATCTCATCTGTTATACTAAAGGATGGCATTGATGTAGCAAATCTGCCAAGACTACTAAATTTGCTACTAATGTAATTACTGTGTTTACACTTTTAGTGACCTTATATTACTGTGTGTACACTTTTAGTGAATATAGTATTTATTCCTATTAAATGACATGATGCCTAGTGGTTAGAATGTTTGCCTTGGATGCGGGCAGTAGTGGGTTCTAACCCTGGACAAGTCATACAAAAAGACTTATAAAAATGGTACTAACAGCTGTCTTAGGCACTCAGCATTATGAGATTAGTGTTAGGAGCGTCTAAACCAGTTTCTTCCTAAATCCTAGGCAGACTGTTTGGAATGGATTTCAAAGTAACAATCAGTTGAAAATATGTTTTATCTAACTGTAATTGTATTTTTAACTTTAATCACTTTTAATTTTAGCAGTAATGGTATTTTTAGATTTTCTTGTATTAATTACAAATAATAATGGTGATATTACGATTTCACATTAAGAAGTGTGTTTATCTTGAAAGAGGTCTTGTACAAGATGGAAAGCACTGGAATAGCAGTTACGATGAACTTTAGGTCTGTAATGTGAGTCAGTTTTTATATGTCCTCTTGAGGCTTTTCTGAGCACTCCAGTGGCCTCAGTGGTTAAAGCATTCACTGCAGATGGGGGAGGTCATGGTTTTGAACCCTGGCCAAGTCATGCCAAAGACTTATAAAAATGGTACTAGCAGCTGTCTCGCCTGGTGCGCAGTATCAAGAGGTTAGTGTTGGAAATGGTCATCCTGGTGTCAGGATAATGTGACTGGGTAGGACATCATGCTATATGTCTGTGGTATGATGCCCCAATGTTAGACATCATTGTAAACTGCCACGCTGCAGACATTGTAGCTATATGACTGAAATTTTTTCAAAGCAACATTTAAATTCGAAATCACACACACACACAAAACTACATGATAAAAAGATTATTCATATATATGCAATTAATAATGAGCTATATCAACAGGCGGTCCTAAATATTTGTAAGCATCATTAAAAGATGGTATAATGTGAGTCAGCAAATGGACCTGTGGATTTTGTAATTAGAAATCAATCTTTAAGTTTTAATGCTATTTAAAATCTCTCACTCTCAGTAGCAATTTAATCATTTTATTTGCCATTTCAAAATTTATATCAGAGTTGAGCAACCTGATTTAAGTATGTGTGTGTGTGTGAGATTTGGATTTTTAACATAGTTTTAACAATAAATCAGTCATATCACTACGATATCTGCAGTGTGGCAGTTTATAGACACTGATGTCTAGCACTGCGGCATCATGCCACGGACATGTAGCATGATGTCTCACCCAGTCACATTATTCTGACACCAGGCCGACCAGTCCTAACACTAACCTCTTAATGCTGAGTGTCTAACAAGGCAGCTGTAAGTACCATTTTTATTAGTCTATGGTATGACATGGCTGTGGTTCAAACCCATGACCTCCCACATCCAAGGCAGATGCTCTAACCACAAGGTCACCAAAGCAGTCCTTAATTTTGTTACATACAGAATACAAGCATCCATTAGTTTTGGCAGATAGTGTAAAACGTTTGCCTATTTAATACAATTTTGGACCATCACTAACTGGCTTCAATACTTTATATGACTAATTTGCTAAAGTAGAAGACTTACTGCAATTTAATGGTACTAAAATACTGAGAATTACAGGATCATCAAAGTAATTTTGATCTGACTGCTGAAATCTGGTTTACAATTTTATTTATAACCATGGATTGATGATAATGCTCCATTAAAGTAACCTGGTAGCTGCACCTATCATCAGAAGCTGCACCTTTCATCAAAAACTGTTCATGACCTTGCTCACTATGTGGTATACATACATACATTGCCCATGCTTGATATTTACACCAATATGTTGTCTAACCCATGCACAGGATAACTGCTGTGTGCTGAAAATATCTGTCTCTTTTAGGAGTGGATTAAACCCAAGCATTTTTCCTTCTTAGCATTGACACCACTAGGTTAATATGATTAATTAAACTGCACCGAGTAAAGAAAACAGTAGTTTTATCCCAAGTTTCTTTATGTGGACAAAGAAAGCAAAACTTACAATAACCACATAATCTGTACTCTTAAAACATACAATCTACTGGATAAAAATTCTGGTACTTTCTTTTTACACTGACCTTTCTTACAAAGGATATTGGTACAGTCTTTTCTTCCATCTGATGATTATTTTCCATCATGGGGGAACAAACTTCTCCATCAATCATCTTGAAATGATGTTTATCCTGTGGTTAATTCAACCTGGAAAAAAATAATATTACAAAAAGGGCTATATTAACATTCCACCTAAGAATGGACTTCAGCTGTAAATTAGAGCTAGTAGCCAATAGTGCATACAATATGCTTGGCAGGGATTTAAACACAAGAACTTCTCTTGGGGTAACCGAGGTTGGGAGATGAACATTCAAGGACCATAACTCTTCCAAATGATGACTTGGAATAGTGAGAAATTCAGCTGTTCAAGGTATCATCAATATAAAGATGCATGCTAACTTTAACTGAAATATGATATTCTTCAGAAAATGTATGATGTGGAAAGCAAATTTAGGAGGATAGGGATTCAGAGGCCATCACCCTCAGAAATCATATTGTGGAATACTTAAAATTAAACTTATTAATGGTCTCATCAATATGAATATGTAAACAAAATTTGTTTTGAAATCCAGCAAAGATTGGTAGAATAACCAAAGTCAGGAGGATAGGCAATCAAAGGGCATAATTCATGTAAATGATACTGTAGAATGCAGACTTTTAAAATTCAAAGTCTGACAAAACAGCATGACAATTTTGGTTTAAATACAAAAAAGCCTAGTAAGGTTATCCTGTTGAAAGAAAGTAAAGATGATGAGCAATTAGGGGCCATAACTCCTGTAAATAAGGTAATGGAAAGTAGAAACTCAAACTTACTCGATATTTAATCAATCTGAAGTCACAAACCAAATTTGAATTAAATCAAACAAATTTTGATTGTCACATTGCAAAGAAGAAGGATGAGCAATCAGAGGGCCATAACTCTTCTAAATGAAATAAAAGAGCCACCTAGGAATGGTTTTATCATTATAAAAGTTATAGGCAACAGACCATGTGAAAGATATGAAGTTAACTGTCAAGGTGCATAACTCTTTTGAAAAGGCAGATATGAAACAAAACACACAAAAGGCAATTCTATGACAATAAAACTATATATACACAAAATTTAATCAGAATATGTTGCATGGTTTGTGAGCTCTTCTGGTTACAAATATATGCTGTAACAGAGATTTAATACTGATGAAAAAAAAGAAGTTGTTGATGATCTGACAGATTTCATGGACAGGAAAGGCAAGTATTACTAATACAACAGACTTCTTGCATCTCATTGCAGAAACCTCAAATAAAATTTTATTCCCTAAAATAGGTCCATAGAAAAGATTTCCCACCAATAAGGCACAACCTTCATACAATATGAAAGGAAATGTTCTAGGTCAAACAATGGCCTAAACTCTAAAATTATGACAGAGAAAATGGGAAAGCTTGACCTAGATTTTCCTGATACAAAGCCGCATACTAAATATGGTTTCAGTCCACAAAGACCTTTAAATGTTATTCAGGTGAAACAAAATGTTTGATGCACATGTAGAAGTGAATTGTATGGACACAAAGACAGATATGGGTAACACAATATCTCTTCCACAGAATATACCTGGGGCACAAACTAAATCATGTTTATAAAATAGACACATTATTTTTGCAGCATATAAATATGCAGTGAAATCTACCTCATATGACTCTTCCACATAAAGAACATCTGTCCATAAAGGACATTTTCAGGAATCGCCAATGAGAATCCCTATATTACTAGTTTGTATTTATTCTTAATTTAATTAATATAAATGATACCTATTCATGTACATTTATTTGTGCAATCACTAAATATAAAGGATATTGTGCCATGCAACACAAAACTGATTAAATATTACCACTATCAATATTCTGGCAAACAAACGTGATGTTTTAAATTTTAGTTATATCATTCTAAATATCAGAATACAAATCTATGTCCACCGATTAAAATGGTGCTGTTGACAAAAGTCATTTAAAATAAATGCATTACAATTCATACAAAACATAAAATGCACAAAAAACTCAGTTTACAAATAAATTGTGATTTATTTTTCAAAATGGTACTGAAAGGAAATAAAAAGTGTGTGTATATTTTTTTCTTTTTTGAATACTTTTGACAAACAAATCCAGTGAAATTTTGTCCCCTCCCTCCTGTGATGGGATACATAAAATGTAAACAATCATCAAATCTGGTTGTGAACCTTATCACAGAACTGGAGTTACAAAGCAGACATGAAAGGAAAAGAATGTTTCATGACTCTATCTCAAAGAGTATTAGAATAAAAGGGCAGAAAGTGAAATAAAATGTATAATGACCTTGACCTTGAACACAAAACCTTGTGATACAAGAAATAGAAGACTTACACAGTTCATCCTTGAACCTCAAACAAGTTTAAAGATATTGAACAGATGCAAAAGCAGCCAAGAAATATATGCCTATGATCTTGGCCTTGAAGACAGTACCCCAAATGTTGAATGCAATACATCTTTGAGAGATAATAAACTATTATTCATTTATCTTAAACAGCTTGTATGTTAAAGAACAAAACAAGAATAGTACTGAAATGTGCAATATTGACCTGTGACCTTCACCTTGAAGATAGGACCTTACAATGTGGGACATGACAAAAAGAGAAAGTTCATGCATTCATGTTTAAACAGCTCTGAAGCTATAAAGTGGAATGGAAAGTGAGGAAAAGTTAAAATGCTGACCCATGACCTTTACTTTGAAGATACATGTAAGACCTCAAATTTGGTTTGTGACACACCCACTAATGATCATGTATATACCAACTTTCACTTCCTAATCTAAAAGGTCTTCAAAACTATAATGTATCAAGGAGAAAAAACTAAAAATACTGAACTGTGACCTTGAACTTGAATATGGGATTCCCAATGTAGTATGCTATACAAAATTGTATTACTTTACCTCCAGTGGCCTGGAAACAGAAAGGAAACTGTCATGGAAACAGAAAGGAAACTGTCATGGGAACAGAAAGGAAACTGTCATGGAAACAGAAAGGAAACTGTCATGGGAAACTTAAGAGTGAGCTTTAAGATAGAAACCAGAATGAGATTTGTGGATGCATGAATATTCCAAGTCTCAGCTGGGGACAAAAAAAATGTCAGAAATGTAGGTTTAGACAGCAGTTGATGAACAAACAGTTTAATGAAACTAAATATATAGATCTACTCTATCAACTTTCTTTTCCAAGACTAGCAGAGATAACACTGGTGTAACTGGATGTAAAAAAAAACAAGCATAAAATATAAAGATTCTTACTGAATAATACTTCATAAGAAATGTAATTCGTTGACACATGCTTAGAGTAAATAATGAGGTAGCATTTTTGCAAAATGAACATGGTCTCCCACTTACTCCATTTAAAATTTTGAACAGAGTTTTCAATTACAATGATATTACAACCCACTATGAAAATTAGCAATCTAGAATAAATGGTTTGTGCAAAAGATATTTTTTTCATGACAAATATAATTTAATGCTTGTTACCCAGGATGAAAGAGACCAAGAAATGTCAGGAAAATAGTTCTGTTGACTGTCATAGACAAACATACATATCCAAGAAATGTCAGGAAAATAGTTCTGTTGACTGTCATTGACAAATATACATATCCAAGAAATGTCAGGAAAATAGTTCTGTTGACTGTCATAGACAAATCTACATATTCAAGTAGGAAATCATTAACATGTATGAACAAAGTTTGTGATTTTTGGAGTTTAACACCATTTTTAGCACATTATAGGACATACATGGTGGCCAGTATATTTGATGGATGAAGAGCATGAACCCATGTTGACAGAGGTGAGATATGAGTGATCATTGATAGTGAGTGAATCATACCAAAAAAGCTTGTATAAATATAAAGCTATATGCATATAATGTTTACAAAGTACACTTGGTACAAATCATACAAGAGTTACAAAAACTAAAGAAAGCAGACAAATCTGCTCAACAAATTAAAGAACATGTCTCCATATTAGAATCTAGCGTCTTTTTTTACTAATGAATGTTCTGGTGGTCAAGAAAATGTCACTCTTGTAGAAGATACAAAAATGCAAACAATCCAAGGGGAAAATGTGAAATGTTCAATAACTTTATTTAAATTTGGCATTAGCTATCAAGTAGGATGCTTAGCTCATCAAAGAATTAATGCAATTAAAGACAGTTGTAATATAGATGCAGTATTTTAATTTAATTATGTTAACAGTGACAAAGTATATAAAATGACAAATCTGAATTAGAAAAAAGATACTAGGGTTAAAATTCTTGTTAAACTCATAAAGGTAGGGCACCAATCCTTGTTGGTATGCCTTAGATCTACCGGTAATTAACGAGAAACTAACCTAATATTTTTTCTGATCATATGAAGGAAGGACAGGTAGTTCCAATCATTAAAATGAACAATCCTGTTGATAAAAGTAATTACAGACAAGTTAGCATTTTACCCATCAAGAAATTAATTGTGGCACAGTTGTCAACGTTTTTAGAAGAATTTTTAACAAATATATGGGACATGTTTGAAAAGGTTATAAACACCAGACCACTCTTCTACATTTACTAGAAGACTGGAAAAAGTCACTGGACAAATAGTCTGATGGATTTATCCAAGATTTTTGCCTGTCTTCCTCAAGATATTCTCATCTGCAAGTCTCGCTTGCAATGTGTCAGATGGCTCAGAAAGTTTCTCACTGAGCTATCTATTTAATTGTAACAGGCAAATTAAGATGCAGGGTGTTTTGAGCAAAAATGGTTTCACAGGAGTCAATCCTTGTACCTTGACTTTTCAATTATCAGAAAAAAAATTACTGTATTAAATATGGTTTTATAGCAATCTGTACTAATGGCAACACACTGTGCATTTCCTAACCAGAATTTGTCACTTACTGACATACTTTAACAATGGTTCAACATTCCTACTGAGTGGTTCACTCTAAACTGAATGCAAACCAACCTAGAAAAGTTTCAAGCACTGGCTGTGGGTTAAACAACAATTGGTATGAGACTTGTACTCATCATGAAACTTGTATTCATCATGAAACTTGTATTCAACATGAAACTTGTACTCATCATGAAACTTGTACTCATCATGAAATTTGTACTCAACATGAAACTTGTGCTCATCATGAAACTTGTACTCAACATGAAACTTGTACTCATCATGAAACTTGTACTCAACATAAGCAAAATACCACAATAAACTGAATTTTTTATATCAAAATGCAAGGAGCTGATATTGTCTACCAAGTGCAATTTGATATGCATGCAAAAATCTTTGTAAAATAACTTCAAGACCTTTGTCTTAAAACAAAATGGTCAAAAAAGATAATCAAACTTGCCATTTTACATACCTTTATCCTTTCCAGATTCATGCTTCTGTCATTTTTTGTGTGTCTTATCAAATATCCTACTTTTACCTCCCTTCTTTTTACTTTTTTTCCAAGTAAGACTTAGTTTGCATCTTTGCATGTTTTCAATCCTGAGCGGGTACATCCTTTTAATTTAAGATACTTAGACATTTAATTTAATGTATGGCTCTTGATTTTTAGTCCTTGACCAACAGCTCAGAATCATTCAGATCCAAACCTTTGCTTTGCTTTAATTACTACACAATAAATTCATACTTAAATAATACCTTGTTTAAACTTCACTGCTTGCTTATATTTTAAGGTATGTGATTTTTTTCCATTGCATTTATGTATTATCCCATATCTGTACATCTTGTAAATCATATTCATTTAAAGTCTTTGTTGTTTTGATGCAATGTGGGTAGAAAGCTTATTATAGCTTAAGTTTAATTGTTGTAATAGTCATACTGACTTTAAATGGGTCTTCTCTTTTCCAGTTCAAATAATACTTAAAAAATCTGACCATCTGTAACCTGAAGTTTGTTGTTTTGATACAATGTGGGTAGAAAGCTTATTATAACTTAAGTTAAATTGTTGTAATAATCATGCTCACTTTAAATAGATCTTCCTTTTCCAGTTCAAATAATACTTAAAGAATCTGACCATCTTTAACCTGAAGTTTCTGTAAAATCTGATCAATAACTAAGGTCCTTACACTATGAAAATCAGTGATTCCATGTTATTTAGTAGGTGCATATAGCAGGGACTAATTCCTGTCCAAGATAACATGTAATGACAGTCAATAATACTCATTCACTAGTTTTAGAATGGCAGGTCTCCCATGCACTCATATAATAAGTAAGAATGCATGTATAAGAGCAAGAATAGCTAAAACAAGGCCTATTTGAAAAGAAAGAAAGAAAGAAACAAACAAACAAAGAAAGAAAGAAACAATGAAAGAAATAAAGATTGATACAGACCTCAATTGCTGTTATAATACTATAACACCTAGCAGACAGCTAGCTAACTTTTGTTTTCCTGGCTCAGTTTGAATGTTAGTCAAATTTACATCTATGTTACTCAATGTTCTATTTTGGGCATGATCTATGCATGGTTATATGATAAGGGGGAGAAAGGGGGGGGTGAAGGCTTAGTGAGAATGGTACATGTTTTAACAATTTTTTGGTCCCTTCTTTCTGCTTTGTTGGAAAATGGTTATCAGTCCATCTGATGTCAATGCCCTAGACCATGGGGGTGCTAAAGTAAACAGGCTGAGTAAATGGGTAAACTTGTCACCTACAGTATGTGGGCATAAGTAAGTTCCCCTTTCTAAAATGGATGCCTGAACGTAACTGACATTTTCTGATAAAGATGAAAGGAACTTAAAGAGATGTTAGATTTTACTGATTTGTGTTAATAAAATTTTCTATACATTTTTACTCTTGATAAAACTTTAAAACTGGATTGCCAACAAGTGATTTATTTATGGGTATTTTGTAAAATTAATGGTAAATGGTAATTTAATTTTTTAATAATCCCACAAACAAGCAGATATCTACCTTTCATATTTCTACATTGCTTTAAATTCTCCTTTTCATAAATAATGTTGCATTATTCACCAGAATAAATGCAAATTTAATAATTTCAAAATTTAGCATGTACAACAAAAGTCTCTGGTATTTGGGGATTGTACATGAGTGCTCATTTTAAATGAAACTATTGAGGGGTACAAGGTCTGAAACTGATGTCCCACTTGCCAAAGGAGAGTGAAGCATCTCTCACAGCCTCTCCTTTCCAGGTGTAGTGATAGCTGTGGGACCACTGGTTACTTGCATATGTCCTCTCCTACACTATTGTGTCCACAGCAACACTTTCATGTGGGGCCCCCTGTTTTCACAGAGCCTGCTGTGTGGCACGGCCAAGTGTCCAGTGGTTTAACTGGGTGGGAGGACTGGGCTCATTAACCATGGCAGGCATCCAGTCTTAGAGAAGGAATACTCTGGCTCCAAGCTCGGGCAGATGGAGCTCATTAACCTTGTCAGGCAGTTCTTCTAGGAGGAGGAAGCTCTGTGGATATCTTCAGGAGAAGGAAAGGCTACAGGAGACAGAAAATCTAGAGTTGAGCCCCTACGGTGGCTAGGTGTCAACTACGACTTCCTTCCAGCAGCTTCTGCATCCAAACTGGTGCCAAATGTCATGCTCAGCATTCCTTTTGACCCCACCAGCAAGGAAGAGAGGGGGATCCTGATGTATGGGCAGCCCAGGATCTCCATACTCCATGCCCAGGCTTGTGTCCTGGAGAGGCCACTCCAGCCTCACTCCTGAGTGAGGAAGCAACATGGAAGCTGGTAGTCTATGGGTTATAAGTCCCACTCGATTGGCATATGGAAGGGACACCATGGGTCAGCTTTGATGGTGGGAGGGATCATCATGTCCCACTGGCCAACTACCACCTGCCTCATGCAAGCAGGCCCCAGTCAGTAAGGTGAAGATCTGCCAATGTCTGCCTGCTCCAGTGGGTGTCAGTATGTTGCTTAGCATGACAAGCAGATGGAAATTCCACACCAGACAAAAGAAACAAGAAACCAAGAAAGAAGACTCCAGCTCTTCAATTTGCAAGCTGGAACATGCACACCATGTGCACAGGCATCTCTGATGACCTCAGGAAGGTGGATGAAACCAGGAAGATGGCCATCATCAACAAAGAGCTCACCAACTAAATGTCAGCATAGCTGCCCTCCAGGAAAACAGGCTTGCCTCCAGTGGCTCCCTCAGAAAGGAAAACTACACCTTCTTCTGGAAGGGTCAACAACCTGAGGAGCCCTGCCCACATGGAGTGGGCTTCTCCATCAAAAACACCCTCCTGGCCTCAGTTGAGCCTCTCTCAGGGGGCACTGAGCATATCTCATCCATCTGCCTTGCCACTGCTGCAAGGTCCTGTCAACATCCTCAGTGTCTATGCCCCCCACCCTCACATCTTCAGAAGATGCAAAGAATCAGTTCCATGGGCAGCAGGATGAACAGATCAAAGACTTCCCCAGAGACAAGCCACTATTCCTCCTTGGTGACTTTAATGCCAGAGTAGGTGCAGACCAAGAGTCATGTCGTAGCTGCCTTGGACATCATGGCACTGGAAAGACCAACAAAAATGGTCAGAGACTGCTGGAGCTGTGCACCAACCATGACCTGTGCATTACAAACACTTTCTTCAAGTGTAAGCCATAACACAAAGTGTTGTGGAAATATCCCAGGTCTCGTCTCTGGCACAAGCTTGACTTGGTCATTACCAGGCACTCTGCCCTGAACAGTGTCCTCTCCACCAGAAGCTACCACAGTGCAGTCTGCAACTCCAACCATGCCCTCGTGAGCAGCAGGGTGCGCCTTCAGCTACACACACTACACCACTCAAAACCAAAAGGTTGCCCTCGCATCAACACTGTACAGATGTCAATCCCCTCCAAGGTAGAGGAGTATGCGTCCGGCCTGGACCAGGCTCTCCAGGACCTGCCAGAGCACAGTGCCACAACCAAGTGGAATGCCATGAAGGATGCCATGTACAGCACAGCCATGTCCACATTTGGCAAGAAGGAGCGGCCCAGTCAGGACTGGTTCAATGCAACCTTTCAATGATGGAACCAATAATCAAAGACAAATGAAAAGCCTTCATAGCTTACAAAAAATGCCCTAATGAACAGAAGCTTGTTGCCCTCAGAAGTGCCCGAAGCATCACCCAATGCATCGCTAGTCAGTGTGTGAATGATACTGACAGCAACTGTGTGAAGGAATCCAGCACAGTGTCAAGTCTGGAAACATCCAAGGTATGTACAGTGGCATTAAGAAGACTCTAGACCCTTCAGTGAAAGGGGTCACACCCCTGAAATCTCGGATGGGAGAGAAGATCACAGACCATGAGAAACAGATGGCCAGATGGGTGGAGCAATACTCATAGCTATACTCCTGAGAAACACCAGTCACTGATGTGGCCCTTAGCAGCATACATAAACTGTCCACCATGGAGTAACTTGACAAAGTCCCAACCTTAGAGGAGCTCAGCAAAGCAATTGACTCCCTTGACTCCCTCCCAAACAACAAAGCACCAGGTAGCAACAGCATCCCGCCTGAAGTTATCAAATGCCAAAAACCAGTGGTGCTACAGCTGCTGTATCATCTACTCTGCCTCTGCTGGGAGGAATGAGCAATCCCCCAAGACATGCACAATACCACCATTGTGACCCTTTACAAAAACAAGGGTGACTGCAATGACTGTAACAATTACAGAAGGATCTCACTCCTGAGCATCGCTGGCAAAGTGTACTCCTGCATCATCCTCAACATGCTGCAGCTGCTGGCAGACCATGTGTACCTAAAGTCCCAGTGCAGCTTCAGAGCAGGCAGATTGACAACAGACATGATCTTCTTCCTCCGACAACTCCAAGAGAAGAGCAGAGCAGAGAGCAAGGTCAGCCACTCTACATGATGTTCATTGACCTCACCAAGGCCTTCGACCTGGTCAGCAGGAAGGGCCTTTATGAACTTCTCAGTAAGATCGGTTGCCCCTAAAACTCTGCAGCATGATAATCTCTTTCCATGCTGATATGAAGGGAACAGTCCTATATGATGGATCGTCCTCAGACTCCTTCCCCATCAACAGTGGCATGAAGCAGGGCTGCATGTTGGGGACAGACCTTTTCAGGATCTTTTCTCTCTGCTCCTGTCCTACACCTTTGACTCATCCATTGGTGGTGTATATCTGAACGCCAAGATCCAAGTCTACCAAGCCTGTGTTCTCAGCACCCTCCTATATGGAAGTGAGACCTGGAGCACCTACATGAGGGAAGAGAGACAGCTCAACTCCTTCCACATACAGTGCCTAAAACACATACTGAAAATCAGCTGGCAAGATCGCGTCCCACACAGTGAGATCCTAAAGTGTGCAAGTATCCCCAGCAAGTACTCCCTGCTGAGCAAATGCCCCCTTTGATGGCTGGGACACATCTGATGCATTGAGGATGGGAGGCTGCCAAAGGACATCCTATATGGACAGCTGGCCACTGGCACTAGAAGAGTCGGCCACCCCTCACTCCATTTCAAGGATGTGTGCAAGAGGGACATGAAGGCATGCGACATTTCACCCGATGGCCGGGAAGTGCAGGCCAAGGACTGAGGCACCTGGAGATTGATGGTCTGCAAGGGCATAGCACTTGCTGATGTGAGGGGAGGCCAGCTGGTGGCAGAGAAACGTGGGATAAAGAGGTGTACGGAAGCAACCACAGCAATTCAGACTTCCCAGTACATCTGTACCAACTGCAATAGGGACTGTCACTTGTGCATAGGCCTGCACAGACACAGCAGATGATGCCAAAACCCCTAAGACAGATGACTCCCCAAGGGCACTATTTGCATGATCTCTTGAGACTGAGCTGCCAATGATGATGATGATTTAATTCAGAAATGAGTTTAATAATTTTTATCTTTTGAAAAGACTTGGTGAGTAAAAGATTAAAAATATTCAACAAGTTTCATTTGAAATGAGGACAAATGTAAGATTTTATATACTGTATGATGAAAAATAATTATTTTATTCGACCAAACCTGCAAAACAGTGTACTGAAATGAATCTGATAAACATTCAGTTGCCTAAGTTATTATGCCTTTCCTTTGCATGATGTTGTGACATCATTCAATAAGTTGTTGTTGTTGTAGGGTTTAACACCATTTTTCAGCACAAGATAGGCAATACATGGCAGCCAATATAAATGGTGGAGGAAGAACCTGAGAAGACCCCAGAAAGAACCACCGATCCATGAGAAGCTATTGGCAAACTTTCTCACGTACCCACATTGGCTGAATCCGAGACTAGGACCCATGCAGACAGAGGTGAGATGGCAATGATCCGTAATGGTGAGTGCTTTGTACCACTCTGCCACTCAGGGCCCCTCATTCAATATGTCATAAGGTGTTATTATATGTGTTACAAATATAAAAATTATGTTATGGGTATATTAACATAAATAACACAGCAGTCATAAAATAAAGTGGGGATTTATTTATGACTAAGTATTGCTCAAGGTATTCAAAACTGAGATCATATTATTAAGTTCACTGACCATCTTGAAAATAATCTGCTCTCTCGTCAACATAAATATTCCTTTGAAGAAAAAAGAAGAAAAAATTCCAGGAGAAGCACATTTATATAGTTCTCTATGTACACTAGTTTTCTTCTTTCAGTAAGTGACCTTGACCACTGGATCCCAAACACAAAGGACTTCTTCCTTACTGAAAGTGTAAACCATCCACAAAGTTTAGTCAAAGACTGTGATGTAGAATTAATGTCAATTAGTGGGAACCAGTATTCTTCTTTCAGTCACAATGAATGTAGCTTTTGACCTTTTGACCCTAAACTTGACAGCCTTCTTCCTTACACCAAGTGCAAGTCATCCACAAATTTTGGCCCTAGTTTGAAATGTAGCACTAATGTTAATGTGCCAAACAAACTGTATTCTTTCAGTCACAGTGACCTTGATTCCTAACCTTTTGCTGACCCTGAAATGGACAAGTGCAAGTATCCAAAAAGTTTGGGTAACCACAGATGGTGGAGAAATTAAGCAATTATGTGGAAACTATTTTTCCTTTTTCAGTCACAATGACCTTTGACCTTCTGACACCCAAATTGATAAGGTTCTTACATGCCACAAGTGCAATTCATCTATAAAATTTGGTCCAGGTATATGATGGTGAACCAATGGTATTGTGTGGATAACTTTTTTATGCTTTCAATCACAGAAACTTTGACATTTTCTATTTTGACCCCCAAACTGATAGGATTCTTTCTGCCCCCAAATGCAGCCATCTGAAAAAGTTTGGTAACCCTAGATGATGGAGAACTCAAACTATTGTTTCATATTTTAGTCACAGTGACCTTGACCTCTGAGATTTTGCCCCTGGAAATGATAGGGTTCTTCCTTACCCTGAGTGCATGCCATCCATAAAGTTTGTTTACTGTAGATGGTGAACAACTCATGTTATTCTATCACCAAACCACTACTGAGTCTAAATGCAATTACTCAGTGATTCACAGCTTGCTGACAATCGAATTGGTCAGCAGTTCTTAGGTATTTCTGTCAAGTAAAAGTTGATGGATGCAAATGACAACCTGTCAAGCAGAATTTCATCCAAAGAAACACCAGTCAGCCGCAAATGTGTAAATTAATCATGGTTATTGCACAAACAACAAGATGTACATGTAATACCACTTGCAAGAACCCCAACTGAACTGCTGTTTAAACACAAGATCCAACTCCAAACTGCACCAAGATCTGCCATCACATAATGCACCAGCAGATCAAGGTCTATGCAGTTAGTTAGGAATAATCAGTA
Source organism: Sinohyriopsis cumingii (assembly GCA_028554795.2). Taxonomy (NCBI): domain Eukaryota; kingdom Metazoa; phylum Mollusca; class Bivalvia; order Unionida; family Unionidae; genus Sinohyriopsis; species Sinohyriopsis cumingii. The sequence goes on along the minus strand of CM068829.1, from coordinate 77,364,940 downwards.
CAACAGACAACATAGACCCTGATCTGCTGGTGCTTTATGTGATGGAAAATCAGGATCTATGTTGTTTGCAGTTGGACTTGACTTGTATGTGAGTATATACAGTACTTCGTAAACTCAAGGTGAGGGACTCCACATGCAGCTTAATATTCACTGGGTTTTAAATTTCAAATTTTCTAAACAAAATGCCCACCTATTTTTTAGAGCTGCGGTCAATGTCTACATCTGTTATATTCATGTCAACTCATTCATATGCAAAACCTCACTTACTGACCACTCCAGTGGCCTAAGTGGTCAAAGTGTCCACCTCAGATGTGGGAGGTTGCAGGTTTGAACCCTGCCTGGGTCATAGCAGAGACTTATAAAAATGGTACTAGCAGCTGCCTTGCTTGGAGTTCAGCATTAAAAGATTAGTGTTAGGACTGGTCAGCCTGGTGTCAGGATAGTGTGACTGAGTGGGACATTATGCTACATGTCTGCAGTATGATGCCCCAGTGCTAGACATCACTATAAACTGACCCACTGCAGACATTGTAGCAATATGACTGAAATTTTTTTAAAGCTACATTAAAAATCCAAATCACACACATACACACCTCACTTATTAAGTCTCTGTTCAGATATATTTTCCCTAACCATTGTTGTCCCAGATCTTTTTTATTTTGAAGATGACAGTTGTGTTTGTAAAAATTGTCTACCAGAGACTATATGTGAGACAACAAGTAATACTTACCTGACACAAAGATTAATAATTAAGCTAACTAGTTTGGTTATCATTCAAAATATAAGTTGGTAAGCAATGCCCCCATGTTTGGAGCAGCAAAATTTGGACTTTTTAAAAGTCAACAGGCTATCTAAAGTCACCAGGCAGTGATCAGAGATTCAGGCTAAATGCACTGATGGATCTGGGTTTATGCTGTCCATTCTGGTTCATATTTTTTCATGCAAATTGCCTACTCTGATTAGGCTGGTACATTATGGGATAGCATATCCTGGTTCTAGTACCATTTTGCACTTTTAGGCAGTTCACATATGTGTAATATGATACACAAATAAACAACCTTATCATTCTGTACCTAATGTGCAGTTCACACAAGTTGCACTATCATGTTTGAATTAATGCCAAATTCACATGTAGGCTGTGAAGGAAAAATAACATTTCTAGGTCATTTGATAATCTCACTTAGTGGGTCCCAGCAGTGAAACTCAATCCACTTCATCTAATCTTCCAAGAGGATGATAAGAATTATTTAAACAAAGAATTGTTCTCACCCATCAAATATTTTTTTTTTCCTTTTCCCTCAAATTCAAATTATGGCTACATGCTATGGATAAGGTAAACAGGATAATCCGGGCTGTTACAACTCTATGGTTACAAACTAAGTAACAGAAAAGAAGCAAAACCAACAAGTTTTGTAAAACTTAAAAAAGAATTTAATTATCAAAGTCAAAAATGAAAATGTGAGAGAAACTTACAGCATTAAGAATTGACTCCAGAATAATCCTGACAAAGTTCTACAAAAGTTCTTAATGAATGAAAAGGGTAATTATGGTAGAGAAAGTAAATAGGGTAATTAGGGTAGATATGGTAAATAGGGTAAATAAGGTAGAATGGGTAAATAGGGTAATTAGGGTAGACAGGGTAAATAGGGTAATTAAGGTAGACAGGGCAAAAAGGGTAATTAGGGTAAACAGTGTAGTTAGAGTAAATAACCTTTATAAGCTGAAAGAGTTGTTGCAGAAAATGAGGCCACATCAATGTGCAATATTAGTTTCATTTTGAGGGTGGCAATTTCATTTAAATATCACAGCTCTTAAAAACAATCTATTCCAATTTTTTAAATTCATTTTCAAAGAGAAAAGAGGTAATTTAATCAATGAGGAGAAGAAAAATATGATAAAATGTTTGAAGCATGTATGCACCAAATGAGGACAAAACAAGTATGCTTCCAAATGAGAGGACAAGTGCTTTTCCTGACCCCTGAATCAAATAAAAAATGAAGTTAGAAAGAAAGAAAGAAAGAAAGAAAGAAAGAAAGAAAGAAACAAACAAACAAACAAACAAACAAAGGAAGGAATTACTTACTTGTACATAAGCTATACATTAAGCAAATGAAACAATTGCTACAAAGGCACCCATTATGTTCTTTTATTGCTTTTTAATTTGGAATAAAAAAGAATGCAGTTAACCTATATCAAAATCCATGCACTTATGGCATAATATAAAATCAATAAATAAGTCAATATTTAATGAGTTCAAGTCTGAATAAAAGATATAATGTCCAAAGAAATTTAATAATAACTAAAATATAGCATTGGTAAAGATATAAAAACCTAAAGACATGAAATTCTTTTTCTTTATGTTGTGGGCAGGCTTTTCTGGTGGAACCAGCTATTAAAATTCAAGGGAAGCAACTTAGCTGCCTCACCACCACCACCACCACCACCACAATCCCATTCACCAAGAGAGAGCTGATGGTTTTTATTATTAGAATCTGTAATCCCAATCTTTGGCTGTTTTTTCTAATAAACAGCCATGTTAAAAAAAGGGCAATAAACAAAGAACAATTTTTAAGCTTAAAAGTAACAAAAATTGTAAGATCCACATACCTCAGTTTGTACTCAACATCAGAAGTTCCTGAGTCTTTCACACCTTTTTGAAGGTCATTAGCAGCCAAGGTGTAGCCTAGACACATGTGATTTTCATGTACTGAATGTGTATGCCACTGTATACCATGATCTGCATTATCATAATGCACAACCATATTAGTCCATAATGCAATTTTCTTGAAATCACAGATAGTCAATGAAAAGTGACTCTGACCTTTGGGTGCATTATGTAATGGTAGGTGTTAGTCTATGCTGTGAACAGCATCAAATATGCTACAGAAATATTAAGACCCATGAATATAAGCTATTATGTATGTATATATCAGCATAACTAAATCACATGATATTGTTAAGTCACATGTCATGGTTTACAACCAATATATGTTATTTTATGCATGCAGGTATTTCATGAGACATTGTACCTTGTGATTTCTCACCTTATCTGACTTACAACCAAGGAGGTTGTATGCCTGCAGGTAATTGACATTGTTAGATCACAAGATGGTGCAGAGTAATTTATACCTTATGATTTCTTGTGTTTTATGGTTCACTGGATCACTTAAATAATGTAGTTTATGACTGACCATGTAATTCAGCTCTGTTTGAACTTAATCACATACATCCAAATCTAACAGTCAGGAGAGCAAAAGACCTTTAATCTACAAGTTTGATCAAATCAGATCAAAATGATGGTCTCCAGAATGATAACAAGCAAATGTTACAGACAGATTGATGACAACACAGCACCATGCCATACACTCCTTCTGCCTTCTGTATTTCAGTTTTTCCCCAGAGGTAAATAAGATCCTTTAAACAGCATAAGAAAAGCACTGACATCATTTGGAATAGGTGACTAAAATTCAGGAACAAACATATGATGGTGCAGTTGGAAACCCATCTAAATAGTAACAGCATAGAGAAGTATATGAGATTAAAAAAACAAACAAACACATAAGCAATGGAATAATCATAACAGTGGTTCAACCAGCAGCTTCAAACAGCATTTCATTTGTCATCAGTCTCTGTAGAATCACTGTAACCACATGTCATATTAGTTATTTTCACAACAAAAATGTACTTTTAAGACTTTCTGATATCTCTTAAAAGGCACAATATGATGAATAAAACCATGCCTAATCTATTCTACATGAAATTTAAGAAACTTTTGTGGAAAAGAGTGCCCTGGCTCCAGACCTCCTCAACCAACACCCCCCCCCAATGAATGACTAGATAGTTCAATGACCGTATCATTTTTATTTACAGTACTCACTTCAAAGTCAAATCCAACTTCAAAAATCATAGACTCAGATCCCACATTGCATAAGTGTTCACAGATCTGGGTCTACTGGTATACAGTTGCTTTTTTTAATCAGCAGATAAAATAACATAGACCCTTATCTGCATTAAGTGACAACAGACTAGAGTCTGTGTTGTTTGTAGTCGCTAAATCCAAGTTATGTGCAAGTATATATTGTACCAGTTGAGGCATGTTGTGGAACAGTATAAAAATATGGCCTCTCAATTTTGGGCAAAATCATGTTACCATGATATCGAACTAACTGATATAATTGGTAATATTTTCAATCTTTCCGAACACAATCATACATCTTTCATCCAAAATTGTTGTGAATCTAACCTTGAAAGAACTGTTTCTCATATATTGTTTAGAAAATGGAAAAATGTTGCAGTGATGAATTTTAAGATGTAAGATCCCTTTGAAATGTTTGGTTTTATTTTTAGTTTAACTGGTTTGACCGGATTCACTATCTTTTTGTAACAATGAAACTACAAAGATGTGACCTGTTAAGTGAACTAAAGTAGATTTCTATGACTGGTATCTGAAACACACAGGCAAACACCAACCCAATCTTGTCCAAGTACTCAAGCTGGACAGAAAGATGGACAAAGTATGGCCAGATATGTAAAGTAGTTTTTCTTCCAAAATCATATCATGAGGCAGCAAGTATTTTTATTTTCTGATGTGGTTGATACGTTCAAAAGCATTTGTCATACTAACTGTAATTGCTTCCACAAAAACAGAATTTCATTCTGGTGACAAACTGAATATGTGTGCATTGTCACAGAAATAAAATTTAAAAGATAATATCAACTCATCATCCTATTTCATCCCACGTTAAAGAAATAAATGAACACTGAATTTGAAATAGAATTTTCTGCCTCCATCTAAGTATATATCCTCCAGACCAGGCCACTCACTTAGCACATGTACATAACCTCTGGACCAGGCCACTCACTTAGTTCACAATCTCCAGACCTCACCATTCACTTCGTTCATAACCTCCAGACCTCACCACTCACTTAGTTCATAATCTCCAGGTCAGGCAACTAATTATTTCAGAACTTCCAGTTGTTGTTTGGGGTTTGACACAATTTCTTAGCACAAGATAAACTATACATGGTGGCCAGTGTAAATGGTGGAGGAAGAACCCAGGAAAACCCCGGTAAGAACCACTGACCCATGGGAAGTTACTGACAAGCTTTCTCACATATATATCCACATTGGCCAAACCTGAGACTCGAATTCATGCAGGCAAAGGTGAGATGGCAAAGCTGAATGTTTTGGACCACTCAGCCACCCAAGGCCTAGGTCACTCATTTAGTTAAAAATCTCCAGACCTGGCCACTAACTTAGTTCATAGCATCCAGACCAGGTAACTTAGTTCATAACCTCCAGACCAGGTCACTTAGTTCATAACCTCCAGGCCAGGCCACTTAGTTCATAACCTCCAGGCCAGGTCACTTAGTTCATAACCTCCAGGCCTGGTCTCTTAGTTTATCACCTCCAGTCTAAGCTACTTAGTTCATAACCTCCCATCCAGGTCACTTAGTTCATAACCTCTAGACCAGGTCACTTAGTTCATAACCTCTAATCTAAGCAACTTAGTTCATAACCTCTAGACTAGGTCTCTTAGTTCATAACCTCATGGAAATGCCACTAATTTAGTTCATAACCTGAAGGTCAGACCACTAACATAGTCAATAAAGTACCAGTAATTAAGGTAATAGAGTGCACCTTTCTCATTTCTGTGCCCTAGGGAGAATTTACTACAATAGAGAAAATGATAAATATATTTATTTGCCACAGAGGAAGTTAGGATACATGGCAAGACAACAACAGTACAGGCGATGATAAAATAATTATATTGAAAAACAAACCTCCTATTTTTGTCAAAAATAGTATCTTGTACTGAATCTGTATGATCTCAAGCACCAAAGTTTGAAAACAAAATTAGGGATGGAATAAGTAAATAAATAAATAACTCAAACAAATTAAAGTGGAGACTAAAGTTTGCATCAAAACTCATTTACAAAAGGGGAAAGTTTAATTAGTATCTACTTTACCATGATGAAGGCCATAAAATTCCAATAACCTTGGTCAAAAGAGTAAGACTGATATCAATAATTTTTAAGATGACTGAAATTGCAACCATACTGGATATATGACACACACATTTTGTAGACTTTGAGAATGACCTCATATAGTACATGGTGAAATATATACATAGTGACCCTACATCAGCTTGTCATGGTAAAGCTTAATCTAAACAAATAAACATATGCTGACAAAAATATCTCTGGATTAAATGACAATATGATACAGTATGTCATGCTCACATGATGGTATGCATTGTGAAGACCAATTTGATACAGAATGTCATGCTCACATGATGGTATGCATTGGGAAGACCAATATGATGTAGCATGTCATACTCACATGATGGTATTCATTACAAAGGTCAATATGATACAGTATGTCATACTCATATGATGGTATTCATTATGAAGAACAATATGATATAGTATGTCAAACTCACATTATGGTATGCATTGTTAAGACCAGTATGATACAGTATGTCATACTCATATGATGGTATTTATTGTGAAGACCAACATGAAACAGTATGTCATATGCACATGATGATATCGATTGTGAAGACCAACATGATACAGTATGTCATACTCACATGATTGTATTCATTATAATGGCCATTATGATACAGTATGCCATACTCACTTTATGATATGCATTGTGAAGACCAATATGATATAGTATGTCATACTCACATGATGGTATTAATTATGAAGACCAACATGATACAGTATGTTATACTCATATGATAGCATGTTTGGTAAACTGTACTTATGTTACCTTGAAGGACAATGAATTGGATCAGTGTAATCTTTAATTTTGGGGTCAAATTAACTTTGTTACATTAACATTTCAAGAGTTCAAACAGAGTCATTGAATAGCAGTACCAGGATTACCAGTAATTAAATTACTTGCTTAGCCCCAGTGTCATGCATTTAGTTTTCATAGCCCTATAGTGTATAGCATCATATTCTCCAGGTTGTCTGCTAGCATTATATTGCTGTAATTTCAGTAGTTTATCCATTTCAAGGTTTATGCAAAATGTTTTTGCATAAACCAAACATGAAATATTCTCTCTAAATATGGAAATATTTTTAATGTAGATTTTGCCCCATTTGTGTTTATCTGTATAGGCTGGTGTGTTTTTTAAATAACTTTGTGGACGGCAATGTGAGAAATATAATCCTTCTCTATGCATTAGTATTGGATAGGAAAATTCCACCCGTGGGATCAGAATTGTTTATTACATACCAGCAAAGCCTTGAGTCTGACACAAAATTCTGACTTAACTGAAAGGAATCTATTAATCTGTGACCTTGGAAAACTTGGAACAACTGAAAATCTGAGCTTTTGGAGTGCAGAATATTTTTTACTACCATATATACTTGCTAATAAGTCAAGTCAAAATGCAAACAACAAAAGATCCTGACCCGCCGTAGCATAATGCACCTGAAGACCAGGGTATACGTTACTTGTTCTACTGATTACTCCTAACAAATTGTACAGACCCAGATCTGCTGGCCCATTATGCAATGACAGATCTGGATCTGTGCAGTCAGACTTCACTAATAAGCAAGTATAGATGGTATGCTGCAGTTGTAGGGTTATTAAGGCTTTCCACCTGTTTGGAATTTCAAGCTTTAAATATGCAGGACTCAAATTTTGATTTTCAAAATGATGTACAGGCTGGCTTCTAAACTTGTCAATAAACCATCATTGATGATACATACATTCAGTGATAAAAAGATAAGGATGAATTCAAGAGAAAAATATACCCTTGCAATGTTAATACCTTACCATGAGTGCTGAAAAAAACTAACCTAAATGCAAAATGTAACTGCAATAAGGACTTGTGACCTATATGCAGAACTTAATTTCTATAAGGACTGATGACCTACATGCAAAAATTAACTGCAATAAGGACTCATGACCGAAATGCAAAGCTTAGTTTCTATAAGGAATGATGACCTACATGCAAAACTTAACAGTTGTAAGGACTAATGACCTAAATGCAAAACTGAATTGCTATAAGGACTGATGACCGAAATGCAAAACTTAACTGTTATAAGGACTAATGAACTGAGGAATGGAATTATTTACAGATGAACAAGGTGTTGATTCCAACAATGATCAATATCAAATCAAATCTCAAGTTAAAATATGATCAATGCCCTCACTGCCCCCACCCTTCTTCAAGTTGTACATTATAAGATTCTCAGGTTTATGAGTACAATTAATACATTGTACCCTGTCAGAACATCTTTGTTTCATATGTTTAATGTACTTCTGCACTCCAATCTGTAAACTTGTAATGTTATACATTTGATCTTATTCTGTTATATAATCTTTCTTTCATACAATAAAATGTGTAATTTTGAAAGTCAAAAGTTACATGCAAAAACTGTAGGGAAAAAAATTAAAATTTACCTGTAGAAATATGAAGTCATGCATGTCCCACACAACAACAGACTACTCTGTGACAGCTGGGCAAGCTCAACAACAACCCTTATTACCAGTCAGGAGAAAGGTCATTCACATTTGTTGTGATTTATAGAGTAATTTTCACACATATATATTACTTACCTTGATCCACAAGCTAGCAACAGGAATGTGCAGGAAAATGAAACAAATTAATGAAGAAATAGTATTTCAAGTCACACTGACATGGAATCAGGCATTGTGTGATTTATAATATAGTACATGCAACCTGAAGACTGTTATTGTAGATCACAATAACAAATAAGTTATGTCACTTAGTTCATGTTATCACACCTGCAAAATTTTCCATTACTAATGCATACACTCACTCATAAGTCAGGTTCAACTGTAAACTGCATAGACCAATATCTGCCATTGCAGGTACTGGTAGATCTGGGTCTATACAGATTAACAAACATCATAGACCCGAAACTTTTTGGCACATTATGCCATGGCAGATCAGGGTCTATAGTGTTTGGTTCTGGACCTGGCTTATAAGTGAGTAAATATGGTATGTAATTAGAGCTGTGTTTATTCAAGTGAGAAGGTTGGTGTGACATTTTTATCAATTGATAGGACAACAGTCAGAAGAGTTGGTTAGTGCATTTTCTATTTCACCTGTTTTGTATTTAAATATTTTGTGAAGGATATACTTATGTAAATATTTACACACACTATAATTATGGTTTATACCATCTCAGAAATAAATATCTGATAGTTTTTCATTATTGTACATGAACTTAGACCCCCCCCAAAAAAAAAAATATGTGTGTTACTTATTGCACTGGTTTTTCTAATTAGGAAAGGTAGGAAAATTATATATATATTTATGTCATAATATACTAAGCACTGCAAGTACTGGCTAAACTGGCTCAATTAAATGCATAGATCAATTTCAGAATTTTTAAAAGTTTTTAAATTTTTCTTTAACCCAGGGGAAAAAAAAGTTTATTTTGAAAGGGGAAATAGCTCCACTGACGTATCCACATATCTACTTATCCAAGTATATATGCATCTAATAACTTACGTATCCACCTACCCACACAAAGTTTGAGGGCCAAAAGAGGTGAGACAATAGAGTTTGGAAAGAAAAAAGCGAAAGGGCCAAGAAGAAAAGCTACAGTGAAGTTGGAGTGAACTGGAAATAAGTAAGTTATGAAGTTATACAAGGCAATGACTTTGATTGTTCACTCAGTTCTATGATGAACCAGTTCTATTTTTTAAAACAGATCGGTTATTTATATAAATATATTTGTGTTTGAAATTCAGTGAGTGATTTATTTCAAAAGAGAGGTGTATCTTTCTAATGTAACGTATTATCACAGTTGTTTATATAATTGATTAAATTGTTGTATTTCATGTACGGGGGCTCATGTCAATCTGTTCTATATATCTGCTCAGATCTCTATTTATTCCATCTATAAGTTTCACACTTTATATTAATATTTACTCGATTTGGGCAACAACACTGAAGGTGATCACCCTCTAGATAACGATAACCAAATAAAGTGGACACCTTGTAAGAAGGTAAATTCCGACAATCAACCACACCAACACCTTCAACCCCCACATGTACCACATCTTCCATTCAGAATAGTTTGTCTGAATGAGAGGAAACAATCAGTCACTTTTACAGGATGGCACGCCACTGTTTACATTAGTGAGCTTTTTCAATATTGGCTGGAAATTCTTTGTGGATTTAAAAAAGCAGTACACATATGACAGCCCTAATCATGAAACTTTTACAAAATCTGAAAAGAGACTTCAATTCAAATCAGAGGGATTTTTTCATTGAACCAATTTTAGAGTGTAAAGGGGACAAAACCAGCTGCAATAGAATGAATTTAAATTTATTTATAATTAAATCAAATGTTTCATATACAACCAAACCAGCATGCCATTTATAATTCCTTATAGGTCCAGCCCTAATGCCAAAAACATAAACCCTGATCTACCACTGCATAATGCACTAGCAGATCAGGGTCATTGTTGTTTGTTCTACCAATGACTCCAAGCAAAGATCGTACACCCAGATCTACCAGAACATTGTACACAACAGCATATTTAGGGCTATGTAATTTGTGCAGTTTGCAGAAATTACATTCGACTTATATGGAATGATATATGGTAATTGCATATAACACTTATTAGGATTGTCTGTGAAAGGCAAGTGACCTCATTTCTCAATCATTACAATTGTCTGTGACAAGCAATTGACCTCATTTCTCAATCATTACAACTGCCTGTGAAAAACTATTGTAATTTTGGCCCCAGTACCTATTTAAATATCATGGCATCACATCTTATTCACAAAAAGCATATGATCGCATCTCTGCTATCATAAAGTACATACAGTGAAACCTATCTACAGCATGATGCACTGAGTGCCACTGAGCTATATGCTATTGTAAAATATGGTGCATTTATGATACAATACATTTTTCAATGATTAGTAGCCTGAAATTAAAAACCTGAGTGCAACAATGTGAAACAAAATAATCCAGAGAATATAACAAGTTTAAGAAAACTGACTATCTCACTGTCACAGGCAAGTTTCTCTCATTAACAATTAAGTAACAGGCAAATTTAAAACCCTTTGTAGCAGAAAATTAATTACTGCAGTAATATTAAAAGACAGTCTTCCCCACGTCTTGAGCTTATTGCATTTGTTGAACACATGACTTAATCCAGTCCTAGACTCTGAGCCTGTCTTCAACAGTAAAAGCTTCACCTTTGCAGGTCCTTTTATTTATTCCTAACTCTAAAATACATTACTACTTTGATGCCTAATTGTTTCAATAACTACATTATGGATAATTATTAATGAACAATAGGGTATTTTTTTTATTAATGGATGATATTATTCACTGGTTGGTTGATTCCCTCTGACAACATGGCCAAGCCACATATGCATGATTAGAAATTACTCAATTAGGTAGGTAAATTTATTTATAAATTCATTTGATAATCTTTTTTACAGCCACATCATTATTTAGTGTGTGGTTTTGAATGACAGTAGACTGAGTAGGTATCCACTGCCTTTTCTTTACCATGGATTGTGCAACTATTATACACTAGAGTTTGTACAAGTATTGTACATGTGATACATAGAAGGCAAACAAATAAATAATTATGGTTTCATTATTCATGGTTTCATAATAATTAGATTAACAGCAATCGGCCTTTCTTAAAGAGCTGATGGCTTTCAAGGAAGATCAAAATGCAGGGGCTGAATACTGAAACAATTAAAATGCACATTCACAAAAAGATGCTTTTAACATTGTTATTCATCTAAAGAAGGATAGTGATAAAACATTTTTTATTCAAGAATACAACTCATTTTGTAGAATTATTAACCAACTATTGTTTGCTTTGTCATTAAAACTATGTACCAATTTGAAAAATTGGTGGTATTACTGTAACATATTTGTATGTCTGTATGTATGTCTATATGTCTATCTGTCTGTCTCTGTGTGTGTATGCATGTATGTATGTATGTATGTATGTATGTATGTATGTATGTATGCATGATGTATGTATGTATGTATGTATGTATGTATGTATATATGTATGTATATATGTATGTAGGTAGGTAGGTATGTAGGTAGGTAGGTAGGTAGGTAGAAAGTAGCAGTAGAAAACATAGCACTGTGACATATTTTACAACAGTAGAAGATGTATAAATAAAACTGACATGTCTTACAGCAGTAAAACATATCAATAACAGTGACATGTCTTATAGCAGTAGAACACATGTCGATAACAGTGACATGTCTTACAGCAGTAGAAACATATCTATAAGAGTGACATGTCTTACAGTAAGTAGTACATATATCAACAACAGTGACATGTCTTGCAGCAGCAGAACACATAATAGCAGTGACATGTCTTACAGCAGCAGAACACTGGCACACACCACAGTACTTATGGCCACACAAAAAACCCCAACCTCCAATTGTTTTAAATAAGTATCCCTGGCTTAGTGTCTAAACTGAAAGCATAGGTCTACAATGCAAGCATCCCTTACAGAATGGTCTAACTTCAAATCATATTTTTAAAGAGCTTAATAAGTGAATCTGGCAGCTTTGGTTTTGAGCCCATGCATATGTGTAGTTCTTATTCCAGCCTTATTGAAAAATAGAGTCCCATGAAGATGCAAAACAACAACAACAACAACAGTACTTTGTTTTATGGATCTGCATGGCTGCAGGGTAAAATATTTACAACATTTCTGGTATTTACTCAATAATAATCAGCAATGACAGTGACAAAAGTGTCTGGTTAACACGGTACAGGAAGATTTACATTTGAAAGAAGGAAAAAACATTTGTTTACTACTCTATACAAAGGAATGCTTTTAAATTAAGGTCATAAATACAATGTAAATAGACATATGATTTTAGTTGTAACCATTTATTGCTCTTAAAAAACTGGAATAAATACCAGTGGAAGAATACAAATGCGTCAAAATTAGTGTTCTCTCAAGACAGGCAGTCTTATGAAAGGTCATAACACTAAAATCAATGATCACTCAAGACAGACAGTCTTATGAAAGATTATAACACTCAATATAATCAATAAATCAGAATATGTACTGAAAATCTGGTCTAGATAAGTGGTGTCTCTAGCAGTGGTCTTTTATGATAGGTTCATACTGTTTTTAATTTTTAATTAATTTAGTTTATCAATGTGCCTTTGTACAAGAATTCCCTATTTTGGTGCATTCCATTGTTGCAATGAGCTGTCATTATATGTCTCACTTGTTGAATAAGGTACCTTTGTTGCTAACCATAGATAGGTCCCTAATGAGATTTTTCTTTCAAAAATTATTAGCAGGTCTTACCTGCATGAAGCCCAGTATTATCCTGTTATCTGTTGGAGTTGCTGCAATCTGTGGAGTAACTCTTTAATTGCACAGGTTATTGACATTACCTTGACCCAAAAAGAAGAAGAAAAAAAAGTAAGGGAAGGGAAGTAATATCAACAAATAGATTTAGGGTACTGACCATTTCAAGTTTGGAGGGGGAGGATGGGATTTTCTTTTGAACCAAGATATTTTTTTATTTTAATGAAAGATCTTTTTTTGTACAAATAATATAGTCATATAATTAAGTTTATTTCTTCAACAAATCAGAGCAAGAACATCTTTTTAAACTATCTAAAGGCTGAAAATTTTATTTTTTAAAAAATAGGCTTCCAGCCTCCTTCCTTTAAAAATGGTTGATCCTTTAAAAAGACCAGCTAAACTGTGATAGTTCAGAGAGTGGGCCTGAGACTTGGTAATTTAAGTCTGAATGAATTCCAGAGGCTTATGGGAAAAGACTGGAATACCATACTATTCCTGATAAACTTCCAGCAAATATGTGTGTTTAAATACATCTAAATAGTCTTCTTATAAATTTGAATTATTAAGATTCAAAAGGTTAATAATATCGTTGCTACTATAAAGGAAGATTTTCACTCTCATGACCTTGGGAAGGAAAATTCTCATTGACACCATACTGTCATTCTACGCCTGCATGGCTAGTAGCAGTTGTAGGTGCAACTTGAGATTACCACTAAAGAATGTTAGAAATGGGTGAACAAAGGCCAAGGGGTGAGAAGACCACTTCTAATGCAGCATTAAGAAATAAAACTGGTTTGCTTCATTCACTGTTTAATTAAAACAGGCCAGCTGTAAAATAAATTACATATGCAATTTGAATAGGAAATTCAATGATGTAGGAACTGTATTCTAAAACTAATTATAGGCAGGGATCATTTTACTTTTCTAAAATAAAGAAAATCTCTTTAAATCTGAATTCTAGAGATATATGGGGGAAAGAAAATTGTAAGAACTCCCCTTTTACTTGAATACTGTAACTATCTCAATCTGAGATATGTCCTGGTTTTAAAAAGATGCAACATGACTAACACTGGAAATGTGATAGGAGACAGCTGGACTGCACGTATAAATGAGGATATACAGTACTATATTTAGCAGATTTAATTGTAGTTCTTAGATTTGTTTGACAACTGAATGCCTTGACTGGTGCAAATTGAAATGAGTGATTAACACTAGTTAAGAATGCAAGCCTGACAGGTATGTATCAACATAAAAAAGAACACTTAAAATGGATTTAAAAATATGCATATGAACATAAACATGGCAAATATCAAACTGTGACAACAGAACATGCAGCCTATGTCAATATATAACTGCAAAGTTTCTAAGGATTTCATCCAAAGTACATTGATGACACGGAAATTATCATATACATATGTTTAACTGATGCCATAAAGAGGCAATATAACAAATGCATCAGAGCATGCTGGCGTCATGTCTATAATGTCTGCCAATTTGGGGGTGGGGGAAATTCATGTTACAAGTGGTACACATACAAGAATTATCATTTTCACAAGATCAAACCTTTAATAACAAAAAGATGGACATAACTCTGAAAAAACAGAAAAAGAGTGGCATAACTGGAGAAATGCATGATACGTGCACATTAACCTCCATGTCAGTAATATCTGCCAAGTTTCAAGATCGACAGGTCTAATATTACATGTCATCTACTATATTAATATTCATAGCAAGGACATACATTAACAAAACAATTTTTGTCAAATGGGTGAAATCATATAGAGGAATGATTAAGACTGGACCTAAAACCACTATCTATCAATTTTTGTCAAATGGGTGAAATCATATAGAGGAATGATTAAGACTGGACCTAAAACCACTATCTATCAATTTTTGTCAAATGGGTGAAATCATATAGAGGAATGATAAGGACTGGACCTAAAACCACTATCTATCAATTTTTGTCAAATGGGTGAAATCATATAGAGGAATGATTAAGACTGGACCTAAAACCACTATCTATCAATTTTTGTCAAATGGGTGAAATCATATAGAGGAATGATTAAGACTGGACCTAAAACCACTATCTATCAAATTTTGTCAAATGGGTGAAATCATATAGAGGGATGATTAAGACTGGACCTAAAACCACTATCTTTAAAAATTAATTTTCATTTCACAGTATTTATATTTTTTTTATTCCACTTTTTCTTTTCTAGCCAATCTGCCCTTTAAAGTTGAAGCATTTCATTTGAAATGTTCTGCATGGAAATGTTATTAGCGTATAATAATAATATTATCCAGGTAATATTTAACACATAATTAATTGAAAATCATTAATGAAGCTAGTATGTTTTAAATGTCTATTTGATAACAGTTCCAAACAGATTGTGGGACTTGGAATAATCAGAAATATGCATCAATGCATTATATGATCTTGTATTTCTATTCTTCATTTTACTGGATAATGAATTGATCAGTTCAGTTGGAAAATCAATCCTTGTGATCATTTAAATTATCTATTTTAAACACTGTACTATTTTGTACCTTCTAATTTATTTTGAAGAAAATTTGATATTCTTACTAAAGTTTTGCTAATATTTGTGCACAAAAATCACAGAATAATATAATTAACAGATTAACATGAATTAGTTTGCATATACTCAATTATAAGTCAAGTCTGGCTGCAAACAACATTGACCCAGATCTGCTGGCACATAATGCACTGGTAGATCAAGCTCTATATTGTTTGTTCTACCTAATACTCCTAGCAACTTGTATAGATCCATATCTGCCAGCTCATTATTTGGCAGCAGATCTTGGTCTTTCCATTTTGCCAATGGACTCAACTTGTAAATGAGTACTGGTACAGATCCAAATATTATAATATACTAAATAACAAACAATATTGTAATGGCTTTATGTGCTTCTATATTGATATAGCTTTCAGCATAAGAAATAATAGAGAGCAACCTGAATAATCAAATTTGTCAAACATTCCTTATTTAGAAAAGTTTGTTTCTCTGGGATTGCCATGATTATGTAAAAGAAGGCACCCATAAAATCAAAAGCCAACTCAGATTCAGCTTTCACTCATGCTTTTGCTATTATATCTGCCAAAAATAATATGACATCAAACTCCACTTTAATTCAAGAATTACTTAGTATTGCAAGCAGACAAAGTTTAGAATCACCCAAAACCTATTTCTTGAAGAAGAAATGTTTGAGATTATGACAGCAGTGACTGGTACTGATTAGTTATCGAAGTTTATTTATTCAAATATTCTGTGTCAGATTTTCAGTGACATATATTTTAAGAAATTTTTTGACATTTTGATCTGATCTCCATAACATTCACAACAGATCTAAATAAAACAACCATGCTCTAAGCAGGAACAGGTAAGCCAATGCCTAAACAAGTTCATGTTAAATTGTTCTCCGCCCCCCACTGAACCACCCCCAAAAAGTAGTGGAATGGCATGCAATTTGTTCATGTTTATATATCCCTGTCTCATGTTCATATATCCCTGTCTCATGTTCATATACCCCTGTCTCATGTTCATATATCCCTGTCTCTCCTGTATCACACCTCTATCCAATGCTTGAGATGAGCCTAAAGTGAAAAAAAAAAAACAAACAAAAAGTTTTCACAAAATAGCGTGATTACAATGACTGGCCAACATGCCTATCTTCTGATGATGAACATAAAATGCACCAAATTTCAAAGCAATCCACTAAAAACTGCATAATTATTTCCATTACCAAAATTTGTTTGTATACTGCATCTATCTGTCATGTCAGAAAGGGCAGTAACTCCTACAAAAATCAAGGGAACAAAACTTTGTCAATATGTGTATCTTTAGATGATGACCCATTTGGAATACCTCGGCTATTTCTGCCAGACAAAATTATGTATTGTATGTATATTGGTGCAGTAATTTACAGAAAACTCATACATTCTGTTGACTGGAAAATTCTCTGCACAAAAAAGAAAAAAAAACAAACCCAATCTTTTCAAACCGTCTTGGCTATTTCTATGATTGGACTGACTGTTAGACTGACAGAGAGGTTTACAAATAAAAAAGGAAGTAGTCTGATTATTTGTAACCTCTCTGTCTATCCCTCTTTCACAATTAATAGCCAAAGTGACCCAAATACCAGCAATCAACATGCATTCGAGGTACGATCCATATAATTGACATCAAAGTTGCCAAAGATGATGACTGTAATACATATCAATTTTCACAGCAAGAAAACAGCACCTGAAGAATCTGTTTTACACTGAATTTGTTGCAGGTCAGAAAGCCTTTCCCGGCAATAACTCCAACAGAACTGAGAGAGCACAGTGATTTGATCATGTGCATCTTCAGACATTGCCTATGATATGTACAAATTTCATGGCAATCCACTGAAAACTGTAAGGATAGTTGCATTCATGATATTCTGTTGTACACTAAATCAAGGTAAAAAATTTGAAAAAGCAACAAGTCTCTAACATAAATCACAGGAGTACTGTAATTTGTTTATATGTGCATCTTCAAGATGATGTCCACAATAAGCACTGGAACAAGTTTTAGTGACTTGTTAAAAAAAACCTGCAGGATAAGTTGTATTCAAAAAGGATACTTTCATATATTTTATTCAGCTGCATAAGACAAAAGAACAATAATTCTAACACAAATTGTGGGACTCGACAGTAATTTGCTGAAATATGCTTTCTTAAATCGCATCTATTGAAAATTGTGAACTTGGCTGTGCTCTCATGCTTTTGTCATATACTGCATCAGGCAGGAAGTCAAAAAGGGCAATAACTCTAGCAAAAATTGCATAACCACAGTGATTTGTCAGTAAACGCATGTTCAGATGATAGTCATAATATTTACCAAGTTACATGGCAATCCTTCAAAAACTGCAGGATTAACTGATGTTGTAGGTTTTAATGCCATTTTTCAGCACAGATAGGCTATACATGGTGGCCAGTATAGATGGTGGAGAAAGAACCTGGGAAAATGTTTTGGAAAGAACCACCAACCCATGAGAACCTACTGGCAAGCTTTTCACATACCCACATTGGCCGAATCTGTGACTCGAGCCCACGCAGACAGAGGTGAGATGGTAATGATCCATAAGGGTGAGAGCTTTAGACCACTTGGCCACTTGGAGCCCCGCTGGATTAATTGAACTAATGAATTGTACACTGCATGAAGCAAGAAGACAAAAAGGGTAAAAATTCTGACAAAACATCCGGGAGAAAAGGGTTTCTTAAAATGTGCATCTTCATACAATGACATTTACCAAGTTTTCATGGTGATCCATTAAACAATGTAAGACAAGATACTGATCTACATCACTGTAAGTATAAACAGCAAATAACTCTTTAAAAAAATTTCAGGTGTGGCGATTTTTGAATATACAAAGTTTCAGGTAATGACCATGATATTTACCAGGTATCATGGCAGTTGATCATAAACTACATGACTAACTGCAATAACAAGAATGTGCCAGATAGGAGAAGAGATGGATACAAGCATTACTACACAGAAGCAAGGAGCAAAACAACAAAAACAAAACAAAAAAAACAACAAACAATTGGAATTGATTTATTCATCTCTTGTAAGTACAAAACTATTAACTAAAATCTCAAATATGAAAATTAAAACTTTTGGTAACTTTACCAAGAACTGAGAGAATCATTTTTTAAATATCCTAGTGCTGAAAGTTGTGCTATTTTATCTTGCACTCTTTGCACTGGAGTTTGTCTTCTGTTAAAATATTTTGCAACTTTTATTTATGGTCTTAAACACTAGTATTCTACCAATTTTCTAAAAACTGCTGAAAGGTTGTACAAATTCCAAATGAATGACAACTGCATGTACACAAGCTCCCATATTGTTGCTTCACACACTGTTAAAAATATCATCCAGGTAAAAAAATGCTAAAAGAATGGTTTTTCATTTGGGAGTCAAGAATAATGCATTCAATTGTTACACTGACAGATTCCTGACAAGAAATCCATTTCCCCAGTTGCAGACAGAGAGGTTTGAGTAACTTTCTGTGAGATCATTTGTCTTCTGTGTGCAGTTATTGGAAATACAAACTATTATTGGAATTCACTTCTGCAGACATGAGAAGGTTAAAGGAGAAACCTGAGTGGAGCTGGGATTGCTCACCTGACATCTGTCTAATAACCATAGCAAAAGTAAGATCAATTGTTCAACAGATCTAGGTCATAGGGATGCTTTTTATTGTAGAAATTTCTTTCTATCCTGCTGAATGTGCGCATGATAAGAAAAGAATTGTTTCAAGGCTTCTCCATAGTTTGCATCTTCATTCTTACTTACTGACACAGCTGCATCATTTGTCAGGACCAAATGACCTTTATGCCAGGTTGATTTCTGTCAAACATCAAATACTGTTGAAAGATTTTTGAGAAAAAGTTATTTAAAGGATTTTATATTTTTAGCACTTGTAGCCATATTTGATAGTGGACAAGCATAAAATTGTATAAAATTGAATGCCCTTCATGTCAGGATAGGTATTATCAAATTTTATCTAAATCTGCTGAGTGCGTGGTTTTTGAGAAGTTAAAGTTTTTCTACCTTGAGTAATGGTAGCCATATTTGATGGCAGATTGGCATCATTTGTAGAAATGTAAGAGAAATTCATATTGCAATGTCATCAGTGAAATTTGGTTGCATTCTCTTGAGGAATTTTAAAGAAGAAAATGAAAGTGCTGAAGTACTCTACCAATAAGCTCACCTGGCCTTATGGTCTACAAAGGACTATACCATAAGCTCACCTGGCCTTAAGGTCTACAAAGGACTATACCATAAGCTCACCTGGCCTTATAGTCTACAAAGGACTATACCCTAAGCTCACCTGGCCTTACGGTCTACAAAGGACTATACCAAAAGGTCACCTCACCTTCAGGTGAGCAAATATTATCTGTGTTGTTACATACAATATTTACCTTATTTAACATTAGGTTACTCAACATAATTAATTAGTGTAAAAAAAGAGCAAATTATGGTCACTAGGTTTATACTCATATTTACATAATTTACTACAAGAGGGAGCTGACAATGGGTACATATACCCATGCAGGCTTGTGTGTGTGTGTGTGTGTGTGTAAGATTTGAATTTTTAATGTAACTTTTAAAAAAAATCAGTCATATTGCTAAGATGTCTGCACTGTGGCAGTTTATAGTGATGTCTAGCACTGAGGCATCATGCCATAGACATGTAAGTATCAAGTCCCAAATCAGTCACATATGATGATTCATCCTGATACCAGGCCGACAAGTCCTAACACTAACCTCCTAATGCTGAGCACCAAGCGAGGCAGCTGCTAGTAATTTTTTAAAAGTCTTTGGCATGACTCAGCTGGGGCTTGAACCCACAAACTTCTGTATCCAAGGTGGATGCTCTAAGAACTGAAGCCACCAGAGCAGTCCCTGCCCAAGCTTGAGGTAAATTAGTGTTGTTCACATTGAGATATGTTGACATACCAAGTAACATGACTCACTGGCAAGCTGTACACTAGAAACTAATGAATTAAATACTTTCTCACTGATGTTAATCTAGGGCGTGGACATAGTGATGGAATAACATGTTTGTGTGGATGGTTGTGCACACAGGTGCCAATGTGATCACTTTGTCAAGCTTCCACCCAGGCAAACTTGACAAATACCCTTAAAAATGAGCAGGAAAAATTTGATCAAATAAGTTTCCTTTTGTAAAGAAATTACTTTTGCCACACCGTGAGATTGAGATTTAAATAATATTGTACATGCAAGAATGTAAGTCATTATGTGAGATATCTTCAGTGTGCCTTAATTGTGATATGTAAGTCATTATGTGAGATATCTTCAGCACTGTGCCTTAACTGTGATACATGTACTGCATATATGTCTTCTAAGACCCCAAAACTGAATTCAGGCTACCAAGTAACTCTGGAGTCAGGCTACCTAATTTCTAAACTCAGGCTACCAAATTTCCAAATTCAGGCTACCAAATTTCCAATATACTAAGAAAGTGAAGGATTCATTAGTAACCTGTCACTACTGCAGTCATCAGTCCTTTCTATATGGTGGTTAACAGTAAAAGATGGTAACAATAATCATTCAGGATGACACCTATGAAGAAATATTTCCATGTTGGTGTTTGTTCATCTTAGCCCCATCATGATGAATAATACTAATACTGAATAGTACATATGTTATTTGCTTATGTCACCTGTTCCATTTTTGCTTTCATTACCATTCAGTGAAAACCACAATCAAAAATAGTTGCCTCTGGGTGTACCAAATCTTGTATACAGTCTGCAGGATAATGGAGTTACCTCCCTTCATAAAAGCAAAAACTTGCTATGGTGGTGTATCAGATGTGCATAGAATATCATGCAAGTTCTGTGAATCACTTTAAATTTGTAAGGGGTACCAATTTTCATAATTTTTATGGGTATGTTTGACCAGGAATTTTAGGTCAGATCTCAAATAGAATCCAAGGTGACATTCAGAGCTTGCCACCCAACTGTATGCCATCGTAAAGTATCATTCATTTGTTTGTCTTTATTGTACTGATACCTGTAAATAAAAAAATATGTAATTAATTAAATAAATAAAAAAATAAAAAATATTTAAATAAATATATAAATAAACAAATAGATAAATAATTAAATATGTAATTAACTAAATAAAAATAAAATAAATAAATATCTAAATAAATACATAAATAAACAAATAAATAAATAAATAATCAATTTTTGCTAGTCATGATCACCTGAAGTGCTGAACATCAGTCAGACATTATTTTAATCCTTTAATGAATCCTTTAATGAATAGCCATTGATTTATTTTATGAAGTTCATGTAAACATAACACTTTAATATGCAACAAAGAATAAAGACCCCACTTTACCCTATGTTACTTGCTCTGCAGTGATACTTACACTTAAATGAGTGCACATGGTGGCTGTTAACCCTAACACAATAGGATAAACTTTCTTTAAAAAAATATCTGGAAGAGTTTTCCTGGCTCCACTATGGTGGTAAACTTTATGCCAAAAGCATTAATCAAAGAACAGTGATGTAACTCCAGAATTAGTCAATTTCGGACATTCAGCATGAGTAATGAATGCCACAAGCATGGATGATATGCATGTTATGAAGGTCAACTAGACTTCAGATGGAAAACATTCAGGTACTGAAGATAATAGATTTGTAGTCTATTAGACTTCTCTGTGTGTGTGTGTAGTTTCCAAACATGACATGGCTTATGCAGATCAGATATGTATTGCCAATTTCAAGTGTTGAGTGTGAGCAGAAACTGACCGATGAAACCAAAACTAAGATTTCCCATTACATGTTGGCAAGGAGGATCATATATGAGGATTTCCCTAAATGAGGATTTCCCTAAACGGGCCTTCTGTAAATGAGCTTGACCTGAAGATGCTAATGGATGTACAGAAAGGAAGATGACAGCAATGAGCTCTTTAACAGTTCATCAACTAATCCATCATAAAGCTGATGAGCATTAATGGAAAATAAGGTGTCAATGGCTATCTCATATAATTTTTATTTGGATGGTTCATCCATTAAGCAACATAATTTGTTTGTGCACCATAATGGAAGCATCTGCAATCTGATGTAACAGGAATACGTTCTTTGACAAACTAAGATTTCTTTTTGCAATGATGAATCATATTGGTTTACTCATATCACGCAGTTAGTTCTTTGTCAGATAGCTTATAAATCAATATGGAATACTTATGGACTATAGTCATTTAAATAAATGTTCAATAAACTTTATGCACAATCCTCTGTCAAAGTTGAAATAATTTAATTAAATTGACATTTATCTTTTAAAGAAAAAATGTCATGAGCCAGCAAATGCATAATAAGTAAAGGCACATTTTGTATGTGATGAGTTGGATATTATATCTTTCTCTAAACTTTGTTTTTTTTTTCTTTTCTAGAATAAACCTATCTCTACCCACCTCTCTCTGATACCAACATCAGCAGTTGGACAAGTAAAATATAGCTGATTACCTCTCTGTGACCATATATCAGGAATTATGAAATTCTAATGGCTTTTGCCAGACACTGTTTCTCTAAATTTAATTTGACAGACATATATTTTGGGAAATTTAATATAAAATTATTTCAAGGAGATCTAACAATTTTAAGTTATATCCCCCCAAAATAACTGATGTACCTAATTATTAAGTTTACCAGAAAATGTGTCATTTCCAGTTATAAATGCCAAATTACAGTTTGTATCCATGGTTACTTTACAAAGTGCTTATTATATCCATTTATAATAACAAATACTTAATTAAAACTTAGTGCACTCCAATCAAATTTGCAATTATATGAGAAACATCAAAACAGTATTATTCAAGAAAATTAAAATGTTAATCATAGTTTGCACCACACGTATCCCTGAATAATATAAGTACCACAGCTGTAAAATGAAAATATCCAACAGGGATCACAGGTTAGACAAGTCCGAAGTAATTAGTTTAAATTGGGACAGAAATTATTGGTACTGTGTCTGATTAAAATATTAGTAATTAATTATTAGTTACTTCATGAATCAAAAACATTTTTAAAACATTTTTTAATCTATTGATCACAAGTATTATTCATTATTCCATTTAGCAAAAAGGAACACAAGAGCACATTGTTAATGCTAATTACATTTTGTGCATGTAACGAATCGCTGAATAAACAATCAGTAAATTAGTCCTGTTATCTAAAAACACATTTGATCACATCTGTCCAAATTGATACTTTGTCAGGTGTTGGACTTGATCCACTTTGTGTTAACTGGATTAAAGTTAGATGATTTTAAAATCTGATAAAATTGTCCTCCCATTCATTCAACTTATCATCTGAGATGAATACCACTCATTAAAGTGTGATTTTTAATTCCACCTTAGAGAATTTGTTGACAGGTAAATCTTGGGGTTTGGTGCATGTGGCTGGCACAGTGGAATGATGCCATTTCCATGAAGTGAGTTGCCATCTCTCCTTTTGACGAGTTTTTGAAAACCTCAGAGCACTAATGCCTTCTGTTCACACTAATTACAGTCTTGGTATTCAGCTTATTTGATTTTAAAATACGTTCAAAAGGATGTTGGCATCTTCTTTGAGTCTGATCTCCACATTTATGCAAAGTGTTCACAATGAATAACTTACCAAATCAATCCAGTCACTGCAGTATACTAACTATTTAAACAAAATATGTGGAAGTTAACAAGAAATCAATAACAGTACTCACAAATATGCAATTTTTAACCACACCATGAAATTTGATCCCTTTGAATTTAAAGTTATTCACAATATTCCGAGTGAGTAATCATCATGGTGGTTTGGGGTTTCCATCTACACTGGTTTCTCTAAATCTGCCTGTATGCTCTGTGCAAATATCAAAATTAAAATTCTTGCATTTCGAGTTTGGATAGCTACAGGGCATATTCAGGTCTGCACATGACTAACAAAACAAATGTCTGAACTTAAATATACATTATGATTTGGTTGTATTTATAAGTTGAACTTTCCGATGCAAATTACTAAATGCATGACTGCATGGATATGCAGTGAAGCTCTGCAAAAAACATGCTTGTTTTAACATAAATTTGGATACAACATTACTGTGGCATGGCTCCCAATATTTTACACTAATTTCACCAATTTCTTTAAATGTTACAAAGTTTTAGTGCGAAAATAAGAATTGGATTTAACAATGTGTTGCATTCTTCAAGAAAAATTTATATTTAAATAAATAAAAATATTAAAAGTTTGTGAATGTTAATTTCAGTAGTGTCAATAGTCAGCTGCTACACTTCAATCTTAGTTTTAGTCAGCTCTTGAAAATGCTGAAAATTGTGAATGTAATTATCATAGAAACATCAACAATAAGGGCAGTACCATCTGTACTTGCTTATAAGTCAAGTCAAACTGCAAACAAAAATCCTGATCTGCCATTGCATAATGCACCTGCATATCAGGGTCTATCTTGTTTGTTCTCTTGATTACTCCAAACAATTTGTTCATACCCAGATCTGCTGGCACATTATGCAGCAACAGCACTCAATCTGTGCAGTTTGCAGTTGGATACATCTTATAAGCGAGTAGAAATGGTAATTCTGCTTTGTGTTTATCTTAATGCATTCTGTGCACCATTGTAGCTTAGTCCAGGATAAAGAGCATCCAAATAATGTTTGCTTAGCACTAAAGAAAGCAGTGGTCACTGAAAAGATTTCTCACTGGAATTAATAAATCATTTAATTTCAGTTCATAACTAAATAGTTCCTAATCATCAATATCAGTTTCACAGCTTCAGATTGTTGAAGTTATCAGAACTGTTTTGTGAAAACATTAATAAAACCAAAACTGGTCATCATGCTGCTTAGCATTGATGTCAGACAACTATCAGGTTGTCAAACAATCATCAAGTTGTTGGTCAATCATGTTGTCAGACAATCATCATGTTGCCAGACAATCATCAAGTTGTCAAGCAATAATCATGTTGTTGGTCAGTCATGTTGTCTGACAATCATCATGTTGTCAGACAATCATCAAGTTGTCAGGCAATCATCATGTTGTCAAGCAATCATCATGTTATCCAAACATCATGTTGTCAGTGAGTCATTATGTCAGTAAATCATCATGTTGTCATTCATGTCAGTCAATCATATTTTCAAACAGCCATATGCAATAAAATGACCAATCATAATGTCAGACAATCATTATGTTGTCAGACATCATCTATCCCCCTCCAAATATGATCCTGTTTGTCCATTAGCATTTATTCATGCTGTAGTAGAAAGAAGCACCTACAGAATTCACAGCTGTATGGAACATAGCTGAGAAAATTCTAATGAGTTGAAATATATACAGTCACCATATTCTAAGTGATCTCTCAGAGAAAAAAAGCAAACATATAAAAAGGTGCTATCTAATTTGCCTGACAACATGTTTAGAGTGTTGACAAGATATGGCATTGATAAATACATGCATAGCATGATGTTGCTATATATGTACCAATGTGTAGTTCTCTGCTTAAAATCAAATATTAAATATGCAATCATTATTTCATTATTTCTGATTTAATATTCAACTTAAGATTGTAACTGTTCCATTGAAGAATGGCCTTTCTACCTATTCCTCTATCCTACCCATTTTTGGGGCATAACTTTATAATTTTCTTCAGTTAACCGACTTGATGCACTACTGCATGATATGTTACAAAGCATAGTAGCATTGTTGACATTGAGCACTTTATTATTGCAGGGTTATTGAGCATTGTATTATTGCAGGGTTATTGAGCATTGTATTATTGCAGGGTTATTGAGCATTGTATTATTGCAGGGTTATTGAGCATTGTATTATTGCAGGGTTATTGAGCATTGTATTATTGCACGGTTATTGAGAATTGTATTATTGCAGGGTTATTGAGCATTGTATTATTGCAGGGTTATTGAGCATTGTATTATTGCAGGGTTATTGAGCATTGTATTATTGCAGGGTTATTGAGCACTGTATTATTGCAGGGTTTCACCATATCATATTCTTGTCCATGATGTGTATACATCATTTACAAGGTCCACTCAAGCACTGAGACAACTTTTAGTGAGTTCTTGAGCTAACTTTTACTTAAAATATATTTGCAGGGCATTATTTACTCTTTATTTACTTTTATTTGTTGGGTACCAGTTTTCATTAGTTGTACAATTGTATGGTAGGTCAAACTACAATCTAACAATTGACCTTAAATGTTTTTGCCTTAAAAACATAGGAATATGCACAATCTGAGTGCAAAACCCACCCACCCCTCCTCAACTTTGAAGAATGGTGAGCAACTTACTCATGCAAATATAGTCCAACCTCTTCCATATTCCAGTGCCAACCCCACCAATGGAAATAATCTACAGTCCCAGAAAAGCACATAATTCATATGAAAATAGTGAGAGTTTGTCAATGTGCGCATCTTCTGCTGATGACCATAATATATATTTAGTTTCACACCAATCCACTAATCCACTGCTCTAAGTCAAAATGGGCAACAACTCTTACAAAAATCAAGAGAGAACAAAGATTTGTTAATATGGGCATCGTTAGATTTACTAATTTTCACAGCAAGTGATAGGAAACCACAAGACACACTGTGAGACTATTTGAACTGATGTGATTGTTTCACACGTGATCCATTAAGCTATGAGACACAATGGGCAGTAACTCTAATGAATTCTGCAGGAGTAAAATGATCTGTCAATATGCACATCTTCATGTAGTAACCATAATATTTACCTGGTTTCATTTCAATCCATCAAAATCTGTGGCACAAGTTGCACTAACAAGACTGTGTCATGCACTGCACTAAACTACAAGGCAAAAATGGCAATAAGAACATTGAATGTAATTGTGTGTGTGATTTAGATTTAAAAATGTAGCTTTAACAATTTTTCAGTCTGGCAGTTTATAGTGATGTCTAGCACTGGGGCATCATGCAAGGCAGCTGTTAGAACTATTTTTATAAGTCTTTGGTATAAGTTAGTTTGGGTTTGAACCTGCAACCTCCCACATCTGAGTCGGATGCTCTAACCACTAGGCCACCATAGTGATTTGTCAGTATGAACAATGTTTAGGTGGTGACCATATCAGTTACTGTTTCATGGAAATTCATAAAAAAAACAATGGGATAAGTTGCACTACCAAGATTGTGTCATACGTTGCATTATGTTACAGGGCAAAAACTCTAACAAGTGTCCCTTAATGGGGTTGATGCTCTAATGACCAAATTTTTCTCCAGGAATCCAAGATATGACCATTTCTTCTTTTAACTGCTTTGTGTTGAAAATGAAAACATCAATTATATTCTGGATATTTTAAATATGACCATCATGGCAGCCATATTGGATGCAAGATCAGCACTGTTTTCAATCATTACCAATTAGACACCATAAAAAGTCTTTTGGTGAAAACCTTATGTTGATATGACCAACCAATCAGAAGGAATAGAGATAAGATTTTCAAGATGTCCATTGTAGTAGCCAAATTGGATGTAAGACTGGCACCACTTTCATTTAGGACCTACTACTGATATCATAAGAAGTTATTTGATGAAAACCCTATGTTGATATGGCCATCAATTCAGGAGGTAATGATAACAAGACTTCCAAGATATCTATTGTGGTGGTCAAATTGGATATTAGATTAGTATTAGTTTTATTTAGGACATACATGACACCATTTGTTATCTGGTAAAAACTGTTTTCATCTTATTTTTCCATTCAAGAGTAATGATGAGAATTTCAAGATGGCTGCCATGGTAGCCATGTTGGATATCAGATTGGTGCCATTTTCATTTAGAACCAACTAGACATCATAAGGAGACTTTAACTGAAAGCCTCATCTTGATATGACCATCTTTCTTGGAGGAATTGTTGTTGTTGTTGTTGTTGTGGGGTTTAAAGCCATTTTTCAGCACAAGATAGGCTATACATGGCAGCCACTATTAATGGTGGAGGAAGAACCCGGGAAAACCCGGAAAAGAACCACCAACCCACGAAAAGCTACTGGCAAGCTATTCTCACATACCCACTTTGGCTGAACCCGAGACTCGAACCCATGCAGACAGAGGTGAGATGGTAGTGATCTGTAACGGTCAGCACTTTAGACCACATGGCCACTCAGGGCCCCTCTTGGAGGAGTAGCACTGACGATCCACTGAGGAGTGGTAATAGCAAAATTTGTAAGATGGCCATACAACAATTACCTTATTCATTGAGGACCAACTAGATGTCACAAGAAGTCATTTAGTTGATAAGCAGAGTAGTGAACACAATATTTTCAAGACAGCCACTGTGATCACTGTATTGGATGTGTGAAAAGCATTATGTTCATTTAGGACATCATAAGGAGGAGTATGTTATAACAAGATTTTCAACATGACAACTGTGTCTGTCATAACGCAAATCTGAGCAGCACAATTTCCATTTAGGATCAACTAGGTCATAGGATGAAAATGTGTATGCATGCATGCATGCATGTGTGTGTGTGTGTGTTTGTAAAGATTCAAGGCAACCTTCAGGGCAGTTGAGGAGTGGCAATAACAATCTTTCACTATTGGATAGATGGATGATGGGGCCATCCCATAAAATCTTCTCGAATAGCTAAAAACTGCAGAGCTGTTTGAGTTAATGAGATTATGCCATATGCTGCTACAAGATTAAGTCCACAAAAAAAATTTGACAGAACATATTTGTTGATATGAACATCTTTAGGTTATCAACATAATTTTAACCAAGACAGAAGAATGGATGGACTGGTTGCACTAATGAGACAACAATATTTACCAAGACAAAAGGAAGAATGGATGGACTCGTTGCACATAGATGATCATGATATTTAGCAAGACAGAAGGAAGAATGGACATACATGATGATTATTATGACAGAGTTGGTACATGTTACATACAGTGTTTGCAGTTTATTATGACAGAGTTGGTACATGTTACATACAGTGTTTGCAGTTTATTATGACAGAGTTGGTACATGTTACATACAGTGTTTGCAGTTTATTACGACAGAGTTGGTACATGTTACATACAGTGTTTGCAGTTTAATATTCTTGATGTGTTAACATGTTATCATATGAGTTTCTATGTCAAAATAAACTGATGATATTCTTGTGCAGTATTTTCTTTAATGATTGGCTGAAACTGGAAATTTTCCTCATCTTGCCTTTTGGAACTTTTATTGACCATTCATTTTTTTAACAGATTGCCCAAAGTCCATTGGGAAAAAAGTCTACATCTGTTAAAATATGGCCCAAAGTCCATTGGGAAAAAAGTCTACATCTGTTAAAATATGGCCCAAAGTCCATTGGGAAAAAAGTCTACATCTGTTAAAATATGGCCCCAAGTCCATTGGGAAAAAAGTCTACATCTGTTAAAATATGGCCCAAAGTCCATTGGGAAAAAAGTCTACATCTGTTAAAATATGGCCCAAAGTCCATTGGGAAAAAAGTCGACATCTTTTAAAATATGGCCCAAAGTCCATTGGGAAAAAAGTCTACATCTGTTAAAATATGGCCCAAAGTCCATTGGGAAAAAAGTCTACATCTGTTAAAATATGGCCCAAAGTCCATTGGGAAAAAAGTCTACATCTGTTAAAATATGGCCCAAAGTCCATTGGGAAAAAGTCTACATCTGTTAAAATATGGCCCAAGGTCCAGTGAGAAAAAAGTTTACATCTGTCAGAATTTGGCCAATTTACCCACAGGAACTTGTTACAAATAAAATTAAGGTTATTGGTCAATGAATAGAGGGTGGGGAGGTGTTTAACAGGCACCCTAAATAGGACAAGCCATGTTTTAAATGATAACCTAAAGGCGTAAATGTGGATAAAAGCTGGTCTCCCAATTTACAGAAAGTCATCCAGCCATAGCACTGTTCCAAATCAAATAATGCATATATCCAGTCAGAAATACATTAAATCTGGAATCACTATACTCAGCAACATCTTCAATCTTAGATTAGTACGATTTCTGATTCCAAGAACTATCTCTTCACATATATATCCAGCAACTGGAATGCTGTATATGGTACTACATCCACAGCAGTGGAACCAGCACAGTTTGGGTGGAAACAGTGTAAACATTAAAATCGATATATATGGCTCATCTAACCTGATGAGAGTCAACTAAGTGACATCAATCGGGACTTTCCATTGGAGATCCAGTGTTGAAAAAATCATGATGTCTGTGTCAAATGTTCTAATGATTTGGTAGGACAGTCACTCTTCTCATTCAAAACAAATCTACTTCTAAGCGTTTTTGCAGTCTTAATTCAAACTAGGTTCTGGGACTATTTCTTTGCATAACAACTGAAAGGTGCAGCATTCAAGTCAGAATAAATGCAATTATTTCTTCTCCATTCTCTCTATATCCATTAAAATAGAACGTATGTGATAAACAGTCTCAAGTGGGTTACATAATGATTGAACTCATTTTAGAAATTCAGCATTAAATAATTGTCCATTTGAGATCCTCTACTTAATATGAATCCTGCTTACAAAGGTAACTTATTGTTAAACTTTAAAAAATGTTTCCAGAATACAGAAGTAAAATAATTCAAAATATTTGAATACATTCATATTTTTCTGGTTATTTTCCTTCCAATAGTTGTATTGGATTTTGTTGACCAGTCTATGCACAAAAGATGTATACCAGTCTATATAACTCTATGATGCAAGAATTATATAAAAATAAGTACAACTCTGATGACTCCAGCATTAAATGATTGAATATTTTGCCACACTCAAATGACTTGCTCATTTCCTGTGCATTTCTTCTCTGTGACCTCAATAAACTCAAAACAAGTGGAAAATAAAGTGGAAGAGATAATTTGGACCTGCAGTGCTTTGAGTTTCAAAGTTCTAATGTACATGTGAATTGGTGATGTGATAGAAAGCAAACAGAGATATAAAATCTCTGGCAAAGAAATAGATCTTTCTTTCTTGGAGTCCAATCAGTTTCCTGACGGCTCAAGAATTACATGGAAAAATGGTAAAATTTCCACAACTCAGCCATCCTCTGCTTGAATATTGCACATTACCCAAATAATTTGGTCTGTCCCCATGTCCTTGGTCTGTCCCCATGTCCTTGGTATGAATTAATCAAGTGGCGAGCCGTCTTATTAAAAGCCAGTGACATTAGAAACATCTAAACACTGGAAAACTTGAACAAAACAATTTGGGAGCACACTGCTTCAAATTTTCAAAGTTCTAATGTACGTGAAAATTGTTAAGATAATAGAAAGCAAAATGAGACAAAATCTTTCTTCAAAGCAGCATGTCTCCATCATTTTCTCAGTGTTTCATCATACCACCCACTAGACAAGTGATAGCTGTGTATTGCTACCTGCTAATACATGCAAGAAGAAAAAGAATTAATGAACAAACATGTTTATTTAAAAGAGAAAACTATCTTAAAACTATCCTAAAAGAAAGATGATGATCGTATCAAGGAGTTAAAAGGGTATATGTACACGTGCTTTTAGTTTAAATATGATTTTCAACAAAAGTCAAAAATAAATTGATTAGGTTAATAAAATCTTGTACCTTGTTGCTTTTCTGCTAAAAATAAATCTAATATAGTTTAAAGTGCAAGTTCTTTTGTAACAGGCATGCTACAGACAGATATGTGTAAAGACGACTGTCTATGGATCCTTCTGCATACAATTTGAAGGTAAAATCTAGTATTAAAATACAATAAAAACATTAATTTATCTATGAATTACAAAAGTTGTCACTGACTGTATATACTACATCCAATCCAAGAAATTTTAAAATGGAAAATTATGTGCAAAATTTGGCAGTGATTTTTGTCATACACATGAATGAAAAAAGGAAAAATTTGACATTAAAGGACATCCTATCTACAAGGTTGGAAATTAAACACATCTAATATTTATAAAGCTATAACAAAAATAAAAACAGAAATATACAATTCACTGTTGTGTACAATTGTATCAATAATTACTCTGAAGACAAACAAAAGTTACAAGTTAAAGACAAATGTAGCAATTTGTAGAAAGTCTTATATACAATTAATTATAAAAGGACAAATTAAGAAAAAATGTCAGAGTATATCTAATATTTTCTTTATATTCCAGTCCTTGAGATTTTGATGCTTTTGATGCATCTAGATTAACAAACAGAGGGTCTTACAGCCGAGCTAATTTCAAATGAAATTTACTAAATGAATACATGTGAAATTCCTGGATGCTGGGGTTTTCACCCTGAGATGAGGGGAGTGTCTGGTCCTCCTTTCACTCACTGAAATCCCCAGTGTATGCAAAAGTATCATTGAAAATTTTTATTTCTTCCATTTTTGTTACATCATTCCTATGGCAATGCTGCTTGTGATCACACATCTGTGAATTGGCTTGAAGCAGTGCAAGACAATTAAGTTGCTAATTTCAAGCATCGTTCTGATGGCAATGCTGCTTGTGATCACATGACTGTGACTGGCTGCAAGACAATTAAGATGCTAATTTCAGGCATCATTCCTATGGCAATGCTGCTTATGATCACATGACTGTGAACTGGCTGCAAGACAATTAAGTTGCTAATTTCAAGCATTGTTCCTATGGCAATACTGCTTGTGATCACATGACTGTGAACTGGCTGCAAGACGATTAGGTTGCTAATTTCAAGCAACACAAAACATTTAACACCCTTTGGAGCTAGACTCTATGGCAGCAAATAAAATGTCAAATAAGAAACAACAAAAAGACAAGGAAATTTCAGCAACACTTGGTTGATAATTATCTATGGCTTGAATTCAACAACTCTAAAGGAAAGATGTACAGGTTGGAAATTCAGCCAGTGAATTTGTCATTGGAACTAATAAATTCAGGATTTAATCTAGCAAGTCTCATGACAGTTTTGGACCTCATAAAGCCTGTGCAGCACAGTATATGTATTACACTAGCCAGCATGTGCAGCACAGCATATGCATTACACTACACTAGCCAGCATGTGCAGCACAGTATATGCATTACACTAACCAGCAAGTGCAGCATAGTATATGCATGACATTAGCCAGCATGTGCAGCACAGTATATGCATGACATTAGCCAGCATGTGCAGCACAGTATTTGCATTACACTAGCCAGCATGTGCAGCACAGTATTTGCATTACACTAGCCAGCATGTGCAGCACAGTATATGTATTACACTAGCCAGCATGTGCAGCACAGTATATGCATGACATTAACCAGCATTTGCAGCACAGTATTTGCATTACACTAGCCAGCATGTGCAGCACAGTATTTGCATTACACTAGCCAGCATGTGCAGCACAGTATATGTATTACACTAGCCAGCATGTGCAGCACAGTATATGCATGACATTAGCCAGCATGTGCAGCACATTATTTGCATTACACTAGCCAGCATGTGCAGCACAGTATATGTATTACACTAGCCAGCATGTGCAGCACAGTATATGCATGACATTAACCAGCATTTGCAGCACAGTATTTGCATTACACTAGCCAGCATGTGCAGCACAGTATTTGCATTACACTAGCCAGCATGTGCAGCACAGTATTTGCATTACACTAGCCAGCATGTGCAGCACAGTATATGCATGACATTAGCCAGCATGTGCAGCACAGTATTTGCATTACACTAGACAGCATGTGCAGCACAGTATATGCATTACACTAGCCAGCATGTGCAGCACAGTATTTGCATTACACTAGCCAGCATGTGCAGCACAGTATTTGCATTACACTAGCCAGCATGTGCAGTAAATCCCTAAGTTAGAGTTCATAAGATTCCTAACTGAATGAGTATGAGATGCAAAACAAATGAGAGCTCTCCTTAACATGGTATACACCAGGGGTCTCAAACTCAAACCACCCTGAGGGCTGCATGAGTGGATTTTTGATGACCCCAAAAGGCTGCACCACCTTTGTTATTTCTCATGACACTTTGTGGTGTCTCTCATTTTGGGGATCACAAGATATGGTTTAGCAGGCTGTATGTGGTTCCTGGCATACACCCTAGCTCAATATGGAAAACCAATTTAAAAAAATGGAAATTCTGTTGTTCATTCCAGGAGAAGAATGGTCTTAAACTTGGTGCTAATTAATTATACGATCAGAGGCAAGAGACTTTGTTCTGTCAATTGACTGAGTCTTGAGAGAAGTTAGCGAAGGTCTGAATGCCAGTAAATTACTGTCCATGATTCTTGCTGATGGAGGTACTGGTACTACCATATTGGAGCAGGTAATAGAGTAAATAACGTACCCTGAAAGGATCAGAGAGATTAATTGATTATGTTTGGATTATCTAAGGGTTCAATCAGCACATAACAGGTAAGTTTGGCTTCAGTGTTTAAAGTTTCATCAAACTGTCTAAGTGTGTATTATCTCCTAATGCTAAAATGGCAAAATAAAAAATGACAAAATCTAAGCTACTGAAATATCACATGATATTCTGTGATGGATAGAAATGTGAATTTCAGTGGATGAAATAAATTCAAAGGATATTAATATGCATTCTACCCTTCCAATAAAGCTGATTTTAAAATTTGCTACGATGGTAAGAATGATATTAAATGACATGAAGCATGGAGCATATTAATACATATTATATGTGACAACAAATATGCCACCATTGAAATCCATGTCCATGGAATCGGCATCAAATGTGGAGAAAATTACACATAGGTAGACACCATTTGCCAACTTTATAGTCAAACATAATCACCTGTTTAAGGGAGCAGATCATTTTTCAGATCTAGTCAAAATAATGTTCCCTGATGCATAAATTGCACAAAAATTATCCTACAATGGATGAAAATGTCTCACATAGTGACACAGACTTCAGGTCCTCTTTGCATCCTGCCAAATCTTGCAAATCTTCCAACTTATCCTAGTCTGACTTCTCTGTTCTGTCACATGTATAGAAATAAGTCAATAGAAATAGAAATGAGTCAAATATTTTCTACCTTTTGTGGGCCTTGGTAAAGAAAATATTGAAATTATTGAACAAGTCTGATAAATTTTATATGGAATGAGTACAATTGTAAGATGAAAAACATGAAACTTATTCAATAAAATCTTATGAAAGTGGAGTAATGCTGACTTTTTAGATCACTGCGATGAGTTGCCTGCCTATATCTCTCAAACATGATGATATAATGAACTTTGCTATGTCTGTAGGTTTTATTAAATATGTTTAATCTGAGAAAAATATGAACCTCAAAAACACAAGTCATGTGATAAACAATGCAACTTTAAGATTTATCTTTTGTTTAAATGTAAACTCTTAAAATGATGCACAAATAGGAAAATAGAACAACTGATTCATTAAAATAACTATGCATAACAAAAATTGTATTATTTATGATTCTCCTTATTGGATCCAAGCACTGCAGCATTATCATGATAAGTTTTATTATTGAATGTAAATGTCTCCATATTTGATTTTAGGAAGAATGCATTCTTTAATTTGTATTAGCTCCAATAAGATCCAAAATATGAAAGCAACCAAAAATCAAAACTCGGGTATCTTTTAAGTACGTATCAGGTCACCAGTCTAGACCATTACCTCCCTTTTCAATGGAACTGTGCAACTTTTGAAAACCCGTCTTATGAGCATCAGCACATCAGTATGTAAATGTCATGATGACGGAAGAAGAAAAAAACTGGCCATAATTCTGTACAAAATAAGACACTAAGCTCTTGACCACTTGACCATTTTCACAACCTCATGTTAGCTAAACTGTATTTAAAGGGGTTCAGAGAGAGACCTTGAGGTCAAAAAATTAAATGAACAGAAATATGAGTTTGAGTTACATCTTAAAATTCTAAAGTTGGAATCTGACCTGTATTTTTTAGTATGTATCACAATATAATATTTATAACTGTTTCATTAACACAAAATTATCATGACATTTAACAGGTGTGTTATTAAATACCACCAAATTAACAAATATATAATACACATAATACTTACTGAATAAACTCACTTTTAAGTTGAGTCAAAGCTGCACAGACCCAGATCTACCATTGCATAATGCATCTGCAGGTCTGGGTTTATGCAGTTTGTTAGGAGTAATCAGTAGAATGAACAAAAGAACCTAATCTGCCAGTGCATTATGCTGTGGTAGATCATGGTCAATGTTTCTTGAAGTTGCATTCAACTTATGATCAGTGAGCATTTATTGTATACATCTGAAAATCTGGTCATGGTAAGATGCCATTAGATTATACAATTTGCTATGAAGTACACTGGATCTGATTTGCATCAATTTCTGGTAATGTAAGAAATTACTCAAGGTTATAATCTCCAAGACTTCCAAAAATTACAGATGGCATTTTTTTAGATTGTCTTCAGACCCCCTTTAACAAAATGATGTAAACAAATAAGCCATCACAAGCATGTGGTTATAGATGAAATAAACAAATTTGTGTTTTCTAATCCTTATAAGGCACCTTACAAAATATGCATTATTGATGATTTTTAAAGCCATTTTTCTTGTATATAATTCTTTACTTTACTTATTTTTCATTTGTCAAAATCATTTATTTAGAATTAAATGATGTCACCATGTTGAATGTTATCATCTGGTTTATCACATGAAAAGCCTAAAAATAATCTTAATGCTTATGATGGTTCACATATTATTTTTCTGGCATCTACACATATAAATATAACAGAAAAACAAGAAACCAGTTAAGTGTTCAAATAATTCTATCCCCGAAAAAGAGCAAATTCTAAACCAATAAACCAATAAAGGCCCAATGAAAATATTAAAAAAACTATTGAAATATCCTGAAACAAAATCCATACAAGAAAGAGGCTGTTAAAATTTGATCTGAAAAAAGAACAATCTTACTTGAATACCATGTATGAATATAAATGTGTTAAAATGTTTACTCAGGTCCACTGATTTTCATGGAAATGAAACTAAAGTTAGGAGAGCAGGCAATCAGGGGCCATAACTCTCATCAATGCTAATGTGGGTGCTCAAAATTGAAATCATCAAAGGCCTCATGAATATAAAGCCGTGGAAGAAATTTGGTTGAAATACAACATAGCTTACAAAGGTATGATGTAGAGGAATGCTTAAAATCAATTTACTAAAGGCCTCCTCAATCTGAAGCGATATACCAAATTTTGGCAAAGTGATCTGGTGGGAACCAAAGTCAAAGGAAAAGCAATCTTTGGACCATAACTCCTTTAAATGCAACCAAAACCATCAAATGTAAGTCTATGAGACATACCCAGTTGGATCAGAATACATGCATGCTGATTCCTTCTTAAGCTATACCAGTTACAAGCAACATCCTATGTGATGATATAAAATTAATATTCAAGGGCCATAACTCAAGTCTATGAGACATACCCAACTAGATCAGAATACATGCATGCTGACTCCTTCTTATGCTGTGGGGGTGTTCACCAGTTATTATGTATTTTTGAGAGAGTGATGTATGTAAGGTGAAGTTGTTTGCATTTAAAACATGCACAGTGAAGAGAATGTTGGCATACCTCTATGCTACATTAATGTAATGTGGATGATATTTCATTGGATATTGTACTTTTGGAAACTGTACATGATCTAAGCACACTGCTAACTAAAATGACTACTCCCTTGTGCTAAAAAATTCAGCCTGAATTAGTCCAAAGTTCACTATCCATAGCAGCTATTAAAATAGGGAAAATAAATTTTGCCAGACTAGACAATTCCAGCTTCTAAAAGTGCGATGAATAAATTACCAAACACATAAAATGGAAAAAAAAAACTATTGGCTCTTTTTTTATAAAAATTACCTCTGAAGTTCACAAAGTGACAATTATTAAGTGGAGCTAGCACTTTTTTGAAAGGTACACATCTGTAGTAAATCCAAGCTGTATACTCTATAACCCATATTATACCCATCAATCATACACCAAAATAAAGGGAATTAAAGGTTCTTTGAACTATACCTAAGATATACAGGGTCTTTTTTAAATAGCCAGTATAACCTGTGAGGAAAGCTGGGGAAATTCTTTTGCTTTAAAATTCTAACCTATTCAAAATAAAAAAACTGTATAGCGCCACCTATATCAGTTACAAGCAACGTCCTATGTGATGATACAGAATTCATATTCAAGGGCCATAACTCTAACCATAATCCAGTTGACAAAAAAAAAACTATAAAAGTCATGTCTATGGCTAAGAGACAATGTATACCAAATTTCATCAAATTATGTTCAATGGTTCCAGAACTATGCTGGTTATAAAGGATCTGCTGTAATGGAGGTGAAATATTGATAGAAATATAGCAAAATCCATGTCAAATTGGAAAGACAACACTATTTAAAGGCACATCTACATTTAATAGGCAATTGCCTGAGAAATAGCATCCAAATATGTGCATGGGTTGCAGAGCTATTCTGGATACAAGCAACATCCCATGTGAAGATATGCAGTTGACTTTCAAAGGGCAATCATTCTTGTAATTGAAGCTGACAAGACAAAACTCATAAAAACACATCTGGGGCTATGCGACAATTTACACTCTAAACTGCATAAAAGTATATTGAATTGTTCCTGAGCTATAATTGTCACAAAGTCTGCTGTTGTAAAGATGCAAAATTGAAGGGAAAAGGACAATTGCTCCCTGAAAATTGGAGATGATGAAATGAAAGCTTTAAAAGGCAGATCTACATGTAAAAGGCAATTCACCTACCAAATGGCATCCAAATATATGTAAGGGTGGCAGAGCTATGGAAGTAAGGATGGATGGACAGATGGATGGTGAAGCTGAATACTTCAGGACTCCCACATCTTCATTTGGAGATCATAAAAAAGTGAGTCACCTAGAGATGACATATTGCTCTGGTCAACTGCCTATGTACCCTATATAATCAATTATTAGTTGAATCCAACTACAAACAACATCGACCCTGATCTGCCATTGCATAATGCACTGGCAGACCATGGTCTGTGTAATTTGTTCTACTGATTACTCCATCCAAACTGCATAGACCCAGATCTGATAGTGCATTATGCAATGTTAGATCTGGATATGTGAAGTTAGCAGTTGGACTCATAAGAGAGTATATATGGTAGTGATTCCTACTAGAAGCCAGGAAAGTCCTTGCCTCATTTTTTAATACTACTTATGCTAGTACCCTATGATCCAGTATTCTCAATTTATATAATATTTACCTTATACCTTATTTCCATTTTAA
This sequence comes from Sinohyriopsis cumingii, assembly GCA_028554795.2. NCBI lineage: Eukaryota > Metazoa > Mollusca > Bivalvia > Unionida > Unionidae > Sinohyriopsis > Sinohyriopsis cumingii. The sequence continues at coordinate 77,324,849 of CM068829.1, read as the reverse complement.
CATAAAATGTTCTGAATGCAGAAAATTCAAAGGCACCTCTATGCAACTTGCATGATGTGCACCAAGTCTGTTTCAGATACCTTAACAGTTTGAGAGTTATGCCCCAGAAATGAAAAGATGAAAGTGGGATGCCTTGGGGAAATTATTCATGTATGACAATTAGACAGATGAATATCATTAAAGCAAGTTGCCCTTTCATCTATAGCTCTATGGGTTGTTAATTTACCCAGTCATCTGTAGCCCTAGGGGTCATTAGGTCAATATAAAATATCACGTGTTGTGCTGCCAATTATATTAACTGGAATAAAAATACACATTATCAGGCAAAAAGACAGGTACACATTAAGCTTCCAATTACCTACATTGATAAAAATTCAAAATGTACACAATATTACATGAATGATGAAATGTACAACTCCTCAAAGTTTGTAATGGACACAGTTTTCTTCTATTTTCACAAGTCTATTCTGATCCTCTGTTACTTGATCCTGCCCTTCCTTCCTCACAGGACTGAGCTCAACAATGCTGTCCAATCTCTCTCTAGTGGTCAGTTCAGATCTTGACAAGTGCTGGACAATTCCCGCTCCAAAGCAGTCACCTAGCACATTCACTGAGGTACGAATCCTGTCCCTGTGGAGAGAAAGAAAGAAAAGATGAATAGTAGGGTTGTACATGGTTACTAATCTTAAATGTTACCATATATACATTCTTATAATTGGAGTCCAATTGCCAACAAGATAGACCCTAATTTTTGTTGCATAATGTGCCAGCAGATCATGGTTCACTGATTACTTCTAACAAACTGCACAAACTCAGATCTGCTGGTGCATTATACAATGGCAGATCTGAGTCTGTGCAGTATTCAGTTAGAGTTTACTTACAAACGTGTATATATGGTACATGTTCAAACTGTGTTTTGATATTCAGTGGTCCCATACTTGCAAGACAACTCTTTCTGCAACTGAAATTGTGGCCCATCATTAAGTGGACACAATTAGTAAAAAAACCAACATGTACATGTATATAGACATGTATATAGACATGTATATAGACAGATAAATGGATATGTAGAAAAGGGTTTGGAAATAGCTATATTTTTAAAGTACAGGATAGAAAGAAAGAGATGTTGAGGTGAAAGACCTTGAACTGAAAATTAAATACCCAATAACAGAACTGCACTAATTTAATTGTAATAATGTTTTAATATATTAATATTTTTCTTTATCTACTTTTCCACTGAATGTTCAAATGATCATGAAGATTTTAATATCCATCCAAAAAGAAAACAAGGTTAAAATGAGTCAATGACTGAAAAATTTAAAAAATATCAGTTTCAGTCTCTGCTTTTATCGCCTGCACATTTTGTAGCATCATACTTGTCCATTTTTTGAGAAACAAATTCATTTGACTTTTTTAAAAACTTCATCATGTTTCCATTTTTTGCCAGATAAAATAACAGTCTCATCTCATCAACAGTAATGAAAGCTAGGCTGTAATAATTTATTTATTCTTGCAAATGAAAGATTTCTGAAGACTTGCTTTATCCATTTATTTAACAATCATTGTCTAGTCGCCATGAAATTAGTGACATGCATCAAAACATGTTTTTGCAGACTGATATATCCTTTTAATTGCATGCCAAGCAGTAAGTATGTATTATTGCTTGTAATTAACATGTAAACAAAAGATCATAAGCACTGCTTGTTTGTGCTGCATTTATAGTACATAAATCACACTTTGAATGAAATCTTCTTGGTGGTTAATCATTAGAGATGAGTGCCTTTTATTTCTAAAGACACCTGTTCAAGAAATCTCACAAAATATATTATCAACTATTATTACCTACTCAACTGAACTTAGTGACATATATGAAAAATAATTTTTGACGAGCACACTGTTCAGAGACAACAAGCTCACAGACTGCCAGAGGTTATAGGTTATCACCTAGAATTTGTCAAATCCTGGATATATACAAATATTATGATTAAAATATAACTGATAAGTTAAAATATAAATACATATTCCACATTGTCAACACTTTTTTAAATAGTAAATATTCAGATTATCTTATCTGTGTGTGAAAATGTGAGATTGACCTTGACACTGGGTACAAGCTGGAAGTGACACATGACAGATGAAGGAAACTGTGGCCTGTCACATAAAAGAAGAATGCAGTACATATAAACACTAAACAAACGGGCTGAAATATGTTCTGTGGCAAGATTGCAGGATATAAAACTTGCAAAACATAAAGCATTATGAACATAACATAATTCCTTTCTCCCTCCCTTTCTGTCTGACTGTCTGTCTCCGAAATTTTGGATTTGCCTAAGGGCAAGTAACCTGAGCTTGTGCTAGGAGTAAGGCAAGTGCATTTGTAAATCCCAGCTGACCCATGCTATTTTTTAAAATTAAAACCACATACAATTTTTTACTTAAAATCCATGAAGCCCATCAAAATTTAGTGAGCTGAAATTAATGATGTGAGAACAAACCACAAAGTCCAACAAAAGGGTTGATATTCAGTCAAATTTGACAAACTACACACACACACACACACACATATATATATATATATATATATATATGTTTCATTCAATATAAAGCCTCATGGGAAATCTGGGTTCAATCCAGAATTTACAATACAAGAACAAACTCTGAAGTAAAACATGGACTATTACTTGGTCATAAAAACTAAGTTTCACCAACAACTACCAACAGATAGGCACCATGAACATCAACAAACACCAATAGATATGCACCATGAGCACCAACAGATGGATTGATAGTTTAATGGTCAACAATGTGACCTTCACAATGCATGTTTGGGACATTTATTACAAGTAGCAAAATGAAAATAATGCAAGACTAAAGTGATGCATGAAGTCTGCCCCGGCTTTATCATTTATGTATATGGAAGCATCAGTGGCCAGTTGTCAGCATGCTGGATTCTTGATATTGGGATATATGCTTGTAACCTGCATGAATAATAAATATTATGAAATGAGAGAGTAACCTTTCTTGACATTGGGATATATGCTTGTAACCTGTATAAATAATAAATATTATGAAATGAGAGTGTAACCTTTCTTGACATTGGGATATATGCTTGTAACCTGTATGAATAATAAATATTATGAAATGAGAGAGTAACCTTTCTTGACATTGGGATATATGCTTGTAACCTGTATGAATAATAAATATTATGAAATGAGAGAGTAACCTTTCTTGACATTGGGATATATGCTTGTAACCTGTATGAATAATAAATATTATGAAATGAGAGAGTAACCTTTCTTGACATTGGGATATATGCTTGTAAATAATAAATGATCATATCTTACTTCTCATAGAATACAATCACCCTTAGGATAACTGTGGCAATTAGAAGGTAAAGGTGGTCAGAGACAAACAACCACCAATCCACAGGTTAATTAACTGAATGACAAACGCCAAATTGATTTTGTTTGCTTTTCCACTGTGCACTGTTGTGAGAATGTACATTAGGTAAGCACTGCTGTGAGTGTCCATTAGGTGAGTACTGTATTGAGAGTGCTCATTAGGTGAGCACTTTTGTGAGAGTGTCCATTAAGTAAGCATTGCTGTGAGATTGTCCATTAGGTGATCACTGCTATGAGACTGCCCATTAGGCAAGCACTGCTGGGAGTGCTTATTAGGTGAACACTGCCATGAGAGTGCCCATCCTTCCTTGAAATGTTCACTAAACATAGAATCAATACACTAAAAACAGTTATTATATTTTGCCAAATAGATGCACCTGGTAAGTGAAAACTAGTGTGGATGGTAACTCTGTTGAGGACTCCAATTGCTAAAGTATCTAGTTCTGTATGACATTCAATAGCTAAAGTGTCTGGTTCTGTTTGAGATCCAATAGCTAATATATCTGCTTCTGTCTGGGATCAATAGCTAAAGTGTCTGGTTCTGTCTGAGATCCAATAGCTAAAGTATCTGGTTCTGTCTGAGATGACTTTTAAATACAAGTTGTCATGCTTCATTTTGATTTCATCTTTCCTTGTGTGTGTAAATTAGAGAGTTAAATGATTTGCTTTCTGGATTGAATTCCTTTACTGGATATATCAAAATCAAAGGCAGGCAAAAGTGTTTTGCATATAATAAGGAAGATATAGTAGTACAAGGGAGTTTGTATATGTGTTGAAAGTTACCCTGTTGTTTTCTTCATTCAAAAGGATAGAAAGACAATAAAAAAATATTTTTTTAAACAGTTTATATCATTTACTTAATGTTTCAATCTGTATTGGTAGTTAGAGTCATATCATGATACACTATCAGTGGAATAAATACTGTAATTCGTAGATAAATCACCTCTTTTTACTATGATGCAGAAAATAAATTCAGACTAAAGCAATTTTTACCTATGAAATGTTACCCCCGTGACACGGTTTAAATGACCCCCCCCAATCTAAAAAAAAAGACTTTTTCGATAATATCGATAATTTTGATAATATCGATAATTTCGATAATATCAAGGCAAAGCCTAAGAGGAACCATAATGAGTTGATAAAATTAGATATAATTTGTTCTTCTTTTTCTTTCCCATTTTCACATATCTGTTAATAAAATCTGTTTCGAAAGCTATTATCATAGTCAATCCACACTGCTCTAGTGGCCTAATTTGTTAGAGCTTACACTTTGGATGCAGGGGGTCAGTGGCGGGTTTGAACCCCGGACAAATCATAACAAAGACTTAGAATGATGGTAAAAGCAGCTGCCTTGCTTGGCACTCAGCATTAAGAGGTTAGTGTTAGGACAGGTTGACCTGGTGTCAGGATAATGTGACTGGGTGGGACATGATGCTACATGTCTGTGACATGATATCCCAGTGCTAGACATCACTATAAATTGCCATACTGTAGATATTGTAGTGATATGACTGAAAAATTGTTAAAATCTAAATCACACACACACACACATCATAGTCCACCCCAAATCTTCCTGGCTGAAGGTGACAAGGTTTGAGTAAACTTGGAGTGACAGCAAGGATGACCACTATTACAAAAATAGTTCATGCATCATTAATTACCTTGATTAGCGACTACATCTGAAGCCATACATGAAATGCAGGCAGTTCATTCCTCTGTGACCTATTCATTTATAGAACCATACAAAATTAACCTCTTCAGAATAACATGTAACAGTACACAATTCATATTCACTAAAAAGTGTGCCAGGAAACAAACATATTATTTCTTACTTGCATTTCACTGGTTGGAAAGGGTATTCTTTGTAGCAAAACCTATGCTGTCATTAGCTAAACTCAAATACTTAACATGTTATCAAAGCACAAAAATGAAATGCAGTGAATTTTTTTATTTGTAAACATATGCATCCAATTATCAAGTTTGATCAACTTAACATGAACAACGAACTTTAAATAAAAAATTTCAACAAAGTCAAGGAACAATGAAATATAGGTCACAGAAACCTCTAATTTGCAAAAAGGCTATAGTACTTATCAAAATGCATCCTCGTGCAATGATTCATGATTCTAGGTAGGGTAGTGTGTACACAGCATGCCAAAGACATGTATGGTCACAAGTTAAATGCAAAAATGTAACCAAAGCCTGTAACAGGTGACATTTATTTCATGGTGAGATTTTTGTTGTTGTTGTAATTGTTAGTTACTAATGGATATCTATATTATCATCAATTTTCATGATATCAGTACATGATAAAATGAACACCAAGTTAGGCTTTAAATCCCAAGTTTTTAAATCCCAAGCTGGTGAATCATACATTATGGGTCACAATAACCTACTTTTGCCAAGAGAGGGTAAGGCTGATCAAGATGCATCCCCTAAAAAGTTTCATGATAACATTGTTATACACCTGAACAGTCTTTCAAGACCGGTTCCATGGTAATGACTGAAGAAAACATAACTCAAAATGCAAAGACAAAGTTGAAAATCAAATAGAGGCCATGGTTCAATCAAATTCTTGAGGATATCTTTCTGAAACAAGCTTAAACCCAATCTGCTTACTAAAAAACTTCATAATAAATTTAACTGACATTACACAGAGACTTTCAAAAGTTAGTTAGCAAAAACACATTCTTGAAATCTGGCTAACAATATGTACTGAACCTGTGGGCACATAAAAATCTCTTTTGTTTACGAATTCGAGACTTCATATTGGAGTAAAACTTACAAGAACCAGTCCACAGCCAGAATAATACTGACATCTTCCACCGGAAGTCCTACTGATGTCAGAACCATTAGCATGGTTACCAATCCGGCACTGGGTATGGCTGCGGCACCGATAGCTGCACATGTTGCAGTCAGACTGAAATAAAAGCCACACCTTGTCTTATGTTTATTGCATGTTTGAACTTGGCAAGCAATGTACAAATCTGTATTTTAACAGCTATTTGAGAGCTGATTGTGAAAATTCAAGATTGCAACATAAAAATAAATACCCAATTTATCTAGATTAATCTAAATGCTTTGTAAAATATGATAAAATCTGGAAGGAAATAATTGTTTGAAGTGTTTTCAATTTATAGTAACAATGCCATGTTTTGTTTGGCAACTTAGACACTTCATAACTGGATGCTGTTGAACAGTTACAAGAGATAATTTTAAATTTATGCTATTTTATAAATTGTAGATATTTTCCCAATATTTCATTCAAAAGGCTCATTGTCTTATTGGAATACCAATATCCAGACTCCACCATGGTATCTGAGGCTCCGACACATCAATCACTGATAAACCAATAACATATACATACACTGATGGCATACAAGTTCTCAAAACAATAGACTAGAGATAGTTCTATCTCATGGGATCCTGAGGAACAGGCAGAATACAATGTATGTGCATAGGCATTGTTTATTCAGATTTGGAAAGTCTTGATGCCAAGATGTTCTCCACTGAATTTGTGCACTTTAAAAATTTTTGATAAACAACTGCTACATACATCAGTACCATTTTTTCTAACTTGAACACCACAATGGTCTCCATTAAAATTGATCAATATGATCGTGAGATTTTAGCAAATGCGAAGTTTGCTTATGTGACTTACATTAGTATAAATGGTGGAGGAAGAACCGGGAAAACCCCAGAAAGAACCACCGACCCAAGAGAAGCTACTGGCAAGCTAGCTCACATACCCACTTTGGCTGAATCTAAGACTCAAACCCATGTCGACAGAGGTGAGATGGCAGTGCTCCATAACGGTGAGTGCTTTGGACCACTTGGCCACTCAGGGCCCCCTCTGATGATAAGTCTACCCTTACTATACAAAAACTGTACAAGGCAGGCCCTCTAATTTTTCACTGGAGATATGCCATATATAGATGCTTATGAGTTGAGTACACATGCAAACTGCACAGATCCAGATCTGGGTCTATGCAGTTTGTTAGGAGTAACCAGGAAAAGAACATACAACATAGACCCTGATTTGCCAGTGTATTATGTGATGAAAGATCAGGGTCTATGTTGTATGGAGTTTGATACAACTTATAAGCAAGTCTAGGCAGTACTAAATTTACCTGACAGTGACAAGCTGTCCAAAAGTCAACTCTATTCCATTCATTTGAGCAATGAAGATTGGAGCCACTGCTTCATACAGAGCTGTACCATCCATGTTGATAGTAGCACCAAGGGGAAGCACAAATCTAGTAACACGCTTATCTATGCCTAGATTCTCCTCCAGGCATCGAAATGTTACTGGTAAAGTGGCTGAGCTGCAAAAGAAACATTAGAAACTAACAATTTTATACAACAATTTAGCACTACATAATAATTACCACCATATAGCAGATTGACTTTATGAGTAAACAGGTATATGATTTGGAAGCATTTTATCTTGCTTACAATAGACTTGAGATATGATATTTAACTCCATAAATCTTGTTGTTTTCTTAAAAAAAATTGATAAATGACTAAGCTGATATTACTTAAACTCTATCGGCTGAGTCATACCAAAGACTTATAAAAATGGTACTAACCGCTGCCTCACTAGGTACTCAGTATTAAGAAGTTAGTGTTAGGACTGGTTGGCCTGGTGTCAGGATAATGTGATAGGGTGGGACATCATGCTACATGTCTGAGGCATGATGCCCCAATGCTAGGCATCTCTATAATCTGCCACACTGCAGACATCGTAGCAATATGACTGAAAAGTTTTTAAAGCTACGTTAAAAATCCCAATCACATACATTCACTTAAACTCTATGACAAAGTTTCATCAAATATTTGAATACTGAGTACTAAAATGTGACTATGATTTATGTTACGTCTAAGCTAACAAATGATAAACCATGTTAAGGAGGGCAATGTTACCCAATATACTTGCTACTTGTTAAGATGCACCAACATACAAAGTTTCATCAGTGGAATATGTGAAAAAATGCAAATGTCACACAATAATGAAAATTAGGTCACACTGACCTAGTATTTGCTTGGATGAGTTACACTTATCAAGATTCATATAACAATGTTCATGAGAGTAGGTAAAATAGGGTTCAGGATATCAGTGGTGTAATGAATGGATAAAAAACAAGTCAGTCAAGTGTGAAAATTAGGTAACACTGACCAACATTTGAAATGAAATGGGTGAGTTACTCTACTTGAGATGCATATACAGACTAACTTTTATGAGTATAGGTGATTAAGATCAAATAAACTTAGGGTGTATAGAATGGTTTGCTGAAAATACAAAGGTGAATCAAGTCTGAAAATTGGGACAAAGTTACCTAATTTTAAAATGGTTGAGTTATTTTTGTTAAGATGCAGCCACATGCCTTTTTTTATAAATGTAGATGAAATAGGGTTCCAAATATCTGGATTTAACAAATATAAACTGAAAATACAAAATTCACTCAAGTATGAAAATAAGTTCACAATGACCTAGTTCTGTAATGGCTGATTTACTCTCAGCGCCATGCACCTACACACCAATTTTGACCTTTATTGGTGAGGAGATGAAAAAGGACAGATGCTACCAATAATAATTTCTTGTGTTTCCTTGAGCATCCTTTATAGACAGATTTCACAGCAGCATTAAACACCAGTAGCAGGCCCAAAAATCTAAGTCAGAATGACTTTTTTATTGATTGTATAGCTTAAGAAAACAATTGTTGTGGTGGTTTCTGTTGTTGGGTTGTTTTTTGGTGGTTTGTGGGGGTTGTATCTTCATCCATGCTTCATTATATCTCTGCATCATCTATCAAATACTGAAAGACCTTCATCCCAGGATGCTTTCTGTCAAAGTTGGTTAAAATCTTTTGAGCAGCATTTCTGAGATAAAGTTGTTGAAATGTTTCTCAATTTTTACCAATGGCAGCCCCACTTGATTGTGGATCAGCATGTCTTGTAAATGCTTTAAAGCCTTTTGTGTGATGGTTCATTCCAACAAATTTGGTCAAAATTCTACTGATTAGTTTTTGAGAAATAGACATTTAAAGGTTTTTCCAATTTTCCTCACAGTAGTCATATTTGATGGAGGATTTGTCTCATTTATATCAAAATGAAAGCTCTTAATACCAGATTGCTCTTTTCAGATTTGGTTCAGTACTATCATGTACAGTGGTTTCTGAGAAGAAAACATTTAAACATTTTTATACTTTTAGTATAACAGCAGCCATACATGATGTCAAATTGGAATAATTTGCACCAGTTTGAGAAGCCTATATCCCATGATGCTTTCTGTTGAATTTCATCAGATTCTTTAACCGGAATTTTAAATTTACTTATTTTTTATAGCAATTGTGGCCAAATTTTAAGGTGAATTGGCACCATTTGTACAAATCTGAAATCTCTTGCATGCAGGGTGCTTTCTGGTTAAATTTGATAAAATTCGTTGAATGGTATTTGAGACAAAGTTATTTAATTTTTCTTGTATTTCTAGTAATGGTGGTGATACTGGATGACAAATCAGCATCAACTCTGAATGGCCTGGGAAATTATGTACAAAGCTGTCAGTGGTATATAGGAAGTTTCTAACAACAAATGGGAATGGAAGACTCAGATAAACCATGCCATTAGACTACTTGGTGTTACCACCAGGGTGAGGTAAAAATATGTGAACAAAATTATCAAACATAACTCAAAAAAAAATGACTGATTTTTAAAAAATTTATCAAAAATAACCCACTAAAAAATCTGCCAAACATGACTGATTTTAAAATATCTGCGAAATGTGAATGATTTCATTCAGGAAACCAATTTTTCTTAGGATGGTTCTGAAAGAGTAAAACAAACTTAGCAAATGCAACATCATTTTCATTTGGCAAGTACTCAAAACATTTCAGTTATATCTATATGTGGTAATTCCGAAGTACAAATGCAGGAGGTTTGTGAGTCCAATGTGGGAGATTTATTATCAACATACTGATGTATGCCATAAAAAATTTAATATCTAAATTTTAAAATCAGTCAAAATATTTAAGTTGAAGAAAGAAAAGAAAAAAAATTACAATTTTTTCCCAGCACTTTATGGAAGAAGATAGTAGTTTATTATGAAATCAATAAGAAACTATGTGTCCATGTTTTGAATGCAGTCCAATATCACTAGGCATAAAAAGCCATAATTAAACAATGAGATTTTGTTTCTTTAGAATCTTTAACTGCAGATCATTTACCCAAACTACCTGTCAAATTATATTTATTAAACACATTTAATTTAAAAAGCAGAATGGAATCAATGGCTACACAGAATGGGATCAATGTCTACACAGAATAGAATCAATGTCAACACAGAATGTAATCAATGTCTACATAGAATGTAATCAATGTCTACACAGGTAATTAGTGTAACTCCTTATGGTGGCTGTACAATATGTTTTGGAAAGGAAAACAACTCTTTAGAATAGTATAAATTGTTCTGCAAAGGGAAACAACTCAAATTAATAATTTGGCAAGAAATCTTCAAAAAACCTCTGGCAAATTCTTATAATCTTTGCATTAAGAAACAATTAATGTTTTTAATATGCATAAAACCATTGAGAAAGTAGAACACTTACTGTTCTGCCTACCCAATTATCTATCTATCATAAATTAATAACAGTAAACTAAAGAACAAAAGCAACAAATTTATAAGCCATTAGCAAAGCTGGGAAATCTCTTAATGGTCGAGGTATACAATTGTAAAGTTTTCATGCTTTCTGTGAACTTTGGTCAAATTCTGCTAAGCATTTTCTAAGAAGTAATTTAAAGGTTTTTTTAAATTTTTAAAATCGTAAAGCCCCTTGTGCCATGATGTTTTCTGGCAAGTTTGGTAAACATCTGTTGAAGGTTTTATTGTTTTATAAAAAGAAATAACTTAAAGGGTTTCTTAGTTTTAGTAATGATGGATATACTTGACAGTGGACTGGCATCATTAGTAAACAACTGAAAGCTTTCTATACAAGGATGCTCTCTGTAAAATTTTGTCAAATTCTGTGGGGTTCTTTATGTTGATTCCAGGATGCCTTTTGTCAAATTTTGTCAAATTCTGTGGGGTTCTTTTTGTTGAGAAGTTGTTTAGTACTGGAAGTCTTATCTGAAGCTACATCAGCATCATTTGAAAAATAAACCTGAAAGACCTTGATTCCAGGATGCTTTTTGTCAAATTTAGTCAAATTCTTTTAACTGATGTTTGAGAAGTAATTTCAAGGGTTTTCTTTTTTTAGTAACATTAGCCATATCTGATGGCAGATTAGCATCATTTGCACAAAATTAAGACCCTCTATGCCAGAAGGCTTTCAATTAAATTTGGTGAAAATCCACTGTGTAGGTTTTGAGAAGAAGTTTCTTAAAGATGTTTTAATGTTAGTAACAATGGCCATATTTGAGGATGGATAGTATGTCTGCCAAGTCTGGTTTAAACTGGTCATTTGGTTTTTGAGAAAAGGTTGAAAATTTTGATGGACACAGCAGACAACACACAATGGACATGGAACCATAACATAAGCTCAGTTGGTAAGCTAGAAATAGGCCATTTAGTTTTCAACTTCAAAGACTGTGTTGTGAACCGATTTTCCGAGAGACTCCTGGAAAGACCTACAGATATCACATGTACGGTTTTGCCTATGTCATCTGTTGCAATATGTTTCGTTTATTATATATGTTACTATATAAATTTTGCCCTACTCCATGTAAGACAATTTATTTTGATGATCACTATCAAACCAATGAGATGACAAGTTGACATGTATGGACTGTTATGCCAGTCCTGTATGACTAATTCAGCGATACACTAACCTTGATGCGGTTGCCAAAGCAGTCAGCCAGGCCTGGAAAACCCCCTGGAAAAGCCTGAGTGGGTTTTTACGGCAGATGATGAAGTATATCAGTGGGAGAGTGATACCAGCGTGTATGACGAGACCTGTGATGACCGTGATGATGTAGAGGCCAAGGCGCTGAGCAACTTCAGATGGATCTTCTAGTTCCAACACCTTACCAGCAATTAAAAACATGATACCAAATGGAGAATACCTGTAACACATGGAAAAACTCTTTGACTGACTGACTGTTTGTTTCAATACTTGCTACCAACTCCAATTTATGCAGACCACTTCAAGACATTAAAAGAATTCTGCAGAATGCTATTATTGACTCTATAAGTGAAATCCATGGCCAGACAGCTTAAGGCAATCAGTTTTCTCACTGCAAGCACTTTGCTTATGTGGCACTGGGTGAACCGAACACAGTTCTTTTAAATAACTTAAGATGGAAATAAACCACTGTCTGGTAATGCTGTATGGTAAAGAAACCTGTGTACATTTTCATTCAGGTATAATGCATAACCATTAAGTACAAATAATTCTATGACACACATATATTCATGAAGATAAACTGAGGGATTCATATTTTGAATATTTGAGTGCTTTTGTTACTGACATAAGTTATAACTAAAGTTTCTTTCATTGCTTGGCATGGCAACTCCATATGCTTTTTATTGCATAGTCCCTTTTTAATCCATAGGCAATAACCAAAATTGCATTAGTTATATTATGTGGCTTTTCACTTAGACTGCATACTTCAGTATTAGTTAATAAAATTTTACCAAATGCCACTATTACTACAATTTTTATATATTTGACCTTTGCCCCTTGCCAGGGACCCATGGAAGGGGCCAAGAAATGTGCACCCTACTGGATGGTTATCACATGAGGAACCCGAGTAAAAAATTTGGTGAATTTCCCTCAAGGAGGGGATAGTGTTACTTACAAATGGACAAACAGAGGGTATGACAATAATCCCGATTATAGCACATGCATTCATGAGTATCCTCTAATTCTACATTAAGTTCTATTTCTTTGTCACTTTGACATGTACACTCATGAACCTTCATGAGTGTACTCATCTTTAATGGCACCACATACTGCTTTCACACCATCCTTCTTTTCTTGATTGTACTGGGTTGAATTATGTGCAAAATGAGAAGCTAAGAAGTTAGGAAGCTGTCCACTTTATAGGACCAGTTTTCAGCTTAAGAAGCATGTGAAATAAAAATATGTAATTTTTTTTCTTTATCTGTATTATCTGATAGAATTGTTTTGATATATTGGATGTTCCAGTATTTACTCTAAATTTTACAGATAGTTAAACCTACCGTATGTCATGTTATTGGATGTACTATAGTCTGTTTTCAAGTTAGCTGTTTCATAAATGAATAGACAAATTAAACATGTTTGTACACTGCATGTACTAAAGGAGGAGAAAATGTTTGAGTTCTTATAACTGTGAGTTTTTCTTGTTCAATACAGATTCATGTATGAACCTGGTTAATGTAATACTAATCACATACAATAGTTCTGATAGAATTATTTAATATGTAATGAAGCAACTTCACATGCATGCATGTGTAATGTAGATCTCTGCATTTGAACTTCACCATTTCTCATGGCTCTAGTCATTATATGTTTAGCTGATTCTGGATAGGGATTCATGGAACTCTGTGGGGTTTTGTATAACATGTGTGCTGCTGTCAATGCTGACAGACTGGAATGGACTGACCATGTGTGGTGGCTCTTAGACCATTCAGCGAGAGTGGTGAAACTGAAAATGCTTCATAATCATCAACTGGATGCCGTGAGTTAGATATACTCTGTTGTTCAGTCAATATTAAATATTGCTATAAGAGCCAAAAAAACTATTCCATACAACTATATGAGTGCAGGTCAAATCAATGATATATCCAACTTGTGGATGAAACATTCACATTTTTATAAAAATTCTATGCTTTAATCACCCATGGTGACAGAATTATACCTTATTTATAGTTGTGTAAATCCTATACTTTGATACTCTTGGTGGTAGATGAGACATTGTTCACTTTTGTGTTTAAATTTTAAACATTGATACCCATGCAGAGAGATCCATATATCAATCATATTATTTACAAGTTTTATACATTGATACTTGTTTAATTACTCATTTAAGTTATGTGTTATGATTTGGAACGATACCATTTCTTTAGATCACATTTTTATATCAGTGTGCATCATTCTGTAAAAATGATTGTTGCACTTTATGTGCACAAGTCTGGTATTAGATTCATTCATCATTTCAATTACATTATAAATAAATATCTTATTCATGAAATCATTTTGTGTCTTTGCTAAAATCTAATCCCAGCCCAGATCACCCTGTTACAATGTGCGATAATCTCAGAAATAATGAAATAAATGTAATGAAAATTCTGCAGAATGCCACGTCTAGATAATATTCCAAATACCCAATAAAGTCACTTGAGTATGCAGATTAGGTCACCATGACCTCCTTTTGCCTGCAATGAACATTACCATCGATTATGAATACACCCCTCAAGTTTCATTACTGTACATGTAATTAGTGTCTGAGAAGTTGATCTCATTGCAAAGACTTGATGTTGATTTGTACATGAAAATACAAAACTGTCTAAACTGGGATAACTATAAAAACCTGGCATAATGACAAGTATGCAAAAAGTTGTCAAGTGTTACTTTTAATGGACCATCCCATGACCCTACTTGTAAAATTGTTCAGGAAATAGAGGTTAATGCAATCATTCACCTGAATGCCAGAGATGTTACATTACCTGGAATACCATATAAAAAGTGACACTCATGGACTACAAATCTAAACAAAAATGGCAATTTCTGAGGTGTCTTGGCTTACAGTGAACATTTGTACATTGAAAATTCCAAATAAAAATGTGTGTTCTGCTGCAATCAGTTTTCTCATCCACATCTTTGCAATGATGTAAGGGCCCCAAGTGGCTGAGTGATCTAAAGCACTCTCCGTTACGGATCACTGCCATCTCACCTCTGTCTGTGTGGGTTCGAGTCTCGGATTTGGCCAATGTGGGTATGTGAGAAAGTTTGCCAGTAGCTTCTCATGGGTCGGTGGTTCTTTCCAGGGTTTTCCCAGGTTCTTCCTCCATCATTAATACTGGCCGTTATGAATAGCCTATCATGTGCTGATAAATGGCGTTAAACCCTACAACAACAGCAACAACGACGTATCTCCAAAATACCCCATTCACCACCACCACTCCTCAAAAATGCTTGTAACAAAACAAAAATATTGAGAATACCAATGCCAATGCATACATTAATTCTTATCAGAGTGTAAATAGAGATTTTCCATGTCCATGAAGAAAATGAGCCATGGGGTTAGAATGCCAGAGTTGTGACCAAAATGTTCCAAGTTTGAAGCCTACCAATGGATAAGCCTAAATACACTAACATTAAACCAAACCCATACCAGAAAAACCTTTAAGAAATTTGGATAAATATGAAGTCATCTATCAAACCTCCAACAGCTGGGTCAGTCTAAAGTGTTTTATGAAACAGACTGAACTGGATTCATGAAACAACTGTAGTTTGTGAAAAGAATGAATAATACAAGTTTCATTACATACATCAATGTACACATGATGTTAAGTCCCAAATCAACATCATTGTTCAAATTTCATGTTTAGCTCCTGAGTTCCAAACACCCTAGAGCAAACAGGCCAGGCAGTGATACAACTTTCCAAGTAAAGGACTCAGGCTTTCACTCTATAATGCAACCATGGGAAATATTGGCACCACCAACATGAAAGCTTTCAAAACTGACATAAATATTTCTTAGAAGCAAATGATCTAAAAGTAGGAAATATAAAACTATAATAAAAAACTTCAATAATTTTTTTATTAAGTTTCAAGTATCAGGTAACTTGTCATTGTCTAAGATATGACATCAAAGTTTCAAGTATCATGTATCTTGTCATTGTCTAAGATATGACATCAAAGTTTCAAGCACATATCAAATTTGCAGTTTCAATACTGGAATTTTTATCAATTCAAGCCAAGAGGTGACAAAGTGTAGTATATTTTGTCACAAGTTGTGACATTATCTCATCACTGCATGACAAGGACCACAAGCCTCATCAACAATATGTACATTACTTGTGACATTGTCTTGTCACCACATGACCAGGACCACAAGCCTCATCATCAAGTACATTACTTGCAACATTGTCTCATTATAACATGACAAGGACCACAAGCCTTGTCAACTACTTTACTTGTGACATTATCTCATTACAACATGACAAGGACCACAAGCCTCATCAACAATATGTACATTACTTGTGACATTGTCTCATTATAACATGACAAGGACCACAAGCCTCATCAACAATATGTACATTACTTGTGACATTGTCTCATTATAACATGACAAGGACCACAAGCCTCATCAACAATATGTACATTACTTGTGACATTGTCTTGTCACCACATGACCAGGACCACAAGCCTCATCATCAAGTACATTACTTGCAACTTTGTCTCATTATCACATGACAAGGACCACAAGCCTCATCAACTACATTACTTTTGACATTGGGGCCCCAAGTGGCCAATTGGTCTAAAGTGCTCTCCATTATGGATCAATGCCATCTCATCTCTGTCTGCATGGGTTCGAGTCTCAGATTCGGACAATGTGGGTATGTGAGAAAGCCTGCCAGTAGCTTCTTGTGGGTTGGTGGTTCTTTCCAGGGGTTTTCCTGGGTTCTTCCTCCACCGTTAATACTGGCCGCCATGTATAGTCTTCTAGTGATTAAAAATGGCGTTAAACCCTACAACAACAACAGCAACAACTTGTGACATTGTCTCATTACAACATGACAAGGACCACAAGCCTCATCAACAATATGTAATTTATTTGAGACATTGTCTCATCACCACATGACAAGGACCACATACCTCATCAACAATATGTACATTACTTGTGACATTGTCTCATCACCACATGACAAGGACCACATACCTCATCAACAATATGTAATTTGTTTGAGACATTGTCTCATTACCACATGACAAGGACCACATACCTCATCAACAATATGTACATTACTTGTGACATTGTCTCATCACCACATGACAAGGACCACATACCTCATCAATAATATGTATATTATTTGTGACATTGTCTCATCACCACATGACAAGGACCACAGACCTCATCAACAATATGTACATTACTTGTGAAATTGTCTTATTACCACATGACAATGACCATTAGCATCACCAACAATAAGTGCACCGCATACAGGGGCTAGTTACAATTCTGATAGGCTAATAAATTGATAGCTGAAAACAAAATGAGCTAGAAGTTTCTTCCTAGTAATTTATACGTATTCAAAATAGCTTAAATTTGGTGGTTGAAAATTTTACAACTATCAAAATGATGCTGGTACTGAAAAAGTTAATTTCAAGCCCTGCACATGACCAGGAACACAAACTTCATCAACAACAAGTGCCTAACTTGTGAAATATTTGTGAGATATTTGTGTCAGTCTCAGTATTACTTTACAAGAACCACAGATGACATCAACAACAAAGTATATTACTTGTGACATTGTCTCAATACTACATGACAAGGACCACACACTTCATCAACAAGTATATTAATTGTGACATTTTCTCATTGCTACATTACAAAGATCAGAGACCTCATCAACAATAAAGTATATTACTTCTGACACTGTCTCATTACTACATGACAAGAACCACAGACCTCATCAACAATAAAGTATATTACTTCTGACACTGTCTCATTACTACATGACAAGAACCACAGACCTCATCAACAATAAAGTACTTACATGTGACACTGGTGGCCAAGTGGTCTAAAGCACTCTCCGTTACGGATCACTGCCATCTCACCTCTGTCTACGTGGGTTTGAGTCTTGGATTCAGCTAATGTGGGTATATGAGAAAACTTGCCAGTAGCTTCTCGTGGTTTGGTGGTTCTTTCTGGGGTTTTCCCAGTTTCTTCCCCCACCATTAATACTGGCTGCTATGTAAAGCCTATTGTGTGCTGAAAAACGGTGTTAAACCCTATAACAACAGCAACAACTTGTGACATTGTCTTATTACTACATGACAAGGAACATAGACCTCACCACCAATAAAGTATATTACTGGTGACATTGTCTCATTACTACATGACAAGGTACATAGACCTCATCAACTATTGAGATATTGTCTCCTTACCACATGACAAGTACCGCAAACTTCATGACAATATTGTTCAAGTACATCAATAAACTATTGAGATATTATCTCCTTACCACATGACAAGTACCACAAACTTCATGACAATATCGTTCAAGTACATCAATAAACTATTGAGATATTATCTCCTTACCACATGACAAGTACCACAAGCTTCATGACAATATCATTCAAGTACATCAATAAACTATTGAGATATTGTCTCCTTACCACATGACAAGTACCACAAGCTTCATGACAATATCATTCAAGTACATCTATAAACTATTGAGATATTGTCTCCATACCACATGACAAGTACCACAAGCTTCATGACAATATCATTCAAGTACATCAATAAACTATTGAGATATTGTCTCCTTACCACATGACAAGTACCACAAGCTTCATGACAATATCATTCAAGTACATATATAAACTATTGAGATATTGTCTCCTTACCACATGACAAGTACCACAAGCTTCATGACAATATCATTCAAGATGTTGAAGAACTTGACCATGACCTGACCCTCAGGTCCCATCTGCCCAAGGATGATGGCAAATCCCACACAGAAAGTGATCAGCCCTGAAAATAAAAAATCCCATTAAACAACAAGTGTAAACAATGGATTTATCCACATGCTTTTCAATTAAGAGGTGGGGATCATGTAATCTTGTCTGTTCAAACATGTGTGCAGGCATGATCAGTAATATCAGGCAATTCCTCTTATACTGTCCAATATATAGATTTCATACTGTCCAGGATATAGGCTTCATACCATCCAAGACATAGACTACATATTGTTACAGATATATGCTTCATCCTGTCCAACATATAGAATTCACACTATCCTGTATATTGGCTTCATACCATAAAAGATTTAGACTTCATAATGCCCAACATATAGGCTTCATACTGTGCAATATATAGGTTTCACACTTTCCTAGATATAGGCTTTATATTGTCCAAGATATAGGCTTCATACTGTCCAAGATATAGATTTCATACTTTCCTTGCTATATGTTTCATACTGTCCTATATATAGGCTTCATACTGTCCAATATATTTGACTTCATAATGTCCAACATGTAGGTTTCATACTGTCCAAGATATAGGCTTCATACCATCCTAGATATAGACTTCATATGTCCAAGAATAGACTTCATACCATCCTAGATATAGACTTCAAATCTAAAGATATGATTAAAGGTGGTTTGTAGATGTAAATTTCAATCCAGCAACTTGAGTGAATGCTAGGGAGTGGGCGAGAGATTTTGCATAAACTTGAAATAACTCCAAAATTATGGAATCAGTATGTCTGAGAACAGGTGTATGTGATCTCTAGACCAAGTATCAACACTTCTGATAAAAGGATTGAAAGATAATCATGTGTTTTGTCCTGGAGGCATAGTTTTGGTCCTTGTATAATTACCCATACACTTCTGGTCTCTCACCCCAAAGATAAGGCAAATATATACAAAAGATATTGTCTCCAAGGTCCATCCTTATCCTCAAACAATTAATGCCTTAGTCAAAACTTTGAAACTACTGAGATCCCCACCCTATGGCTAAGTATAATATTAAATGAGCATGGAAAGATGAATTCAGATATGTAGCTAAAAGTAGGGCATAGATGGTTAGGTGTGTACATGAATACATAATTTACAAAAATGCATTAGTTAGTTTTGAACAAAATGCTTAAGGAAAAATTCAAAATTAAGATAAGAATGGATACACCATGCTAGGCTATATGATTCATATTTTGTTGTCTTTGAATAGTATTAACTGGAAATTAGAAAGTATATTAAACAAAAACACAAAATTGTTCACACAAACAAATCAACAAAACCTGTACAGGAAACTAGAAGATCAGGAACCTTTTAAAATTTTGATATCATTTGAAATGCAAAATTCTGTTGTTCAGCCTGTCATTGAAAAGAAATGCTTAAATTTTTAAAAAATTGGCAGTGACTAAAGAAAGATTTCACAGAAATGAAAAAAAATGTATCATTCGATCATGATGATACCACACTTAACATGAAATTAATACAAATAACAAAGTACGGTACACACTATAGTACTTTTGTTTCCATCACTGCTATTTTTGTATTAAATACATTGGCTAAAATTTATCTCAGCATAGTATAACTTACATGCTTGTCTATAAGTCTGCATAATGTGCCAGGAGATCAGGGTCTACATTATGTGTTCTGTAAACAGACCCAGGCTGCAGGAACATTATTAGATCTGGGTCTATGAAGTCTGTAGCTAACATTCAATCATATACAGTAGCCAATCCAATTTCCATCTTTGATGCTCATAAAATTATATAAAGTTGATACGTTAAACATTTCATGTTATATTTTTTGTCATTTCACAGGTATTTAACCTTCTCTGCAGCTTAGGATCATTCACTAAATCCCATCAAATTAGAAATTTGCTCAGATAAAGATTATAACAAAGAAACAATGCTGCATTTGGCTGAAATTAAAAGAATACATTTTATATTTCTGAAATTTTTGTAAGGCTGAGCAATTTTAACATTAGCTTTGTATAAAGAGTCTTGATGACTGACAGACACAGACTAATTCTTTAAAGATGAGTAAATTTGCAAAACACAATCTCAAGCTATTAAGATGAGTCTTAAACATGAAGACAAATATTCATGCCTTTTTGGGTGCATCAAACAGCTTTATCAACCAAATTTAGGATGCACTTGATTATTTGGGTCTGTTTGAATGTTTTCACAATAATTAAGTACTGAAACATGCACTAAACATCTGAAACCTGAACTAACATGGCATAGTTTATATTGATCAAACATGCCATCATTCAACATTGTGTTCACAAATGAAGAGGAAGTTGAAAACTTTGAAATAATTGCTTAAAATTAAATTGTTTTGCATATTTGTAATGCATTTAAGAGTTTAAAAATGTTGGTATGCATTTTTAGTTAATTTGTTTGCATAAAATATGCAAATATGCAGCTTATCTGGAGCTATGATGCTGATAAGAAATTGGATGTTCTGACATTCAGTGGCCAAAACTCAACTAACTGAAGAACACCAACAATCAAATGCAGGTGAGGTTTCACAACCTGTGCACAAAATTTGCTTGAAAAAAAGGAAAGATTAATCAAGTCAAAGTAGAACCTGTATTGAAAGACCACAATTCTGCCTAAAAATAATGGTCTCTCAAAACAGGTGGTCTCTCATAACAGGTCACAACATTATATAATCAATAAATCAGTGCATGGTGATCCTGTTATCTCAAAACAGGTGGTCTCTCATAACAGTGGTCTCTCAAGATGGGTTTTACTGTATATGGAAATGGTCTTGCCTATTCCCCTGACACAGGGGTACATAACAATCAAGGACAGGAGTTACTAGGGTCAGAGCAAGGGTAGAAGTGAACAGATATGAAAGGGTAGAGCTCCCTGATTCTACAGTCTAGGTATGATAGCTATGTCTTACAGGGATTGGGATGATTATGATCATATACAAAATCGTCAACCAAAATTTGAAAAGGATTTTTAAATGACCTTGACCTTGCATATGGGTCAGAGCAAATATGGGGATGCAGGGATATAAAGTCATGGAGCTCCCTGATTCTGTAGTCCAAGTATGAAACTATCCCTCCCTAAATCTGGGAATTTGGGACTTGAAACCAAATAGAAAAACAATTAACTGAAAGCTCAACTATGATTTTGCAGCAGCTTTTCCTATCCTGAGGATAACAGGGTGGGTTGGGAGTGCATGGATATGAAATTAGGTGGAGTTTCTGAATAATAGAGTTCAAGTATGACATCAATCCCTCCCAAGGTTTAGGACATATGGCCAGTGAAAAAAAAACATTAACCAAGACCATCACTAATGTGGAGGTCGCCAATACCTGTGGTGGCAGAATGAATGACACCTGGGTCTCACCAATGCTACAAAAGGCAACACAAAAAGTGGGCGAGTCTGACAATAAGGGGCCAAAGTTCTGCTAAATGATGAGGTAGAAAGCAGAAAATCAAACTCAGCCAATATGTCATCAACATAAAATTGAGTACCAAATTTAGTCCACATCCCATAAAAATAAAGGGACTCTATGTGAAGAAAAGAAAATCGGTGAGTCAATCAGGGACCATAACTCCTCATAACGTTCATTAGGAATGCTGAACATTGAACCAAGCAACACCAACAATCAAACTCAGCAAAGGCTTCAGCAAGCAGCCTCTAAATTAGTATCAGTATTCCAACTGACTTCTAATCATATAATATGTGTCAATCATTACACAGTGTGTTTAATTTATGACAGAGAATCTGTTTATTGACAGCAACTTAAATATGTTTTTGCTTTCAGTGGAAATTCCTGTCCATGATCATAATCGTGATTAAACAAAATTTAACAATTATTCATATGCCTTGTTTTTGTTGTTGAGTGTTTAACACCATTTTTCAGCACATGGCAGTCAGTATAACTGGTGGATGAAAAAGTCATAGGAAAACCCCAATTGAAATGGTCCAAATCATGGGAAGCTACTGGCAAGCTTTCTCAAATACCCACATAGGCTGAACATTTCCACTCTGTAGTAAACCAAGAATAACCACATGACCTATTTATCTTCAATTGTTTTGGACAATAGTTTCCATGTTTATTTTGGTCACAACCTCATTCTCAGACCCATATGTATATTCATGCCTTTCGTTAGCTGATAATTTAAAAACTTAATTTTCTGCATTCACAATCTGCATAAACAAAATAACAAGCCATCAACATAATATGGCCACCCTTGTTAACATGATAATGAATGAGCAATATGACTGGATAATGACATCATCAACAAACCAATGAGCATTTAAATTAAAGTTTTATCAAGCTACATACCTAACACATTAATTCCATCAGAATATGGGAAGTACCGAATTTCCTTAATTTCCTCTCTTTCAATAATAAATTTAGTCATGTTTCTGGGCACAGCTGTTGTTGCTAGTATTTGATTGGTCATAGTGATATTGGCTAGGCTCCCAATGGTGCTATTGATATCTTCCACAGGCACGTAAATTATCTGTTTCCTGGGTATTGTCACATTCTTGTATGCTGTCTTCTCATGTTGGAAACATGCCTGGACTATGTTGTCTGGGAATATGTTTCTGTGGAAAAACAGTGAAACTTCTTAGCATGAAATTTCTTTTTGTCTGAGTTTTAAAAGAAACAAACAGTGATTCTGCCACAGTCAAGTAGCATAGACTATGAGTCAAAATTTTGGCAAGAGATGCTAAAAATGTTTTAAAAAATATTTATTTACATACCTGTGTAAGCCTATTTAATTCTGATACAAATATTAAGCAAGAGTTACTACCCTTGGATAGACCTTGACCATAAATTTTCAGTTAAGATTTACTACATTAATAGATGTAAATTATTACAAATATGCATTGTAACTATCCTTTATAAGTCCCTTTGAAGAACTCTCAGTGTTAGTTTATCATTTAGATCACAGAAGGTGGCAGCAATGGCCTGTATGTCAAGTCAGCACTAATATTACGGTAAACCTTGTGACCTTCACCCTTCAATGGAGTGAACAGGTGGGTCACTGAAAGGATTATTTTTACTGACAAAAATTATACATTAGAAAGGAAAGGTAGTCCTCAGAGATTCAGACAGAAAACACAGAATGAACATTAAAATGTGACCCACATGCATAAGTCCTTAAGCAGTAATGGTGGTATACAGTCAACAGCATCAGGTATCTCTTTAGTGTTAATTCAAGAAAGCAGGTTTATTTAGTTCACTTATGTATGGAAAAGATGCATAGCAATATAAGATACTGTACTGTGGATTGCTGTCAGTGTGTGTGTGTGTGTGTGTGTCTGTGTGTGTGTGTGTGTGTGTGTGTGTGTGTGTGTGTGTGACATAATACATATTGTGAGATACCTTATCAAGTCAAGGAATGCATCAACTGAGGTAAGTTTGCTGGTACTGCCAGTCACTGTCTCATCTTTTAGTACAGGGTCACCAGGGTGGATACAGATGACCAGGATAATGCCCAAAATAATGGCTGCAAATGTCGTGGCAAAATAATAGACAAGTGTCCTTAGTCCCATACGACCGCTGGACTTAGCATCCAGTGCAGAAAGACCTAAAAGAAATGAAAAAAGCAATGAATGAGGAAAGAAATGAAATTGGGGGTAATTTTGTTCTTGTGTCACTTCACAATCTAAAAGGGAAACTGATGGTTTATCAGCAAATGAGCCCTAAAACCCTAACCTCTGACCTCTGACCTGCAGTTAATGAGAGCTCATGTACAGCCCTGCTGAATAAAAGTGCCAAATCAAATGGGAGTCCATGACTGCTTTGTCAAATAGTTACTATTTCAACGCTTGGGAAAAGGATATAATTGGTTTAATGCAGATACTCTGAACAGTGGTATAATAATACTATCCCATAATAGTAGTCATTTAGAAAGTATTAGCTAACAGAGTAAATGTTGCAGGGTTAAAGTTGTTGGAATCCATATGTCTTCAGTTATAAGTCATTTAAAAACATCTCTCATCCTGGCACAGGTTTTCCTTATCCCAAAATATTAGTTTAGTTACAAATATGTTTAGTTTCATTGTCACTTTTACCAACCTATCATGTTTGTATCAACTAAAACCATATGCAGCAAGTTACAAACTAAATCGTGCAACATTGTTACTCAACACCATACTTTGGGTCTCTAAACCAGTACTTCCCAACCTGTGGGCCTCGGATCCCAGAAGACTGGGGTTATTTCAAGGGGTCAGTGAATTCACATACATTCAATCCAAGTCTTACTTCTCCAGCCAGCAACTATTAGCATGTGGGGTCTGCAAATTTGTTTCTAAGCTAAGAAGGGGTCCTCATGCTCAAAATGGTTTACCACGGTTCTAGACAAAACAACTGACCACTGCAAGTTTATCCACTTTACTACTTCTTCCAGGTGATTAAGTGTCACCTGACTTATACAACTTGAAAATCAGTCATTTTACTAAGCAGGCTTATGTAGTATTACAAGTACACATCCTATATAACTACTTCCCAAGCTTTTTGACCTATTTTACTAAAGTCTGATACAAATTCTTTCCAATAATTAATTAATAATAAGGCCATAATTAATATGCATGGTCTTATCCTCATGATTAATTCATTGTGATTCCAAGATCTTGTCTGCATGCTATAAACCTATTTTCCAAGTCACATAAAAATTGGATATGTATAGTCACAAGACATGTAGAGAGAAAAAAAGATTGCAGCCAACCAAATGCAAGATCATCTCATTAATATGCACAAATCTACTAATTATAAAACCTTTCTAATGCAATGATGATATAAGTTTATTTACCAAGATGGAGTAAACTTGTATTACATTTTGACCACCAAAGAAGCAACAAGCTCAGCCAATCTGATACAAGATTACCTGATAAATATCCAAAGGTCTTGTTCATAATCAAACTCATCCAAGATTTTAATGATACAAAACTATTAACAAGTTTGATCAAAATCTCAATAGAAATGCTGTTTGAGTTTGACAAGCAATCCAGTACAAGATCACTTCATCTATATGAGGAGATTTTGCTCATAATCTGATCAGAGATATCAAAAATCTGTTTTGGGTTTTACACTGAGACAAGTTAATCCCAGTCAATGGGTTACATTATTTGTCACCCCACGAGGCATAGCCTCATGTGGAGACAGATAATGTAACCCCATGACTGGGATTTCTTGTCTTGGTACAAACACGAACATAGATTATTTTTCTCACAATTTTTTCAGCTAAATTAAAATAGTCCTGCACCTTTACAATATAGTTAGAAGATTCAAAACACAGTATTCATCAGGTATTATTATTGCTTCTCACTCTATATAAAAGTCATCAGGTTTTGTATTCTTTTTTGAAAATTGAAATAATTATCTAAGCAGAATCTAGCAAAATATGCAATTCTTAGAAGAAGAGAAAAAAATAAAGAAAAAAGTTAAAACTGTTAGAGGCTAGAAGTATTGCACAACATTAATAAGGGTAATTGGGTGACCTGTCAACCATAACTAAAAAAGTTCTACACATAATAAAATAGAAACATAAAACCATTTGATATTACTACTTTATTTTCACATTTAATTGATAGGTATCATTAGAAAATAACAAGAAGTAATTCATATATTTTATACAGGTAACTTTTAACTTTTATTAATTCTAATCTGGAAAAAGGCATACATTACATAACTGGTACAGACTACCATATGTTCTAAGTGTGTAGTGATGGAGGAGATTTCTAATTCATGATAATCTTGGAAATTAATATTTTCTTTCTGGGAAATATGGCAAGTGTTGCTGCTGCTAGTGCAATAATAGGTTACATGGAAATCTTCTTGTGGAATTATAGCATGTGGACTATGAATGAACCACTCTGATTGATAAATACAGGAATTTTCATTTGTTTACAATGTTTGATTCAAATGGTGCTGTTTGGGGGTGTTTGATAAAGTTTGAAAACTGCAGGTTTGATATAACACATTTCTAGCTGTTATGGTCTTTGTAGTAGCTCTTGAGAGAGTTTGCATTTTTTATTTTTATAGTCAGTAATGTGTATAGTCTGTTTGCCTAAAACAGTGTTTTCTGTCATAGTTCAATTTCCACATAGCATTGCAAATTTTATCCTATCTGTAGATCAGCCCATTTTCAGGTCAGCACAGTTAAATGTAGCTAACAGTATCTAATTTGTTTCACATAAAGTAGTTAAAACTAATTAGGTAATTTTAGCTACATTTAATGGCACTGACCTGAAAATGTACTTAGGCCTCCAGATAGGATAAAATTCACCATTCTGTGTGGAACGAATTGTAGTTTCTAGCTCAATACCAGATAGCTTGATTTTGTGGTTTGGGTGTGTCTGTCTGCTTTACATGGTGTGTTCTCAAAGTTGGAGAGACCTTAAGTTGCTATATGGATGTTTTGTGTTATATATCTGTTGTTGCTGTTTGATTTTAGATCAAACAACTCTGTCAGGAACAGCACAAGACAAGGGTTTCTTCTTTTGGAAAGCAGTTCCTAGCACATGGACACCTTGACTCAGATGACCTGACTGAGACAACCAAAATGTGATAAGAAATGAATAGCAAAACAGCCAGATTTCTCTGACACATGGGTGAGAAATAGTTGTTACAGTGCTGACAAACACTGCCAATGAAATAAAAGATTATTTGATTAATATGAGGAGATCTCACAATCATATCAAAGAGATTTTGATGATAAAAAGCCTAAAAGTCTGATTAGATTGTTACTAAGAGACCTAACAAGCACACTCAATCATATGCAAGCACACCTTATAAATATGTACAGGTCTTGCTCATAATAAACTCACCCAACATGCTGAGTTTGATAAAATACTGTTTCATGAGTGGTCAGAATCTCAGCCAATCAGAAACAACATTGCTTCAATAATATTCATAAATCTCACTTCAACAAAAAATTTCATATCATGATGAAAAACTAAATTTGAAAATATCATGTCATAAGGTGGCTTGGTCTGTACAGCATCAAACTTGTAAACCAAGGATTGTTGGTTCAATATTCATACAGGCCTGGCCAGGTCGACTGCCTTGATGTGTCCACAGGAAATTATACTTAGCTATAATGTTTCCAGCATGATACAGCCAGTAATTTTTTGAAAATGTCAACAAAAACCAATCGATGTTGTCATAAATAGATTTGCTAAAGTGCTGAGAAGCTCCACCAATCAGATATAAGATCCTTCAAAAAAAAAACACCACCTGATTAGTATGTGTGGATCTTACTCGTTACTGAAATCATCCAAGGTCATCATGATACAAGCCTATCTTCCAAGTTTTATCAAATTCATATCAGAAATATGACATCCACAGTGGTAACAAGCTCATCTCTTTAGCATGCATGATATTTTGCTCAGTAGGGAACTAATCTGAGATCTTGATGAGATATACCATATTCCAAGTTTGATCAAAATATGATCAAAAATATGGACTACAAATTCAGCCAATCAGATGCATTATTTCTTGATTAATATGCACATATCAAACTCATATATAAGCCCTATATTCCAAGTTTTATCAAAATCACATCTGAATTTTATATTCTCCAGATTGGAAAAAAAATAGCCATTGACAGATTTTGATGGGTGCACCATAAATTTGTCATGTTGACTATAACTGTTGGATTTGTCAGGCCATGATATCATATGTTTTATGACAGCAGTTCAATTCAAGTAAATGAAATACATACTGAATATGGCTTAAGAAGAGTGATGGAAATTAATCTATAGTAAAGAAATGCACTCAGCCCTTCCAATAGTACTTCCAATAGTACTTCCAATAGTAGTGAAAGTAAAACCAACTGTCTGCATGCATATCTTTTACAGCAAACTACAACCTGTATTGAAGACCACCCTTTCTGTCAAAATATAATTGTCTATCAAAACAGGTGATATCTCATAACAGGTCATAACATTATAAATTCAGTAAATCTGTGCATTGGGATCCAGGTCTCTTAAAACAGGTGGTCTCTCATAACAGTGGTCTCTCAAGACAGATTTGATTATAGGTACTGAGTTTCAAAAAAATACATAAAAATCCTTGATAGTAGTTGCATTCACAAAATTCTATCAACCAATGCATCCAGCAATAATTATACAAGGCCAATAAGTTATAATTCTTACAAAATTATGGGAGCACAAAAGTTTGAATTTTTTGCATCTTTAGATAATGACTGTAACATGCAGCTGTTATCACAGCAATTCATAGAAGAAAGTGCAAGAAAAATTGTGAACTGAGTTGAGCTGAAAAGATTGTGTCAAACATTGCATTTAATTTGAAAACAAAAAGGGCAATCAGCTAAAAACTCCACCATTGCTGCAAGTGATTTGTTGATATGAATATCTCCAGGTGATGAAACAAATAGTGACCAAGTTTTATGGCAATCCATAAAAAACTGCACAACTGCCAGTAGATCTGCCAACAAGATAATGTCACTGCACGAGTCTAGAGGACACAAAGGGCAATAACAAAACAAAAAACAAACAAAATATGTGATTTTGTTGATACACCAGTCCCTTTATAACTAATGCCTGGATAACTTGTGAATTCACTTATAATGTGGGGTCATGTCTGGATCTCATTTTTTAAACTAGACAATAACCCCAAAGTTGGACCCTATTTTGTTTAGCATGAAGAAAAATGTGATAAAAAATTGGAAAATGAAACCTTGATATATTGCTTATTTTATTATCTAAACAGTGGACAGTACCTAGGAAGTTAAAACTTTTAAAATGAATCATACATTTTGTAAAATTTTCTTTCCAAACAACATTGATTTCCCAGTCCATTGTAAATAACAATATCTGATGAAATTTTTTCAATTAAAATATCACTGATGCCTATAGGTGAAAACATTTTAATAAATAAATTAAATAAAAACCAATTAAATAACTTTTGTCAGTGAAATTTGTGTTTTATCTCTATTCTAAAATTCAGTTTCAATGTAATCATCATAAATGTAATATGCCCTCTTGTATTCATGTGTGAAAAATGTAAATATACCATCATAGCTACGTCTGCAACCATTTCTGTGAGAAGCTAATATTGTGTTGTCTTTAAATTTGGTTTCAATGTAATCATCATAAATGCAGTACACCCTCTTGTATTCATGTGTGAAAAATGTAAATATACCATCATAGCTATGTCTGCAACCATTTCTGTGAGAAGCTAATATTGTATTGTCTTTAAATTTGGTTTCAATGTAATCATCATAAATGCAGTACACCCTCTTGTATTCATGTGTGAAAAATGTAAATATACCATCATAGCTACGTCTGCAACCATTTCTGTGAGAAGCTAATATTGTGTTGTCTTTAAATTTGGTTTCAATGTAATCATCATAAATGCAGTATACCCTCTTGTATTCAAACATAAAAATGTAAATCTTCCATTACAGTAATTTCCAGGATCATTTCTGTGAGAACCTAATATTAATGTTCTGATCATTCTTACATCACTGATACATGGAAGTATTTGTTGTGTTGTTCCACTCACTTAAAAGAAAACCATGCTCTGTATTGTCCGGTTATGGTAATTATGTCTTTTGTAGCAAATCAAAAAAAGGGGGTGGAGTAAAAGAAAAGTTAAAAGACATGCACATCCTACCTGTGTAAGAGCTAAAGGTCACTTTTGTGTGTCAGGTCACTCATATCAACAGATCAATCAAGCGATGTTTTAATTATAATTGAACTACCCTAAATTAGTCTACTCATTAAAAAATGTGATTAAAAAAAGCAAGGCAAGCAACCAAGATGAGTGTTTGGTGAATAAAAAGCTTCATGGACAAGCAATTTCCAGAGTTTGTTTTTAACTTAAAATTCACGAATTGGCACTCAGCAGTTTCCTCAAGGATGAGAAGAAGTTTCACTATTATTTGCAATTAAATTATCAATATTGTGCTAATAGAACAAAAGAAAAATGAGTTTCAACATTAATCATTGTTTCATGAAATAAATGTCCTGAGATTTAGAGAAAAGAAATCTTGTTTTGTTGTGAGTCAGCAACAAAATGCAGTGATGTACTACACAAAGTTTTCATGTATACATCATAGTTGTTGAAACCATTTGGAATAATTTTGTTAATGAACTTTCAAAAGTAAGATATTTTTAAAACAAAGGAAATTTAAACAAAAAAGAAAAGTTTTGATTGTAAAATTTCTATGTTTTGTTTTATTGAACTTTAGAGCAACAAAATCAAAGAAATTCAACCTTATTATATGATAGAACAAGTACTGTATGGCAATTCTTCATGTCATGTGTCCTACTGCATCAGTCATTGGTCATAACTGTTCCCTTATCCTATCATTATTCCAGCAACAAAGAATTCACTGTTGTGCCCTAAATGATCGCATGCTATTAGGTATCCTATCAAGCACCAAACAGAATCTCCACTCTGTACTGTTGGCACCACAGCACATAAAGGCAGAAACACACAGAATATAGGAAAGTAAAAATCAATTAAGCAAACAAAAAACCTATCCAAGTTTAGTTGATTGGTTGTTTATAGAAACAACAGCTATTCAAATAATTTTGTTGATGCAAACCACTGCTGTTTAAGAACTTGACAATTATTAAGAAGACAGGAAAGACCCTTTACAATAATATTCAGTTCTTACAACATGCATTAACCATCATGAATAAGGGAGACAATTGGGATTAAAAATTTGAAGAAATCAGTAAGTTTCAAAAGCATGTGGTAACTTCTAAAACCTTTGTTGTGCCTGGGATATGATGAAATGATGAATTGCTGTTTTGCAAGTTAAAGTTATATCAACAGCAGAATTGCAATTTTGTTGCTCCAGGTGTTCCCCCTTTTTGAATGTCAGCCTTTGTCAATTATGCAGGGTGTAATTAATAGACCAGGGTGTAAGAGATGTATACATTCTGTAAAAACTGAACATGCAGCTAAAACTGTGTTACTATGTTCCAAAAAGTGTCATTCTTGGCAGATGAAGCTATGACAATGCCCTCTTCATTGCACAGGATATTCTTTTGATTGAAATGTACCACTCCTGGAATGGGCTCAGTTTAACAAAATTTTTAATTTAAAATTATTTTTACAGCAAATGCTTTCACATTGTTAGAGAGTAAAATTATTTTCAACAGAGACCAATTCCAAAAAGTTCTAAATTCTGTAACAAGAACCCATCGCATGTTTAATTGTAGTAAGGAATGGTTGAAAGTGGAAATTACTGACCCTGGCCATTTATCTTGAGTTTTGAATTAGCTTCCTGTGCAGAAACCAATATTTTTTTTATTACTTAGTAGTGGTGTCACTCGGGTTGGTGTCACCCAGTGCAGTAGCTCATGGTGTCACCCCCATGGTCCTCCTTCTGTAACAGACCATACAGAATCCTTAGTAATGTCATTTTGGTGTCACACCCTCTGATGGTGTCACCCGGTGCAATCTGCACCCCCCGCATTCCCCTAGCAACGCCACTGCTGTGCCTGCTAGTCATGTATTTAACTATGATTGGTTATCCGCTTATGAAATCCGACTAGACCAAGCAGTGTGTGCTCTGCAAAATTTGCAATTTTTCATTTTGGTGTCACCCCTCTGAGATGGTGTCACCCGGTGCGGTCCGCACCCCCCGCAACCGCCTAGCGATGCCACTGTTACTTAGAATGAAAAGACTCTAAGTGAAGGCTATCCACAACATTTGGAAGCAAAATTTACTTTAGTACAAAGTTTTTCTGCTAAACTGATTTTTCTTTGAGTCACAATAATTGATCATTTGATGCCAAGAGTAGGTCTGTTCCATTCCTTAAGTACAAGCCCTGCACAAACTTTGGTCAAGGTATTGTGGTCTGTTCTAGTTATCAGACAAAAACCATTATTCTTTATTTAGTCTCAATGACCTTGTTCTTTGACATTTCAACCCCAAAATCAAGGACATTTTACATAACTGAAATCTGTGTGCAGAAATTATTTTTTTTTTTTTCAGTCCAAGTGATATTGACCCATAACCATTTGACTCCAATATCAATAAGCTTCTTGCTTACCCCAAATGCAAACCTTCCACAAAGTATATGAAGTACAATGTACAGAAATAACATTATCTTACTGGAACCATTTCTTTTCTTTCAGTCAGTGAATATAACCTTTGACCTTTAGAACACTAGAACAATTGGTTACTTCCTTACCCCAAGTGCAATTCATCCATTAAGCTTGGTCCAGGTCTCTGATGAAGAACTGATGTTATTGAGTTGAAAACATCTCTCTTCTTGCTGTTGCAGTCACCTTTGACCTTAAGACCACAAAATCAAAAGGCTTTATTTTTATCTCAAGTGCAAGCCATTCACAAAGTTTAGTTAACTGTAGATGGTGGAGTCAGTCATGTTGAACTTTGACCTTTTGACCTCTTAACTGATACTGGTCTTCTTTACCCCAAGTACAAGTCATCCATAAAGATCAGTAACTGTAGATGATGGAGAACTCAAATGAATGTGACAAAACAAAGTAGATAACAGATGGAAGAATGGACAACATTGTTACATAATATTAATATGGTGTGCATAGAAAATGAAAATGTAAAAATCGCTACAACAGCATGAGAATAAATATATTCCTATCCGAATTTCAATGTCTACCTCAAGTAATTTTTAATTCAATGTCCTTACAAGGTTTTGTCAAAAATGTCTACATTCAAAACATTCCAAATTAAAATGAGAACACGATCACCAGAATCCAATCAGGTTCTATGACTCATTCAAGGTATCTAAAAATCAAATGTAGTCCTGATTCACTCAATAATTTTTGAACAAACTTAATTGCAAGAAATTGTGATGGACTGACAACACAAAATCTATATGTTTTCCAGCCTAAGCTGCAGGGTTCATAAACCTCACACCAACAAGACATAATTATCAGTTGAACCAATGAATTAACAGTAACTATTCCTTCTGCTCTTTTACAAAGCTGATGGAACTTGTAAGGGACCAAGGATGACCTCCCAACCCAGTACAGTAGAACCTATCTTGAAAGACCACCCCTTCTGCCAAAAGATAATGGTCTTTCAAACCAGGTGGTCTCTAATAATAGTGGCCTTTCTAGACAGGTTTTACTGCATATGGGAGGGGAATGTGTTCACATTCCTTCCGCAGTACCTTCTTCTATTCATTTTCAAAGTCTGAATTTTTCAAAGTCAAAATTTCCAAGTTTATAGCCAAGGATAACTGCTTTTTCCTTTTTGGGGGAAATAAATCTGGCAAGTGGTAATTTTCATGCTTTAATCACATTATCTTCTTTAATCAGGCCATTCATGTCCTCTGCATATAGTAGTCCTTGTGATATGTCACACCTGCATATAGTGGTCCTTGTGATATGTCACATATGCATATAGTGGTCCTTGTTATATGTCACACCTGCATATAGTGGTCCTTATGATATGTCACACCTGCATATAGTGGTCCTTGTGATATGCCACACTTGCATATAGTAGTCCTTGTGATATGCCACACCTGCATATATTGGTCCTTGTGATATGTCACACCTGCATACAGTGGTCCTTGTGATATGTCACACCTGCATATAGTGGTCCTTGTGATATGTCACACCTGCATATAGTGGTCCTTGTGATATGTCACACCTGCATATCATGGTCCTTGTGATATAGCACACCTGCATTTAGTGCTCCTCCTTGTGATATATCACACCTGCATATAGTGGTCCTTGAGATATGTCACACCTGCAGTAAGTGGCAGTTGATAACTGCTGCATGTGCTATTATCACTTGACTACATATTGAGGTAAATCATTGAATTATCAACGAATCAAACCACTTAAAATAAAACACATCCAGTATGATTAATTAGCAGTATTTTAAACAGTCTCAAGTGTTATACTGTTGTTTACTCAACCAAGACAGTCACAAGTATTTCACCACTTGATACCAATTAGGTGAGTCAATGAAATTAAAAATAATGAAAGTCACCTTACCAATATTCTTGTTGGATTAAATGAAGTATCGATTCTTTAATTATTAATTAACTATACACAGGATCAACATCCACATGCATTTGAAGTGAAATTATTGTACTAATTATGGAGCTATATGTAATTATATATAATGACAAAAACTACATTATTACCACACCACTGGAAGACGTTGTCAAGTGAAGTGATCTTTACTATGTACATAAAGTAAGATACATAAAGTAAGTTACTAAGTTATTTTTTTTTCAAAGAAGATAAAAGGGAAGATTCTTCAAAGGAAAATTCATGTGAAATTATATGGATAGAATGTTCGGCTCAGCCACTGAGTCTGAGGTAACTATTTGTCCAAAGAGACTTAAGCTAGGCTCTGTAACATCAATAAACATCCAACACGACACAACTAAGAGACAAATATTTTAACCATATTGGATTGACAATCATCCATGGTTTGAGTTCATTGGCTCTGAAGGAATGATGCTTTGCAGTTTTTTAAACAATATTCCACTTATGCATAGGCTGGAAATTTCCACCAGTATATTTGTTAATTTACCTGACAAAGTCAGGATGAAACCAATGGAGTCTCATGACAGTTCAAGACCATATCAGGCCTGTGAAGCACTGTAAATGCATAACCCCATCCAGAATATGCAGAAAATTCATGAAGATGGACTTTCTTAAACTCCACCTGAGAGACCATTTTAAGACTATATGAGGATGAACTGAAGAAATATGAGAGCTAATTTTAACAAAACCTACACCCTAGCCCACTATGAAAAGTAATTTTCTGATAAGGAAATGTTGTGTGCACTCCAGAATAATATATTGTTGTACTTGGTGTTAGCTGTAAGAACACATTCAAGGCATAGAACTTTGTTTTGTCCACTTATCATGTCTTGAGAGAAGAAATTAAGGAAAGTTTGAATTCCAGTAAATTCTTTTCCATTCCTGCTGATAGAAGTACATGTACTTACACTTCTGCATTGGAACAATAAATAGCATAAATAAGTTACCTTGACAATGGAAAAGTAAAAAAAAAATTTAAACACTTTAAGAACATGTTGCACCTTACATGTATTTCTTTTGTTCTTTCTGTGGATTAAAGTGCATAAATCTTACTGAATCAAGGCCAGTGATTGAAATTTCAGGACAAGTTAAAATGTGGGTGGGACATGTAAATATTCTTAAACTACTTGTACTGGACAAGTGGATGAATACAAAATCTGATCATCTTTGATAAGGCAAGGAAAATTCTAAACAGATCGTGTACATCACCTAATTATAAATGCCAAACCTCATCTGCATAATTCAGGCCATTTCAATATATAAAAAAATATTAACAAAATCCCAAATAAAATTTTGAAACAAATCTTCTTGAAATAGCAAGAAAATCTAATCAGTCATCATGCTATGAAATTTAACCTTTCAGCATCAAGTGTTGTTTTTAATAATTGAGCTAACAAGTTTCCCAAAATGAACTGATGGACAGACAGGACCAAATCAAGATTTCCTGACCTCAGCAAAATGTAACCCCTACTGAACAATGCCTTACCCACAATCAGGCTGGACACAATAAGAGGTAGAATAAGCATTTTCAGTGCCCGCATTAAAATTTCTCCAGGGAAGGAAATCAGCATAATGGCATCTTTTGAAGGCTGTGCCAGCCGTAGAAGAAATCCAAGGATTATTCCAAGAACAACACCAGCAATTGTCAGCACCAATAACATGTTCTGCTTACACCAACCTGAAATCTGCAACAACAAAAAAATCCCGAACAACATTTTTGGAATTGAAAAAAAAAAGAAGTTAAGGTGGCAAACAATCATACATGTCTTGTTATATAAACAATAAATGGTACTACATTTACCTTAACCTTTCATGACCCTAATGGCACACCTGTCACTTGGTCTATTTACCTTAACCTTTCATGACTCTAATGGCACACCTGTCACTTGGTCTTTTTGCTCTCTCAGTCCCCAGATAATTTAGTGAAAATAAGATTACTGATTATGGCACAACCAGCCTAAAAAAAATCAGTTAAAAGCTATGGTGAAAGATTACTATGACTTCTGTGTCATCCACTTGTTTACATGTCAAAATCAAGCACAAATGCCCCAAAAGAGAACTAAAAATGAAGAGGGAAGGAGAGAATTTTCTCGTCCCTTTCAAAAAGGGGATTTTCTATACATGGGAGAAAGTTATCCAAGTAAACAAAAGGCAGGGCTTGCCAATATTATTTGTGATTTTGTGCTTTTTATTAATTATTTAGCAAAATCTTTTTCTTAAAACCTGCAACCACTTGTACTTGAAAACACTCCACCATTAGAGGAATTCAGCATACAACGCTTATTATGACTGAGTTATCTCAGCAGGTTGTAGGTTCAAATACTAACCCAGATCAGTCCATATATAGTGTGACCCTATTCATGGCATTTTATTCACAACCCTTGGAACTAAATAATCTTTCATGGGCTGAAGTACCATTAATATAAAAACAACATTCACTCAATCAATCAATTATTTTGAATTACTCATATGTGAATTCAGAGTTTAAAAAGATTTTGGTCCCCCCAAAAATGTGAAATTAGAAATGTGAAAGAGGTGATAAATAAAGGAGACTTACCTTTACCCATATGCAGTGATATTTGTTTATAATGAAAACATAAATAATAATGTAATTTATCAATAAATAGGTTTGTGGAATGGTATTGACAGCTAATATGGTAAAATGTCACTGTTGTTAAACTTCCACAAATTTATGATTTTTTTTAAAAACACTGTTTTATTTTTGCAGTTTTGTGGTTTTGGTGGCACAAATAGATTAAGTGTATCCCTATCCAAGGTTACATTTTCATGACTGTTGACTCAAATGCAACAATTGCATGAGTAAAACCATACAGATATTTCTAATATACCATTTGTATGAGATTCACTGGATATCCTAAAGCTTCTGACCTTGAAGACATGATGACTGTGTTTTTTTTTGGTTTAACACCATCTTCCAGCACATGATAGACTATACATGGCAGACAGTATATCTGGCTGAGGAAGAACGTGAGGAAAACCAAGAAAAGAAACACTGACCCAGAGGTAGCTTCTGGCAAGCTTTCTCACAAACCCAGGTTGGCTAGCCCAAGACTTAAACCCATGCAAATGAAGGTGAGATATTAGCACTCTACAAAGGTGAGTGCCTTATACTCTTGGGCCTCTTGAAAGCATGAAGAGCCTTTGAAAGTTATGTAATAGAAAAAAATATTTCAACCAAAGATTTGGTATTTAGAGTGATAATATTAAAACTATTGAGATCTGAATAGTGGCAAAGTGACAAGATAAAAATCTATAATAATAATAATAATAATAATAATAATAATAATAATAATAATAATAGAATTGAGTTTCTGTATTGTATTAAAACTGACCTTTCTTATAAATAATAGGGACTGAGTCTTCTGTACTGTTAACTGACCACTGTCCATCATGGGAGCTAAAACCTCTCCATCAGTCATTTTAATGCTTTGCTCAACTCAACCTGAAAAGAAAAAGAACATTGACTATCCACTGAATCTGCTGCATTTCATCATGGCTCCAGAGTCTAAAATACTACTGAAAATCTGTATTGAAAATATTATTGACTTTAATACATTTGAAATGGATACAAATGGTATTGTGAATTTTTTTATTTTTATTCTCTTTGGACTATTGTTCATTTAAATTGTTGTAATTATAACAGAAAGAGGGGGATCTTGTAGATCTTGACTTAAATATAAATGACACAAACTTAGTCAATGAAGCATGGAATATCAGTCAGAAAGACCTACTTTGGAAGTATGGTGCTGTATAAATCCACATGTTACATTTACTGACTCGGCAGTAAATGATGCCTTAAAAGTTGCCTACAAAAAAGCTGGGGCTTGAAAAAATATGACACAGTGACCTAATGTTTGCAAGGTGGCATTGTGCTCACTTAGATGAATCAATATACAAAATTGCATGCCTCTGAGAGAAAAAGATACTCAAGAAACTGACTTTAAATGCAAAACTGAATTAAGATTACTGACACTTGAAATTAAGGTCACAGTGACCTACTTTGGAAGAATGGATTTGTACCCACCAAGAAACATCAGCATATAAAGATGGAGAACTCCGTGAACAATGGTGCCCGAGAAACTAAACCTAAACACAAAACCTAACCAAACTCATTATCACAGTTATGGTGCAGCATAAACACAGAACCAAGCCACTTATGCAACTGATCATGACAGCTTTGACCCAGGGAGACACCAGTGCTGTAAACATGAAACCTAAGACAAACAGCTATGTTGATGTATGAACCTAACACTAAACAGATGTATGTAGCCATTACCATTAGCTACTTGACTTTGTCTATAGGTTAGTTGAAAATTTCTCAAATTAATAAGGTACTTTTCTTTTAAAAAAAAGAAAAAGAACACACTTCAGTTCAAATCACATGTCTGTAATATTTTGATTTTATTATCTTCCTTATCTTATATCTTTTCTATATCCCCCTCTCCTCAACCCACAATAAAAATAAATACTTTTTTTCAACGTGTGTTTACCAAAATGTTTGCCACATGTCGGTCCCTGATTGCACTAAAGCCAGAATTCCATGATCTAATTGCTAAGACTGGAGGGGGTTATAACATTAATCCTGGTATGAGATAATAAAGTATTGCTTAATTTCCAGGCAGACTCATTACCACATTAAGCGTTACAATTACCATCCAACTGTACACACTATAGAATTTTGTCCTTTACTGCTCAATTGGGCCAAAACCATCCAATTGTACACCATAGATAATTTTGTCCTTTACGGCTCAATTGGGCCACAACCATCCAATTGTACACCATAGATAATTTTGTCCCATACTATTCAATTGGGCCATAACCATCCAATTGTACACAATAGATAATTTTGTCCCATACTGTTTAATTGGGCCATAACCATCCAACTGAACACAATAGATAATTTTGTCCCATACTGCCCAATGGCTGCAACAATCCAACTAATGCTCACAGTGCTGTAGTACTCAATGGCCCAATCATCCATTTGTACTCAGTATCAAAGTTTGTACTCAGTATCAAAGTTTGTACTCAGTATCAAAATTTGTCCTGTACTGCTAACTGGCCAACAACCATCTAACCCATACTCCTAATTGACCCACAATGATCCAACTGTACATGCCATATAATTTTGTCCTGTACTCAAAGACTCACAACTATTCAACTGTCCTTCTGCTATCAAACTCAACATGATACAAGCACCCATATTCAAGTCAGGCATACCCCCCCACATGTGTTTCCATCGCACTGGTATTAAAATATGGTTAGGTAGGTATATTTTTTAAACATTTTATAAATACTCATAATTATATATATATGTATGTATGTATATGTATGTATGTATGTATGTATGTATGTATGTATGTATGTATGTATAATTATATATATATATTTATATGTATGTATAATTATATATATATATATTTATATGTATGTATGTATGTGTATATATATATATATATATATATATATATATATATATATATATATATATATATATATATATATATATATATATATATATATATATATATATATATATATATATATATATATATATATATATATATATATATCGCCTTGCCTGCACACACGAGCCCATATCCCCTCATGACTAAGCACACATCACATGTAAATTGCGGAAAATTGGAAAAAAAATTCCTTTAGTCGCTTATAAAACCCTATTTCCCACCTGCATTCATATTGCAATACAAATCCACTGTACCCAAAATTCAAATACTTTCACTTTGATACAAATCTTTAATATAAATACTAACAGTGAGAACATTAGACGATACCATGCCTACATCTGTGTCTTGCTGTAATTTTGTAAAATGTTATTGTCCATAAATATCAATGGCATTATGTATTGAACTGCAGTATAACCTGAAAGATAAAAATGTTCCTTGTGTACATTTGTACATGTGTATAAATGTGCATGTACATGTATGTGTATGTGCATGTGTGTGTGTGAGTAGTAAAAAAAATATCAATACAAGATGATTTAATGCTCACAAAATATATTTATGACAGCTTAATCTTAGCAAGTGTTCAAATAATGTTAATAAATATAAAAATTACCTTAGTAACTGAACTTGGTGTTGTTTCTTTAATCTAGTCTTATGCAGTTTGGTATGAACATCCAAAACTGTGAAACCTTGTTTCCATAAATACTTCTATATTGAATTATTACTATATTACTAATGTATTCCCAAGTTAGGTCAGTGAACTCCTTTAGGGTTGATATTCATTTAGAAAACATCATTTCCATACATTTCCTTGCCTTAAAAACAGTCCTTGAGCAATGCAAGAATCACATTTACATCTCATAAAGTAACAGTAACCTTGGAATCCCTCTGGGATTTCATCAAAGGAAAATTCCATTCATATAGAACTAGGCAGATGTTTGTGTCATAGATATCTTTTTCTGAGTTGACCTTGCTGTGTTTTGTTTCCAGCAGCACTAACAATTTGCTACCTACATTGACATGAACAGCACAGTACTGGCAGGCCCACACTACTGGAAGCCTTGAAAATATATGTACTGGCAGTCAACCAGGGTCCACCTAAAATCTAATATTTTGAGTATAGCAACTATTCTCCTGCATCAAAATAGGGTAAAATAGTGGCAAAAAGGAAAAAATTAGTGAACAGCGGTCAATAGTTTACATGTTTACAAGTCTCTTTTTAAAATAAAAAAAAAAAATACACACATATATATATATATATATATATATATATATATATATATATATATATATATATATATATATATATATATATATATATATATAATCTCTTCATTAAAAAAGCCATTTTACTAAACATTTCAGGGAAATAATTTACAAAGAACGTTGCACATGTATTTAAAAAACTTTCAGAAAAAAGTTTGTTTGCAGTAAAATTGCTAGCAATCTCATAAAAAGGTTTATTGAAAATGGCTGACCGGTTTTAAAGTAAAGTAATTTTTTCCCTGCTTTTACAGGACTCCAAAAAATGGAAAGTCAACATTGGATTTCTCTGTATGTATGGGTTTAAGTGACATGAACTGGGATGACTATTTTACTTAAATCACCCCACCCCCCAGCATGAACCATGATAATCATGAAGGTGCACAATTGTATTGGCATTCTACATACAGAATTTATGTAAAGGAAACAGACCCTAAATGGCTGTTTGACTATATTTTGGGGGTGGGGGGTCATTATATGCACATGAGCAAATAGGACAATTGCTTCTGTCTCGTGACTGAATAATGTATGGACTATGGACAGAATTTTGGTCAAGTCAGTACAAGCCATCTAATATGCAACATTCTGTTGCCAAATGGTCTATAACAGCAAATGGAGGATTAACGAATGCATGCTAAAAAGTAATGGCTTGATAGGTTCGTTACAGATACCAGCCAACCTACCGATTGAACATCTTTAATTTTGCTCAGAGAAATTCCTATAGTTCATTCAGCTCATCATGAATAATATCTGCATCCAAATAAGCTCCAGTGTTGTACTTAGGGTAAATGGCACCCATGGGCAAAGATGATCGCCCTCATGGGCACCCACAACATAGGTCATGGGGGGGATCATGTGACCCCCCTTGGAAATCATACTGTAAATATATATATAAATTCCGACAAGTTTAATCATGCAAATGAAACTGAAAATATGTCACAAGATTCTGTTCAAACTGTTTAGTAAATATTATCTTTAAGACTGCTTACTATACTAATACTACCTGGCTGTGAGTGACTGCCCCCTCCCCTGAAAAAATCATGTGGGCACCCATGATAGCCCTAAGGGGTTTAGGTGCCCCATTTGACCTCTAGCACCTAGGGCAAATGCCCCCCCCCCCATTAAAACACTATGTGTAGCTCATTGAATTTTCACATGAGTGTCTTGAAATAGATAAACTTACCAAATTTATTTTATGCACAAATGGTCCTTGATTTAAGGAGGAGGCCAATTTTGAATCAGGACTTAATGGACACTGTAATGGTTACTGGAACCATCACATGCCAAAGGGTAAACAACATCTGCTCATTAGACAAATCATCTCATAAAAAGACATTAAGCAGAAATTATCAAATGTTTCAAGGCA
Organism: Sinohyriopsis cumingii; assembly: GCA_028554795.2. NCBI lineage: Eukaryota > Metazoa > Mollusca > Bivalvia > Unionida > Unionidae > Sinohyriopsis > Sinohyriopsis cumingii. The sequence goes on along the minus strand of CM068829.1, from coordinate 77,281,668 downwards.
GCTAGATGATGCAGATGATGTTTATGGAAAGTGACTGGTTCTATTACTGCTCCGAAGGGAACTGTATGTCATACCCTGATTACATTCATGAGACAATATTTGGGGTCAAATAGGTGACAATTGGCTTTTTGAGCATTGCATACATGATATCTACCTGCATATAAATTGAGTCCAATTGAAAACAATAGAGACACTGATTTGCTGTCACATAATGATCAGGGTCTATATTATTTGTTCTACTGATTACTCCTAATAATCTGCATAGATCTACATCTGCTGGCACATTATGTGATGACAGATCAGGATCAGTGCAGTTTGCAATTGGAATCAAGTTACAAGAGACCATATAGGGTACAACAAATTTAATTCCCAGCAGTCAAAACATAATGCAACTTACAACAGAAACTATATGTAAATTTAAATTAAAATATGTTTATAGCAATGACAGTGATTCTCACTTCCACATTCAGCTTTGGGAATTAACAGAAAACTGCTTCAATCCATCATGGACTGATGGTCCAAACGTGTGGCTATCCAATAAATAATCAACATGAAAATCTAATTATCAGCTGGCCTTAACGGATCCAAAATGGAATTATGCTAAGAAAAAAGAGATTAAGGTACTATATGAATCTGAGATAGAAGAGAGCATTGTATTGGATAAATCAGTTTTCAATTTTCCAAATCTGGTTGTTCTCAACCTAATATACAGCTCTCTCACTGGAGTCATACAAGTGACCTACATCCTTATAAGTGAGGGAACCTTATCCTGGGGGAGGGGGAGGTAATTCCAATAGGACTGTGTCATAATAGTTCACAAGAAACACAAAAACAGGATAATTTATGAAGTGTAATCACATTATAATTCCTTCTTGAGTGCCATGAACTAAAAATTTATTAAGTGAAAGAATTCATATGGCAATAATAAAAGTAAAACAATTTAATGGGTTCATCAACCATGCCAGCCATATATATATGGTCTAAAGCGCTCTCCGTCATGGATCACTGCCATCTCACCGCTGTCTGCGTAGGTTCGAGTCTCGGGCTCGGCCAATGTGGATATGTGAGAAAGCTTGCCGGTAGCTTCTCGTGGGTCGGTGGTTCTTTCCAGGGGTTTCCCGGGTTCTTCCTCCGCCATTAATACTGGCCGCCATGTATAGCCTGTCTTGTGCTGAAAAATGGCGTCAAACCCTAAAACAACAACAACAACAACATATATATATGGGGTAGTGGTATAATCAGGGATTCATGATGATATATGTTTGGTATAATAAGTGTATAATAGTCATGTGTATAATAGTTATATATGTGGGCTAGTGGTATATTGAGTACTTTATAGTTATATATGTTAGATAGTGATATACTGAGTGCATTAAAGTTATTTATGTGGGCTAGTGGTATACTTAATGCTTTATAGTTATATATATGGGGTTGTGGTATATTGAGTGCTTTATAGTTATATACATGGGCTAGTGGTATATTGAGTGCTTTATAGTTGTATATGTAGGGTAGTGGTAGTGGTATACTGAGGGCTTTATAGTGAAAGATCACTGCATGGGAAGCATATAAGTACATATATTTTGTAAAGGGAAATAAATCTTATTGAAATGGTATAGTGCACATTAAGAAAAACCCTGCTTATCTTGACTCCTCATGAAATATGTTCAGCTAATTAAAGTTTTGAATGAACAAGTCTGGTTCACATCACATGAAATCTGGCACATTTGATGAATTAACCAATAATGTGTCGAAACAAATTCAGGCAAACAAGTTTAGACCTCTACTGTAAATATTATGCTTACACATCACGCAATTGTTTATTCTCTTAATTCAGCTAAATTATTCTATCAAATTTTCACAACTATGTAATCATAATTATTAAATTATCTACTTTTTCTTCATATTTTCATAAATAATGTCTGTACTCACATATAAGTCGTCAAATTGCAAACAACAAAGAACCTGATCTGCCACAGCATAATGTACCTGCAGACCAGGGTATATGTTGTTCTACTGATTATTCCAAACAAACTGCATAGACCCAGATCTGCCAATGCATTATGCAATGGTAGATCTGGGTCTATGCAGTTTGCAGTTTGACTCTACTTATAAGTGAGTATATATGGCATAGTTTTCTTTTAAAACAAGAATGCTGTCCTTATCAAAATTTAGGCTCTAAATAATAGCACATCAAAGAAAAACATGGATTATGCCCTCAGATAATGTGAGATACCCTTTTTGCTGCATAAAAGCATCAAAGAAAGGGAAATGAAGGGGAAGTACAGAACATCAAAAAAGATGTTGGATCCAAGAATGCTGCTAAGAGAAGAAAATACGACTATCTCCTGCTCGATCTCATTAGCAGTATTTTCTATCTCACATCCTTTTAATTCACATTTGTCAAGACTTTTTGATTGGAAAAGCTGTTAAGCTAAGGTGCTTCAAGTAGGATTGACAATGAAGTGATAAAATCAATGAACAATAGTCCCCCATTGGGACTATACATTATACTCTATAGGCGAACATTTATTTTTGCATTTATAGTTCATGCCATTAATTTCCATGGAGAAGATTTTGCAAGGTGGGGGGAGGCTGCATGGTTCAATTATGGGCTCCAATAGGAACATTTTAAAATGTTCCAAAAATACTCAACACTTGTGAATTTTGTTTTCCTAATTGATCTAATTATTTCCCAAAATTACAAGTCCACACTGTCTCCAATCCTAGAAACCCTGGCCCCACGCTACCCAGATTTTCAATCTCTATAAAGGCAAGTGGAATGGTGAGCAATTTCCTCACATAAATATACCCCTGCCTATCCTGAATCCCTGGCACCCATACCACATGCCCACGTTGACGAGTCCATAGCCCAAAAAAAGTGCATAATTCTAAGTGCATAAGTGTGAGTCAATAATTAATAGACATAAATATGTATGTAATGACCTTAATTATGTAATGACCTTAATATGTATGTAATAACCTTAATATGTATGTAATGACCTTAATATGTATGTAATGACCTTAATATGTATGTAATGACCTTAATATGTATGTAATGACCTTAATATGTATGTAATGACCTTAATATGTATGTAATAACCTTAATATGTATGTAATGACCTTAATATGTATGTAATGACCTTAAGTATGTAATGACCTTAATATGTATGTAATGACCTTAATATGTATGTAATGACCTTAAGTATGTAATGACCGTAACATGAACTAAAATATAAGAGGAGTCATATTCACACTATTCTGTCATATACTGCATTCAGTTGTATCTAAAAAAAAGAGTAATTACTAGTAAAAAATGTCATAGGTGCACAAACATTGTCAAAATAAACAGCTTTATAGGATGACCATAACATGTGCCATGTTTTGTAGCAATACATAAAAAAAACACATAAAATACTGCAAGACAAGTTGCAAGATTCTGTGATGCAGTGCATTCAGTTTCTGGACAAAAAGGGGCAATAACTCTAACAAAAACTGTGAGAGCATGGTGATTTGTTGATATGAACATCTTCAGATAATGGCCCTAAAATGTACAATTTTTTTTAAGGCAGTCTGCTAGACTAGTTGTGTTTACAAGATTCTGTCATATGCTATGTCTGGCTTGAAGTAAAAAAAGGGCCATAACTCTAACAAAAATAAGTAGCACAGTGATTTCTTAATATGAACATCTTCAGATATACAGTAATATGTATCACGTTTTCACAGTAATTTGTCGAAAACCATTGGGCTAGTTGTGTTCACAAGATTCTAACAGACACTGCATTCAGCTGCAGACAAAAAGGGCCACAACTCTAACAAAACTTCCAAAGGATGGTAAATTGTCAGTAAGTGAAGATCATAACAAAGGGTTGGACAAAATAAAATTGCAGTAGCACATTGTTTAGTAAATATGAGCATCATCAGATGATAACCATAATATGTACTTCATGTTTCTCACTGATCCATAAAAATCTGAGACAAGCTGCATTCACAATATTCTGTCATAAACTGCATTAAGCAGCCTGTGAGTAATTTGTGATTACATAACTCACCTCTACTTTTTACTAGTGTCCAGTAGTCATTGTAAATAGTATCATAATGAAAATAAAATCAGACTAAAATGATCCTGGCTCCTAATGTCTAACTACAGATTTATGTACAATCTTTAATCAGCACTATATAGCCTGTGATGTGTTGACATACCATGAAACCACCAATACATTCTGCAACCAACCAATCCACCCAGCTGGCTAGCTAGCTTATCTGCTATGACAGGGCATTAAAGACAAACAATAATAAAAATATTTTTCTATCATAATAAACCCAAGGTACTATAATCAATTGATCAAGATCAAATATTGTTTGTGGTTACATTTTTTTTAAAGATCATTCTTTTTCAAATCTGTTTCAGAAGATACTGTCACTGTCCACTCCACCCCAGAAGCCAAACTGTACTGATTGAAAGTCACAGGCTTTGAGTAACCTTGCAGTGACAGCCTTCAGTTTATAGTTCATGCATCAATAATTACCTTGATTAGCCACTACGTGTGATTAAGGGTGTCAGTTACACATGTAAATGACATCATTTGTGTTAGCCCTGGAAATGTTTACAAAACCTGCATTCAGTTCAAATAATAAATAAAGCAATATGGTTTCCAATATATTTTGTTTTCCCAAAAAGAGGAAAATATTGGCAGTATAAGTTCTACATTCTAGTCTGTCCTCAGCAATCATCATAATCTGGGAGAAACTTTTGAGATGACTGCTCCTGCTTGAGATGACTTTTGAGATGACTGCTCCTGCTTTAGATGATGTTTGAGATGACTGCTCCTGCTTGAGATGACATTTGAGATGACTGCTCCTGCTTGAGATGACATTTGAGATGACTGCTCCTGCTTTAGATGACTTTTGAGATGACTGCTCCTGCTTGGCATAAAAGCTGCTGACTAGACTTATCAAATTTCATGACTGTAATATAAGCAGCACTCTCTAAATCAGCTTTAGCATAAAACTGCAACAAAGTCACAAAACCCTAAAATATAAGTTACAGAGACCTCTTTTTGCAAAAATGGTGTAGAACTTATCAAGATGCATTCACTTATCAAATTCTATGATTCTTGCCACGATTGTATGCATGGGCATGAGCTAAGTGCTAAAACCTAACCAATGCCAGTACAAGATGAAATATAGGTCACAGAGAACCCCTTTTGTTGTAAGGGTGTGGTAGTAACAGTGATACACATCATCAAATTCACGATTCTAGCATTAACAGTGCCTGAGAAATGGACACCAGCACAAAATTTAAACCAAGTCAGTGAAGCATAATGATCTAGAACTGAAATCAGGGAGTAATGCAAACAAGATGCATCCCCAATTTTCATGATTCTAGATAGTACAGTATGCACACAGCATGCCAAATATCGATGCAGTGGTAAGCAAATGCAAACAGTTAATCTAAAGTTAGCAAAATGAGAAATATAGGTCAGAGTAGTCTCTTTAGTGATAGGTCTTGAAGTATTAAGAGAGATGCAAAGTGAGATGATTAAAGTATAAACTGTACAAACATCCAACTGAATCAAAGTCATTGAAGTATGAAATAATGGGCATCCTCTCATCATGGTTCATAATTCAAGCATAACAGCATTATGCAGTAAAATAATGAAATCAAATGTGTTCCTGAGCTAAAAGCAAAAACTTGACAAAAGCCAGTAAACTGTGAAATGTAGGCAACAAGGACCTTCTTTTGTTGTAATGGTATGTTACTAACAGACGTGCACACAATCATCTACTTTGAATTATGTTTGAGACTTAACCCAAATCTGTAAACTTGTCACTATGAGTGACAGTGACCTACTTTTGTGATGACAGTGTAATACTCATCAAGAGTCATTCCATCATTTCTTCAAGAATCTTGGTACAACAGTACAGTGTGGACACTAATGGGTTATTATTTTCTTGTTATTAAAAGCTAAAAAGTACCCAAAAAAACATTTAAAATAATTTTGGAGTAATAAATAATGCACAATACATGTGATAGCATATAAACAACAAATAAACCAGGCACTTTAATAAGGTAATACAAGCACCTGTCAAACTCTATCTAACCAAATTTCTCAAACTTGCTTCAAAATATTCAACAATTATAAATGTAACATAGTCAACCTTTAAGCAATTTTCTACAAAGAAAAGATATTCTTACTAAAACAAAATCTTTTTGTAGCCTATGAATAAATGTCAAGAAATTCTGATTCTTAGGTCTGCATCAGAGATACTTTCAGAGGGTATACAACATTATTTGTAAATCCCTGCACAGGTTTATTCTTTAGTTTAAAAAAAAATGTTTTGCAGAGACAGACAACATTCCTGGTTAGGTCGGGCTAAGTACTGCCTTAAAGTAATTGGAGTAAAGGCTTTAGTTAGTTTTTGCTGGGCAATCAGATCAAAGTGTCTTACCCAAGAACAGTTTGGCAGCTGATTTGACCTGGTCTGGGAATCATCCCAATAATCCTCTGTAAGAGTCCAGCATGCTACCCATTGATATTTATAAATTTATCCCAATCAAAACTTTAGCATGTATTATTTCATTATATTTTATGACTTTCTTCTCTTAAATTGTTTGCACTGTGTCAAAAACATTTATGTTTCAAACTTTTATTTGCAAGAGGAAGAACTCTGCATAACCCCAAACTTGTGATTTTAAATAGTTCTTATCCTGAGCTACAATACACCCTTTGCTTTGCTTTAAACAGGAAATCTAGGTCAGTACAATGCTTTCTGCAGAATTTGGTCTGACGATGTTGATTACATGTTATGAAAAAGTTGTTTAAGTATTCTCTAGTTTCTGTACCTTCATTCATATTTGATTACACATCAGCACCTATACTAGGCTGCTTATTTTAAGTGCTGGTCAAATTCTGTCTGAGCAGATTTTTAGTTGATAAAGCTGTATAAATCTTTTACCTTTACTAACAGTAGCCATATTTGATGGTTGAGTAGGATCATTTGTATAAATCTGAAAGAAACTCAAATCAGGACACATTCTGTTAAGTTTGATCAAAATCTGTCCAGTGTTGTCCAAGAAGTCATTCAAGGTTTTATGCTTTAGTAACTTCAGTCATATTTGACAGTAGATTGGCATAGCTTGTATAGACTTCATGCCAAATTGTGGTCAAATTCTGTTGAGTAGTTTTTCAAAAGTCACTTAAATGACTTTCCCAGTTTAGCGATGGTGGCCATATTTGATGCCAAAAAGGACATCATCTGTAAACATTTGATATTTCTTACTACAAAAATGCATTTTGTCACATTTGATCAATTTATACTGAATAGTTCTGAGAAGAATTGGTTTAAAAGTTTTGTTAACATTTTAAACTTGCAGCCATATTTATTGGTGGATTGGCATCACTTGCACAAATTTTAAAGCACTTTATACCAAGATAATTTCCTTCAAATTTGGTCAAATTCTGCTGAGCAGGTATTGAAAAATTATTTTTCAAGAAAACTCAGCTATATGTCATGATGGTTTGAAATCACTGAATTTTTTTTTGAAAGACCATATTTATTTCTGATTTTTCAAGTATGTGATAAACCATATATATTTTTGGTGGAGCAAGAGCCTGGAAAGTCACCTTGGGCACAGCTATTGACCCACAGGAAGCTGATTGCAACATGACATTTTTTAAAAAGATGTCATTTAAATGTCTATTTTACATAATGATGATTATATTAGATACCAAACCAGCAACAAGTTTGAAAGACTTTCATGAGAGGATGCATTCTATCAAATTGGTCAAGTTCTGTTAAAAGGAGTTGATATTAATTAGTTATTTTTTGTAAAAAAGTTTTTAATAATGGTGGCCCTATTTAATGGTGCATGAACATTATTTAAATAAATATGAGAAACCTTTATGCCATGATACTTTCTGTCAAATTTGGTATAATTCTATTGAACAATGTCTGGAACATAAGTGATTAAATGATTTTTTTTTTACTTTTAGCAATGCTGTCCATATTTGACAGTAAATCAGCATTATTACAACAGCTTTCAAAGACCATGTCACGGTGCTTTCTGGCAAATCGATAAAATTTTGTCGCATAGTGTTAGAGAAGTAATCTAAAGGTTTATCTATTTTTAGTAATGATGATAGTGTTAGAGAAGTAATCTAAAGGTTTATCTATTTTTAGTATTGATGACCATTTCTGAAATTATATCAACACCATCTGAACAAATATGAAATACCTTTTTGAGAACTAGATGTAAATAGCAACTGTGAATGGACACTTCATCAGAGATGAGCAACAAACAAAAGACCATGCCAAAACCTCAGCTGACCTTATGTCTAGGTGAGCAAAGACTGTGAGACAACAGTACAACCTGTCTTGAAAGAACACCCCTTCTTCCAAAATTATAATGATTTTACAAAACAGGTGGTCTCTCATAATAGGTCACAACATTATGTGATCAGTAAATTAATACATGGTGATCCAAGTCTCTCAAACCAGGCAGTCTCTCATAAAAGTGGCCTCTCAAGACAAGTTGTACTGTATTTACACTACTAACAAGACTGCATGTTGGATGGAAGAACTGACAAATTGATGGACACAAGATCCCTCCATATCCCCCTATTGATCCAGATCTCTGTGGATGATGTGACAACAAAAAATGGATTGATATATGATTGATAACTGATGATGCAACAAAAGCAATTGTTGTAGAAGGATTTTCCAAAGCAGCCAAAATGGATTCAAATCAGCAAATGCTTGATTAAACAAGTTAAGGTCCTTTTGTGAAAATTATGTTAATGGGCATCATAGGACCAAATCAAATTCAATCTGAAAGTTCCTGGAAATTTATATGTACAAAAAGGTTAATTGGCAGCCAGAATAGATTCAAAATATGCAAAGATTTGATTAAATATGTAATTAAGTTGCTTTTTTAAAAACTATGTAAATGGGCATCTAAGGACAAAATCAACTTCAATCTGAAAGCTTGTGTAAAAATTTTTGCCGCATATGGAGTAACTAATGTTGTATGAATTATAAGATTTCAAGCCACTAATGATTACAGCAATTTTCTTCCTGGCAAGGACAACATTTTTTAATAAATAAATGGATCAGTAAATTTAACAAGTTTAGCAAAATTGTAAGTCAGAAATAAAATTTCATTATTGCATTCTGAATGTTAACTAGCATCCCTGAAGAAATAAAACACCAACACATCTTTCTTGAGCATGCTTTAATCTCAAATGTCTACTGTTAACAAGGAAAGGCATCAGTCTGTCAGCAAATGCAACAGTCAAGTATTGGAGTCAATCAAGCCATGGCAGCTACACTTAAGCTGTAGAATTTGATACATATATGTGTAACTCTGAACAAGAATCCCATAAACAGTACATAATATGCCAATTTTGTGACTTTTCCCCATAAATTCTTACCAATATGGTCACAAGTAGATGATTCTTCCCAATAAGGTCACAAGTAGATGATTCTTCCCAATAAGGTCACAAGTAGATGATTCTTCCCAATAAGGTCACAAGTAGATGATACTCTGATCATTTTACCTTGAGGATGGGCAATCTGGCAGTTTCTCCTATATGCAACCATCAAAATTGATAATTTTTTGAACAAGGCCCACTGGTGAAAAATCAACTTATAAATTACAAATATAGATCCTAAAAGAAAGCCTGATCTGTATTCTGTTTATGTTTTGTAACAGTACCTTGAGATTCAGTGAATTTATTACAGCTACCAAACACCATATAATTTTGTAACAGTACCGTGAGATTCAGTGAATGTATTACAGCTACCAAACACCATATAATTTTGTAACAGTACCGTGAGATTCAGTGAATTTATTACAGCTACCAAACACCATATAGTTTTGTAACAGTATCTTGAGATTCAGTGAATTTATTACAGATACCAAACACCACATAGTTTTTTTAACAGTACCTTGAGATTCAGTGAATTTATTACAGCTACCAAACACAATATAGTTTTGTAGCACTACCTTGAGATTCAGTGAATTTATTACAGCTACCAAACACCATATCATTTTGTAACAGTATCTTGAGATTCAGTGAATTTATTACAGCTACCAAACACCATATCATTTTGTAACAGTATCTTGAGATTCAGTGAATTTATCACAGCTACCAAACACAATATAGTTTTGTAGCAGTACCTTGAGATTCAGTGAATTAATTACAGCTACCAAACACCATATCATTTTGTAACAGTATCTTGAGATTCAGTGAATTAATTACAGCTACCAAACACCATATCATTTTGTAACAGTATCTTGAGATTCAGTGAATTTATTACAGCTACCAAACACCATATCATTTTGTAACAGTATCTTGAGATTCAGTGAATTTATTACAGCTACCAAACACCATATCATTTTGTAACAGTATCTTGAGATTCAGTGAATTAATTACAGCTACCAAACACCACATAACCTCAATGGTAAATCTGACAGCACACCACAACTACTGCTGTTGTTGACATCATTTGGGATCTGTCTATTATCAGCCTAGACCTTTGACCTTTGAATTGTTAGGTATGGACAGGGTAATGTTTCATCAAAATAGCTTTTGATGTTAACAAGTGATATCAGACAAGGATGCAAGTCACATATTTACATTTTTCCTGGCTGATCTTAATCTTGACACACAGGGTGTGGCTATGGTAAGTGGCACACTGTTGATTCATAAAGAATATCACAGGGTGTGGCTATGGTAAGTGGCAAACTGTTGATTCATAAAGAAAATCACAGGGTGTGGCTATGGTAAGTGGCACACTGTTGATTCATAAAGAATATCACAGGGTGTGGCTATGGTAAGTGGCACACTGTGTATTCATAAAGAAAATCAAAGGGTGTGGCTATGGTAATTTGCACACTGTTGATTCATAAAGAATATCATGAGGTGTGGCTATGATAAGTGGCACACTGTTCATTCATAAAGAATATCATGAGATGTGGCTATGGTAAGTGGCACACTGTTGATTCATAAAGAAAATCACAGGGTGTAGCTATCTTATGTCACACACTGTTGATTCATAAAGAAAATCACAGGGTGTGGCTATGGTAAGTGGCACACTGTTTATTCATAAAGAAAATCACAGGGTGTGGCAATGGTAAGTGGCACACTGTTTATTCATAAAGAAAATCACAGGGTGTGGCTATGGTGGCACACTGTTGATTCATACAGAAAATCACAGGGTGTGGCTATGGTATGTCACACACTGTTGATTCATAAAGAATATCACAGGGTGTGGCTATGGTAAGTGGAACACTGTTGATTCATAAAGAAAATCACAGGGTGTGGCTATGGTAAGTCACACACTGTTGATTCATAAAGAAAATCACAGGGTGTGGCTATGGTATGTCACACACTGTTGATTCATAAAGAAAATCACAGGGTGTGGCTATGGTATGCCACACACTGTTGGTTCATAAAGAAAATCACAGGGTGTGGCTATGGTAAGTCACACACTGTTGATTCATAAAGAAAATCACAAGGTGTGGCTATGGTGGCACACTGTTCATTCATAAAGAAAATCACAGGGTGTGGCTATGGTATGTCACACACTGTTCATTCATAAAGAAAATCACAGGGTGTGGCTATGGTATGTCACACACTGTTGATTCATAAAGAAAATCACAGGGTGTGGCTATGGTATGTCACACACTGTTGGTTCATAAAGAAAATCACAGGGTGTGGCTATGGTAAGTCACACACTGTTGATTCATAAAGAATATCACAGGGTGTGGTTATGGTGTCACACTGTTGATTCATAAAGAAAATCACAAGGTGTGGCTATGATAAGTGGCACACTGTTGATTCATAAAGAATATCATGAGATTGGCTACACAGTCACACACTGTTGATTCATACAGAAATTCACAGGGTGTAGCTATGGTATGACATAATCTTGACACACAGGGTGTGGCTATGGTAAGTGGCACACTGTTGATTCATAAAGAATATCACAGGGTGTGGCTATGGTAAGTTGCACACTGTTGATTCATAAAGAAAATCACAGGGTGTAGCTATGGCAAGTGGCACACTGTTGATTCATAAAGAAAATTACAGGGTGTGGTTATGGTAAGTCGCACACCGTTGTTTCATAAAGAATATCATGAGGTGTGGCTATGGTAAGTGGCACACTGTTGATTCATAAAGAAAATCACAGGGTGTGGCTATTGTATGACACACACTATTGATTCATAAAGAAAATCACAAGGTGTGGCTATGGCATGACACACACTGTTGATTCCTAAAGAAAATCACAGGGTGTGGTTATGGTAAGTGGCACACTGTTGATTCATAAAGAATATCATGAAATGTGGCTATGGTAAGTGGCACACTGTTGATTCATAAAGAAAATCACAGGGTGTAGCTATGGCAAGTGGCACATTGTCAATTCATAAAGAATATCATGAGGTGTGGCTATGGTAAGTCACACACTGTTGATTCATAAAGAAAATCACAGGGTGTGGTTATGGCAAGTGGCACACTGTTGATTCATAGAGAAAATCACAGGGTGTAGCTATGGTATGTCAGACACTGTTGATTCATAAAGAAAATCACAGGGTGTGGCTATGGTATGTCACACACTGTTGATTCATAAAGAAAATCACAGGGTGTCGTTATAGTAAGTCGCACACTGTTGATTCATAAAGAAAATCACAGGGTGTAGCTATGTTATGACACACATTGTTGATTCACAAAGGAAATCACAGGGTGTGGCTATAGTAAGTCACACACTGTTGATTCATAAAGAAAATCACAGGGTGTAGCTATGGTATGACACACACTGTTGGTTCATAAAGAAAATCACAGGGTGTGGCTATGGTAAGTCACACACTGTTGATTCATAAAGAAAATCACAGGGTGTAGCTATGGTATGACACACTGTTGATTCATAACAAAAATTACAGGGTGTGGCTATGGTATGTCACACACTGTTGATTCCTAAAGAAAATCACAGGGTGTGGCTATGGTATGATACACACTGTTGATTTAAAAAGGAAATCACATGGTGTGGTTATAGTAAGTCACACACTGTTGATTCATAAAGAAAATCACAGGGTGTAGCTATGGTATGACACACACTGTTGATTCATAAAGAAAATCACAGGGTGTAGCTATGGTATGACACACACTGTTGATTCATAAAGAAAATAACAGGGTGTGGTTATGGTAATTCGCACACTGTTGGTTCACACAGAAAATCACAGGGTGTAGCTATGGTATGACACACTGTTGATTCATAAAAAAAATTACAGGGTGTGGCTATGGTATGTCACACACTGTTGATTCATAAAGAAAATCACAGGGTGTGGCTATGGTATGTCACACACTGTTGATTCATAAAGAATATCACAGGGTGTGGCTATGGTAAGTGGCACACTGTTGATTCATAAAGAAAATCACAGGGTGTGGCTATGGTAAGTCACACACTGTTGATTCATAAAGAATATCACAGGACGTGGCTATGGTGTCACACTGTTGATTCATAAAGAAAATTAAAGGGTGTGGTTATGGTAAGTGGCACACTGTTGATTCATAAAGAATATGATGAGATGTGGCTATGGTAAGTGGCACACTGTTGATTCATAAAGAAAATCACAGGGTGTAGCTATGGCAAGTGGCACATTGTCAATTCATAAAGAATATCATGAGGTGTGGCTCGCACACTGTTGATTCATAAAGAAAATCACATGGTGTGGTTATAGTAAGTCGCACACTGTTGATTCATAAAGAAAATCACAGGATGTGGCTATGGCATATCACACACTGTTGATTCATAGAAAATCACATGGTGTGGTTATAGTAAGTCGCACACTGTTGATTCATAAAGAAAATCACAGGGTGTAGCTATGGTATGAAACACACTGTTGATTCAAAAAGAAAATAACAGGGTGTGGTTATGGTATAACACACACTGTAGATTCAAAAAGGAAATCACAGGGTGTGGTTATAGTAAGTCATACACTGTTGATTCATAAAGAAAATCACAGGGTGTGGCTATGGTGTGCCACACACTGTTGATTCATACAGAAAATCACAGGGTGTAGCTATGGCAAGTGGCACACTGATGATTCATAAAGAATATCATGTGGTGTGGCTATGGTAAGTCGCACACTGTTGATTCATAAAGAAAATTAAAGGGTGTGGTTATGGTAAGTGGCACACTGTTGATTCATAAAGAAAATCACAGGGTGTGGCTATGGTATGACACACACTGTTGGTTCAAAAAGGAAATCACATGGTGTGGTTATAGTAAGTCGCACACTGTTGATTCATAAAGAAAATCACAGGGTGTAGCTATGGTATGTCACACACTGTTGATTCATAAAGAAAATCACAGTGTGGTTATAGTCAGTTGCACGCTGTTGATTCATAAAAAAAATCACAGGGTGTGGTTATGGTATGACACACACTGTTGGTTCATACAGAAAATCACAGGGTGTGGCCATGGTGTGTCACTGTTGATTCATAAAGAAATTCACAGGATGTGGCTTGGTATGTCACACACTGTTGATTCATACAGAAAATCATGAGGTGTGGCTATGGTATGACATACACTGTTGGTTCAAAAAGGAAATCACATGGTGTGGTTATAGTAAGTCGCACACTGTTGACTCATAAAGAAAATCACAGGGTGTGGCTATGGTATGACACACTGTTGATTCAGAAAGAAAATCACAGGGTGTATCTATGGTATGACACACACTGTTGATTGATAAAGAGAATCACAGGGTGTAGCTATGGTATGACACACACTGTTGATTCATAAAGAAAATCACAGGGTGTGGCTATGGTATGTCACACACTGTTGATTCATAAAGAAAATCACAGGGTGTGGCTATGGTATGGCACACACTGTTGATTCAAAACGGAAATCACAGTGTGTGGTTATAGTAAGTCATACGCTGTTGATTCATAAAGAAAATCACAGGGTGTGGCTATGTTATGACACACATTGTTGATTCAAAAAGGAAGTCACATGGTGTGGTTATAGTAAGTCGCACACTGTTGATTCATAAAGAAAATCACAGGGTGTAGCTATGGTATGACACACACTGTTGATTCAAAAAGGAAATCACATGGTGTGGTTATAGTAAGTCACACACTGTTGATTCATAAAGAAAATCACAGGGTGTAGCTATGGTATGACACACACTGTTGATTCATAAAGAAAATAACAGGGTGTAGTTATGGTAATTCACACACTGTTGGTTCACACAGAAAATCACAGGGTGTAGCTATGGTATGACACACACTGTTGGTTCATACAGAAAATCACAGGGTGTGGCTATGGTATGACACACACTGTTGATTCAAAAAGGAAATCACAGGGTGTGGCTATGGTGTGTCACACACTGTTGATTCATAAAGAAAATCACAGGGTGTGGCTATGGTATGACACACACTGTTGATTCAAAAAGGAAATCACAGGGTGTGGCTATGGTATGTCACACACTGTTCATTCATAAAGAAAATCACAGGGTGTGGCTATGGTATGACACACACTGTTGATTCAAAAAGGAAATCACATGGTGTGGTTATAGTAAGTCGCACACTGTTGATTCATAAAGAAAATCACAGGGTGTGGTTATGGTAAGTCGCACACTGTTGTTTCATAAAGAATATCATGAAGTGTGGCTATGGTAAGTCATACACTATTGATTCATAAATAAAATCACAGGGTGTGGCTATGGCAAGTGGCACACTGTTGATTCATACAGAAAATCACAGGGTGTGGTTATCGTAAGTCGCACACTGTTGTTTGATAATGAATAGCATGAGGTGTGGCTATGGTATGTCACACACTGTTGATTCATAAAGAAAATCACAGGGTATGGTTTGGCAAGTGGCACACTGTTGATTCATACAGAAAATCACAGGGTGTAGCTATGGCAAGTGGCACACTGTTGATTCATAAAGAATATCATGAGGTGTGGCTCTCATAAGTCTCACACTGTTGATTCATAAAGAAAATTAAAGGGTGTGGTTATGGTAAGTGGCACACTGTTGATTCATAAAGAAAATCACAGGGTGTGGCTATGGTATGTCAGACACTGTTGATTCATAAAGAAAATCACAGGGTGTGGTTATGGTAAGTCGCACACTGTTGGTTCATAAAGAAAATCACAGAGTGTAGTATGGTATGACACACTGTTGATTCAAAAAGGAAATCACATGGTGTGGTTATAGTAAGTCACACACTGTTGATTCATAAAGAAAATCACAGGGTGTGATTATAGTCAGTCGCACACTGTTGATTCATAAAAAAAATCACAGGGTGTGGTTATGGTAAGTCGCACACTGTTGATTCATACAGAAAATCACAGGGTGTGGCCATGGTGTGTCACTGTTGATTCATAAAGAAATTCACAGGGTATGGTTATGGTAAGTCGCACACTGTTGTTTCATAAAGAATATCATGAGGTATGGCTATGGTAAGTGGCACACTGTTGATTCATAAAGAAAATCACAGGGTGTGGCTATTGTATGACACACACTATTGATTCATAAAGAAAATCACAAGGTGTGGCTATGGTATGACACACACTGTTGATTCCTAAAGAAAATCACAGGGTGTGGTTATGGTAAGTCGCACACTGTTGATTCATAAAGAATATCATGAGATTGGCTATGGTATGTCACACACTGTTGATTCATACAGAAAATCATGAGGTGTGGCTATGGTATGAGACACACTGTTGATTCAAAAAGGAAATCACATGGTGTGGTTATAGTAAGTCACACACTGTTGACTCATAAAGAAAATCACAGAGTGTGGCTATGGTATGACACACACTGTTGATTCATAAAGAAAATCACAGGGTGTGGCTATGGTATGACACACACTGTTGATTCATAAAGAAAATCACGGGGTGTAGCTATGGTATGACACACACTGTTGATTCATAAAGAAGATCAGAGGGTGTGGCTGTTGTATGACACAGACTATTGATTCATAAAGAAAATCACAAGGTGTGGCTATTGTATGATACACACTGTTGATTCATAAAAAAAATCACAGAGTGTGGCTATGGTATGACACACACTGTTGATTCATAAAGAAAATCACAGGGTGTAGCTATGGTATGACACACACTGTTGATTCATAAAGAAAATCACAGGGTGTGGCTATGGTACGACACACACTGTTGATTCATAAAGATAATCACCAGGTGTAGCTATGGTAAGTCGCACACTGTTGATTCATAAAGAAAATCACAGGGTGTAGCTTTGTTACGATAAGACACACACTGTTGATTCATAAAGAAAATCACAGGGTGTAGCTATGGTAAGACACACACTGTTGATTCATAAAGAAAATCTGTCAAATTGTAAAAGGCTGTGGGCTGCATAAGCAAAATGTTGACAGATGGACAATGTCATAACTTGATATAACAGACTTGAAACATGTATATAAAACAACAATGATAGATAACAATAGTATTTTGGAAATGGGGCTTAGGCTCATTAATTTTGTTTAAGTGCAGACCAATATGAGTCCACAATTGTCTTTAGTAAATTGCTAAAATTGTGGTAGCAGGTGCATATTTAAAAGTTCATTGTTCATTAATGGGACCATTATGGGCTTGGTACTAGTCTTTTCCATCATGGTCCTCCCTTCTGCCAGGAGCATCCAGTCTTCTCATATCTTTCTTATTTCAACAGGCATTTAATGAAACATCAGCACATTAGATACTATTTAGTGCTAAAGCAATGAGAGTGAAGTGTCTTGCCCAAAGATACACAAGTAATGGGAATGCAGTGTCTTGCACATAGACACACAAGTAATGGGAGTGCAGTGTCTAATTGCCCATAGACACACAAGCAATGGGAGTGCAGTGTCTTGCCCAAAGATACACAAGCAATATGAGTGAAGTGTCTTGCCTAAAGACACACAAGTAATGTGAGTGAAGTGTTTTGGCCAAAGATACACATGCAGTGTGAGTGAAGAGTCTTGCCCATAGACATACAAGCAATGTGACATGTATTGCCCATAGATATAACAAGCAAAATGAGTGAAGTGTCTTGCCCAAAGATACACAAGCAATGGGAGTGAAGTGTCTTTCCCAAAGATACACAAGCAATGGGAGTGAAGTGTCTTTCCCAAAGATACACAAGCAATGTGACATGTCTTATCTTACCCAAAGACATAACAAGCATTGTGAG
The DNA here is from genome assembly GCA_028554795.2 of Sinohyriopsis cumingii. NCBI lineage: Eukaryota > Metazoa > Mollusca > Bivalvia > Unionida > Unionidae > Sinohyriopsis > Sinohyriopsis cumingii. Next base: position 77,263,465 of record CM068829.1, on the reverse strand, counting down.
TGAAGTGTTTTGCCCAAAGTTACACATTGTGAGTGAAGTGACTTGCCCATAGACATACAAGCAATGTGAGTGAAGTGTCCTGCCCAAAGATAAGATACACAGTGTGAGTGAAGTGTCTTGCCCAATGATGCACAAGCAATGTGAGTGACATGTCTTACCCATAGACGTAACATGCAATGAGTGAAGTGTCTTGCCCAAAAGATACATAATGTGAGTGAAGTGTCTTGCTCATAGACATACAAGCAATGTAAGTGAAGTGTCTAGCCCAAAGATACACAATGTGAGTGAAGTGTTTTGCCCAAAGATACACAAGCAATGAGAGTGAAGTGTGTTGCCCAAAGATGCATAAGCAATGTAAGTGACATGTCTTGCCCATAGACATAACAAGCTATGTGAGTGAAGTGTCTTGTCCAAAGATACACAAGTAATGGGAGTGAAGAGTCTTGCCCATAGACATACAAGCAATGTGAGTGAAGTGTCTTACCCAAAGATACATAATGTGAATAAAGTGTCTTGCCCATAGATATATACAAGCAATGTGAGTGACATGTCTTGCCCATGGACATAATAAGCAATGTGAGTGAAGTGTCTTGCCCAAAGATACACAAGCAATGGGAGTGAAGTGTGTTGCCCAAAGATACACAATATAAGTGACATGTCTTGCCCATAGACATACAAGCAATGTGAGTGACTTATCTTGCCCATAGACATAACAAGTAATGTGAGTGACTTATCTTGCCCATAGACATAACAAGTAATGTGAGTGACTTATCTTGCCCATAGACATACAAGCAATGCGAGTGACATGTCTTGTCCATATACATAACAAGCAATCTGAATGAAGCGTCTTTCCCAAAAGATGCACTGCTGGTATGGACAAGATTTAATTCACATATCACAGATTGAGAGCCACTGTCTCCTCTTGAATTAACTCTAATGTCATTCAGATTTCACTCAAAGAGTTTGTGCTGCTCTATGAATAAAAACATAAACTAAAACTGGTTCAAGCAATTGCTATAATTTTTTTAAACACCTATCAAATAAGTATAACTGAATCAGTAAAAGAATATATTTTTGGGAAAATTAATAAAGTTATTACACCGAACTTATGCATGTCTGGGAGGGGGCATAATAGAAAAAGATGTAAATAGTGGATATTTGAAAACCGAGGCCATTCAAACTGCCCTGAAGCCCATGCCTGTAACTTGACATGTTATCACTAAAAGCAATGTAAGCAATAGTTTCAGGCTATTAAACTAAATGATTTTGTCTAAGTTTTCATTAAAAGTTTGAGTGTCATTTTCATCACCTATCATTTTATACTGATCTATTCTTAGAGCATCCAGTCAAATGTTTGTCCATCAAAACTTGCCAATCTAGGAAGTATCACCAAAATAACCTCAAGGTGTCTTTCAGACAGTTGGATTTATTCAACTAACATCAGAAAGGGATGAGGGTATTCCAACTGTTAGACACACTTAGCACAATAGGTTTCATTAAGGATGACTATCTACCTGGACAGGTTTGCATGGCTTAGTGACCTATTGGAATTCCAGATTAAACAATGACTGACTGATAGTCTTTGTGGTAAATAGGTGGAGTTTGGGGATTCATCAATTAAAACATTTTTCAAAGTTAGTAATCAAGGTGTGATATTTCTTTAACATTAACTGATAAAATACTGCAAGAATCTGAGTGTTTAGCTATTGTAAAAACATACATTACAGGAGCTATAAGAGCTTCTGTAGCAATAGAATAAATTGTCATACATGTTTCAGAATCAATGCAAAACTCAATATTAAAATAATGCTCAAAAAATATAGCCCTAAATAATATTAAGAAGGCCTCAGAAAGCAATCATCATAATTTTGATGTTTCAGTGTGGAAAAAGGAAAGTTTCAAATGGGTCCTATTAGTCAAGATGTAAATGAAAGTGTTCAATTTCAAATCTAAAAAATAGCATGAAATTCTCAATAACAACTACATCATTTAAGATAGTAGGACTATATGTCCTATAATGACTATTGTATTCCACAAAAACAGATTCCACCATAACTCACGTACATGCAAATATCAGACAGTAAAGTCAAGGATATGAACTCAGTTGCTTCAATAATTGTTCTACTGAGATCTGCAGGTCATTTTGGTTAGTTAACTGTTTTTCCTGGTACTGTATTCCGCACTAATTTTTCTCTTAAAATTTAATTAACTGATGTAATAGCTATACAATTTTATTTACAAATATTATTCCTCAGTGTGTAAGAAAATTTTACGAGTGTTAAAATTTTCTCATTTAATTTTTTTAACAGTTTTATTTTCATAAGAAATATATGGAATGATTTTATTTTAGAATGTAGTTAGAAATGTGTTTAGAAATGACAGATGTCACACCATCCTATCATTCACAATCTTAAAGTCATTGAATCATTAAATTAAGGTCTTTGAAAAAAAAGAAAGCAATAAATAAAATTAGGATAAACATGATAATGATATTGCTAAAGGCAACATGTGACATTAGATACCGACTCTTTATATAAATTCAGGCTTAATGGTACATATAAAATCATATGAATCTACAACATATTTATATGCTTATAAATATTGTTTTATGGCATTATCAAGCAACTGATAACTGTGAAAAAGTATAAATTGTTTTTATTGTGAGATAAAGGATTACATAGTGTAACTGTCATTGCAGACAATCTAGCTTCAGTAAATTGAACACAAACAGCCATATTAAGATCCCATACTGTAAGCATTTACTCTTGTTAAGAGGACTTCATGATTCAGATTGAGTGCATCTCCTGTTAATGTGGTTTGATGATTCAGACTGAGTGCATTTCCTGTTAACTGGGTTTGATGATTCAGATTAAGTGCATCTCCTGTTAATGAGGTTTGATGTTTCAGATTGAGTTCATCTCCTGTTAATGTGGTTTGATGATTCCAATTGAGTGCATTTCCTGTTAATGGGGTTTTATGATTCAGATTGAGTGCATCTCCTGTTTATGGGGTTTGATGATTCCAACTGAGTGCATTTCCTGTTAATGGGGTTTGATGATTCGGATTGAGTGCATCTCCTGTTAATGTGGTTTGATGATTCAGATTGAGTGCATCTCCTGTTAATGTTGTTTGATGTTTCAGATTGAGTTCATCTCTGGTTAATGGGGTTTGATGATTCCAATTGAGTGCATTTCCTGTTAATGGGGTTTGATGATTCAGATTGAGTGCATCTCCTGTTAATGGGGTTTGATGATTCCAATTGAGTGCATCTCCTGTTAATGGGGTTTGATGATTCCAATTGAGTGCATCTCCTGTTAATGGGGTTTGATGATTCCAATTGAGTGCATTTCCTGTTAATGGGGTTTGATGATTCAGATTGAGTTCATCTCCTGTTAATGGGGTTTGATGATTCAGATTGAGTGCATCTCCTGTTAATGGGGTTTGATGATTCAGATTGAGTGCATCTCCTGTTAATTGGGTTTGATGATTCAGATTGAGTGCATATCCTGTTAATGTGGTTTGATGATTCAGATTGAGTGCATCTCCTGTTAATGTGGTTTGATGACTTAGATTGAGTGCATCTCCTGTTAATGTTGTTTGATGTTTCAGATTGAGTTCCTCTCTAGTTAATGGGGTTTGATGATTCCAATTGAGTGCATTTCCTGTTAATGGGTTTGATGTTTCAGACTGAGTGCATCTCCTGTTAATGGGATTTGATGATTCAGATTGAATGCATCTCCTGTTAATGTGGTTTGGTGATTCAGATTGAGTGCATATCCTGTTAATGTGGTTTGATGATTCAGATTGAGTGCATTTCCTGTTAATGTGGTTTGATGATTCCAACTGAGTGCATTTCCTGTTAATTGGGTTTGATGATTCAGATTGAGTTCATCTCCTGTTAATGGGGTTTGATGATTCAGATTGAGTGCATTTCCTGTTAATGGGGTTTGATGATTCAGACTGAGTGCATATTTTTTGTATTTATATAATGCAAATATAATGCATAAATAGTTCCTGAGGTGTTTTATTTTTTCTCCTTTAATTTTAATCACACATATGAATTCATAGTTTGATGTCCCCAATACCCCCTCTTTCTCTCCACACAGACACAGACACACATACTATATATATATATATATATATATATATATATATATATATATATATATTATTTTCTTCTTCTTCTTTTCTTTTCTTTTCTTCTTGCTCTCACCAGACATTTTTTCCTAAACATTAATTTATTTTACAGAAATTTATTATAAGAACATTAAAAGGAACTATAAGGCTATAACAAGTTATGAAGTTGTGACAAAAAAGAAAACATTTTTATACCTAATTATTTGATGCACCAATAAATTAATGACTTTGGGTTCCAGATATGCTTTGCTGCTGCTCAAATACTTGTATTATCATTTTCCTCTCAAACCAATTATTTCAAAAAGATAATCCTTTTTTTCTATTAAAAACAATACTATTCTACTGGGTTTCACCAACAAAAGTATTTTATTCCACTCTACTGTCCTTAAAAATAATTATTAATTAATAAGTTTACTATGTCTAAAATACATAACACCTATTAAGTCTGATGGTCAAGTTCATTTGATTAGATCCCCAAACAAGTCTTGGATGATGATAATAAAAGTTATTTTTCTTGTTAGTATCTTTGTATATATATGATTATGGTATGTGATGCACTGTTTAGTCATGGAAATGTATCTTATTCTCAGTCAAATATCTTTCATGGACTCAAACTCTAAAAAAAAATAAATTGCACAATATAAACATTTCAACCACACACTAAATTTGAAATAATAAAACTAGATTAACTCCAATATTTTGACATGAAAATACATCCACTTTTTTCTACTCCCTATTCCAAATTTACCCACACATGCCGAAGATAGTGATTCAGGGGTCACAATCTAAAATCTGTCGAATATGAGGGTTTTTCCTGCAAAGACTGCATATGTTAAGTTTGGTTAGAAAATGTTTGATGCAGGGACACAGGGACAGAAGCCAAGGATGACATACCTTTCACTGATGATTATTATATTTTAGTGCAATATGAGCAGTCAAAAGACAGCACAGCCTGCCTTTATTCCAATTGCTAACACCTGACCAGTTCTAAATTGTTCCAGTTTCTGACGAGGGGCCAGTAGTCTAAGGTGCTCACCTTTACAAATCACTGACATCTCACCTTGGTCTTTTTGGGTTCAAGTCTTGGCTTGGTCATATTGAGAAAACTTGCCTGTACCTTCCCATGTAGTAGTGATACTTCCTGGGTTCTTCCTCCACCAAATATACTAGCTGCCATGTATAGCCTATCATGTGCTTAAAAATGGCACTAGACCCACAAAACCAAACCTTAACCAGTAAATTCTTTTTGATTGCCCATCTCACACTTGTGCCAAATTCTGTCATTTTTTTAATGAATAAAGACTACTCAAACTACACATTCTATTGGTCCACTGTATGTACCTCAAAACAAACAAAAAAATGAGTGTTGGGATGGTTGGGTAGGTGCTTGTCAAATAAGTTTTGTTATTATAGGCATTTTAATATTACATACACATTGTGACAATATGTATATGTACCAAGATAAAGGCATGACAGTTCAAAAATATTTGCATGTAATTAGAAATGGTAATTCTTCCTGAAAATATCAGTGCCATTTTTCATATCGTACCTTCATATTCTATAAATGTTTAAATGTTTAAAAAAATCTGTTAAACATGATTAATTTTTGTTATTCCTTCCTGAAACTAATACAGTAGAACCTGTCTTGAAAGACCACCCCTTCTGCCAAAAAATAATGACCTCTCATAAAAGGTGGTCTCTCATAACAGGCCACAACATTATATAATCAATAAATCAGTGCATGCCGATCTTGGTCTATCAAAACAAGTGGTCTCTCATAACAGTGGTCTCTCAAGTCAGGTTTTACTGTATTTCATAAAGAGTAATCTGGATATATGATAAAATCAGGTGGCAAGTTGAAAAAAACTGGTTACCTTCTTGAAGCTAATCATAAATTCCTGATTTACCACATGCTATATATTCTATGAAATGAAGACAAAACCGACCTTGAAGGCTGTTCCAAAGGCATCACAATTATATTACTATGGTAGTCAAAGACAGAGAGAGAGAGAGTTTAGGAATTAAGTTAATTTCTGATGTGGAATCATCTTTTCTCTTGTTATTTTTAAAGTTTTACCTCAAAGGGTACATTAAATTTATCAGAATATGTTTGAATTTTTAAAAATTATAAATTTGAGATATACCAAATGTTAACATTTTCAAGGCAGGGAATATAAAATCATTTGATAGGTTAAAAAATATAAAACTGTTCTTTCAAATTTTGCTTCTGGTAAAACTTTAACAGACAATACTGTATATATATATATATATATATATATATATATATATATATATATATATATATATATATATATATATATATATATATATATATATATATATATATATGACAACCAAGACTAGTTTCTATTTTGTATTGAAATCATACTTATCAAGAACAGCTCATGCAAAGGTCTAAAATATATGTTTCAATCTTGTCTTTTTTCTTTTATTGAGAGTGTCTCCAAATCACATTGTACAAACATACATTACTTTGAAATAGAGAAATTGCAGTTTGGATTTCCAAGTTTCATTGATGAAATAAAAAAGTAATTCTATGAATGCAGTTAAAACTGCAATTTTCATGTTTGGCTAAAGACCTCTATTGATTCCACCAAGACAATTGGAGCTAAACAATATTTCCGAACTGAAAGAAGTGCTTCTTTTTCTTTCCTTAAGAGTCTGTCCCCAAGACAGTATCAAACAATCAGCAATTTATCTGGAAGTGCATGGGAATCCAATTCAACAGATTTACTCATGGGATTTTCCAGTTGATTTTTAAGCTGATTAAGGTGCTCGATGATATCTGTGAAAAGAAATTTAAATCTGTATGTATCATCTTCAAGCAATCCACCATGTTGCATATGGCAAGGCATCCAGAAAAATCAATAAATGTCTATCTTGAGCACAAGAAACAATTACCAACTGTCTTATAATTTGTCAATTTGGTTCATCTACCAGGGGGTATTTAAACAGCTTAATCAATTATTCAAAGGTTTGTCCCATCAAATCACAAGGAAAACTTGAGCTCATTCAAGTCCAGTATGCCTATTTACAAAAAAGGGATGAGGAATGAATTGACCTTAAAGGAAGAAGTAAAACGTAGAAGGTAGAAAGTTCAAGTTGACAGCAAATGAGGATTCGATTGCAAAATCACATGTTGTTTATTATAAAGAATTTTAAAGACATTTATGAATAATTTCTATCTTTTATGACACTTGGTGAGCAAAACAGTCTGAAATTATTCCAAGTTTCGTATACCTTCAATTGTGATCCTGATGCTCTACCATCTTTTATACCATTGCTCCCTCCTTTGAAATGAACAGAAGTTTCAATACATGTGTAACAATATAAATTCTAAACGGGTTTAATAACAAAAGTCATGTGATAAATAAAGTGGAACCTGGACTGGTTACTACTGGAGATGAATGTTTTTGTGACTACTAACCTGAAGAAAAACAACCCTGAAATTTCAGATTTGCAAGTTTTCAGGACACAGATAATCTGGAAATGGACCCACCCATATTTCCTGGAACAGATGCTTGATGATTGAAACCATTTTATTTTGGTGCATCCAGTCTATAAGGTCCTTACTTCCACAATAAGCTGAAGTACTTTGAAATGTTTTTGCCCTAGAAAAGTGTATTGCACACAGTTATGCCTTTCACAACTGACATAAACATAACTGTGCAAACATCTCACACAGCATTTATATACATCAAACAGAGGTGGATATTGAATTTAAAATCATACTGCCAAACATTGCAATATTAAATGAAATATTAAATTCACTGATTTAAAATGACACAACATTTCTTATTTTATTGAAACCAAATGACTGCAAACAATAATAAAAAATTAAAATTACTGATAATAAAAAACAAAAGATCGTAAGATTCTAAATGTCCTTGTTGGTACTTGCTTTGGACAATCTGGTACTCAACGTGATTTGAGTCATTTGAAGTTCCATCAGAAAACTTAATGCTTGCATACATGTACTTCAATCATCTCACTTACCTTACTCCTTAGTTTAATGGATCATGCACACACGCCCCATGTTTAATGATACTCATATACACTTGCATTATAGAAATTTTCAATGGATTGCACACACACACACACACACACACACACACACACATCATTCTCAGGTGCATGTGGTCATACTCATCCAAGTATGATGATCTTCTGAATGCATACAGTGCAGGGCCAGTTAGGGCATAAAATTGCATCAGAAGAGAGAGCCACTAAAAAGTTAGTTACTGAGAATTGTTCAAGAGCTATCCTGAAGCTCTCCACTGTTTGCATGCACACAACACTGTCACTAAGATGATTCCAGTCCACAATTGTTTTTACAATGAAAGAATTTCTAAATTGTTCTGGTCTACATTGCTCAACTACAAAACATCTACCGATATTTGTTACTTGTTTTTCTACAATTTTTATAGTTTCAAAATTAGGAAACGTTTTGGCTTTAATTTGACATTTTTGTCTTAATGGCTTTAAAAATATATTTGGTGAGAGAGTTGGCACTAACCCCTCAAATACTTTATAGAAGTATCTGATATGGATCCCACTATGCCTGTCCTGTTGGTAGACCCAGGTCCGTTAACATTTTGGTGACCAGATACAAATCTTATTTTGTAGTCACCAGATACAAATCTTGCTGCCTTGCATTCAAACTTCTCTATTCTATCAACATTCTTAGTGTAGTACCAGATGACATGACCATATTCTAACATGGCTCTGATTAGTGCTAGATAGGCAGTTCATCTACATGTCTGTGGACAGTGTCTGAGGTTTCTTTCCAGAAATGCCAATGTAGTGTTTGCTTTATGGGTCAATTTGATAATATGCGATTCCCACTTGAAGTCTTCAGATAGTGTTAGTCCAAGATATTGACTTATTGTAGTATGAGGTCATTTAAAATGTAGAAGTGAGATGACTTTATTAATTTACTAGTCATGCTCATGAGGTAGCATTTAGTGGCATTGAAATTCATACCCCAATCTGTTGTCCATTGTTTGAGGACCGTGAGATCATTCTGGAGGGTATGGTGGTCACTCTGGTTTTAAAATGTCCTGTAAAGGAGATGGTCATCTGCAAACAGACTGACCTGAGATTTAACACAGTCTAGAAGGTCATTAATGTGGCAAAGGAAAAGGAATGGTCCCAGCACAGTTCCCTGCGGGACACCAGAGTCAACGGTGACTGCTTCAGATGATTCTCCATCCACCACCACCACTACTTGCATGTGTTGCTTTGTCAAGAACATCTCTAGCCAGCAGTCTAGTGGCCTGGTGATTCCACAGAGTAATTTATGATGGAGCACACTATCAAATGCTTTCAAAAAGTCTAGTATCACCATTTTGGTTTGTATTCATTTGTCATTTTTCTTTTAAGTAAGTCATGAATTGTTGTGAGAAGTTGCATTTTGCAGGAGTATCCCAATCTAAAGCTGTGGTTCAGTTTAGTTAGAATATTATTTTTTTCCGGGTGGTTAATAAGATACAGCTTACAAATTATATGTTTGAGAAGTTTTACATGTGACTGATGTAAGGGAAACTGGTTGGTAATTTACTGCATGGTCTCTGTCTCCTTTTCTGAACACAGGGGTTATATTTGCATTTAGCCAGTCTGTTGGTAAACTTCCAGAGTCAACTGACAATTAGAAATTTGCTTATATTCCAAGGTCTAGTTAGTGGGTGCAATTTTTTAGATGGCAATGTTGTCTGGTCCGCTTGCTTTGGAAGTATTTATATCTGACAACAGTTTTTCAATGCCTTCTGTTGTTATCGTAAGGCTCGGTAGGTTGCATTTGTAAGATTTTTTTCCTTTTTATTACTTTTTACTTTGAAATATAAAAGCAATTTCAATCAGTGATCAAGTTCAATAAAGTGTTTATTGATTAACATCCTAATAATGGAGCTTCTTGTGGTGAAGATTCACTGTTGCGGAATTCTCCAATACCTGTACCTTTTATGAATAGGCACATGTCAAGTGGAAAATGTTTCAAGTGGGAAAATGTTAATACGACTTTTACAAAAACAAATATTTTCTAAGAACATTTTCAAATATTATGTCAATATCATGTTACACCACTCCACTGTTTTAGTGCACTCTGATAAATTGTGAAAAAGTAAAAAAGAATAGATTCTTTTAACATGGTATTTTGTTTTGGGAGTATGTACCATGGTACATTTCCACTATACTGGTACTTTGGCAGCTTCTTTCAGTGAGGAATGTATAGAAATAATGGAGTAATCTTGTTACACACTTAATGATATTAAAAGCATGTTTTCAGTTTCATGACAAAATAATTCCAAACATTATTTAAATTTTTATAAATTAGTTTTATCTGTCACAAAATAATTCTGAATAATAAAAAATAGTTATCGTTTCTAATCTTTAACCATGTGGTTGTCATGTGTCACATATACAAGATAGTACATCTGAATAGGATATTGTGAAAGATTTTCAGGCCAAATCCAACATACGGAAACATTTCTAATTAAGGAACAGAAAGAAAAAAAACAATTATATTTTTCAGTTGCTTACTAGCACATGTTAATGTGTTATGTATAGTAATATGGATTCTTTTACAGGACTAAAAATCATCTATTTTCAAGACAGCAGTTGTTTTTTTATTGGATTTTACAAATTTCTCAAAGTCGACAAAATATTTGTTTGTCGAGTTAGTGCATGTGTTTAGTTTACTAGCTCTCTTTCATGAATATCTTGTTGGGGTGTTGGTATTGGTGTTGGTATTGGTGTTGGTATTGGTGTTGGCAACCTAAAGGTTTACTGCCTAACATATCTGGAGTGTCAGTAATGGAGTGCAGGCTTTGTTAATAGAGTGTCAACACAATGTCTTTAACATGGTGTCTGCTAGAAAGCAAGGTGCAACATTTAACTTCAGTTACAGTGTCCAGATGATTATACATATAGCAAATTCATACACTATAATACATAATAATAATAAAAATAATAATGAGGACTTTGTATAGCACCTACTCTTTAGAAGGTCTAAGTGCTTTACAACATTAGACAACATCTATAACATAAAAAACATATATAATGATACGATTACAAAAACAAACACCATAAAATTAGAAAACATAAAAAAACATGCTGAAAATATTTAAGGTGGAAAACATTAATAGGTCTTTATTTTTGTTCTTGCAGTCAAAATAAGTGTATAAGTTTAATATAGTATATTACTTGCCAGAGTATGTACAGAAAAACTGCAGTACAAAAATGGTACACTACTCTACTCTTTGAACTGACAATGAAATTCACAAATTTAAAAGGAAGTCATAAATTTCATGAGATTTTCTTTACCAGAGTATTCTTCCAATAAATGACACAATATACAATAAAATATCAAGGAATTAAAATGTTGGGAAATGCCTACCAGTGGCAACACCATAATAAATAAATACCAGTTAACAATTAAAGTTCAATCAGAATCTTCAAGCAAGTTACTAGAAAATGATACTAAAAACAACCCCCATTCTAATGTCAAGTATATACCATGTTTTTCAATTTAGAGCACAATTGCTTTTTGATTTGACATTTCTGCTTCCTACATTAGGTCAATATGTTGACATCTGACTGGTCTGGATTACAGCCCAATCATGAACATTCTAATACATGACCTGTGCAATCAACCTCAGTATATCATATGAATCCAGGAAAAGGCCAAAATGGACACAAATATGGAATATTTTAGTGGCTATAAAATTACTGTCAGCCAAACCGCAATAAATATGGCTAAGTTTTTACATTTATTGATATAAACTGTTGGCAGAAGAATTTAAGCTTAAGGCCAGTGAATTTGACACCAGGTAATATACCAAGGGATAGCGTAGAATGAATTTAATGACTGGTCTGAGGTTGAAGCAGGTGATTACTGCTGTTAGACTGTCCACTATCTCAACCAGTGAATTTGACACCAGGTAATATACCAAGGGATAGCGTAGAATGAATTTAATGGCTGGCCTGAGGTTGAAGCAGGTGATTACTGCTGTTAGACTGTCCATTATGTCAAACAGATATAATTAACCTATTAAAACAGTCTTTTATTTTTTCTAATAATTATTCTTTCATTTTCCTTAATGACAACCTTCACTTTCTGTCATCTTCTACTGTTAAATCCCCATCCAACTAATTTCTGCTCACAATATCTATGGTAACCAAATAATTTCAGCTTCATGATGTAATCTCTGAAATAGTCATTAACATTTCCAAGTCAGTTGACTGATGACTGATGAGTACCTAATTTTAGATTTAAATTCATTTATAACGTAATCCTCAAAAATGTCGTATGATTTCTTCTATTTCAATGGGAAAAGAGTTAACAGACTGCCATGACAATGCCTGCCCACGAACGCTTCTGTGCTTACTCAGCAGCTAAGATGGACTTGTTTTTGATGATTACTGATGAGAACATTATAGTTAATTAACACACGTTAGTTAATTTATTATTTGTCTCTGCCAATTACAATAAATGTACATTAAAGATGCCAATATTACTGGATCTATACATATGGTCAGCCTATTTTCTTATTAAATCAAACATCATATAGTAACACTCCCCATCTGCGATCCATGTTGCCCAAACAGTATACTATAATTTCCTGACTGCTCCGGTGGACTAGTGGTTAAGAGTATCTGCCTCGGATGGTAGAGGTCACGAGTTCGGACTCTGGCCGAGTCATACCAAAGAGTTATAAAAATGGTACTTGGTGCTCAGCATTACGAGGTTAGTACTAGGACTGGTCTGCCTGGTGTCAGGATAATGTGACTGGTACATGTCTGCGGCATGATGACCCAGTGCTAGACATCGCTATAAACTGCCACACTGCAGACATTATGTAGTGATATGACTGAAACAATGTTAAAGCTATGTTAACAGTCCAAATCACACCCACCCACACATACTACAATTCCCAAACCAAATAAGGAATATTATTCAAAAACGTTTCCTATACTCTGAAACTTTGCTCTGGAATAGTATTCCAGTTGAGATTAGAAATGCCCACTCTATTTCCCTCTTCCAAACCCAAAATATCCAGTGGCTTCAGAGATGTAGTTAAAATGAGAATTAAAATAACTGTTTTTATTCATAAATGCCTCTGGGCATCATTACATATACTACTTATCTATTTTGTCACTTAACTGCATATTGCATGTATATTGACTGTATGGGTTAAAAATGTATAGGTGAGTATCCATCTGGTGAAAGGAAAGAAAGTAAATATATTGTTGTCTATACATGTACATACTACTATGTATAGGTATGCATGTATGTATATGTGTGCATTTGTATATAAATAAATTCCTTTGTATGAGGGCCTCAGGGTAGATTAGATCTTCAGCTAATTGTGTTACCCTCTTTTAGTAAAGTCATAATAATAATAATGATATTCACTTTATTTAAAGAGGGTGATATAATTTATTGCACTGAAGTCCATGTAACCTTCCTTGTGACCCTCCATTATTTGCATGTTTATATAAACAGTACATAATTGGAAATACTGTAAAGAAAAGCACACATAACTCCTTTACCTTTCTGGTAAAAAACACACAAAAAACCACAAGTTCATATTGAACAAAAATAAGTAATGCAGAAGTAATATAAAAAAGTTGAACTTAATAAACTAAAAATGCTATAAAAATTTGGTATAAGTTGGTTGTTGTTGTTGTTGTGGGGTTTAACGCCATTTTTCAGCACATGATAGGCTATACATGGCGGCCAGTATTAATGGTGGAGGAAGAACCTGGAAAAACCCTGGAAAGAACCACCGACCCACAAGAAGCTACTGGCAAGCTTTCTCACATACCAACATTGGCCAAATCCAAGACTTGAACCCACACAGACAGAGGTGAGATGGCAGTGATCCATAACAGAGAGCGCTTTAGACCACTCGGCCACTCGGGGCCCTGGTATAAGTTGGTATACACATTATCTAAATAGAAAAAGAGCAAGGTGCAAGGTTTTAGAATTCCTTTTTGGAAACTGCATTGTATTTGTCAAATTAAACATGTTCTTTTTTCATCCAGTGAATTAGTTTATAATACAATAATTTACTTACATTTTCACTTTCTCAAATTTTCTTTGTATTTCTTTTCCAAATTAGTGGCCCCAAATATTGAAAACTTTCTTTAAAAAAAATCTTTATTTGGTTTTGGAATGGAAAGATGGCAAGCTGAAATTTATCTTAAATTGGGAGTGTTGTCTTTTTGTCTTCATATATGTAGCCATACTGTATGATTCTTTGAAAGTTTAGCCTTTTTCTATTAGCTTATTGTTAGCATTTTAAAATCACTCAGGAAAGGATTACCCTTGAAACTTTGCAGTGATACAATAAAAAGTAGCCTACAACTTCTAACAAACACACACATTTGCGTCTTTTTGTGTCATATACACTTGCACTATATAAATTTTCTCTTTCTTTTCAGTCAAGTGGTGGAGGTGTATTATAGGGCTAAATATAGTTATTGCAGTTGCAATGGTACTTATATAAGTTTTAGATGAGATGATGCATTTGAACATAAATTTTCTAAAGTCTCTCCATAAATTTAATAATTGTATGTCTATGACAGACGAGTACATCTTTATTTAGTGTTGAATTTAGGGGCTGAGATTCTGGGTAAATATAGTATTATCAGCAGCAGTCATAGGCAATGGTGTCAGGTTACATTGCTAACTGAGGCAAAGTGAAAAAAAGAAATCATTACAGTGATTGGAAGTGTTTATAAATTTACTAAAAATCAATTATAGCAAGTTTCCTTAATACTCAAACGAACAAGTGGGACAGGGACAAAAGAGTTCAGATTAATAGAATTTCACAGCACACAAATCATGGAAAACTTTTTATTCTGGAGAAATGGCCAGACAATGTAAAATAATAAATACTTTATTCATTGTGGGTAATACAGTAGGTACTATTCTTCATGAAGTCCTGAATCGATACCTATAAAACCCAGTACAAAAGAAAATAAACAGCGGGACACAAAACTAGTATTAGGTGGGCTAATTATGCTCAGAATAAATACTATATATACATCTTTTAATTCTGGTCCAATGGCAAACATGACATTCCCTGATCTGCTGTCACACAATGCATTGGCTGATCAGAGTCAATGGTGCTGGTTCTACTGATTATTCATAACAAACTGTATAAACCTAGATCTGCCAGCACATTATGCAGTGCCAAATCTGGGTCTTTGTAATTTCCAGATGGATCTAAAATATACATAGTCTATATGGTATGTGATAAATTAAGAAAAGCAGAAAATGATTAAGGCCTTCAGGTAGGAAAGATTATTGCAGCCTTTTTAATACAAAATACATGTAAAGCCCACACACAAGAAATCATTCTTTATTTAGAACAGTGTTTGATGAACACAACACATACCATGAGATTTATAAAACTGTATTAATAAACTACACTTTAAAAATAAAGGTAATGTCAAATATCATATATGGATAAAAGTTATCGAAATTGCATGAATTATAAAACTGATTTAATATCAATGCAATGAATGAATAACATGTGATGTCAGAATATATTTTGCAATAAATATAATAACTACCTCATTCATACACAAGATATTGACTCAGTCATAACACTTGAAAATAATACTGGGTAATTTATGGAATATGTTCCAACATTTGCTTCTAAAAGTTGGTAACATGTATGCAATCAATTAACACTACTGAGCTTTCTTTACCCTTATAGGTTAGTTAATTAATTGCTGCACATGGTAAACTTTCATAACATTGAAATATTTCTGATGAGATTTTTTTTAGGTCCATGCTGAAGTCACTCATTATAACTATATCAGAGTTAAATGCAGAAACCATTTTTTTTTTCTTCCCCAAAATGTTCCAACCATAATGCTGGTGATTTTATGGATGATGATAATGAAGCAAAAATAGAATGATATTTTGTGTGTTGGCTTTACCTCAATACACATGGTTTTCAAACCAATTTTTTCTTTCAAAAGGATAAGTATTCATTCAATTCATATACAGCATCCACATATATTGAAGGTGCAATCTTTCTGTAAAATTGCAAGTCTAGTTGCCTCTTAGTTCTCAATGAGTACGTTTTTCATATGAAAATTTCAGTCGTCAATTGCATCTTTGTGATTTCTGGTGGATAGAAGGTTAAACTTTATTTCACTTCTGCCATAAGTGTCTCATGATCCCAGGAGATGAATGATCACATGACTCATCAGAACTTTAGTTGCCCTTGAACTGATCATTTAGATGCAATTACAAACAAAGATATCAGCAAACATTCAAACATGAAGCCTCAGTTCTTTACATGGTCATGTTTTGATGCATCTTTTCAGAGGTAAGGTGTGGCAACCCCTCCAGAAATAACGATACAAACTAGTTTGTCTGTCCTGTTGTGGATGCTGCATCTACAAGCCTGATCAAAAAAGAAGAGGCTGAAATACTTTGTGAAATACTCAGAAGTAGTTGGATACAAACAGGCAACTCTTTTGTAGATTGCAGCATGTCTCACTCTAAAGAATGTGAGGTAACAGAAGCTTGACAACAATATGGAAGTGAATGTTATGGGTATGATGACTGGAGAATGTCATTTGATTTTCTGGGCTAACAGACCACCAGCTCACCATCATGAAAGCCACTAGACGAGACAAAGATTAAGTCGTCTGCTAAATCTTTTACAAATTCTAGTAAGTGTCACCTGACTTCAACCAAAGGTAAACAACTGGTGGTCTTGGAGAAAGACTTTTCCTTGCAGTGCCACTTATGAACTCAAAATGGCTGACATTGTATCAGATTATTTTTGTTTTTGTTAGTTTTGGTGTCACTTTTAAGACACTATTGGCTGTATCATGCAGAGAAAATGGAAGCTAAGTGCCTTTCCCAAGGAAACACTAATGCAGCTGGCCTGGGCAGGTATCAAACCCACAACCCCTGGATGAGGAGTCTGATGCTTAGCCAACTGAGCTACACTAGCTCCCTTGTTATGCCAAACAGGAACACTCAGTTGGCAAAAATGAAAAAGATGCTCTCAGGTCTGAGAAATGAATGACACCTAAAAATGTCGTCGATTTTTAACTTCTAAATCTGAAGAGGCAAAAGAGACAATCTAATGACAAGGAAAGTTAAGTGCAATCAGAGGTGTTAATGACTCCAGAATTTTACACGGGGGATGACAACACAGGTCTACATACCCTAAGTTGAGAGCTTTGCATGAGCAGCAGAAAATCAGCTGAAAAATGTTGAAGATAAGTTGGCACATGTTGTAAATAAATACACTCAGAAGAAGAAACACTTTCAGGACAAGACCAGAAAACAGAAAATGTCAAAGTTCCTAAAGTCAACATTGAGATTTGTAATGTTATTAGACAACTGAGAACAAGGATATGACATTGTGAAAACTACAAACATTGATGGGCCAATCTCAAGAACCCTGGAATTGTTCACCAAGCATAAGAGCAATTTTCTGCAGCTGCCACTGGTGAGTATTTGGGGTTTCACCACAAATATTATTAAATTAATTTCCTTCTTGTTTAATGAGTTCAGTTCAAAGCATGGAGACCTAATAAAGCCAGAACTACTTGAAGTGTATTTAACCTATTTATGCAACCTCTAACTCCATCACTGAGAGGTTGTTTTCTGATGACATGAACAGCCACACTAAATGAATCAAAGAAGGCTGACAACTAACCACTTGGTAAAAAAAAACCAAAGCAGAAAGTGGCAAACCAAAACAATTTGCCATACACAACAAAAGCAGTGGGTCATTTTGAGGTCAAAAATTCTCACATAGCCCTTTCATATGGTACAGAAATTCCTAAAATCAAACAAACTATCAATGCTGAAGACATAACAATAAACTAGAAATGTGTCCATACAACATGGAAGTCACACCAATATGACAGAAGCAAAGTACTAAATGAAACAGGTGCCATAATTCCATAATGCATTTTGCCATGAAACTGAAAAAATAAACTTTACTTCGATTTCCTTAACAAAATTTGGCTTTAACCCTCAAGTCCTGAAAATGTTATTAAACACAAACTGAGGTGCAAACTTCGAAGTCAAACTGGGGTCCAAAAGCGCTGAAAATGAAATGTGACCTAGATCTATTTTATGTAAAGCTTGAGGCAAAACTG
The DNA here is from genome assembly GCA_028554795.2 of Sinohyriopsis cumingii. Taxonomy (NCBI): domain Eukaryota; kingdom Metazoa; phylum Mollusca; class Bivalvia; order Unionida; family Unionidae; genus Sinohyriopsis; species Sinohyriopsis cumingii. The sequence goes on along the minus strand of CM068829.1, from coordinate 77,245,162 downwards.
GATACTAATCCATGAATTTGTCAGCTCTAACTGAGTGTAAATGAAATGAAAGGACAAAGTTCCAATGAAATGTTAGTGTAAAGTTCAAAGTCAAACAAGGGCCACACTTAATTAAATTTTGTTGAACAAAAGATAAAACTTGAACTTGACCTGGGTGTTATTTAATATAAAACCTCATACCATACTGAGTATATTTCATGAAGTCCCTCCATATTTATTGAGCAGAAATTAAATGGATAGACAAAATTCTACATTAAAGAGGGCCATAATTAGATACATTTCTGCCAGAAAATAATGAAAATTCAACCTGATCAAGGTCTTTCTAATGAAAAGCCTCATACCAAATTTAATTTTAACCTGTGAATTAATGAGCAGAAATGAAATTAGCAAAAGACAGATAAAACACAGCATGAGAGGATAGCAACATATATCAATGTATATACATACACACATATATATATATATTATATATATATATATATATATATATATATATATATATATATATATATATATATATATATATATACAAACATACATACTTACATATACATATACATATATATATATATATATATATATATATATATATAAAATTGTAACTGAAGACCAACTTTTATTTTAGAATCCTTGAGCAATGATGTGCAAAATGCACATGTATGCATTGTGCATATAATTTTATGAACCGTTTAATGCTCTAGTGATCATATTTCTAGTGATCATATATCATGTGATCATATTTCTAGTGATCATATTTCTAGTGCTGTTAATACCAATCCATTGATAGTTATATTGAAGCTTCTATCTCTATTCTCTCATGCTTGATCAGTCACATGACCAATGTCATCTTGTGATCTGGCACTTATGGGATTAATGAAATTACAATCAAATGTCTTTTTAAGATTAATTTACTTTTATAATATCATCATTTTACTCTATTTTATTATGTAAACAGATATTTAACCCATTAGAAACAAAGTTATAGATATTTATATAAAAGTTAATGGTCACATGATCTAGATCAAGGCACTATTGCCATTCATAAAGTATTGCAACATGCAAGAAAGAAATATATATATATATAACTTAAACAAACATCAATATGATAATGAACCCTAGGAATACATGTAACGTGCAAAAGATTACATTTTCGTTCACAATGATAGTACAACTCTGGCCAGTAAAAGGTTGTTACAAGGTCATGGTTTATGTGCCTTAAATTTAAACCTTACCAATATAAACTACGGAGCTTTTCTTTATGCATTAAACCATACCTATGTAAACTACAGAGCTTTTCTTTATGCATTAAACCTTACCTATATAAATTACAGAACTTTAATGCATTAAACATTATCTATATAAATTACAGAGCTTTTCTTTATGCATTAAACCTTACCTATATAAATTACAGAGCTTTTCCTTATACATTAAACATTACCTATATAAATTACAGAGCTTTTTTTATGCATTAAACCTTACCTATATAAATTAGAGAGCTTTTCTTTATGCATTAAACATTACCTATATAAACTACAGAGCTTTTCTTAATGCATTAAACATTATCTATATAAATTACAGAGCTTTTATTTATGCATTAAACATTACCTATATAAACTACAGAGCTTTTCTTCATGCATTAAACCTTACCTATATAACTTACAGAGCTTTTCTTTATGCATTAAACATTATCTATATAAATTACAGAGCTTTTCTTTATGCATTAAATCTTACCTATACAAATTATAGAGCTTTTCTTTATGCATTAAACATTATCAATAAATTACAGAGCTTTTCTTTATGCATTAAACATTATCAATAAATTACAGAGCTTTTCTTTATGCATTAAACCTTGCCTATATAAATTATAGAGCTTTTCTTTATGCATTAAACATTATCAATAAATTATAGAGCTTTTTTACAGAGCTTTTCTTTATGCATTAAACCTTGCCTATATAAATTATAGAGCTTTTCTTTATGCATTAAACATTATCTATATAAATTACAGAGCTTTTCTTTATGCATTAAACATTACCTATATAACTTACAGAGCTTTTCTCTATGCATTAAACATTATCTATATAAATTACAGAGCTTTTCTTTATGCATTAAATCTTACCTATACAAATTATAGAGCTTTTCTTTATGCATTAAACATTATCAATAAATTATAGAGCTTTTCTTTATGCATTAAACATTATCAATAAATTACAGACCTTTTCATTATGCATTAAACCTTGCCTATATAAATTACAGAGCTTTAATGCATTAAACATTATCTATAAATTACAGAGCTTTTCATTATGCATTAAACATTATCTATAAATTACAGAGTTTTCTTTATGGATTAAACCTTACCTATATAAATTACAGAGCTTTTCTTAATGCATTAAACATTACCTATACAAATTACATAGCTTTTCTTCATGCATTAAACCATACCTGTATAAATTACAGAGCTTTTCTTTATGCATTAAACATTATCTATATACATTACAGAGCTTTTCTTAATGCATTAAACCTTACCTATATAAATTACAGAGCTTTTCTTAATGCATTAAACATTCCTATATAAATTACAGAGCTTTTCTTAATGCATTAAACATCCCTATATAAATTACAGAGCTTTTCTTTATGCATTAAACATTATCTATAAATTACAGAGTTTTCTTTATGGATTAAACCTTACCTATATAAATTACAGAGCTTTTCTTTATGCATTAAACATTAACTATATAAATTACATAGCTTTTCTTAATGCATTAAACATTCCTATATAAATTACAGAGCTTTTCTTTATGCATTAAACATTATCTATATAAATTACACAGCTTTTCTTTATGCATTAAACATTCCTGTATAAATTACAGACCTTTAATGCCTTAAACTTTACCTATATAAATTACAGAGCTTTTCTAGATGCATTAAACATTACCTATATAACTTACAGAGCTTTTCTTTATGCATTAAACATTACCTATATAAATTACAGAGCTTTTCTTAATGCATTAAACATTACCTGTATAAGCTACAGAGCTTTAATGCATTAAACATTCCTATATAAATTACAGAGCTTTTCTTAATGCATTAAACATTCCTATATAAATTACAGAGCTTTAATGCATTAAACTTTACCTATATAAATTACAGAGCTTTTCTTTATGCATTAAAAATTACATATATAAATTAAAGAGCTTTACTTTATGCATTAAACATTACCTATATAAATTACAGAGGTTTTCTGTATGCATTAGACATTACCTATGTAAATTACAGAGCTTTTTCTTATGCATTAAACCTTACCTATATAAATTACAGAGCTTTTCTTTATGTATTAAACATTACCTGTATAACTTACAGCGCTTATCTTTATGCATTAAACATTATCTATATAAATTACAGAGCTTTTCTTTATGCATTAAACATTATCTATATAAATTACAGAGCTTTTCTTTATGCATTAAACATTACCTATATAACTTACAGCGCTTATCTTTATGCATTAAACATTATCTATATAAATTACAGAGCTTTTCTTTATGCATTAAACATTATCTATATAAATTACAGAGCTTTTCTTTATGCATTGAACCTTACCTATATAAATAACACATTTTCTTTATGCATTAAACCTTACATATATAAATTACAGAGCTTTTCTTTATGCATTAAAAATTACATATATTAATTACAGAGCTTTTCTGTATACATGAAACATTACCTATATAAATTACAGAACTTTTCTTAATGCATTAATTACCTATATAAATTACAGAGGTTTTCTTAATGCATTAAACATTACCTATATAAATTACAGAGCTTTTCTGTATGCATTAGACATTACCTATATAAATTACAGAGCTTTTCTTAATGCATTAAACATTATCTATATAAATTACAGGGCTTGTATGCATTCAACCGAACCTATATAAATCATAGAGCTTTTCTTCATCTATTAAACATTACCTATATTAATTACATAGCTTTTATGCATTAAACCTTACCTGTATAAATTACAGAGCTTTCCTTTATGCATTAAACCTTATCTATATAAATAACACCTTTTCTTTATGCATTAAACCTTACATATATAAATTACAGAGCTTCTCTTTATGCATTAAAAATTACATATATAAATTACAGAGCTTTTCTGTATACATGAAACATTACCTATATAAATTACAGAACTTTTCTTAATGCATTAATTACCTATATAAATAACAGAGCTTTTCTTTATGCATTAAACATTACCTATATAAATTACAGAACTTTTCATTATGCATTAAACCTTACCTATATAAATTACAGAGCTTTTCTTTATGCATTAAATCTTACCTATATAAATAACACCTTTTCTTTATGCATTAAACCTTACATATATAAATTACAGAGGTTTTCTGTATACATGAAACATTACCTATATAAATTACAGAGCTTTTCTGTATGCATTAGACATTACCTATATAAATTACAGAGCTTTTCTTAATGCATTAAACATTATCTATATAAATTACAGAGCTTCTATGCATTCAACCGAACCTATATAAATCATGGAGCTTTTCTTCATCTATTAAACATTACCTATATTAATTGCATAGCTTTTATGCATTAAACCTTACCTATATAAATTACAGAGCTTTTCTGTATGCATTAGACATTACCTATGTAAATTACAGAGCTTTTTCTTATGCATTAAACCTTACCTATATAAATTACAGAGCTTTTCTGTATGCATTAGACATTACCTACGTAAATGACAGAGCTTTTTCTTATGCATTAAACCTTACCTATATAAATTATAGAGCTTTTCCTTATGCATTAAACATTACCTATATAAATTACATAGGTTTTCTTTATGCATTAAACATTGCCTCAATAAATTACAGAGGTTTTCTTTATGCATTAAACGTTACCTATATAAATTACAGAGCTTTTCTTTATGCATTAAACCTTACCTATATCAATAACAGAGCTTTTCTTTATGCATTAAACATTCCTGTATAAATTACAGAGCTTTAATGCCTTAAACTTTACCTATATAAATTACAGAGCTTTTCTTTATGCATTAAACATTACCTATATAACTTACAGAGCTTTTCTTTATGCATTAAACATTACCTATATAACTTACAGAGCTTTTCTTATGCATTAAACATTACCTATATAACTTAGAGAGCTTTTCTTTATGCATTAAACCTTACCTATATCAATAACAGAGCTTTTCTTAATGCATTAAACATTACCTGTATAAACTCAGAGCTTTAATGCATTAAACATTCCTATATAAATTACAGAGCTTTTCTTTATGCATTAAACATTACCTATATAACTTACAGAGCTTTTCTTATGCATTAAACATTACCTATATAACTTAGAGAGCTTTTCTTTATGCATTAAACATTACCTATATAAATTACAGAGCTTTTCTTTATGCATTAAACATTACCTATATAAATTACAGAGCTTTTCTTAATGCATTAAACATTACCTGTATAAACTACAGAGCTTTAATATATTAAACATTCCTATATAAATTACAGAGCTTTTCTTTATGTATTAAACATTCCTGTATAAATTACAGAGCTTTAATGCCTTAAACTTTACCTATATAAATTACAGAGCTTTTCTAGATGCATTAAACATTACCTATATAACTTACAGAGCTTTTCTTTATGCATTAAACATTACCTGTATAAACTACAGAGCTTTAATGCATTAAACATTCCTATATAAATTACAGAGCTTTTCTTAATGCATTAAACATTACCTGTATAAACTACAGAGCTTTAATGCATTAAACATTCCTATATAAATTACAGAGCTTTTCTTAATGCATTAAACATTACCTATATAAATTACAGAGCTTTTCTTAATGCATTAAACATTACCTGTATAAACTACAGAGCTTTAATGCATTAAACATTCCTATATAAATTACAGAGCTTTTCTTAATGCATTAAACATTACCTATATAAATTACAGAGCTTTTCTTAATGCATTAAACATTCCTATATAAATTACAGAGCTTTAATGCATTAAACTTTACCTATATAAATTACAGAGCTTTTCTTTATGCATTAAAAATTACATATATAAATTACAGAGCTTTTCTGTATACATTAAACATTACCTATATAAATTACAGAACTTTTCTTAATGCATTAGACATTACCTATATAAATTACAGAGCTTTTCTTAATGCATTAAACATTATCTATATAAATTACAGAGCTTGTATGCATTCAACCGAACCTATATAAATCATAGAGCTTTTCTTCATCTATTAAACATTACCTATATTAATTACATAGCTTTTATGCATTAAACCTTACCTATATAAATTATAGAGCTTTTCTGTATGCATTAGACATTACCTATGTAAATTACAGAGCTTTTTCTTATGCATTAAACCTTACCTATATAAATTACAGAGCTTTTCTTTATGCATTAAACATTACCTATATAACTTACAGAGCTTTTCTTTATGCATTAAACATTACCTATATAAATTACAGCGCTTATCTTTATGCATTAAACATTATCTATATAAATTACAGAGCTTTTCTTTATGCATTAAACCTTACCTATATAAATAACAGCTTTTCTTTATGCATGAAACATTATCTATATAAATATCAGAGCTTTTCTTTATGCATTAAACATTATCTATATAAATTACAAAGCTTTCTTTATGCATTAAACATTATCTATATAAATTGCAGAGCTTTTCTTTATGCATTAAACCTTACCTATATAAATAACAGCTTTTCCTTATGCATTAAACCTTACATATATAAATTACAGAGCTTTTCTTTATGCACTAAAAATTACATATATAAATTACAGAGCTTTTCTGTATACATTAAACATTACCTATATAAATTACAGAACTTTTCTTAATGCATTAATTACCTATATAAATTACAGAGGTTTTCTTAATGCATTAAACATTACCTATATAAATTACAGAACTTTTCTTAATGCATTAAACATTATCTATATAAATTACAGAGCTTGTATGCATTCAACCGATCCTATATAAATCATAGAGCTTTTCTTCATCTATTAAACATTACCTATATTAATTACATAGCTTTTATGCATTAAACCTTACCTATATAAATTACAGAGCTTTGCTGTATGCATTAGACATTACCTATGTAAATTACAGGCCTTTTTCTGATGCATTAAACCTTACCTATATAAATTACAGAGCTTTTCTTTATGCATTAAACACTATCTATATAAATTACATAGCTTTTCTTTATGCATTAAACATTGCCTATATAAATTACAGAGCTTTTCTTTATGCATTAAACCTTACCTACATAAATAACAGAGCTTTTCTGTATGCATTAAACATTACCTATATAAATTACAGAGCTTTTCTTTATGCATTAAACCTTACCTACATAAATAACAGAGCTTTTCTGTATGCATTAAACCTTACCTACATAAATAACAGAGCTTTTCTTTATGCATTAAACCTTACCTATATAAATTACAGAGCTTTTCTTTATGCATTAAACATTACCTATATAAATAACAGAGCTTTTCTTTATGCATTAAACATTACTTATATAACTTACAGAGCTTTTCTGTATGCATTAAACATTACCTATATAAATAACAGAGCTTTTCTTTATGCTTTAAACCTTACCTACATAAATAACAGAGCTTTTCTTTATGCATTAAACCTTACCTATATAAACTACAGAGCTTTTCTTTATGCATTAAACATTACCTATATAAATTACAGAGCTTTTCTTTATGCATTAAACATTACCTATATAAATAACAGAGCTTTTCTTTATGCATTAAACCATACCTATATAACTTACAGAGCTTTTCTTTATGCATTAAACCTTACCTATATAAATAACAGAGCTTTTCTTTATGCATTAAACATTACCTACATAAATAACAGAGCTTTTCTTTATGCATTAAACATTACCTATATAAATAACAGAGCTTTTCTTTATGCATTAAACCTTACCTATATAACTTACAGAGCTTTTCTTTATGCATTAAACCTTACCTATATAAATAACAGAGCTTTTCTTTATGCATTAAACATTACTTATATAAATTACAGAGATTTTCTTTATGCATTAAACATTACCTATATAAATTACAGAGCTTTTCTTAATGCATTAAACATTATCTATATAAATTACAGAGCTTTTCTTTATGAATTAAACATTACCTATATAACTTACAGTGCTTATCTTTATGCATTAAACCTTACCTATATAAATTACAGAGCTTTTCTTCGTGCATTAAACATTATCTATATAAATTACAGAGCTTTTCTTAATGCATTAAACATTATCTATATAAATTACAGAGCTTTTCTTTATGCATTAAACATTACCTATATACATTACAGAGCTTTTCTTTATGCATTAAACCTTACCTATATAAATTACAGAGCTTTTCTTTATGCATTAAACCTTACCTATATAAATTAGAGAGCTTTTCTTTATGCATTAAACCTTACCTATATAAATTACAGAGCTTTTCTTTATGCATTAAACCTTACCTATATAAATTACAGAGCTTTTCTTTATGCATTAAACCTTACCTATATAAATTAGAGAGCTTTTCTTTATGCATTAAACCTTACCTATATAAATAACAGAGCTTTTCTTTATGCATTAAACCTTACCTATATAAATTACAGAGCTTTTCTTTATGCATTAAACCTTACCTATATAAATTAGAGAGCTTTTCTTTATGCATTAAACCTTACCTATATAAATAACAGAGCTTTTCTTTATGCATTAAACCTTACCTATATAAATTACAGAGCTTTTCTTTATGCATTAAACCTTACCTATATAAATTAGAGAGCTTTTCTTTATGCATTAAACCTTACCTATATAAATTAGAGAGCTTTTCTTTATGCATTAAACATTACCTATATAAATTACAGAGCTTTTCTTTATGCATTAAACCTTACCTATATAAATAACAGAGCTTTTCTTTATGCATCCTCAAAAGCTTAAGAACTGGGTTGGACACTGGCTCTTTTGTAGGTAATAATAATAAAATCTTACTTCATACAGCCAGTGTTTAGATTAAAATCATAGAGACAATTTTAATGGTTGAGGGTTCAAATATTACAATTTACATAATACATGGAACCATGACAGAAGATTTTAATTTTTCACCCACTTTTTCATAAATTTAATTATTAAAACCAAAAAGCTATGCAGAATAGCTAGGTATCACCAATGTTGACAACTTGATGTGATCAACCATGTTTAATCCAGTGTAAGCTAAATGCAAGCATTTACCAGTAATTATGTTTGTGCTACTGCATTGTGTCAAATACCAGTCATTAATAATGGTAATGCCAATGTAATATTTTAATTGCTGGCAATAAACCATGCGTAAACTAATGTAATATTTTAATTGCTCGCAATAAACCATGTTTATGCCAGTGTAGTACGTTAAATGTCAGCAATTAACCATATTTATGCCAGTGCAGTATTTTAAATGCCAGTCATTAATCGTCTTTATGCCAGTGTAGAATGTTAATTGCCAGCAATTAACCATATTTATGCCAGTGTAGAATGTTAAATGCCAGTCATTATTCATGTTTATGCCAGTGTAGTATGTTAAATGCCAGTCAATAATCATGTTTATGCCAGTGTAGTATGTTAAATACCATTCACTAATCATGTTATGCCAGTGGAGTATGTGAAATACCAGTCATTAATATGTTTATCCCAGTGTGATATGTTAAATGACAGAAATTGACCATATTTATGCAAGTGTAGCATGTTAAATGCTAATCATTAATCATATGTATACCAGTGTAGTATGTTAAATGCCAGTCATTAATCATATTTATGCCAGTGTAGTATGTTAAATGCTAGCAATTAACCATATTTATGCATGTGTAATATGTTAAATGCCAGTCATTAATCATATTTATGCCAGTGTAGTATGTTAAATGCTAGCAATTAACCATATTTATGCATGTGTAGTATGTTAAATGCCAGTCATTAATCATATTTATGCCAGTGTAGTATGTTAAATGCTAGCAATTAACCATATTTATGCATGTGTAGTATGTTAAATGCCAGTCATTAATCATATTTATGTAAGTGTAGTATGTAAAATGCCAGTCATTAATCATGTTTATGCCAGAGTGGTATGATATTGTTGTTTTTGTGGGCTTAACACAATTTTTCAGTTTAAGTTAGGCTATACGTGGCAGGCAGTATAACCGATTGAAGAAACGCTCAAGAAATCATGGTAAGAACCACCAATTCATGGGAAGCTTCTGGTATGCTTTCTCACACACCAACATAGGTTGAGTTTGAGGCACAAACCCACATGAACAGAAGTGAAATGGCCGTGATTACTCTGGCACCTAGGGGACCTCACTAGAATAGTATTTTAAATGCCAGCAAATGAATCATGATTCAAACTGAAAATCATATTAATGATGCAACCAATTATGAAAGCTTGTTCTTAGTATATATATAAATGTTTTAAATTACTACATTATTCATAATTCAGATTTAACTGAAAATGTAAGTGATACAATTTAATGACATAGCAATGTCTATAATATGTTAAATGTCAGTAATTAACAATGTTTAAGCCAGTGATGGCTAAATACCATCAATTAACAATATTTAAGCCAATGTATGTTAAGTGCCAGAAAGTGAATAATGTTTATGCCAGTGTAGTATGTTAAATACCAGCAATTAACCATAATTATGCCAGTTTAGTATATTAAATGCCAGTAATTAATCATGTTTATGCCAGTGTAATATGTTAAATACCAGTTATTAATCATGTTTATGCCAGAGTAGTATGTTAAATGCCTGCAAATGAATCATGATAGAAAATTGAAAATCACATCAATGATGCAGCCTGTTGTAAAACCATATTTTTAGCATACTGTGAACGTGTATTTTTAAAAATTATAAATACATTATTCAGAATTGTAATTTAACTGCAAATATAAGCATTAAAATTTAATGACACATAGCAATGTGTGAAATGTACCATCATTTGACAAAATATTGTCAACCATTTTATGAATTGACCAATTAAATTAAATGCTTCATTAAGATTTCACTAAGAAATGCTAACCAAAGTGAAATCACACATGTAATAGTTTTTGTTTAAAAAAAACATGTATGTTAATCTAAAAATAAAATGCATGACATGTTTGATTAACAGAGTCAAGTGTAACATCACCTCTGTTGCAGTTTTTAAAATGAGAATAAATCACATCCAAAAAATCTGAGATGAGACTCCATCATAATGATCTGTGGGCATGATCATATATCACTTGTTTAATAACGCTGTCCTCAGGTGACTAAAAATTTAACAATAAACTAAGGCTTTTAAAGTCTGAACAAGTAGAAAATGTTTGGAATTGACAGCAAACAATTTCAGACATAAAAATATTGGAATTGTTTAATGCAAAATACTGATAGCATGTAGATTTTCCACCTGCTGACTTTTGCTATTTTCTGAAAATGAACAAAAAGTTTACTTTTCTAGTGTTTTATCATATGTTTATATATATATATATATATATATATATATATATATATATATATATATATATCCCACATAAAAAGAAAGAATTATGAATACTATTAACACTTCAAGAATGTCTACATTTTCTAAATGAAATGAGAAAAATTAAAAGTAGATTGATAAAAACATAACATTCTAATCTACAACCTATTCAATTGTTGATATTACAAGACATAACAGACTTTTCATTAAAAATAAATGCTGTGTTGTACCAACCAATGAAGTTTCAATAGCCATAGCTCTAACATCAAAATCAGCACTCAACCTACCAGCCAGTGATGAAATCAATTATATCCTATTGTTTTTCTTTCACAATGGAACTGTAATCTTTGAGAAAATCTTGCCAGTGAAAATGTGACAGCAGTAAGAGGCTCACTTTATGCGTGAATCCAGAAGAAATGTAAGCCTACAAAATCAATGGAAATACCATATGAATCCTTGTAGTTACCCCACTACTATTTACCATTTGTACTTGCTTATAAAACAAGTTCAAATAAAAACTGCACAGGCCCAGATCTGACATCACATAAAGCACCAGCAGATCTGGGTCTGTGCAGTTTGTTAAGAGCAATCAGTAGAACAAACAGCATACACCCTGATATTCTGGTGCATCCTGCTATGGCAGATCAGGATCTTTGGTTTTTGCAATTGGACTTGTCTTATAAGCGAGTATGACAGTATCATACTTATAGATCTTCCATGTTTATTGTCTTTGTTAGGATTACCTCTTTTCCTCTACCATACACTCAAAATGACTGTCATGTTCTCCAACAGTAGACCCAAAACTAATATATGGCAGCAAAGAGATCTTGTCTCTTTTACTGAAAAGCTATTGGCCTCTGTAGGCAAGAACAGGAGACTGCTTGGCACAGATTAAACAAGGCATTAATTCTGCCACAGTCAGGGTTTTATAGAGTTTTAACTTCACTCCCATGAATACTTAACATTTCAAAACTTCATAACAAAAGGAAGCTTGTTCCATCCCCCTTGGCCAGAGAAGATTAGCTAAAGCACAAATTATTCATGCAAATGTATGGCTTGAAACAAAATTTGCTCTTTGCATGACATCTCTAATGCAGGATTTTGAGAATTGCAGAATAAATAAAATGTGCTAATTAGTAGTTGTTATCATTTCATTAACAGAGTGTCATCTTCAGTAATGGATTTGGCCATTAAAACGTTCCAAGATGTCCATTTACCAGCAACAATGATGTTAACTGCCTTCATGACTGAGTTTCTATTTGACCATAAGAATGTCCAATTTCAAGAAATCTAGAATGGAACCTAACCATTGTATGACACATCAAAAATTTTGTATAAGAAAAAAAAAGAAGGATTTAAAAATACAACTAGAAATGTTATGAAAATCATTGTAAGGTAATACAACTGTAAGTCAAGTCTGTTATTTATGTTGCACAAGAAAATAGAAGCAAAAATTATTCATATTTTAGTGTGCCGTGATTGGATGAGATGGTCCCATATGGAGACAAAGAGTAGCACTGAATCTCTCATTGCTTAAATTTAATTTTAATCACACTTGTTAAGTAGAAATACATGTTCAAACGACTAAATAGGTTTTCTTAAAATATTCTGTCCTGAAAAGATCATATTAAGAAAAAAATAGAAACCATCTTTTCTAAATATACATCACAAACTGAACTGGATATGTATCATTACACAATAATAATAATAATAATAATAATAATAATAGTAGTAGTAGTAATAATAATAATAATAACAATAATAATAATAATAATAATAATAACAATAATAATAATAATAGAAATAATAATTGTAATAATAATAATAATTGTAGTAATTGTAATAATAATTTCAAGAGAATAACACCTTTAGTCCTGATATTATCTTACATATATTAAACATCCACATTTGTCATTCTATGTTACAGCTGCCAAAAAAGAGGCCATGAGTTTAAAACTCATGGCAGCATCCTAATTTTTAAAAATACTTTTTTTGGTATTTTTATGTTCAAACTTTCTTTTAAACTCACTCCATCCCAATTTTTAAAATGGCTGAATATAGTTTTTATCAAATAACGACGCTATGCAGAAATGGAAAGAAAATCTTGACTCTCTTTAGAAGCCAAAGAGTTACCTCTTTTTATAATATTACAGATCAATGTTACAGATCACTAAAAGTTCATGTCATCTCCAAATACATCAAAGTCATCTTCACATTGCCATAAAAAAGTTTGAGTTTTTCATTATCAGTTTTTGCTTTCATTTGCTGTAATGTTACAGGTTAGGCTTTTTTCTGCTGTGATGTTACATGTTAGGCTTTTGTTTGCTGTGATGTTACAGGTTAGACATTTTTTTTGCTGTGATGTTACAGGTTAGGACTTTGTTTGATGTGATGTTACAGGTTAGGCTTTTGTTTGCTGTGATGTTACAGGTTAGACATTTGTTTGCTGTGATGCTGTAGGATAGGAATTTGATTTTACTGTATTGAGAGTCAAGCTATTATCTCTGCACCATATTTCAAAGGTCTGTGTTGAACAGCATGTAGGTATTTCTAGTTCAGATCTGGTTTCTTGTGAATCAGTGTCATCTGTATAAAGATCAGTGGAAGAAATCACATTTTCTTCTTTTTGGGGAAGCAACAGATAAAAACGATGAATAACAGCAGTCCAAAGAAAGAACCTTGTGGTACTATATAACTTAGATTAACATTTTTGTAAACCAACTTAGACTGTCCTCACTATACCAAAAAAATTAAGATTTTTCAAGTGAAAATTTAATGATCAACAGTAATTGACATTTTTTGTTTTTATTACAAGTAATACAAAACCAGTAGAGGTCATTTCTGCTAAAATAATTCAAACAGAAGAAACTTTTAATTGGAACTTTTTATTTACACCCAGTATTCGATGACTGGTCTTTGGTTGAATTCTCCAACTGACAAGGAAAATAGCATTATTAAGACATCTTAAGGGACTTCAACAACAAATTCCTCAATAATCTTAGGGGACTTCAACAACAAATTTCTCAATAATTTTAGGGGACTTTACAACAAAGTCCTCAATAATCTTAAGAGACTTCAACAACAAATTCTTCAATAATCTTAGGGGACTTTAAAAACAATTTCCTCAAGGTATCCAGTAGAACTAGAAATATCATGAATACATTTAATTTACATCAAATGATCGATTAACCCTCAAGAATTATTAGTCATAGCTCCACAGTGATATGTAAGTACTTATGGTACCCTAAATTATTATGAAAATAGAGTCTTAGAGCATTTTGTTCTATAGACATTATGAATGCTTAGCACTGTAGCTCTGAACAAATAATTTGGGACTAAAAACTACTAATTAAATATTGTACACAGACAATTATTATACAGAGTTAATTGAGAATTTTTTTATAATCTCTCAACATCTGAACTAATTAAGGAAGGCACTCACATTATGTTGCTTGTTGTATAGAAATATTAGAATTAGGGAGATACTATTGGAATGGTTTAAAAATTTATCTTTCAAACAGAACACAGTGTTTTTTGGAAGGTGCACTTTTGACTAACAACATGTCAGGACTGGTGTGCATCAGGGATCTATTCTTGGACCACAGTTATTTTTTAATTTATATTAATGATACTGCCACTGATATTCAGTATTACCCATGGCTGCCAAGGGTCTAACCCTGGCTGTTGGTGTTTTCAATGAAAACATACTTAAAATCAACTTGATGAATGGTTATATCATTTTTTTTAAATTTAAAAACTGAATCAATGACCATATCCAGAAAATCTCAAAAGGAACATCACCCACAACTTTTAATCAATGACAATGGTTTTTAAAAAATGTCACAAAACACTTGGCTTACAGTAATATGGGATGAAACCTTATCTTAATAAATATCTTTATACAGTAAATAACTACAGAAGCAAGGAAAAGGTCAGATATATTATGTTAGAAATTCAGATGTGAGAAAGATCATCAGAGTTTCTTCATTCACCTTTATAAGACCTCTTTTGCAATACAGGGATATTATCGGGAATAAATATGCCCAGTATCAGAAAGATTAAATAGAAAAAGATACAATCTGAAGCATTTAGAAACCTTCGTGGGCAACCAAATCTG
This sequence comes from Sinohyriopsis cumingii, assembly GCA_028554795.2. Taxonomy (NCBI): domain Eukaryota; kingdom Metazoa; phylum Mollusca; class Bivalvia; order Unionida; family Unionidae; genus Sinohyriopsis; species Sinohyriopsis cumingii. The sequence continues at coordinate 77,229,495 of CM068829.1, read as the reverse complement.
CATCATGTGATAGAATTTGGAGGAGAACAAGGTCCAACAAAGAATGATTTAGTCACTACTTACATTTAAACACTACACTGTTACATCTCAGGTATTATATTTAGTCACTACTAATGTCTTCACAGTAAGACTTTGCATTTCAAGTATGCATTTTGCCCATATTTACATATTCAAACTAAGCTGTTACATCTCTGGTATGTATTTAGCCACTATTTACAAATTCACACTAGATTAGTATAATCTTTGGTGTGTATTAAGCCACTATTTGCTAAACTGGTATATCTCTGTTATGTATTTAGTCACTATTTACATATTCACACTGAGCTGTTATTTAGTCACTATCTACATATTCACACTAAACTGGTATATCTCTGGTATGAATTTAGTTACTAAAGTAAAACCTGTCTTGAGAGATCACTGCTATGAGAGACCACCTGTCTTGAGAGACCTGGTTCTCCATGTACAGATTTAGTGATTATATAGTGCTATAACCTGTTATGAGAGACCACCTGTCATGAGAGACCATTATGTTGTGGCAGAAGGGGTGGTCTTTCAAGACAGGTTCCACTTACATGTGTACCACTTGAGATGAAATTGAAAGTCCATTACCTATCCAATCAATGCCAACATTTTCATTTTTTGTCATTTTATTTTTGTCTTTCAAGTATACAATAACATGTTTTTGCTATAAATACTTACAAGTTATTGTTTGATATAATTACAATCTTATATATACAATTTTTATTTAATATAACATTTGCATTTTTCAATGTCTGTAATCTATGCATTTATTATTCTCATCAACTTCATTATTCAAGTAAATATTATTATTAATGAAGAGAGTTCGCGAATTAAGCTTAATCTTATTGCTCAGTTGTCTACTTCTTGGGTTTTATGTAATTTCCATTATGACTTCTGTAAATAAATACTGTGAAAATAAGGCACGAATCCTGTAACCAATAGGAATCTATTTAAAGTATCTGACAATATAGAAAATGGTATAGAAGAAAACACCAGTCACCCAAGGCAAAAAATTAGGTCAAAGTGACCAACATTTTGGCATGGTTGAGTTACTCTCCTTGAGATGCATGCACATACCAATCTTCCATAAAATGACATTGCAATAGGGCCCAAGATATTGGGGTGCAATGAACTGATTGCTGAAAGTACAAATGTCAGTCAAGGGTGAAAACTGGGCTACAGTGACATGGTTTTAGTATAGTTTAGTTAAACTCCTTGAGATGCCTCCATCTTTCAATGAGAGTAGGTGAAATAGGGTATTAAAAGTGTAACAAATTAATACCTGAAAATTCAAAAGTCACTCAAGTGTGAAAAATAGGTCACAATAACCTAGTTCTGAGATGGTAGAATTACTCAACATGACATGCACCAATATTGCGATTTTCACTTTGGAACAATGGTTTAAGATAAGGAGGATGTAATGAACTGATAGCTAAAAAAAAAAAAAGGTAATACCAACATGAATATATATGTTCAGCTGGTAAGGTTGAGCTGCTCCAATGAAGATGTCATCCACATAACAATTTTCGTGAGTGTAGGTGACATAGGGTAAATAAGAAATTTCTAAAAATTCAAAGGCTACTCTGTGTTGAAAAAGAAGATGCTGAATTTTTTAGATACTCAAATGTGAGAATTAGGTCACACTGACCAAGTTTTCAGATGGTTAAGTTACTTTCTTTGATATGCAAATACATAATTATTTTCAAGAGTCTTGGTCATAGGGTACAAGAAATTGTGTGTGTATCAAATGGAAAACTGAAAATACCACTATTGCTCATGTATAAAAATTCAGTGACAATGACCTGGTTTTAATATGGTTATGTCATATATGGTAAATAGGGTCTATAATATTAGGATTCTATCAAACAAAAGCTGAAAATACAAAAGTCCATCAAACATAGTTTGGGTTACTTTCCATATACACATTTTCATGAAATCATGTAAAATAGGCTAGAAGATATTGGATGTGCAGATAAAATAAAAAGGTCACTCTAGTGCACAAATTTGCTCACAATTACCTGGTTTTTATATGGTTTAATTCCTTTCCTCATTATAGCATCAAGCATCAAAATAAATAGGACGAAACTGACCTGGATTTTGTATGGTGAGTTGCTTTTCTTGAGATATATCCACATTATATGTGGGTGAAAGAGGATCCAAGATACTTAGGGTGTCACAACAAAGATCTGAAAATACATAAGTCCCTGAAGCTTCCAAATTACAGTAGATAGATATGGGTGCATTACTTTTGTCAAGATATTTTTATCAACCAATTACCATGAGTGTGAGTAAAATAGTCCTAGAAATTGAAGCTATAACAACAAAAGGCTTTAAATAAAAAAAACACTCAAGTGTGAAAATTAGATCTCAGTGACCTAGTTCTGTCTGGTATGGCAGAGTCGCTCTCACCCAGATGGATCTATGGATTAATCCTCATTAGTGCAGGTGAAATAATTTGCAAGGTAATGACAGTGAAATGAACCAACAGCTGAAAATATAAAAATCACTAAAGCATATAAATAAGGTCACAGTCACCTTGTTTTGGTATCATTGAGTTACTTTTGTTGAAATGCATCTACTGGCCAATTATCATGAGGTGAAATAGGGTTAAAGATAATGAGGGTGTAACAAATGAATGCCAAAGTCACTCAAGCATATAAATTAGGTTGCAGTGATCTAGTTCTGGTTTGGCTGAGTTACTCTTCCTGAGATGTATCCACATATCAGTTATCATGTGTGGGTGAGATAGTCTGAGATGTTCAGGGGTTAAGATATTGAGAGGATGAAAAACCACAAATAAATGGGCCAAATGCAATATTCCTTCAATAACGAAGCTAACGAAGGAAGAATTAAATACTGTATGTTGAGAATTGGTTCATGTCAATATGGAAAGCTGTCTGCATTTGGCATTAACATGGTTTTTAGCATTTCTGGAAGAGAGATCAATAGCCATAAACATCTGTTTTGCAACTGTAGCTTCAGGGACATACTATATGAAAAACACCTACTGTTTTCTACATTTCCTTTACAGATAGATACATAAACAAAGTACCTCTAAATCACAGTGAGTGGGCGTCATGTGCTTGTATTGTACCAATATATTGTGTGTTTGGATCCTTTTAGAAAGACTAGAGTAGGTTTAATAATTATGACTTCAGCAGCTGAGTTCAATCCTGAGTGGTAATCAAGTTACACATCTAACCCAGGCAATTACAGTATCTATGTTAGATGTAACACACAATAAATAATGAAGACACATTTTCCTTAATACACAATTTATCTTAAACAAAATGCAAGATAATTTGTTTTTAACTGAGAATTTATTTTAAAACACGAGATCAAAAGGAAAAATCACTCACCTGGCTTAAATAATTAAACACTGGACCATTTCACAATAGCTGAACTTTTGTAGTCTGTGTGTGTGACTTGGATTTTTAATGAAGCTTTAAAAAAAAATCAGTCATATCGCTATGATGTCTGCAGTGTGGCAATTTTTTTGTGATGTCTAGCAAAGGGGAATCATGCCACAGACATATAGCATGATGTCCCACCCAGTTGCAATATCCTGATGCCAGGCTGATCAGTCCTATCACTAACCTCTTTTATGTTGAGCGCTAAGCAAGGTAGCTGTCAGTACCATTTTTATCAAGTCTTTGGTATGGCTCGGCTGGGGTTTGAACCTGTAACCTTCTGCACCCGAGGCAGATGATCTAATCACTAGGCCACCGGAGCAGTCTAGCTTATGTAGTAGTGTAAGAACACAACCAATGTGAACTATTTCTCAAACTTTATATCACGTTGATTTTAACTATTTAACTATAAAAAATCTTTCTAAAGATAAGGCATAATACAGTCTCCTGCTTAAAACAAAACTTATTGATGATATTGATGATATAAACCCACCAACCAAATTTTATAGATTTAAGTTGGATGAGAAATGTAGTCTCTAGATCTAGTGAGTTCAGTCAATCAGGTATCATTAATATTTGAAGGAGATATAAAATCAAGTCAAATTTAAGGATTCCAGAGTGTTACCAAGCTCATCTGGTTTAATACCACATAATCCTTAACATCACATCATCCAATCAGATTTAATATCACATCATCCAATCAGATTTAATAGCACATCATCCAATCAAATTTAATAGCACATCATCCATTTAGATTTAATATCAGTTATTCTTTTATGTCAAATTCACTGAAGATGTTTAAGATGTATGCCCATATTCTAAATTTTATTAAAACTGGATCATAATAATGGCTTCATGAGTGATAACAATCTTAGTCCAATTACATGCAAGATCACTTCATTAATATATGTTGAGCCATCCCATTATCAAAGTTGTCTAAGATGATGAAATAAGCACATGTTCCAAATCTGATCAGAAATATTGCTTCCAAATACAAAGTCAGCCAATCAGATACAAGATTAACTCATGATGTGTGCATCTCGCTCATCATGAAACTCAACTGAGATCCTGATTCCAAGTTTGATCCAAACAGGATCAAAAATAGGGTTCACAGATGGATAACAAGGTCAGCCAATCGGATGCAAAATCACTCATGATCTGACTTGTCCATGATTGTGATGACATACTAGTATTCCAAGATTGTGTGTGTGTGTGTGTGTGTGTGTTTGTATTTTTAACATAATTTAACAATTTTCCAGTCAAATCACTACAATGTCTGCAGTGGGGCAGCTTAAAGTGATGACTAGCACTAAGGCATCGTGCTGCAGACATGTAGAATGATGTCCCACCCAGTCAAATTATCCTGACACCAGGCCAACCAGCCCTTACACAATCTCTTAATGCTGAGTGCCAAGCAAGGCAGCTGTTAATACCATTTTTATAAGCCTTTGGCATGACTTGGCCTAGGTTCGAACCCGTGACTTCCTGCATCCCAGGCAGATGCTCTAACCACTTAGGCTACAGGAGCAGTGTATTCCAAGATGGAACAAAACTGGATCAGATATATTGCCTAATGTTAATGTGGCCAGTCAATCATATGCAACTTTATATTCATATTTTTGGATCTTGCACAATACCAAACATGCAAGATCACCTCATTAATGATCACTTCACTAATATGCATGGATCCCATGTATTACTGAACTCCTGCAAGATCACTTCAGTAATATGCATGGATCCCATGCATTACTGAACTCTTGCAAAATCACTTCACTAATATGCATGGATCCCATGTATTATTGAACTCCTGCAAAATCACTTCACTAATATGCATGGATCCCATGTATTATTGAACTCCTGCAAGATCACTTCACAAATATGCATGGATCCTTTGTATTACTGAACTCCTGCAAGATCATTTCACTAATATGCATGGATCCCATGAATTACTGAACTCCTGCAAGATCATAATCTTCTTAAAAGTTTGAAAAATCAGAAGAACAAAAATCACTTATCAGATGCTCAAGAATCGTTTCTTTGTATATTTTTGTGAATTTTGGACCAACCATTCAATTTTTTTGGGTGGGAGGAAGACAGGTAGCTTTTTTCAAATCAAAAATAATTTTTGTTCTTTTACTGCCATATAACATTTTATTCATGAACTTTAATGGATATAATGAGTTTTTTGTTTCTAGAAATCAGAGAAATAACATTTTTTCAAGCTATTTGAGGGATGTGTATTTTTTTTAAAAAACATTTTGAAAATGGTCAATAAAGTCTTGGTCACTGAAGCCTGTTGGTGATGGAAAATATTTTATTATGATCATAAGAGGCTGACAATATAATTTTCTAGTGTGTGTATGTGGGGGGCCTGGGATTTTCTTTGGAGACATTATTTCTTTTCCTGTTATACCCCAACCACCACCACCACTGCAATTAATAAAAATGGTTGGTTTCTTAATGTGTAGCCACCAATGTTGCTGGTTGGTTTTGAATTGCACTTCTGACACATTATTGGCATCTCATGCCAAGGAAATGGGAGTTAAGTGTCTTTTTCATGTCACACTGAGGAAGCTAACCTGGGCTGGCTTGACTGGATATCATTCCATAAGCAATTAAAAGTAAGATAAATTACATCTGACTTGCCACATGTTACTACACAGGTCAACTCTTCATTGTGTAAGTGTGCCTGAATGGCAGGGCATTTAATTGTACTATTTTAGATTCTATCTTTACATGCTACCATGATATCTGCTTTATAGGACACCTCATCATAATGAATACCTGTTCAAAAAGAACAACATTTAAAAACTGTCTATTCTAAAGTTACATATATATTGGGTTCTGACATACAGAACACATGCCCACAAAGGTCCTGGAGACAGTGTCCTGTATAGACAGGTTTGGATCATGACACACAGAACACATGTCCACAAAGGTCCCTTGAGTGTCTTATATAGACAGGTTTGGATACTGACATACATCTCAAATGTTCCTTAAGTCAATGTCCTTTATAGACAGGTTTGGACATGCCATACAGAACTCATATCCATAAAGGTATGATGCATCAATGTCCTGTACAGCCAGGTTTCACTGTATTATTTTTTTGTTTTTGAGAAAGGAAATAATATGACACTAAATGTTCACCACTGTGTAAAGGTGTTAAAAGCTTGTCGAACAACAAAGTAATGTCCATCAGCATCATAGAATTATGCTTTAATATCAGCACTTTATCAAGAAAGTTGAAAGGAAGTACATTAGTACATGTAACTGATCTGACACAGTATCTTTTGGAGTTTTCAGGAAGCTAAGCTGATGTGAAAGGAAGCTGAGAAAAAGCACTGATATCAAAGGAGGCTAAGCCACTCCATTCATCCCTCTGAAGTCCTGATTCAGTCTCTGCTACTGACTTACTGTATTTATTGGATGAAAAGTGCATGCTTGATGACAAGCCTACCCACATTTGATAAATTTTTGGCAAAATTTTGCTATGGATCTCTTGCCTGGTAATAAACCCACCCCTTACTTTTGGCAAATTTATTTAACTGGTTCCCTATAGTCTTATCAAATACTATATTCATGGGTTTGTCCTTCCCATCATCAAAGGTAGAGGGAATTTATGTTATTTCAATCATGACTTGAAGCCAGACAAGTTTGAAAGGGGAAAAATGGTAACAAACCAAGTGCTAGTCAAACATATAGTAATAATGTTAATACCTGCCAATGTATCAAATGAGTGAGATTAAGATAGCCCCATGCCAATTTTTCTAACAATTGGAATTAAGATAGCCCCATGTCACTTTACCTAACAATTGGGATGAAGACAGCCTCATGACAATTTATCTTATAAATGGGAGTATGATAGTCTCATGCCAGTTTATCTAACAATTGGAATTAAGATAGCCCCATGTCACTTTATCTAACAAATGGGATCAAGACAACTTCATGCCAGTTTATCTAACAATTGGAATTAAGATAGCCCCATGTCACTTTATCTAACAATTGGGATGAAGACAGCCTCATGACAATTTATCTTATAAATGGGAGTATGATAGCCTCATGCCAGTTTATCTAACAATTGGAATTAAGATAGCCCCATGTCACTTTACCTAACAATTGGGATGAAGACAGCCTCATGACAATTTATCTTATAAATGGGAGTATGATAGCCTCATGCCAGTTTATCTAACAATTGGAATTAAGATAGCCCCATGTCACTTTACCTAACAATTGGGATGAAGACAGCCTCATGCCAGTTTATCTAACAGTTAGGATTAAGATAGCCCCATGCCATTTTATCTATCACATGGGATCAAGACAGCCTTGTGCCAATTTATCTAACAATCAGAATTTAATGTCACTTTAACTAACAATTGGGATTAAGACAGCCACATGCCAATTTATCTACCAATTGGGATTAAGATAGTCTCATGTCACCTTATCTAACAATTGGGATTAAGACAGCCTCATGCCAGTTTATCTAACAACTGGGATTAAGATAGCATCATGCCAATTTATCTAACAATCAGTATTAAGACAGTCACATGCCAATGTATCTATCAACTGAGATTAAGACAGCCACATGCCAGTCTCTCTCACAATTGAGATTAAGATAGCCTCATGCCAATTTATCAAACAATCAGTATTAAGACAGCCACATGATAATTTATCTATCAGTTGGGATTAAGACAGCTCCATGCTAATGATGCATATCAATCAATGTTTTGTAAGAACATTAATTACAATCTGTAAGCTAAATGTTTCTGAAACTTAAACTGAATTATTTGCATCTGTCAGCTTAACTGATGTTTTGGGTAGTATCAAGGAATAAGAGACATCAATGATAAAATATTGGGAGACATTGCATGGCTGTGTTATATATGAATTTGTGTTATAATGAAGCATGTTATAGTGGGGTTCCTCTTTGCATATATATTTGATGAAAAAGCTGAGTAATTTACATGAATGATCAAATTCTGAAATTATCTGAATGATACTCCTCAACCAAAATTGGCCATTAATCAAGTACTTAACAATTAATTAGATCACAGGAAAGATACAGCACTATTTTTTCACCATAGTTAAAACAGATGTAAAATATACAAAACAAACAAATAACCATCATCAATAACAGTAATCAAGATGACTGGGATAAACTCCATGAAGTCATGAAGGTTCAACAGCAAATGGCTGGACAAATTCTTGTAGCTGAGATAAGACGAAACATTGGATGTAATGTTTTCAAAGTTATGTCAAAAGCACAAGAAGAAGAACAATTTTGTTACAGTATCTAAAAAATGTTAAAGCCTAAACTTGTCAACAAAGTGGGATGTACTCAGCATATGTATGCCTGTAAAGCTGAAACTGTGGCAAAAAGCAACACTTTTCTTATCATATTCATGTACCAGTCAAGCCAGATGAAAATATGACAACACTATTTCAAAACACCTAGTAATTTATTGTGAAGTGAAAAAATTCATGTCATTAACAAGTATCAGTTGTTAAATAATCTCAGTCATTTAATGATTTGATGATAACATTCATGTTATATACCAAGAGAGAATGGCCTTACAATTCATATTAATAATTTCTGACATGTTAGAGGATGATATCACCAACAGTTCAAAAGCCAGTCCTATCAATGGAATAAATGTTAGAGGAGTCAACAAATCTTGCATATGGATAGTGGACAAAGATAAATTGGAGATTTATTACAGAAAATTTGGGAAAAATGAAATGCCACAAATTCTGCTTCAAAATTGGCAAATATTCTTTCATAAAAGATTTCAATGAGAATTGAATTGGAGAAAATATATTGCAGGCTTAGATGGAATTTGTGTTAGGACTGGACAGGCAAGAAAACTGTCAACGCTTCCAAAGAAGCATTCTAAATCTTTAGTGGAAATACAGTGACCTGAGTAGGCTTCCAACAACACAGTCAAGACTATCCCAAAGCTAAAATATTACAAAAGCATCAGGTTCCACTCATGCTACAGATGTCAACTACATATCTGGTAGCCTTGAAATGTTGTCAGAAATTGATGACCACAATAAGCACATCCCTTGAAGTACATTGTGTGTGGTGATGCTCAATGACAAATGCAACAATTTCTGTTGATCACTGGTTTCCACTGTACAAAAGTAACAACATCATGGCCAGCTCTTTGTCCACTAACATGAAGGCATACAAATTTTTGTTCCTGACACATTTTCTTTATTACACTTTTGGAGACCAGGGGCATCAATCCTACATATATATGCAAATGAAATTTGTCAAAGGATTTTTTTACTTTAATATAAGGTCAATATCTTGGAGAGGAAGCACACTTTGGCCCTCACAGAACTCCAATTTTGAGGAAGCACACTTTGGCCCTCACAGAACTCCAATTTTGAGGAAGCACACTTTGGCCCTCACAGAACTCCAGTTTTGAGGAAGCACACTTTGGCCCTCACAGAACTCCAATTTTGAGGTCACAGATGACAGTAATGAATTTCAAGGGATGGAATTTATCTGCTCAGATTGCATTTATCAAGTCATGTGTGATCAAGGCCATGGTATGGGTCCAGGCAATGTACAATAATGTCAAGCAATGCCTTTCCGAGAATGCTTTTCCTAAATGTATGAACAAAAATTGAAAGACTAACACTAAAAATGACGATCACAATACATAAATAAAAAGCAATGATGATCGACAAATTTAAAACAGTGTTAAACAGACCAAGAGACTGGGAAACCATTTGTAAGTATGTCCCTGGAGATAATAAAACAGAAATAAAAAACCCACAAAAAACCCAACCAGCAGTAACTTTGTCAAAGAACTATATAAAAGATCTACATTATTAAGGTTCATAGAGAAAAATAATATCAAATTATGATATTAAATGGCGGATATTAAATATATTCATGGGATAGCTTTGACACTTATAGAGAAAAGGTCATATAATAATAATAATAATAATAATAAATATAAATATATAGGCCTAGCTTGCTAATCTTTTATCACTGCTTCATATTGAACAGTACTGTTTACTAAATGATGAAGCACACAAATTTAATTTAGAAACCTAGTCTCATATTGAACAGCACTGTTTTTTAAACAGTTAAGCAATACACATTTAATCCTGAAGACTAATTTTATATTAAACATTGATGCTTTATTATCCTTTGAAATACTGCAAATTTAACCTTGAAGACTGGTTTCATACTGAACAGATCTCTTTATTACAATACGAAGCACTGTGAATTGAACCTTGAAGACTGGTTTCATACTGAACAGATCTCTTTATTACAATATGAAGCACTGTGAATTGAACCTTGAAGACTGGTTTCATACTGAACAGATCTCTTTATTACAATATGAAGCACTGTGAATTGAACCTTGAAGACTGGTTTCATACTGAATAGTACTCTTTATCACACTATGAATAACTGCAAATGTAACCACAGCACGGTTTCATATTGAGCAATACTTACTGCTTATTACATTACAAAATGTTGCAAGATTAGCCTCAATGGCTAATTTCATATTGAATTGGACTGTTTATTATGCTATGAAGCACTGCAAATTTAAATTCAGAGACTGGTTTCATACTGAGCAGTGATGTTTATACTATGAATCACTGCACATTTATCATAGAAGACTGGTTTCATGCTGAACAGTACTGTTTATTGCACTATGAAACACTGCAAATGTAACCTCAAAGGGTGGTTTCATACTGAACAATACTGTTTATCACACTATAAAACACTGCAAGATTAACATCAGACTGGTTTCATATTGAACAGTACTGTTCATTACACTATGAAACACTGCAAATGTAACCTCAAAGGGTGGTTTCATACTGAGCAATACTGTTTATCACACTATAAAGCACTGCAAGATTAACATCAGAATGGTTTCATATTGAACAGTACTGTTTATTACACTATGAAACACTGCAAATGTAACCTCAAAGGGTGGTTTCATACTGAACAATACTGTTTATCACACTATAAAACACTGCAAGATTAACATCAGAATGGTTTCATATTGAACATTACTGTTTATTACACTATGAAACACTGCAAATGTAACCTCAAAGACTGGTTTCATACTGAGCAATACTGTTTATCACACTATAAAACACTGCAAGATTAACATCAGAATGGTTTCATATTGAACATTACTGTTTATTACACTATGAAACACTGCAAATGTAACCTCAAAGGGTGGTTTCATAATGAACAATACTGTTTATCACACTATAAAACACTGCAAGATTAACATCAGAATTGTTTCATATTGAACATTACTGTTTATTACACTATGAAACACTGCAAATGTAACCTCAAAGGGTGGTTTCATAATGAACAATACTGTTTATTACACTATAAAACACTGCAAGATTAACATCAGAATTGTTTCATATTGAACATTACTGTTTATTACACTATGAAACACTGCAAATGTAACCTCAAAGGGTGGTTTCATAATGAACAATACTGTTTATTACACATTAAAACACTGCAAATTTAACCTCTAAGACTGGTTTCATACTGAGCAATACTGTTTATCTGCTATGATGCACTGCAAATTTAACCTCAATGACAGGTATTGTATTAAATAGTTCTGTTCATTACATTACACCACAGGACACTGCACATTTTCGATTTGTCTGTGGGGTCCCTGAGTGGCCAAATGGTCTAAAGCACTCACCATTACAGATCACTGCCATCTCACCTCTGTCCACATAGGTTTGATTCTTGGGCTTGGCCAGTGTGGGTTCTATATATATAGTATTTTGAGATTCAATAAATTTATTTCAAGTAGCTTCTCACTGGTGGGTGGTTCTTCCCTGGGTTTTCCTGGATTCTTCCTCCACCAGTCATTCTTGCCACCATGTATAGCCTATCTTGTGCTGAAAAATGGTGTTAAATCCCATAACAAGAATAACAATCATTTGACTGTCATATCATATTATGATAAATTTGCATGAGTAAAGGAAAAAAAGCATTATCACCAGTGTCTCTTACCTGACTAAATCTTATGTACCTGCTGCTTTAGTGCATTATAAACAAGAATCATTAATTTAAATTAATTCAAAGTTAAACATGCTTTGCAAGGGAAATATTTATTTGCCATTTTTAACATGGTCATATTTACTCAAAAGAACTCAAATAATTATTAAATCTTAAAGGGGATACAGTGAGACTTAGAATTATGAATTTCAGAACTGTTTGATTTGAAATTCATTTGAAATTTAGACATGGTTCAAACAGCCTGGGAAATTTTATTTTTAAAGACTTTTCAAGGGCTTCCAAATGCTTTCAAAAATATTTTGTCTCATGGAAATTAAGCTACAGCTATATGTTACTTTGATAACTACAAGTCTTGGGTCATTTGATTGGCCAAATTTCATCCCATTCATTTATTCACTATATTTGGACAATATTTATATTTAAAAAATTATAAATGTAACAACTTATATATTGCATTCAGTTTTATTACTTTGTATTCGCTCAAATAAATTCTATGAGTTTTTGGAAAAAAATCAGGGAATTTTTTCAACAAATTAAAGGAAGGATAAAACTATTTTTAAATTCAAAGAGTTTTAAGGCAGTCCCTCAAATTCAAGGACTTTTCAAAGTTGTATAATCCATGTTTTCTTTACTTATCGAACATTAGGGATGCGTAATGTGATGATATGTTCAAGCTGAAAAGTCTTGAATGTTTAAAAGTTACAATACCAATCAAGATTTGGAGTTCTATTTTAAAGATTTTACCTATGTTAGCTTTAAAAGAATTTTGTAAATCTTTATTGGGATTCACTTACTCAGCACTGTAAAGTCATGAGTGTGCTGATGTGCCATTATATGTATGTATGTATGTATGTATGCATGTATGTGTGTGCATGTGTATGTGTGTGTGCATGTATGTAGGTAGGTAGGTAGGCATGTATATGTATGGATACATACACACAAACATACATTAAAAATAACATGGCTTTTAAAGTGTTGGTATAAGGCAATTTGATATACCAATACTATCGATATATCAAATTGTGATTCGCCAATAATACACATATAAACATTCTTGCAACTGTGTGCTGTCCATTCTGTAGATCAATGATGAATTTCGACTTATCAAACAATAGTGACACATTACAATACTGATAGAAAGTTTTGCAACCGTATGCTATTGATTCTAGATCAATGATGAATTTCCACACATTAATCATTAAGATAACCATAAAATGTGTTAATAATCCCCCTTTTCTAAATGAATTTAATATCGTACACAATTTCATCGCAATCCATTCGGCTTTCTGTTCCCCCTCTCCTCTCATGAATAGGGACAAAGTATGCAGAAATCTGGAGTGAGAGAGAAAAAGAATTTGACCTGGGTGAAAGCTTAAAACTAAACTTACACCAAGGAACCTACAAGAATAGGGTTCATCATAATGGTATGTGTACATTTTCCTTGGGATTTATCTACAGTGTTTATATAATCAACGATACAAAGTTGCAATAACCTGTCGACAACATATGGTAAATTTCTTGGTTACAAGGCACACATAATGTAATTTATTTATTGCTTTATTGTTATTGTTGTTGTTGTTGTTGTTGTTTCTTAAACCCTTGATAATGTTCTAAAAATCGATTGTTATTAATTAAATATGAAAATGTCCAAATGCCACCCCACCCCCACTTCTCTCTGGACCACCATAGTGAGATTCAGGTGAAAATCCATGAAAAGATGAGTGTAGAGGATTTTTGCTTGCGTCATACGACAATGTCTCTGGACCTATGAATGATGATAAAAGTTAAGTCAAACTGACGAAAAGAAGAGAGAGAGAGAGAAAAAATTATGGTCAGTAGTAATGTTAATTAAAGTAAAATAATGACATAGATCAACTGCAAATAGATTAAATATTTAAATTACCTCTTGTTGGTTCATCATTTCTCTTAGTTTCTATCCATGCATATTTCCATGCACCGGTACGTGAATTGCTGAGTGTTCAGTAAAAACCATCTTTCATGTTTAAATCATAAGTGTGTCTTATATTGATTTCATCATGTGAATAAGAACTAGAAACTATAAAAGAAAACAATCAACTTATCAATATATAAAGGTGATTGTCAATAGCCACAAAAGGCACAGAAATACATTTTGTAGCTCACACACTCGGTAGAGATGTGAGGAGTTCATTTACTCTGTCAATACACAGCTGCCTGTAGTCAATCTTAACTCCGTTCAAAGGCCAAATATGTGTACTTGTATGTGATATAAATAAAATATATGTATAGTGTGTATGCTGTATCAATGATATACCACTCACTGTATACATTTTTTATTAAAAGTAAACTCAGCAAGCCTTGTTTCCTTTTTTAATGAAAAATGTATACATCTTGTGGTATATTAATGACACTGTACATACTGTATATATATATATTGTAACACCCCGTGTGTTATATATTGAAAAGACCAGAGTTCAAGACTAAAATTGCTTTTTAGTAAATAATAAAGGTGACATAGAACAATTGCTTCTCAATATGGCATAGTGACTTTACATAAACACAGTGTTCATCACAACACTTTCAGCTTTTCATAATATAAATCAGACTTAATTGTCTAAATGCTAAAAGAAAGTAATACACCATATTATGGTAAAATTAATTCTATTATTAAATTCCTGTGTATATTAATAGCTAAATATTGGATTTAGTATGATACATTCTGACATGGTAGTGTGATCTCAAAAAAAACTATAATTTAGGTACTAGTGTACTTGAGCAGTGTGGTGGGAGATAGCAGCAGCTTTATAAAGAATTATAAAGTAATTCTTTAGCGTTTAAATTCAATGGTGATCATGTAATAAATCTATTTAAAGCTTCTCATAACAATTTGATTCAGCTCTGAGATTTCAAATTGCCAAAGTTAATATCGGTTGTGTAAAAATATATAATATATATAAGTGATGGTTTGCCGATATTCCTTTCTACTTAGACGTTCATACTTTGCCGCTCTGACAGCTATCTGACTCTGTACTGTCTGCACTCGTATTTATAGACTCCTATTTAGGTCACATGACCTTAGTTAGCCAATCAGTGTTTGTCCTTCTCAGTGTTTAAGCCATGGCGGTAACAGAGTCACCTGTTCAAACTGCATGGAAAAATCCCTCTGCACACAAAATTTAGACAGAAGTAAGTTGTCCTCTCAATGTCCGTGGTGTGCGTTTTTACTTTTAATCTTATTTATATATTCATACCTATGATTAAGTAGAAGAGAACGAAATTAATGGACAAGTGAATTTTGATGCGAATCGAGTGAGAGTACAACGTACTGCTGATGCAATGAGTCGTAATACAGTTATAAATAGTCCCTATCAAATGCATACTGTTTTGCACCTTAAAGTAAAATAACAAGTTCTACATAACCAAGAACTTACAATAATGAACAGTAAAATTAGTTCTAACTCATTGTTCAACAAAAGTCTGACAAATGTGATTCTTTGGCTGGGCACATTGATTCCATCACTATCCTGCATGTCCGCTGTTTTGGCAATGAAACTCCTCCGGATGGTTAAGTCTCTAATTTATGGACTAGCATCATATTTCTGGCTTTGATATTCCAAAAATCATGGAAGGTAAGATAATTCATTTCCTAAACCATTTATGTGAAATTGCAGCATGACACACACATGGTCCAACATGAAAATGAATATGGCACAATGACTACTATTATGCGAACTTCTTTCCACTTAATGTTGATATCACAGGGCTTGTAGAACTGTTGATGTCTTTAAGTGAATTTCTTGACGAATTCATTAATACTCATGAAAACAGCATGACATTCAGAGGACAATAGCAAGGTTTTATACATTTATAAGAGATGCAGATGGCGCTCTAAACAATGGTGGGTGGGTGGCATGCGTTCAGGAATGGAAGAAGGAATGTAGTTTTTTAATAACATTTTGGTGTGCTAAGTTAGGTATTACAATATATATATATATATATATATATATATATATATATATATATATATATATATATATATACACACACAAGCACACATCTGGGTTGATCTGCCATATGTAATAGCAATGGTATGTGTTAGATTTATAAGACTTAAAACTATCAAATTCACATAAAAGAATTACAAGTTTTGAAGAGAGTTTCTTTGATTGATTCAATGTCCTATAATTGCATTTTGAATGTACACTGCTGTTAAAGTCTGGCCCAGTTCAAATTTCCAATTAAATTATCTTGCTTCCATGGGAACAAATTATGCCACTGAGACAGAAACTCAATTTCATCCTTCCCATCCTTCATTAGTTACAGTCGCTAGCTTTGCAAAGACAATCACAAAATATTAACTGGATGCCCCTAACACCTCTTTGTGATTTTAAGCTGGTATTCATGAAAGAACTGCGGGAACTGTGTACTTAAGTAGAGAGAGTGAATTAATGGTGACTGATGCAAGTATCTACTACTGGATGCAACCAGTAAGGATTCAATATAAACTTTTTTGAACAGAGATAATATGTGCAAAGGATGCATTCATGCAAACATTTGCATCCTGGATGTTAAATAACAATTTCAAGCAGAAAGATCCTGCCTTGTATTCATGTGATGTCAGAAATTAGTTTTGGGATGCAAATATCTACAGATTAAGTTTTGTCCAAGTTTGCCATAGTTTTGTTCAGTGCAATTTCCTATAATTTCCCATTAAAAATGGCTACAAATGACCAATACCATAATGACACTTTAAATCCTACTCACCAAGCTGCATGTCTCTGAGGCAAAACAATGTGCAATAAACTGACCTAACTGCAAGACTTGACCAAATTAACTAGAGCTTGCAAAATAGGTCACAGTGACAATGTTTTGGCTAATATGTTATACTCACCAAAATGTATCTACATACATAGTTGCATGGCTTAGGTTAGATAGCCACCAGTGGTCAGTACCATTTTTTTTCTAGGACCAACCTAACATCTTTTAGTGAAAATCCCATGCTGATAACACCATGCACCTATGAGATATTGTGATAACTAGATTTTCAAGACAGCAACCATAGGGCCATATTAATTGAACTAAAGGCCTTATTTTCACTGAGGACCAAGTAGGAATTGAGTTATTATTGAAAATATCACATGTCAACAAGACCATCCATTCCGAGGAGGTAACAAAAACAAGATTTGTGAAGATCACCACCATGTCAGATATATATTGGATGTCATTGGCATGATTTATATTTAGAGTTAACTGATAGCATAAGAAGTCTTTAAGTGAAATTTTATGCTGATAAGACCATCCAATAAGGTGACACAACAACAATAACAACAGTTTCATGACTGCACAATCACAAACATCACATGTAAGATTGACACTATTTTCATTTGGAACCACCATGCTTAAAGAAATAAAGTTTTGGCCGCAGGCCCCGGTCTGGTGACCTTTATTTCCATATGTTCAAAATTACCTTATTCTTTTTAATATTATTTTTCACACAATGCTGCAATTGTTGTACTTCAAATATGAAAAGATAAAAAAATGATATTAAATTGACTAGTGTGCTTATTAAGATCTCAAAATGTTTCACACAAAGCAATGTTTTCCTCCAAGACCTGACCACATTATTCACTAAATAATGTGTGTTTATGTCCATAAGCATATGAAGTGCATCTTGCTTCATAGTTTCTCTGTACACTTTCATATTGTTCATGAGTGCTGCTTAACATGCTTAAACAGTGTTGCATTACACACGTGTAAACATAACCATGGGACAGCTCAGTTGTCATTCATTTAACTTAAACCTGAAACATCTTGAACAATGCAAAAGCAATTAAATAAGACCATTAAAAATATCAATTATGTATTTCTACCAACAAATATTTTAGTCTGTCTTTCTTTTTTATCTCACCTCTGCCAAAGGATGGCCAATTTAAAAGCAATCATGGACCGCATTTGATCCCTTTACTACTTATAATACCTCAAGAAACATCTAGCATTTGGCATGAACTCTTTAGATTACAAAAATAGTGTAATCAATTAACAATCAATTAATTAACAATTAATCAATTAACAGCTTGATGCATATACGTGCTAGCCTTAACTGCATTATTTGGCCATGCATTGTTGAAATGGTGGTAACAACTGATGGAATAGTTCCAGTACCCACATGACTGGTTCTGGCTGGTTTCTGTAATGCACGTAAATGTCCAAAATGGTATATTTTCATATCTCCAGCAGAATCACATGTATGTTAAAGCCAAGTGAGCACTAATTATAGGTAACCCAGGCAATCTGTTCCTCATTCATAGGTCATATGCTTTGCTTTGTACAGAGTTTACAGCTTTCGACAGACATATGATAAGTTCAAGATCTTCAAAGGGTATAAATAGGGATAAATATTAATAATTTATTAGTCTTTCCACATCTTGAAAATAAATTTCTGCATTTCATCAGCATGGTAAAAAAATTTCTTAAATTAGATTTTTTTGAAAAGCCTGATAGGCATCTCAGTTAGGATACAGAAGAGGCCTGATCTGAAATTAAAGGGGCCCCTTTAGTGTCAGGCTGTCAGATGTTTTCAGCACTGATTATCAACCAGTCTTAGCCAACCAAACCCATATATACTCTACTTTATGTTCACCCATATCTAGACTGGTTCCCATTCTTCCATATCATTAGTATCATGTTCTATATTCATCCCTGATTTACGTGACAGACCTATGTATGGTAGCGGAATGCATAAGCAAACATTGTGCATAGTTCTGCTTGTCATAGATTACATTAGTGAATATTAAATTATAGTTCAAATTCATGCATACCAATAACAGCCATATTGCATTTCAGGCAACACTGAAAAATTTGAACTTCAATAAGAAAATCAGAAGAAAAAAATATTCAAACAAATCTTTCTAAGTTGCCTTGTGTGCTGTCACCATTATCTCTCTTCCATTTAAGACTGGAATACATTATCAGCCATGTCATAGTATGCAATAAGGTCAGTGTGACCAGCTATATGAGGATGTATTCCTTCAGAAAAGGAGATTTAAATGACAGAAATTAATTAAAAATTTCTCCAAAACACAGAACTTACAAACTAAAGTAAAGTTGGAATAAGTCAATAAAAATATGAAGTACCAACACATTCACTGAATGAAATCAGTGGGTCATGAAATCATAATGAGCCATCACCATTAAGCAGGTGTTAGGTATATTGAACCTGTATTGTTTGCTAGCTTTTTTCTCCATGATGATAAGTTATTTATAATTGTATTTTTAATTGACCTTAGTACAAAATCAAGTTCACTGTGTACCAGACTAGGGACACTGATTTTGTAAATAATATAATACATAGCTAATATTTCACTGTGAGTATAGATTAAATATTATGATCATTATCAATGGAGGCAAACCTCTTAAACTAAGTTTAGGACATTGGTATTTTCCCATGGAATAACCTGGTGTATCTGATGTTTACCATGTTCTATATCATAATTTTAGTAATAGACATTATCTTGTTGACAACTTAGAATGTTCTAAAAATGAACTTCTAACCCTCATCTTGGTTATATTATTGTGTCTTACTTTTTATATAATGCTGTTCACTTGAAAAATTACTTATTCTGTCCTTAACATCTTGAAGCAGAATCAGTCTTATTGCTCTGTTCAGATTTTCATTTGGGTGGATTTATTTATTCAAATTTATATTCACTGGAAATACAAAGTGCTTATCAATAATATAATTGGATAGAAACATTAATTCATTAATTAGGAATTAGAGTGAATTCAGACAAGGACATTTTGGTATTTTTTCCTTGTGATACATCTAAAGACTGTTAGTACATCATCACACTACATGTCATTGGCACAGTACCAACTCTAAGACTACAGACACATCAACATGTTCAATATTGAGACTTATTTGGAATACCACTGGAATTCAGTTAGAATTTTATACATTTGGACTTGTGATAAAACTTTTAGGACTATTTGGGATTGAATCCAAAATAATGTAAGTTCTTTTTAAATCTTCACTTTGTATTCTAGGGAAATAAATAATTTATTGAATTTTACAAAACTTTTTAGCTTTTGCTCTTTTCCATTAGTTTATGACCACAGAATCATACAGTGGTAGCAGAGATCTAAGTGATCATATCTCAAGCATAACGTTTCAAAACACAACTATAATTACTCTATAAATGGTAAATTGTATAAACTGTATCTGGCCCCTGTGGCAACTATATTATGTGAAAAATTCTCATCAATTTCCTTTAGGAGTCCAGCCAGATATATACAAATTCTTGTGATGAAAACTTTATCTCGATATGACCATCCATCCAGGAGTAGCAATAATTAGATTTTCAAGATGGCTATTGTGGTGGCTGTATTGGAATAGTCATTTGAGCACCATGTCCATAAAGGACAAACAAGACATAAGACTTAAGTGAAAATCCATGCTGATGATGATCATTAAATCTGGAGTTAGTGAATAACACAATTTTGTTTAGATCAATCTCAACATAATAATAAGATTTCAAAGAAAACCACATGTTGATAATGCTGAGTCATTCATCAAGAGGAAGTGATAACACAATCTGTTCAAGATGGCCATCATGGTCACCATAGTTCAGATCAACATCATTTTCATTTAGGACCAACTAGACTTTATAAGAAGTCTTTTGGTTAAAACCTCCATCTTTATATGATCATTTATTCAGAAAAATAAATGAT
Source organism: Sinohyriopsis cumingii (assembly GCA_028554795.2). Classification (NCBI taxonomy): domain Eukaryota; kingdom Metazoa; phylum Mollusca; class Bivalvia; order Unionida; family Unionidae; genus Sinohyriopsis; species Sinohyriopsis cumingii. The sequence goes on along the minus strand of CM068829.1, from coordinate 77,208,339 downwards.
AAATCAATTTCTAAACCAATCTAGATTAACTAATACATCAATTTCTAAACCAGTCTAAAGTAAGTGATAAATCAATTTCTAAACCAGTCTAGATTACGTGATACATCAATTTCTAAACCAGTCTAAAGTAAGTGATATGTCAATGTCTGAACCAATAACTAATGTTAGCGAAGCTCAGATGTTTTCAATATGCTCAACAAGTGTGAGCATTTATAAATCCTCTGGTTTAAATGGTTGTGGTCCATGAAGTGTTAAAATTGCTGCACCAGTAATAATACAATGTCATTAACGCATATTATAAACTTAAGTATAATGAGTGCTTATATTCCTGACACCTTGAAATTTCAAAAATTACAAAATAATCAAGTTGCACACCAAACTTGGATGAAATCTGAAAATGATTAAAGAGCAAATTGTGATGCAATAACAGTGATGCAGGAATCTGACAATCAAACTTAGCCAAGGTCACATCAATATCAAGAAGCCCACCAAATTTGGTTCAAGTTAAATAATAATCAAGGGATTTAATGTACAGGAAAGTGAATGGGTGAGACAATCAATGAATGGCTCTTAACGATGATTATACAGATGGACTGATTGATGGACTGGAAAGGTCAATAAACTGATGGGTAGATGGAAGGACAGAAAAGATATTTAAACAGATGGACAGAGAAGGTCATTAAACAGATGGACTGATGGATAGACAGAAAAGATGATTAAACAGATGGACAGATGGATAGACAGAAAAGATTACACAGGTGGACAGATGGATGGACAGAGAAGGTCATTAAACAGATGGCCTTATGGAAGGATGGAAAAGGTGATTAAACAGATGGGCAGATGAATGGACAGAAAAGATGATTCAGCAGACAAACTGATGGATGGGCAAAAAAGATGAGCAAACAGATGGACTGATGGACAGACAGAAAAGAAGATTAAACAGATGGACTGATGGATAGAGAGAAAAGATGATTAAACAGATGGACAGATGGATAGACAGACAAGATGATTAAACATATGGACAGATGGATGGACAGAAAAGGTGATTACCATGGGGCTCCTTCATCTCAGTGTATGACCCTAAATGGTAAAGTTCCATAACCAACTGGTGTTTTCCCACAGTAGGATCTATCAAGACCAGAGACAACAGATTCATATTTTTACAATCCTCGACTAGACATATGCCACAGAGGTATTTGAAGTACTGCTTGTGATTTAAAAAAAAAACAATATAGCAGTTACTGAACTTTGCACAAAACCCATGAAAAATTATGTGCAATTCTAATATAAGGGCTAATCTCTCTCTCTCTCTCTCTCTCTCTCTCTCTCTCTCTCTCTCTCAATGCTGAATGATTATTATTCATCAGATTACTTACCATAACACATTTAGATTGACTTATCCAATTTTGCTGATAAGATTGCTAGGGGCATTGCAAGGAAATTGTCTGAGTTTCCTTGTTTTAATCTTGCACATAAAAGCTGGAGGGGATGACTGGAAATTGGCATAGCTTCAATAGCCATTAGGATACAAAGCTAACTTTTTTTTAGCACAAATAGAATCTTGAATTTTCTACAGCCTTGAGTGGATGCTAGCTTTCTTCTTTCTTTATGGCAGGGAATTTTAAGTTGAACAATGAATTTTCCCACCATAGTATTTACTTTAACAATTTAATTAGAGGCTGAACATTCTACTTTGCAGTTTGCTCCATAAACTGAGGTGCTAATTAAGATTGTACACCAGAACACTTCTTAGTGATGTGGCTATTTTTAAAATTTGGTTATGGTAGAGTTTCTTACTATTTAAAGTATTCTATATAATCTGACTTAGAACCTTGCTGGAACTAATGTCCATCACTTGCTGCAAAAACTACCCTAGTTACAAATCTGAACCTAACTCTGAAAAAGTTCTGAATCTTAACTGTTATTGTCTGTAGAGCAAATACCGTATTGTACTCACGTATAAGTCCGTTCGCGTATAAGCCGACCCCCAAACTGAACAGGTATAAAGACTAAAAAGTGGATGACCCACGTATAAGCTGACCTACAACTCTGAGACATCTCAAGATGCACAAGGTAAGTTCTAAATGTATTTATTTAGGCAAAGTTATATTTAAAAAGTTACATGTATACTTATCTCGAGGTTGGCATGCATGATTATTAAAAAGAAATGGTATAAAGTTGTTGGAAAAGTAACTTATTTAATTTTCTGTTTTCTTATTGTTTCTGCCTAATTTAGATTTGTGTATAATATGATCAAACGATGACAAGAATTTACATTTGCAAGTTGCTGTAACACTACCTCTCCCTTTTTGACTCAATTATTGTTCATTTATGCATTATTGTATTGGACACTTTATATCAGTGCACTGGTAATTATGTTTTTACTTTGCTTTGAAATTGTAAATACTCATTAAAATGTAATCCCAGTATGACAACACAATGAACAAAAACAATAAAACAATATGGTTCGATGCTAATACCGTAAAAGCTGACTTGTAGTTTGCTTTAATGAAAGCAACCTTACACCATACCTGTCAACTTTCATGCCTGGAGGAATAAAAACTCCCAATTTTTGGGGTCACTCCACAACTACCTCCCGATTTCATAATATCTTCTGATTTTTGCAGAGAACTCCTGATTATTACATTATGTCTTCGATTTTCATTTCTTCTAAACAAGAAAAGTCCTACATGTTCTGTTGTATCACCTGTGAATTATTGTTGTGATGAAATCATTACTTTACTATAAAGAATTTGCTCCTTCACTAAATAGAATGTTAAGTTTAAACATTATTCACATAAATTAATGATTGTTTTTAACTCTACAATAATACAAAAATAAAAAAATAAACCAGAAGAAAAAAAAGTACACAATTAATTTCAGTCCCAAGAATGATCACTATGAATGCTGTAACTCCATAATACTGCAATACTGGCATGTGTACATTTTCGTACTGTTGCCCTTAGTGAGCTTTTACCAGAGATTAAGGGGGCCCCGAGTGGCCGAGTGGTCTAAAGCGCTCTCCATTACTGATCACTGCCATCTCACCTCTGTCTGCGTAGGTTCGAGTCTCGGATTCAGCCATTGTGGGTATGTGAGAAAGCTTGCCAGTAGCTTCTCGAGGGTCGGTGGTTCTTTCCGGGGATTTCCTGGGTTCTTCCTCCACCATTAATACTGGCCGCCATGTATAGCCTATCTTGTGCTGAAAAATGGCATTAAACCCTACAACAACAACAACAACAACCAGAGATTAAAATTAATGCTTGTCTCTTTCAAAAAGATACAAAATATTTGCATGATGTCATAACCAAATGCTCTGCCTCATAGTCACTGATAGAATTTTTATCAAGTCTTGCAACTGTTCCAAGTGAAATGGTTAGTTCTTGTCAGTTTCTTATTCAATTATCCAGACAAATTATGGTGAATTCTTGTCAGTTTCTTACTCAGTTATCCAGAAAAATTATGGTGTATAATTGTCAGTTTCTTACTCAATTATCCAGAAAAAGTATGGTGAATTGTTGTCAGTTTCTTACTCAATTATCAAAATAAATTATAGTGAATTCTTGTCAGCTTCTTACTCAATTATCCCAAAACATTATGGTGAATTCTTGTCAGTTTCTTACTCAATTATCCCAAAAATTCTTGTCAGTTTTAATGCAATTACTAGTGCATTCTCTTACCAATACACATTCTTTGCCAAAAATCATAAATTAAAAACATGCCAGTGTCAATCTTTAATTTGGTTTTAAAACCCCAAAACAAATGGTTCCAAATACAGGGTTGTTGCGTTTGCATTGAACTGTACATGAATAGAAATGAGCACTCAATTGTCTAAAATGGTTAGCTGTCTGAGCTATGAAGTTATTATTGTGAATAAATTATATAAGATCACAAAATTTTGTGCCCAGAGCTCAGGGGCTATTAGAATACTGGGTCTGGGCTATCATAATGCACAGTTTGAGCTACAAGAATGCTGGTTTGGGCTTACCAAACTGCTGAATGTATGTTCTGGCTACTTACTCCTTCATCTGAAATGTCTTTATTTAGTACAGATCCCTAGAGTTAACATGGACCAACAAGACTCATGTGATATGTCTTGTTCAGTACAGATCCATACAGTTAACATGGACCAACAAGACTCATGTGATATGTCTTGTACAGTACAGATCCCTACAGTTAACATGGACCAACAAGACTCATGTGATATGTCTTGTTCAGTACAGATCCCTACAGTTAACATGGACCAACAAGACTCATGTGATATGTCTTGTTCAGTACAGATCCTTACAGTTAACATGGACCAACAAGACTCATGTGATATGTCTTGTTCAGTACAGATCCCTACAGTTAACATGGACCAACAAGACTCATGTGATATGTCTTGTTCAGTACAGATCCCTACAGTTAACATGGACCAACAAGACTCATGTGATATGTCTTGTTCAGTACAGATCCTTACAGTTAACATGGACCAACAAGACTCGTGTGATATGTCTTGTTCAGTACAGATCCCTACAGTTAACATGGACCAACAAGACTCATTTGATATGTCTTGTTCAGTACAGATCCCTACAGTTAACATGGACCAACAAGACTCATGTGATATGTCTTACAGTTCAGTACAGATCCTTACAGTTAACATGGACCAACAAGACTCATGTGATATGTCTTCTTCAGTACAGATCCCTACAGTTAACATGGACCAACAAGACTCATTTGATATGTCCTGTTTAGTACAGATCCCTACAGTTAACATGGACCAACAAGACTCATGTGATATGTCTTGTTCAGTACAGATCCTTACAGTTAACATGGACCAACAAGACTCATTTGATATGTCTTGTTCAGTACAGATCCCTACAGTTAACATGGACCAACAAGACTCATGTGATATGTCTTGTTCAGTACAGATCCTTACAGTTAACATGGACCAACAAGACTCATGTGATATGTCTTGTTCAGTACAGATCCTTACAGTTAACATGGACCAACAAGACTCATTTGATATGTCTTGTTCCGTACAGATCCCTACAGTTAACATGGACCAACAAGACTCATGTGATATGTCCTGTTCAGTACAGATCCTTACAGTTAACATGGACCAACAAGACTCATTTGATATGTCTTGTTCAGTACAGATCCTTACAGTTAACATGGACCAACAAGACTCATTTGATATGTCTTGTACAGTACAGATCCCTACAGTTAACATGGACCAACAAGACTCATTTGATATGTCTTGTTCAGTACAGATCCCTACAGTTAACATGGACCAACAAGACTCATTTGATATGTCTTGTACAGTACAGATCCCTACAGTTAACATGGACCAACAAGACTCATTTGATATGTCTTGTACAGTACAGATCCTTACAGTTAACATGGACCAACAAGACTCATGTGATATGTCTTGTTCAGTACAGATCCCTACAGTTAACATGGACCAACAAGACTCATTTGATATGTCTTGTACAGTACAGATCCCTACAGTTAACATGGACCAACAAGACTCATTTGATATGTCCTGTTCAGTACAGATCCTTACAGTTAACATGGACCAACAAGACTCATTTGATATGTCTTGTTCAGTACAGATCCTTACAGTTAACATGGACCAACAAGACTCATTTGATATGTCTTGTACAGTACAGATCCCTACAGTTAACATGGACTAACAAGACTCATTTGATATGTCCTGTTCAGTACAGATCCTTACAGTTAACATGGACCAACAAGACTCATGTGATATGTCCTGTTCAGTACAGATCCCTACAGTTAACATGGACCAACAAGACTCATGTGATATGTCCTGTTCAGTACAGATCCTTACAGTTAACATGGACCAACAAGACTCATTTGATATGTCTTGTACAGTACAGATCCCTAGAGTTAACATGGACCAACAAGACTCATTTGATATGTCTTGTACAGTACAGATCCCTAGAGTTAACATGGACCAACAAGACTCATTTGATATGTCTTGTACAGTACAGATCCCTAGAGTTAACATGGACCAACAAGACTCATGTGATATGTCCTGTTCAGTACAGATCCCTACAGTTAACATGGACCAACAAGACTCATGTGATATGTCCTGTTCAGTACAGATCCCTACAGTTAACATGGACCAACAAGACTCATGTGATATGTCTTGTTCAGTACAGATCCCTAGAGTTAACATGGACCAACAAGACTCATGTGATATGTCTTGTTCAGTACAGATCCCTACAGTTAACATGGACTAACAAGACTCATGTGATATGTCTTGTTCAGTACAGATCCCTACAGTTAACATGGACCAACAAGACTCATGTGATATGTCCTGTTCAGTACAGATCCCTACAGTTAACATGGACCAACAAGACTCATGTGATATGTCTTGTACAGTACAGATCCCTACAGTTAACATGGACCAACAAGACTCATGTGATATGTCCTGTTCAGTACAGATCCCTACAGTTAACATGGACCAACAAGACTCATGTGATACGTCCTGTTCAGTACAGATCCTTACAGTTAACATGGACCAACAAGACTCATGTGATATGTCCTGTTCAGTACAGATCCCTACAGTTAACATGGACCAACAAGACTCATTTGATATGTCTTGTTCAGTACAGATCCTTACAGTTAACATGGACCAACAGGACTCATTTGATATGTCTTGTTCAGTACAGATCCCTACAGTTAACATGGACCAACAAGACTCATGTGATATGTCTTGTTCAGTACAGATCCTTGCAGTTAACATGGACCAACAAGACTCATGTGATATGTCTTGTTCAGTACAGATCCTTACAGTTAACATGGACCAACAAGACTCATGTGATATGTCTTGTTCAGTACAGATCCTTACAGTTAACATGGACCAACAGGACTCATTTGATATGTCTTGTTCAGTACAGATCCCTAGAGTTAACATGGACCAACAAGACTCATGTGATATGTCCTGTTCAGTACAGATCCCTACAGTTAACATGGACCAACAAGACTCATGTGATATGTCTTGTACAGTACAGATCCCTACAGTTAACATGGACCAACAAGACTCATGTGATATGTCCTGTTCAGTACAGATCCCTACAGTTAACATGGACCAACAAGACTCATGTGATACGTCCTGTTCAGTACAGATCCTTACAGTTAACATGGACCAACAAGACTCATGTGATATGTCCTGTTCAGTACAGATCCCTACAGTTAACATGGACCAACAAGACTCATTTGATATGTCTTGTTCAGTACAGATCCTTACAGTTAACATGGACCAACAGGACTCATTTGATATGTCTTGTTCAGTACAGATCCCTAGAGTTAACATGGACCAACAAGACTCATGTGATATGTCTTGTTCAGTACAGATCCTTGCAGTTAACATGGACCAACAAGACTCATGTGATATGTCTTGTTCAGTACAGATCCTTACAGTTAACATGGACCAACAAGACTCATGTGATATGTCTTGTTCAGTACAGATCCTTACAGTTAACATGGACCAACAGGACTCATTTGATATGTCTTGTTCAGTACAGATCCCTAGAGTTAACATGGACCAACAAGACTCATGTGATATGTCTTGTTCAGTACAGATCCTTACAGTTAACATGGACCAACAAGACTCATTTGATATGTCTTGTACAGTACAGATCCCTAGAGTTAACATGGACCAACAAGACTCATTTGATATGTCTTGTACAGTACAGATCCCTAGAGTTAACATGGACCAACAAGACTCATTTGATATGTCTTGTACAGTACAGATCCCTAGAGTTAACATGGACCAACAAGACTCATGTGATATGTCCTGTTCAGTACAGATCCCTACAGTTAACATGGACCAACAAGACTCATGTGATATGTCCTGTTCAGTACAGATCCCTACAGTTAACATGGACCAACAAGACTCATGTGATATGTCTTGTTCAGTACAGATCCCTAGAGTTAACATGGACCAACAAGACTCATGTGATATGTCTTGTTCAGTACAGATCCCTACAGTTAACATGGACTAACAAGACTCATGTGATATGTCTTGTTCAGTACAGATCCCTACAGTTAACATGGACCAACAAGACTCATGTGATATGTCCTGTTCAGTACAGATCCCTACAGTTAACATGGACCAACAAGACTCATGTGATATGTCTTGTACAGTACAGATCCCTACAGTTAACATGGACCAACAAGACTCATGTGATATGTCCTGTTCAGTACAGATCCCTACAGTTAACATGGACCAACAAGACTCATGTGATACGTCCTGTTCAGTACAGATCCTTACAGTTAACATGGACCAACAAGACTCATGTGATATGTCTTGTTCAGTACAGATCCCTACAGTTAACATGGACCAACAAGACTCATTTGATATGTCTTGTTCAGTACAGATCCTTACAGTTAACATGGACCAACAGGACTCATTTGATATGTCTTGTTCAGTACAGATCCCTACAGTTAACATGGACCAACAAGACTCATGTGATATGTCTTGTTCAGTACAGATCCTTGCAGTTAACATGGACCAACAAGACTCATGTGATATGTCTTGTTCAGTACAGATCCTTACAGTTAACATGGACCAACAAGACTCATGTGATATGTCTTGTTCAGTACAGATCCTTACAGTTAACATGGACCAACAGGACTCATTTGATATGTCTTGTTCAGTACAGATCCCTAGAGTTAACATGGACCAACAAGACTCATGTGATATGTCTTGTTCAGTACAGATCCTTACAGTTAACATGGACCAACAAGACTCATTTGATATGTCTTGTACAGTACAGATCCCTACAGTTAACATAGACCAACAAGACTCATTTGATATATCTTGTTCAGTACAGATCATTACAGTTAACATGGACCAACAAGACTCATGTGATATGTCCTGTTCAGTACAGATCCCTACAGTTAACATGGACCAACAAGACTTATTTGATATGCCCTGTTCAGTACAGGTCCCTGCAGTTACAGTGGACTTGCTAATCTGTAACATTATTAGTATTTAACATATTCAAAATTATCTTTCCGTTTCCAGAAAAGGTGAACACAAATATTTGATAATGTAACTTCTGTTTCTGAATTGTTACTTTACCAATAAACATTCCCACAAATCCACTTCATGATAATGAATTGAATTCTCAAAATTTCCAAATGTTGTGAAAAATCCCCATCTCCAAAATTGGATCAAAAATGAAAGATCCTAAGGTACCAACCACATTTTTTTTTAGAAACCTCCAAGCGGTGTGGAAGAATCAGCAAAAACAGGCTTTGTCACAGACAGACAGACAACATGGGGGCAATAACACTATATCCTCACTTTTTGATGAAGTGTGGGAATTAAGAAACATCCTGGCAGGATAACAGTTTAATGAAAGAAAATCATTTGGTATGATGCTGATATGAAATTTCCTGGGGTAAAATAAATATGGACATTTTAAAAGCTGAAAGTATATCAGTCTATAGTCATTCTGACAGAATAAGCCTTATATATGCCAAACACAATAGGAAGCACTAAAGATACCAACTGGATTAATGCACATAAAAAGATCTGTACATATATATATGTGGGTTAAGAAGTAAACACTTATTTATTTTTATTCTGGGAATAAAATCATTGGTCTAATCAAGGCATATTCTGTGTACATGATATAAAAATGATCACATGACCTCCCCTTCTGATTTTGCAATTTGGGGGAATTTCGAAACTGTGTCTTATGATACAATATAACCTTTGTTTTAGACAGAGATCTCTCAGTTTTGGGTTTTTCACACTGATGTCAAGTTCATTTATTGTAGCCAGATTTTGAGTTAATTATCTTCAGATCATTTGGATTTCAAAAGGATTCATTCTTTATTCTCTGGAAATATTTTGAGGAGTGCTCATGATATTGCTTACAAATTTAATTTGGATTCTCAACACCAGAGTGCCATTATTTGTATTTCTACAAGGAACGGTAGATAAGCACAATACTGACTACAGCATACGTCATTGTCATCCATCTTGGATTTTCCATCAGGATTTGAACTTGAAATTATTAGAACATTTATTACTAGGATTTTTGCAATTTAATTCGTGGATTATTCTGAAATTATTTTTGGATTTGATTCTTGAAACCATAAGTTCTTCTCTTTTTTTCATTTTTACAGAATTTTCCTGGAAAATAAATTATTTGTTAACTTTTAAAAAGCTTGTTGTCTTCACTCTTTCTGTGTTACTGTTTATTTGAGCCCAAACACATAACACACACACACATAAATATATATATATATATATATATATATATATATATATATATATATATATATATATATTTATATATAGAATTATGATACCATTTCCTAAACATTTCATCAATAAATTTTATCCCAAGTTCTGATCTATACGTAAGGCATTCTCCCAAAGGTATGAGCAAAAAAATAAATAAAAGGCTATTGTGGATCTACACCAATGATACATCTAGTCTACAAAGTTTCATTAAAAGTCTCCAAACAGTGTGAGAGAAGAAATGACAAGTCAAAGGACATATGTACACATGGACAGACAATGCAACAATAACTAGTTTCATGGCATGGGCATACTGCGTACATGTATGTGGTACTATATCAGGGAATTGATAAATCGTATGTTTCCTATAGTCTAAAATAATCCTGCTGCAATGGCAGTGGAAGACAGACATTGGGAACTTTATGGAAAAGTTACAGCAGAAAAATGAATTTGAAATGAAGGATCATTCTGAGAATCCTGGAAATTTTTATATACCTGTGATCAGTGCCAGAAAAACTTTCAAAATGTTTTGATTATAACTTTCCTAGTTTTCCCATCTTAATTTACTTAGAGGCAATGGGAATCAGAAGCAACAGAACAGTTCTGCAACTTACAAAGTGCTTAACAGTGTCTCAGCTACTTACTAGTATTAGCTACAAAATTAAGATTCCTGCAACAACCCCCAATAAGTGGGTTCACTATAAATCTGAACTGCTAGGAAACAATATAGGTAAATTTTATATCCATATAATCCAAAACTGAGTATTGGATGAAGAGGCTACAGTAATCTATAGGTTCTGTCTACTTATTGTCTATTAATTAATCACAATCAATTCTATCAATCCCTCAAGGCAAATAATTCAAAACCAAGACTCACAAATGTCCATCTTTTGCAAACACACACACACATTTTGTTTCATCTTTGGCTTAACAAACTGAATGTCTATGGTCTAGCATCATGCTTTCTCACTCAGGTCTGTCAAACAAATGTTGTGAATGATTGGCTTCCCAATTTAGGCTGGGCACCTGAATAAGTGGATCATACCTTGAACATATGGCAATAGCTGCCATTTGAACCAATTTACAAAACAAGGATTGGCTCAGAACTTGTAAAAGCATCAAACCATTTTTTCATTAGCAATTTCTCAGTCAATCCGGTTGTATAAATGGTTAAAGTGGTCCAAATAGACTGTAGTTTCTTATATTTTCTAAAATAAATAGTCACAGTCATCTGAATGCAGTGAATGGTATCTTCAAAAAGGCTCGGGAACCAGGCTAGATTTTATGCACTCTTTTTAATGGGTACAATTGTTTAGTCCTCAGTCTTTTCTTTGAAGAAGTGTTTTTCTGGCTTGACAGACAAGGTGGAGATAGCAACAGATTAAAATGCAACCTATAAAAAATGCTCAGATTTTTCTGCCAGTGATTAGAAAAAGACCTAATGGAACTTTCTAGAAAAATAATGAAGTATTCAAATTGTTTGAAAAGGCTACATTCGCCAGGACAGGAAAATACAAGCTGAGTCATTATACAAGTACTCACACATAATTATCAGTATATACAGTGATGGTGGCTTAGTCTCAGTTTTTCACTCACAGTGTGGACAACAAACTGTTTCCAAATTAGTAAGGGCAGATAAGTACAGGATGAGTTTATATCCCTTTCATGGTATTCCCCAAAAACAGGTACCTATCGCTGCCATGGAGATTCTCACTGCACCTTAAAGCACACCTGCATGAAATACCTGATAAGAGGGTGTGGTTGTATCACATTTGGTAAATAGATATACACTGTATATGTTTTAATGCAGACTTCAAATACATTTTTATTCTTATATTTATTATAATTTCAATATATCTCCTTTTAAGATGCATTGGTGATTGTTGTGACATTTTGAACATCAACATACACATTTTTCCCTGACGGATACAAATCTAACATTTTCTTAGTGTGATTAACCAACCAACATCCTGCAGGTCAAAGAAGAGTCTATTGTTAAATACTGATTTAAATGGGAAAGGAAGCTGAAATCTATATTTAATAATAGTTAAAAATAGAATGAGGGTTCTGAGCCACTCATAAATTTTACAATATTATGATCATTCTGGTGTGGAGTACACCCTTTGATAATAAGTACAATCACAAAATTTTAATTCCCACTCTCTCACTATATTTACTACTTAATGTTGTGCATAGGTATTTTCAACTTTAAATTATTATGAACAAAACAATTCTGGCACATGATACTCTTTTAGGATTCTACCAGTCCCAGAGGCATTCAACACAATGCATAGTTCGAAACTGATGATTTAGAGTATGTGTGAATACATCAAGCAATATCACTGTGTTGTAGGGCCCATAAAAGCTTATTGAACAAACATCGTACATTTCTGACCAAAAAATGAATTAAATAACTTGGATCAGTACTGTTTCAATGCTGAGGATTTATTTCATTAGGGACCTACCTTGCTAATATGTCCCTGATTTCACATAAAAATAGATAAAAATGCTAGAATCTGTAAGCATGAGAGAGAGAGAGAGAGAGAGAGAGAGAGAGCGAGAGAGAGAGAGAGAGATTAAAAGCCACATGGAAGAGGAGGATGAGAATATTAAAGTTTTTATTCAAAGTCTTTTTTTCAATTCTTCTGATAACTAATATGCAATTTTTTAAATTTTAAAAGTGGACATTACAACAAATAAAAAAGAAATAAGAAAATCTGAGACATTGCTATGAACTACAAAGGACAGACGAAGGTGGATAACCATTTATTTGAAATGAATACTACATTATTTGTCACAACAAAATGAGTACTCTGCAAACAAGAAACATTTCTATGACTTTAAAAGTAAATAGTATGATTATGTCTCAAATTCTGCTTTGCTGTTGAGATACAACAGGCCAGATCCATAGATCAGTCCTCTACAATTAGAATGTGCAATATACTGGACCCATGGTGATTGCCTTAATGAGACATGACGGAGTCCTCTATTGTCATACTGGGTCCTTATTTTATTGCTATTTGTGTCATGCTAACAGCTTGAATTGTTCTACATTGTAACTTCTAATATGCTAAACCTTTTATTAGTATAAAACCTAATAGTGAGTTATCCTTTGAAAATGGTTAATTGCAAAGAGGTAATTTACAATCTGAAAGACACAATTAGGAATGTTAATGTCTGTATTATTAGAAATATATGCACAGAATCACACAAACAGAACCAGAACACATGAAAATGCAGTGCTGAACACACATAATATCCAGTAAAAAAGTATAGACATTAGTTCAAAACATACTTCCAACACATACAAATGAAAATTATAATAATGTAAATTAGAATAGACATCATATACTAATATATATATATATATATATATATATATATATATATATATATATATATATATATATATATATATATATATATTCTCTATCTTTCTCTCTCTCTCTCTCTCTCTCTCTCTCTCTCTCTATATATATATATATATATATATATATATATATATATATATATATATATATATATATATATATATATATATATTGTTATATGCTCTTAAACTAAGTAACAGAAAAGAGCAAGTGACAATTTAAAATGAACTTACACTATTGTGAATTAAATCCCAAATAGTCCTAAAAATTCTATCACGAATCCAAATGTATAAAGTTCCAATTTAAATCTAGTGGTGTTCCAATAATGAACTTGCTGATGTGCATGTAGTCTTGAACATGCTACTGTGCCAATGGCCTGGATTATGTCAATTTGCTAAGCGTCACAGTAATATAATTCAAAATGTTCTTGTCTGAATTAATCAGGATTCAAAATTAATATTCCAGTCCAACAATACTACTGATCAGAACTCTGTAATTCCAGTGAATAATAATTTGCATAAATAAATCCATCCATATGAAAAACTGAACACAACAAAAAGATTTATTCTTCTGATGATAATGCAAGAATGAGTCATTTTTAGATAAACAAGATTATATACCCTCTACTTGACCTAAGTAACAATTACCATTTTCTGCATATATGTACTCCATAAGTTGATGGAATTTTCCATTCTATAAAAGTCAGAATCAAGATGTATACTTTAACTCAAATTCAGGTAAACATCTTTATATAAAAATAATCTAAATATTTAATCCACAATCATAAATAAAATTTATGAATATATTCTGTTGTTTACAAAATAAATGTCCCTGGTTAGGTACACAGTGAACGTGATTTTAGATAAGGTCAAGCACAAAATACAGATGTATATAACATATTATCATTAAGAAAAGCCAACAAATAATACAAATTAAATATACATAACATTACAGATAGAGTTATGGTGTTGATTTCCCTCCAAATGGCTGAAGCACAACGCAACATCCTCACTGCAGGTGACGACAATTTTGTCTGCTGTTATTGATACTCCACTATTGTGCCATTCAATCAAAATCTTTTCATTAGCTTTGGCCAGGCTTTCTTCTATGCTAGTTTCAAATCTAATTGCTAAATCTTTTTTGTTGCTGTTCTTTTGTATTCTATTGATGTTATTGCAAGCTTTCTATAATTTTTCATGATGCTTGAAGAAAAAAAATACAGGACAGAGAATCAGATTTTGAACAGGTTCTTTATTTGCAATGAATCAATCAAATGACAAATTGGTGAGAACCTCAAACAAATAAATGATGACAAAACAAAGTTCCAAGGAGAGCAAACAAAAGAGCTACAAGAGGAAGAGGTATTATTTGGGACACTGTATCTATCAAACTTTGTGTTGCTTATTGGTACTGCCTACATCATGTGACTGCTCCAGTGACCTAATGGTTAGAGTGTCCACCTCAGATGCGGGAGGTCATGGGTTCGATCCCAGACCGAGTCATACCAAAGACTTATGAAAATGGTACTAAGAGGCTAGTGTTATGACTGGTTATCTTGGTGTCAGGATAATGTGACTGGGTGGGACATCTTGCTATATGTCTGCAGCATGATGCCCCAGTGCTAGACATCACTATAAACTGCCACACTGCAGACACCATAGCGATATGACTGAAACATTGTTAAAGCTATGTTAAAAATCCAAATCACTCACTCACTCACCTACATCATGTACAAATTGGAATCATCACCAAAACAAAGTGCATTTCCAAAATGAAGTAAAATTAAAATTTATGAACTTAAAATGCAGGAAACTTTACTGTAATGAGGAAAAATGCACAGCTGGACTGAGGCTCAAACCTGGGACTCTAGACAGGTGCTCTATCACTTGACCTACCAAAGCTGACATACCCAGACCTATGTGTTACACTAACAGCAATTCTTATTTTCCAGAATAGTTGGACATCATGGTTTATATGTGGGCATTACATGATTTTGTGAATTTTAAATGTCCAATACAGTGATCATTGGGAATATAATTTACCATGAATCAATGAAACCATTTTAACAGTTTCCTATAATATGCTGATGCAAAAAAAGCCAGTCACAAGATAGAGAAACCAAATAAAATAGAAATGGAAGAAATATTTAAGCTGCTTATACATACAGTTGTATTTGATATCACAGTATTTAAGTGCACATGGCCTGCACTGCTAGCATTGTGCTATCTCGGTGGAGGTTTGTTTTGAAGGGACAGACCATTTTATTGGTGGGGGGGATAAGCCTCTCCAGGGATTTTTTAGAAGAAAAAAAATAAAGCTCTCCAATAGCTTTTAAAAACAATTCTCCGATCGATAGTATAAATATCTATATTTTAACTAGCTCGATTTGATGATGGAAAAAAAAACAGTCAAAAAACAAAAATTTCCCAATTACATGCCCCATTTTTAAATGGCAGATCCCTAAAACTTTTTCCACTACAACATTTAATGTGTTGCAGAAAATCTAATATGTATTTTAATGACAAATGACTATAGTTGTTTTACAGTTTTGAGAATGATGATGTTCCTAATAACTATACCAAATAATACAAATGCAATTTTGTCCAAAGTGTGGATGCTATATGTACACTGTTTTTGTAATGCCTGTCAAGAAATTTCCTTCTTCTACACTGAAAATACAACAACAAAAAACCACCATCACCAACAACAACAAAAAAACCTTTTGAATAAATACGCTGTATTTGGAAAGTGTCTGCCTCTATTAAACAGTCAAATGGGCAACAATTTTGAATCTTTTTCTTTTATACTATTAACAAGGGAAGTAGCTCCTAAGAGCATTAACCACCACACACATATTTATCTCCCCTATAGAATGCACAAATACTTGCTAACGCATATTTTATATCATTTTATATAGGGACCCTGTGTTGTTGATACGAGATAATTCTATTGCATGTGATCAAGGCGACGTATTTACGTCAGTTGAACGAGTTACCGATTGCAGTTTGTTCACATGACAAAGGTATATATTAGGGTAGCAATATCGAAGCATTTTTGTAACAACATGATAAGACAAGATAACAAGTGGTTCTTGAACTCTTTTTTTCTGATTACGCCATGTCAGAATAAAAAAGATGAAGTGAAAAATATATAATCATGTCCTCACAATGCAATATGAAACTCGTCATGGTGACTTGAAAAAAAAATCGTCTTGATCATGTATGCTATAGAAATATTTCTTTCCATTTCCGTACGTAAAAGGGGATGAGCTCTACTTGTTGTCATGTTCAGTGGGTATATTCCGTACCTTCCTTCTTTGTCGTCGTTTCGTAGTGACCATGTTGGCACGAAACATGCGATACGGCAACTTCCTCGACACTGGACAATCGTGTTCGGCCACTTCTGTCGATGCTCTCTAATGACGCCCGATCACTCTGCAAGCTTAAGTTCGTGGTGGATAGATATAAATTAATATGTCATTAGGCCCAATGGACCGGGGACAAGGCATTCTTTCTTTTTTTTCTTCCCAAGAGGTCCAGCACAGCAATAGGGCTGGAATGTTATTTTATCGTTGGTGAAAAGCACATCACAGCTTACTGTTGAATTGTTGGTTTATATCATGTCGTACCTTATCTGAGCTCATCTCATCTCATCATTTTATCTATTAGTTCTTAATACTGTATTGGAGTGCAGGTAAATGGCCTCTTCGAAGAAAAAATATAAAGACTGTAAAAAAAATTTTAAAAAAAGATGTAAAAGTTTAAAAATTGGAATGTTAAAACTGTCAAACAATAGACATTACAAAAATGCATTTTAAAAAGTGAGATTTATTACTATATTTTAAATATATGCATCTATCTCATATTCATTCATGGAAATATTTCCCAATATTTAATTACTCGTATTTATCAGTTTATTTATTGTCTCTCCTACAACTCCGATTTCCGGAACTCACAACAGCTGCAAAATAGCAGCTGTTCAAACCACTTCATTTATTTTACATTAAAACACTGATTCCTGCTTAATTTGAAATTTACTTATTTGGTTTAATTTCATATATGCCGGCGGTGGCCTTCCATAAAAGATACGAGTATTTGCAATTATTTGCCTGCCAACAACTTGAACATTACTCTGTTATTTCCGTCAAATCTACTTGACGGAAACTGCCAATCAATGTTTAGATAGTAGTATTTTTTACGAGAAGGATAGCCTGGCTCCCGAACTTGGTATTGCTTCAGCCTATTGTTGGCAGAACTTATTATATAAAAATCATAGATAACCAGTCTATATGCTTAAATAGGGGCCGGACACCAAGCTAATTTCAGACGTGTTTAATAAGTAATGCGCAGATAGCTCCGAAGGTATTCCGATTGATTATCTATTACAGTAAACCAGTCAGATCCGCGTGGATAATGGCGACAGTAGAATCAATGGTTCAAGTGGAAGATCACAGAGAACCTGAAAAACCAATAGATCGAGAGAAGGTATATGCATGAACGCTAATGACGCGCTAATTTTACACTCTTTTCTTCAATATACTTGAAACCAAAATCTTTAGATCGCATCACTTGTGGTTAGTTAGACCTCGGATACCAAATTTAGAGAAGGAACATATTTTCGTACTTCATTGCCTACATCGGAACTATACAATGTAAGGTTAGTAATAATGCTGTGGACAAATTTGGCAGTAAAATACGAACGCAAGCCAAATTATAATACATTTCGGCACGGTGACAGTTTAAACAAAGAAATATTTGTAAACACGACTCGTCTTTTTATTGGATTGTTATTGTTTACCAATCATTAAAATAGCGTACTGTGTAGTCCCACAGTGTAAAACGCCTCCCCATATATTTCTGTTGTTGTGGTAGCTGTCCTTCTGCCTAAATAACAGCGTTATGTAGCGTGTTCCGAGGTCAACGAAATTCGAAATGAGAAATCAAATTTTCAGGAATATCTCACCACAGGAGTCTGATGTTTTAACAATAAATTACAAAATCTCTGACAACACAAAATCATCTTATTGGTACATATTTTTAACACTGCGGTCACAAAGTCTTTCTACAGGACTCCATGGGGCGGAAGTAGCCAGATCAGAGCACAGGATGAATAACACTTTTAAAGTAATTTTACAAAATAAAAAGTTTAACTTGCCTTTTATTTCAGATTGTATCATATGATAATTTTATATAAATTTCCTGAATAGAAACATTCAGTTAAAATTAGTATAGTAGAAATGACAGTTGATGACATCATCACACTTCAGATATTAAGGCCAAGACGAATGCTGGACCCAGTAGTATTAAAAGATAACACAGATTCTGCGCTGTGATCAGTACGAGTATTAGACCCGAACTCTTATTTACTTCATGGTAGAATCTGG
Organism: Sinohyriopsis cumingii; assembly: GCA_028554795.2. Classification (NCBI taxonomy): domain Eukaryota; kingdom Metazoa; phylum Mollusca; class Bivalvia; order Unionida; family Unionidae; genus Sinohyriopsis; species Sinohyriopsis cumingii. Next base: position 77,189,318 of record CM068829.1, on the reverse strand, counting down.
TGAAATCAGCTACTTCTGCTTGATGGAGTCCTGTAGAAAGACTTTGACCGTAATGATGAAAATAAAGATCAATTCGCCGAATAAGATTAATGCGATGGTCGTCAGAGAGTTAGGCATTGGTACATTACTGTCTTTTGAATGGATATGTGTAGCTTTTTCAGTCGTCTTGCAATTCTGAAGTGACAAAAGTTGAATCGATTGGATGGTTGGGTCATGCTTGCACTCCTTATGGTAATTTATAGTACAGTGATTTCATCTTGTGTGAGATTTCATTGTACTTTATTGATAAAACATCAGACTTGTGATCTCACACACATGGTAGCCCAATTTGATGATCTTCTTCAAACTGAAGTCATATTCTTTAGTCAAACTTTACTTACTCTGATGTTGTTTCTGATAATTTCAAATTCTGACAGCATGGAATTTTTTTTCTAACAAAATTTAACTTTCTTATTTAGACCTGTCCGCTGCTGCTGAGGGTGTTTTACAATACAGGCAGACATCATGCTATGAGTGAATATTCTCGGGGCAGTGTCCCAACAAATGAGCTTCAGATATACACATGGTAAGACAATAATCCTGATAATATTGTTGACTGTGTCATCCATGCATTAGTAATGAAGGGTACAGTGAGCAATAATGCCACTTTTGAGGTCAAAACAACTCAGCTGTTATAGTAACTGCAGTATACTATTATCTGTATTTCTTGATCTTTTATTTAACTTTTCTTGCTCTTTCATTTAACGATTGTCTCCGTTTCATGACCAACTTGACATTTGTTAGTCTTAAACCATGTATATGATGAGAGGTCAATAAAGAACTATTTTAAAGAAAGATGTTTTGATGCTCTTAACAATTTAATTTTTAAAAAATGATATAACACTGAACAGAGGGTACTATATTTAGCTGGTTATGGTTTCCTTCTGTAAAAAAAATGCTTACTTCACAGCCCAAAGTGACATGATCTTTACATTCTGGTACCAAGCATTACCCAAATGTACTATAGAGCCCTGAACACTGGGATAGACTGGCCAGAGGATTTTAAAACTAGGAGTCCAGCACTCCCATTTTGGTAAAAATAGGAGTCCCACCATCAAAAGTTGCAGTCCCTTCTTTCCTACAGAATCAACACAGACGTGAGTACATCTATTTTTAGGTGGAGAGGTTTTCGTAATGTGATCACTCACTTTAATATAGCTTCATTACAACAGTCCATTGACAGGATTGCAAATTTATGGTTTATTTGTTTACATACTTGTAGTAATTTTAGGCAATGGTTAAATAGTATCTGATTTGCTGTTTTTTCCCCGTATTTTTGCAAATACGTGTTAAGTCAGAAAACAGACCTTAAAGCGCATCTCGCAAATTCCACAACATAGCATTGTCCCATACGTTTCTGACCTACATAATTTGCATTTTAAAGTTAAATCTTTAATAAAAATATCATGCAGGAAATTGATAGTTGCTACCCTACTCAGAAAATAGTTAATGGTCAATCAGCTATCAAAACATATGCTTGTGAATGGGCAAGAGTTTGTTTGTCAACGTAATTGATATCAAAACTAGGCCTAGCTAATGATGTCTTGATGAATACATTTCACTACAACACTAGAACTAACTGAGCTAAGGCGAGGGTCATTTAAAAAAGTATGGTCAGTCAATATACCTCTTAAATAGCTCTTGTTCGTCCATCAGAGTGATACTGAATTTTGTCAATCCAAGTAAGGACTTATTCCAAACACTAAGCTAGGCATCACACACTTTCTTACACTTAGCTACAGTCCCATCCAAACTATCAATTCTAGCAGCTTTAGCACTCTTCTGAATCTCGATACAATCTTTGTAAGTTTGCCGTTTAACCCCAAAATACTTACCCAAATTTACGAATGGCATTTTGTCTAAGTCTTGATTCTGAGGTCACATGCACTACTTATTCCAATCCATTCAGAAATAAACACAATAACGAAAGCTAAAGTTGTTTATTTGATGTACTTTTATAAATGACCACATGTACATCCCTGGGTCTTTCTGCCTCCGAATTCAATCGGTGTAAATATCAGTACATTTTCCCACCCGGCCACCAGTTGAAGCCTTTGAACTTGCCACCCAGCTATTGCATCATGTTCTTTTTGATGTACTCTTACAATGGCAACATGTATGTACATCAAGGGGTCACTGAATTCTGTCACTGTAAATATCAGCACAGCTAATTGATCAACACATTTTCCCACAAAGCAGGTGGCTGAAGCAGGAATAGCAAGTCTTTGAATTTTTCCGCACATCTACTACATGCGTATGGAGGACTCCAGCCTCGGTGATTTTCTGTGTCCCAGATCAAAAATTGGTGTCCAAATACGCATAATTAAGCATTTCTGAGACCGCTGATTGGCATACATGCCAACCATTATGCTTTTGGCGTAATCATTATGCATTTTTTCACCGCATTACGCGTAACTGTATTCGGATTACGCGTTTTCGATATATCCCCTTCCAAAAAAATTAATAATTTGTTTTCTCATTTTTATTAACATTCCATTAATCCAACAGCCCGTATTCTAGAAAAGACAGCTTCATTGTTACTACAACATAAGAGGATGCTAGTCTGAAGACTTGCATGCACTTTCCCAACAGTTATGTTCTATTTATAGCAGTTGCCCTACTTCAAGAAACATGCTGGTTTCTACTTTTAACTTTTGACCTCGGTTACTATTTGTAGCAGCTGTATGGCTTAGTGAGGAGAGAACAGACTGGTTTTCTAACTTTTGATCTTTGTTCGCAGATTCTTTGTTCGAATTCAAACAGAACCAGTCTGTAGGTATTTGGTGACCATTCTGTATGCAAGATTGGCACCGTTTTCATTTTGGATAAACTAGATTGGCACCATTTTCATTTTTGATAAACTACATATTGTTAGCAGAAAACCACTTATTGCAATGACTTCACAATTGTAAGTACCTATGACAATGATTGAATTCAGAAGCAGAAAGACCAGAGGTCTACATGTGGTTATTTGTAAGAGTACATCAAATAAACAACTTTAGATTTTATTATTTCCGAGTGTAGCTGAATAAGTAGTGCATGTGACCTCGAAATCAAATCAAATATGTTGAGACTTAGAGATAATCCCATTTGTAAGATTCAGAAGAGCGCTAAAGTTGCTAGAACTGATAATACAGTTGGAACAGTAGCTAAGTGTAAGAAATGCATGATGCCTGGTTTAGTGTTTGGAATAAGGCCTTTCCTTGGATTGACAAAATTCAGTCACACTCTGATGGACAAACAAGAGCTATATGTCACTGTTGTAAAAAATGTGGAAATCAAACTCGGTGACAACCAATATTTTTTCTTATCTGAAAAGTTCACATTTTCTGGGAGAGGAATGCAACTTTTGCTGGTGGGACTACAATTTTCACCAGAATGTGAGTCCTGGACTCCTAGTTTTAAAATCTTAGCAAGACCTCTGTTAAAGAAGCTGAAGAAAAAAATGACTCATCAACTTACACTTTTCCGTATTACATTGGTAAGTGGAATCTATGATCTTTAACCCTTTATCTTTAACCTAAGCAAATTTAAATACTTTTTACATAATAGTTCAGATATTATCTTATTAGTACTTGACATGGTACACTAGTATTGTATATCTTACTCCCTACTTGGGCAGAGCTATTTAACATGGAATTGTGCAAGAAAAAGCAAACCAGATTACAAAATTGTTAGTGATCTTGGACTGCTTGGAATTTTAGCATAGCAAAATTAGAAATTTTTCGGAAAGTTAAAATGCTTCAGCAATTCAGAAGGGATCAACTGCATGTGGGTTAGACCTGGCAAGTCTGACTAATGTTAATGTCCAGATGTAACAAGAGTGATGCAAGTTGACAAAGACCAGGTGACAGGCTTGACATTGATATCAAAGAGAACTTCCCTGAAACCAGATATTCCATAAAGTCCATCAAATCAGTCTGAAGCAGCCATTTCAGGGAAATTAGAAAATTTGGCCTCAAAAGACATCTGGTTGCTTTATGCAGATTGATTGTTTAAATGTCCTTGACAAAGGTGACTGTTTAGGCTGGGTTAACTACCTGTTTAAATAGCTGTACAAGTTTCCTAGTTAATATATTATTTCTTTTCAGGATGGATGCTACCTTGAAGGAGCTAACAAGTCTTGTTAAGGAAGTTAACCCAGATGCAAGAAGAAAAGGAACATTTTTTGATTTTGCAGTTGTGTTCCCCGATTCCAGGACACAAACCTACAGAATGCGTGAAATTGGCACTACCTGCTCAGGACACAGGGGTGCTGATGATAGCGTTACTCTGGCAACAAAGCGTTTCCAGATTGGGGATTACTTGGATATTGCTGTCACGCCACCACGAGGGGGAGGAGGAGGAGGAGGGCCCATGCAGAGGAGGGGTAGACCATATTGAGAACTGACTGCTATGTTAAAAGACCTGCCTTTTTATTCAGAGATGGTGTTTTTCTCCCAGGACATGTGATCTGTACATATCACCACTAAAGTTAACGAATATATTCTATATCAGAGTACCTGAAAATATCTTAAAGACATGTTAGCCACACAAAACCTGTAAGCACGATTATTAAATGTTATACTGGGTACATGAATGCTTAATTTTTAAGTGCCAAGTTCATGCACTTATTTATGTTAAGAATATGATTAAGGAAATGCTTTTAGTGATTATCTGGTTTTTCAAAGTGTTTCAACAACTGCGTCAAGTAAAGCTGTAAATTTGCAGAAATCTGGCTGTTCTTTGGTTATGTCTCCTATTACCTAACATGTAGTTCCGATTCATAGGATATAGACATTGTCATCGTACATGACTCATTGTGGCTCTGCAGATAATGGGATTAAACAGTTTTAAGTTTAGTCTTTGTTCATTTAAAGTTATTCATAACACATTTATTGAAACATAAGTGGTCTATTTGTGTGAACCTTGATTTCATAAATCACACAAGGTGGACTTGATTGAATTGTGAAATATTGTTTTTAGTCGTACATTAAGAACTGTAATATGGACTTGTGTGTGTACAGTTTTAAATAAATTATTTTATGAAAAACTCTTAATGATTTTTAAAGTTATAATAGTTAAAGGTATTGCATATAGAACACGTAGAATTTATGAAATTTACTTACATATACTGCAAACTCTTGAAATTGCACACATTTGAAATTTAAAAAGTTGGCAAGCTACCACCAGGAAGATATTGTCAAGGCTAAGCGTTTCTCATTACATTGTTATGACTCTATGATCTTAAAGTAACAGAAAAGAGTGAAAACCAACAAGTTTTATAAAATTCAACAAACAATTTATTTTCCTAGAATACAAAGTGAAAACAAAAATGATGGTATTGTGAATTATATCCCAAATAATCCAAGAATTTCTAACACAAGTCCTATGATTAAAGTTCTGAATAAACTTTAGTGGTATTACAAAATAAATCCAATGATAGAAATGTTCATGTGCCTGTGATGGCCTGGATAGTAACAATGTGCCAACAGCCTTTTTTTGAATCACAATAATAAAGAATATATCCTTGTTTGAATTGCACTAGAAATCCAGGTCTCTATTGCCTAGAATATTATTTTAGATGAGCACTTTGTATTTCCAGTGAATAAATTTGAATGGACACTGCAGTTAGAATTATTTCTACATTAGATGTTATTGTAGGAATAAATTTTTCCAATAAACAGGATTTTATGCTCCTACCTGACCAATGTCACAATTTGCATTTCCTATAAAAAGTTATTTTGTAATGGAAAATGTAATTCTAGAAAGTTCCACATGTTTACAAGATAAAATCTTAGTTATAGTTAGAAGGTCTGTTACTAAAATTATAATAAAGAACATGGTAAACACAATGTTCTTGACTGAGTTTAAAATAATTCTAATATTTATCCTTCATTTAGAAAAAGGTATTCTCGTTTTCAAACTGTCACTGATTTTGGACAAGGTCAGCTATACAATTTTACATTTCCCAAAACATATTGAATTATAAAAACATAGAAAAAACTTACAATTCAATTAAATATACATAACAATAACCGAAAAATAAGTACATCAAAAGAAAATGATGCAGAAACTGGTCGGCAAGATCAAAGGCTTTGACTAAGAGTCTTGGTGGGAAAAAGTACTGATATTTACAGTGCTTGAATTCAAAGGCAGAAAGACCCAGAGATGTACATGTGGTTATTTATAAGAGTACATCAAATAAACAACTTTAGCTTTCGTTATAGTGTTCATTTCCGAGTGTAGCTGAATAAGCAGTGCATGTGACCTTGGAATCAAGACATGTTGAGTTAGAGAAAATGCCATTCACAAATTTGGATAAGTATTTGGGGTTAAACAGCACTGATGGTATAACGGTACCAATTGCGCAAGTCTAGGTGGGCGGAGCTTAAGGTGTATGGAACATTGTATTCAGAATTAAAGAACAAAACTAGCTGTGATTGGTGCATTATGTAAGACTTGTACTTTCTGTTTGGCTTAAAAAAAAGTTGAGCCTCTTGGCAACATGTGAGTTTGTGTTAATTTCTATCTAGATCATATTTTGTATTTTTTATGATTTTTTTAAAATATGGTACACATGACTGAAAATGTGCTTGTTGTGACTAGATAACTCTTACCCCTGTCTAGTTCCAGTAGAGTTATCTCTCTTAAATGCAATGGAGTACCTGGTTATGTCATTGTCAAATTGACAATCTAGCGTTGTTCTATATGACAGCGTGTGACATGCATGCCCAAGTAGGACAGAAAGTATATTTATTTCACAAAACATTAGCATTGAGGTATATGGAAAAACAATTGGTACCGTGATACCTAAAGGAAAGAATAGCCTCACAGTGTTTCCATAGAAACGCATGCATGTGGGCGGCATTTATGAACTATACTAGTTTGATGTAGGAAAACAAATGCATGCTGAACACTTTTGGTCAAATATTGAAAGTTCTTTAAGAATAAAATGTATGAAATCTTCAGAAAATAGCACAAGATGGCTTTGGATGGGGACTTTTGATAACTATAGCTATGATAGATATAGACTTGTGTTACCTGATGCCTTTATGTATGTGCTGTTACCTCTTAGATTGGAATGCATGCAACAAAATAAGTTATGTAAACATAATATAGTTGATTTTGGTCAAATATTGGCTATTGTACCTGCAAAAGATGAAAAATCATGTGTACATAAACAACTATCTTGTTCTTGTAAGGCATGCCATAAACCAGGATAGAGAACACTCTAACTTGTAGATAGATCACTTGTACCATGTGGGATGTTCTGGCATGAGTAATTTTTAGGTAATTTATTAAGGATTTGTTATTCCTTCCCATTTTGATTTGAATTGTCCTGCTCTAATTGTCCCTTTTTTTTTACACTCTCCTGCTTTGAAATTGTTCATGTAGTTAGTTCAGTTCTCTTGCATTCCCTTTTGTTGAAGTAGCAGTGAATACCAACAAACAAGACCAGTTTCCTTAAGTCAGCATTTCCCATTGGCACTTGTATAAGCCCAATTATAATCTACTATTGACTTTCAATTAATCCTATTTCTTTCTGTCAAGCTGCTCCTGTGGAATTTCCATGTTTGGTCCAACATTACAGAATGATAACCATTTTAGTCACACAGTGCGTATTCATTCCATTCAAATCCACACTGTTCTTGAAACTTTGAATCCCATCGCAAGAATCCAAATTGGCATGAGATGATATCTGCATGGTTATGGAAGGCTGCACTCTACATGCCGGCATTGTAGAAAATATGAACTATGTGATATGAAAGAGCTGCGTCATCTTAGAAATTAAAATTACATGACTCTTGAGGTCTCCACTAAACATAGGAGTCTAAATGTTAGGTTCTCACTTTGTCAGTAATGTATTTTGAGATAATTTAATTGCAATGAAGTTAATACAGGTTGTTGATGAACTCATCTATATTACATGGATAATGTATTCAAGGTTACCACACCTTATGTATATCATTCAGTTATCTCCCTTACACCAGTCATAACATTTCAAGGAAATAAAATCTCACATTTTCAGTGACTGATTATGAAAATAAAGAGAAGATTTGTGAAGTATTATATTAGCCCTCAATCTTGATGCAAATGTAAGTAGCAGCAATTTGATAATTTCTCACAGTAAAGTTTACAAGTTTAAAAACTGATAAGGTATGTTCTGCTTGGCTCTGAGATAAGTTTCTCTCTATCTTATGCCAATTATTATTAAATTCTTATGTAGAAGAAATATACTTTATATGTATCTATATTATCTAAATTATTCACCCTTTTATATTAGATGGAAATGAACACAACTTCACTTGAAATTTGAGTCCTGTAAGGGATGTTATAGCACAGTTGCCTTTGGGCTGTCCTTTTACCTGTTGGGCCCTGCCCCATATATTTGTCCAAGGTAAGGTCATCAAACTTTCACTTCTCATTTTTCGCATTGCTGATTTTGCCACCTTTAATTCCTTTATCATAAGCTACCTCTCCCTTTTAGATAAACACTTTCCTCCTGTTTTTAACTCCATTTGATGTGCTATACTTAGTGTTTATATTTGGCATTTTTCTGTATTTTATTCCCCTAATTTCACCTCCCAATCCAAACATAACCACTTAGAAGCTGCGATTTACTATATTTGGTGACTGACTGGCTTATTGAAACAATTTTATTCACATTACAAAGGAGGAAAGCTTACTATTTGTGTTACAAAGAGGATGGGTAGGTGGACCTTTGTGTGAGGACTGGTGGTTAGTGACCTCTTGTATCTGTAGATAGTGTAAAGTGGTCAAAGCTTATACTTTATAATAAGATTGGGTCATGTCCACCTGTCTCTGATGTTAAGTTCTGCACCTACCAAACAAATATAAATTCCTTTCTTTTAGGTGAATGGTACATTTTGAAGTAGGACAGGTGCATACTATTTGGTACATTGACCTTTGACCTAGTTATTACATAATATGATATAATGTGATTTATCCCATATCACCTATGTGAAGTTCATTAATTGCTGATATGAATAAGATACAACTCATAGTTGAAAGAATTCATTTTATTTCAAAAGATGATTTTGATGGTGAAGCAAAAGTATGAAAACAATAGTTCAAACAGCTCAATGACATTTCTATACACATTCATATAAGACATAGGTTAGTACCTCATCAAATTGTTTTTCACAAGTGAGACTAAGTATATTTGTTACTTATACAGTCCCGAACTATTTCACAGATTATTGGAAAAATTAAGGTTTGCTATAGGTATAACGGTACCAATTGCGCAAGTCTAGGTGGGCGGAGCTTAAGGTGTATGGAACATTGTATTCAGAATTAAAGAACAAAACTAGCTGTGATTGGTGCATTATGTAAGACTTGTACTTTCTGTTTGGCTTAAAAAAAAGTTGAGCCTCTTGGCAACATGTGAGTTTGTGTTAATTTCTATCTAGATCATATTTTGTATTTTTTATGATTTTTTTAAAATATGGTACACATGACTGAAAATGTGCTTGTTGTGACTAGATAACTCTTACCCCTGTCTAGTTCCAGTAGAGTTATCTCTCTTAAATGCAATGGAGTACCTGGTTATGTCATTGTCAAATTGACAATCTAGCATTGTTCTATATGACAGCGTGTGACATGCATGCCCAAGTAGGACAGAAAGTATATTTATTTCACAAAACATTAGCATTGAGGTATATGGAAAAACAATTGGTACCGTGATACCTAAAGAAGATTATAATGAGATTCAGAAGAGTGCTAAAGTTGCTAGAATTGATAGTTCGGATGGGACAGTAGCCAAGTGTAAGAAAGTGTGTGATGCCTAGCTAAGTGCTTGGAATAAGTCCATCCTTGGATTGACAAAATTCAGTCTCACTCAGATGGACAAACAAGAGCTATGTCAGTGTTATAAAGAATGTAGAAATTAAACTCAGTGGCAACCAATAGTTCTTTAATTTGCTTAGTTTTCTGGGAGAGATTCCTAGTTTTAAAATCCTAGCAAGACCTCTGTTACACATCTAAGACATATATTTATTGAAAACAGCTGAAAAGTTAATGAGATGCAGTGTATACATTCACATGGGACAGAACTGATAGGAATGTAATAAAATATTACATGTATGATGCTGTCAGGCAATCCTGCACACCTAAGGATTGTATCACAATGTTATTTATCTTTGGAGTAAATTCTAATTGTTCATTGTATTCAAAACATCTACCTTAACTTTAAATGAACTAATCATATTTTTTACAGAAAATTTAAGCAGACACAAGTATACCCCTCATGCTCTACCAATTCAGTTTTAGTCTCAATTCTGTGCAGGCACCATTTTACGTGTTCATCTTCAGACTTACTGTTTTCAGCAGCAAATGATTATTTTCCATACTCGTATATAGGTCATTATGTTTTCAGATTTCATGTGTCCATCTAGTTTATATACTGGATACTAATGTTTAGTCCAAGCCGTCATCTGCACTGAAGAAAAATCCAGTTTAAAAGATGTAGCACATTTTTATTTTTTTATTTATCAAATCAGTATCAGTAATTGACCTTTACATCAGGTTTTCAAGAATGAACTGTTTTGTGTAAGAGGTGTTACAGTGCAGTAAAAATGGCTGTTGCAATTTGTTTTTTGTTTTGCAGCAATGATGAACATATTATTTCAGCTGTATTTAACCAGAATTCGCAAATTCAACAATATGAATCTCCAAATCAAAGTCGAATAAAATGTAACGTGGAATTAAGTTACCTAAAAACAATAGGTTTAGGCAGTAAAAATATTGAAAATGCTTAATGCAGGATTAGCTAGCACACAGATATGAATAAAATGGCTCAAGTATATAATATTTTAAACTTTCTATGGAATGATATTAAATAGAAAACTTGTTAAGAAAAATTGTGCACATTTTTTTTTTTAATGGTACAGAATCTTTGTTCTGATGAATGATGCAGAATCTAGCTATTCTATGTTCAAAAAAAAGAAAATTTCAAGGCATTTTATTTTTGAGGATATAATTTTTCCTGAGTTTGCTTAAATTTGGAAATACTGCATAAGCCTTTTTCAGAAATGACATTTATGATAATAACAATTTCCACCGCATCTTTAAATCACACACTTCATAAACGTTAGTTTTCTCACTTTGAGACTTGCAAACACCAACACTTGTGATAGCCGTTCCTAATATTAATCCTCCACATGGTGATTAAGATTCTTGTTGAATATCATGATCCCTCACACACAGAGATAGGAGTAGATAGTAATCCTTGTGTCAGTCAATCCACCATGCAATCTCATTGTCATCATTGGAGTTACGTGTGTGATTTGGATTTTTAACGTAGCTTTAACAAGTTTTCATGACCTGTCAACCAAACTTTATCCTTTGTGGGTGGATTGCACCTGGCATAGGGAAGAGATATTGACTGGGTGAGTCAAAACAGTTCAAGTTCACTGACTGAAAGAAGAAATATATTTTGCATGTAATAAGAATAGTTCTATTTCACAGACCTGGTGCACTTGCACTTAGTGTTAAGTTAGTAATTTCAGTGCCAAAAGGCAGTGGTCAAGGCCATGAGTAAAAGACGAAAAATGGTTTGTGCACATAAATTTTAGTTATAAATGTTAAGGACTATTAAGCATGGGACAGGCATATAAATATGCTGTTCACTGTACTCATTATTGTCCTTTTTAGTGTCGTGATGGACTGTATGACTCAATCTTGCTAGTGCAGTAATAATCCTGCAGGTTTTGATAGATATCTGTTAAGCTGGGTAATTAGTTTGCTTCCAGTATTTATGCACTGGCCATAAAGGCAGAGCATATTTTGTTTATGCCATCTGTCTGTTGCCAGTCTGTTTTGTTTCCACACAATAACTCCACTATCTACACTAACCAAACACTGTGCATGTCTTCCACTTCAAGCAAGTATGAAGAATGCATTACTCACACAGACTTGGGTACAAAAATTAAAGTTGTCATGAACCTTTTTGAATTTTCGAGGAATTAATTTGGCCTCATTTTTATTAAAAAATTTTAGCACCTTACTGGAAATTACTAAAGTTCTGTGTGGATCATGGCATGGATCTTCAATCTGGAAATCACTCTTAGGTCTGTCTGGACTATGACAAAACTTTAAACACATCACATAATTATTTAAGTTTTTAATAATTGAGGCATACATTTTTGTTTTCATAACAGTAAGGATGATTCAGTTGTAAAAAGTACATCTCGTCTATATGTAGTAAACATAAATTACTTGTATCTTTGAAAAAATATTTGATATACATTGGTCTATTTTTGGTCCTACACCAGCAGTTAAGCTTATTTCACTTCATCCAGTATATTATTCAAAGTATCCAACTTTTCCTTTTCTTTTTACTATTCTTTTCCTTGGTAGTTCTCCTCAAAGAGAATTCTTGTGTCACAAAAATTATTTTCCATTGTCTCAGCCTTTTTCCTGGCAGTTCTTCTCAATGAGTTTGCCTAATTCACAAAAATTATTTTCCAAGCTCAAAATATTCAGGGCTGTTAACAGCATTTATGGAAAAATGTATGCTGTGTGTCAAATGCAAGACGCCCCCCCCCCCCCGCCCAGCTCCTGTAATTTATTAATAGCTTTAAAACCCCTACAACTGACCCAGAATTACATAACTCTGCAGCATTTGCTATCCTATCACACATTAGAACAATGTGTGGAAATGTGACAATTGCTGCTGCTATGTCAGAGGTACTGGTACTAGTAACTTATCCATAAGGTTTTATCACTGAACTGTTTAAACAACTTTTCGATATTGTAGTGTGAGTGATTTTGTTTTAAAAGTGACAAGTTTTATTGATCTGATATGACCTTCAAGAGCAACTGAGCCACAATTGCTGTAATTGCTTTGTACACACAAAAAAAAATGCCTGTCCCCGTAAGTCTCACTTAACAAACATGTTGCTTAGTTTAACCGATACCAGTTTGTCTACATTGCAATGCCACACAATGTTCAAACCATTTAATGAAAATTTATTCATGTCGTTGTCAATTTCCTTCCCTCTAAATTCCTTCTTTTTTTGTCAAAATACTCAATTTTTAATGTGTTTTAAATTATTAAAATTTCTTCAGTCACCAACTTTTTCTGCTTTTTTTCTCTCACAAAGATGAATGCAAAATGTTTGATTAGCGGAATGTTACAAAACACACTTGGTAATTGATTAATAATTGCAATCAGATATTTTGATTCTTTTCAGCCAGGCAATAAGTTGTCTAAATCAGTGATGAATGATTATGTCATTGATGCCTTTGTGGATGGATGGCCTACCCCTTCCCTAAAAATTTCTTGAAGTTTTGCCATTCTTAAAAATTACCCTTTGGATGAATAAATACATGGAAGATTCAAAGCCCTGAATATTATTTAATATATATTTGTATATTGAAAACACTCCTTTTTATATCAGTACATCTGCTTATAGGAATGTTAAAAAACATCAAAGAGTTTATAGGAGTTTTCTAGGAAAAAATGCCTTTTTATCAAATTCAAGGAGCAAACCCAAATTAAAGTAATTAATTTTCAAGGACTGTTAGAACCTTGGAATACTAAAATTTCAAGGAAAAATGCTTTAAGGTTAAGACCACTATGACTGAAAGAAAAACAAAATTTTGAACAATAATTAGAGTCATACACCATCTGCAGTATAGTTACCAAACTTGGTGCATGACTTGGTTTACACTTAAGGTCATATATTTAAGGATTTTTCAGGTTACCATCGGGTAAGGAAGAATCTAATCACTTTCTGAATCAAATTATCAATACTTAAGGTCACAGAGTTTGGTTTCTGCACAATAATTAGAGTTGTCCACCATCAACAGTTACCAGACTGTGCACTTAGGGTCATATATTTAAGGATGTTCATACATTACCTTTGGGTAAGGGAGAATCTGAATGCTTTCTGAATCAAAATATCAATGCTCATGGTCACTATGACCACACAAAAAATGTATTTTGCACAATTACTCGAGTTGTCTAAAGTTACAAAACTCTGTGGATGGTTTGCACTTTGGGTAAGGAAGAAACCAATACCTTTAAGAATCAAAGTGACCAAGGTCAATTTCACTGACTGAAGAAAAAAAATTGTTTCTGCACAATAAACTCAAGTTGTCCATTGTCTACAATCTTTGTGTATATTAAGTAATGAAGAACCCTATCAATCTTGCTTTAAGGTCACTGAATGAAAGAAAACTGGTTTCTGCCCAACAACAAGAGTTGTCCACCATGTAGTTTTCAGTCTTTGTGGATGGTCTGCACTTAGGGTCAAGGATTTAAGGATTTGTATATGTTTATCTTTTATTTTGTATACATTTCACAGAATTTTAACATCTGTATGTTTTAAAGGTTATCTTCTTGTACTTTATGTTTTCATTTATTTGGAATGGTTTATCGTTTTAAATTGTATACAGTTCATTTGACACAGCTTGAACTTTTTAGTTGCCACCATAGTCACTATTGCACTGATGTACCATAAAATGCCACATACATACAGACATACCTACATAAATACAGACATACCTACACACATACATATTCATACCTACACACGTACATACAGACATACCTACACACATACATAGTCATACCTACCCACATACATACATACATATCTACACAAATACAGACATATCTATGCACATATATAGACATACCTATACACATACAGGCATACCTGCACACATAGATACAGACACACATACATACAGACATACCCACACATGTTAGGGAGAACCCAATCAATTCTGGGTTCAGATGTCAAAGTCACTGCTAATGAATGAGGAAAACTAGATTTGGCTTGTGTTCTTAATCATCTACAATTGCCAAACTTTGTGGAAGGCTGAACCCTATTACTTTTCGGTTCAAAAAGACATGGTTACTAACTGAAAGAAAATATTTGCCAATACAATTGAGTTTCCATCGTCTACAGCTACTAAACTTTGTGGATGGTTTGCACTTAGAATTAAGAAAGAACCCTATTAATTTAGGGGTCAAAAAGTCAACAGTCAAGGTCACTGAATGAAAGAATAATAAGAGTCCCATGAAGGGAATAATGCTCTGCTGGTCGAAAAGAATTTGCAGGAATTCAAGATAAAACCATTTCTTCTTTTTAACTCCAGAGTGTTGAAACCATTTCTGATATTATTCAGTGATATAGTTTGTTCAAATTAGCTGCTTTGGTGAAGATTTTGTATGTCAGATTGGCACATTTCATAGACAAAATTTGAAGTCTCTGGTTTTCGATATGACCATTCATTCAGGGGTGTAGCAACAGCATGATTTTCATAACAACTGTCATGTCAGCCATATTGGGTGTATAAGTGGCAGCCATATTACACATCAGATACTATTTCTGACTGCCACAAAACTTCAATATTTTGGATGTATTCAAGCAAGTTTTATAAAAATTTTCGTAATGCTGTTTTTTGACTTGTATGCAAGAATTTTGTGGACACAACTAGTTTCAGTTTTTAAGGGATTACTATGAAACTTTCTACACATTATGCTCATCATTTGAAGATGCACATATCGACAGATCACTTTGCTCTCACAGCCTTTTTTTTATGGAGTTATTTTCCTTGCAGCTGTATCCAGTGTAAGACACAATCTTGTGAACACAGCTTGTCTTGCAGTTCTTTTATGGTTTCCTATTTTGGTACATACGATCAACAAAAGAAATGCAAATATTAACAAATCTTCATGTGCCAGTCATTTTGATAAAAGCTGTTGTTGTTATAGGGTTTAACACCATTTTTCAGCACAAGATAGGCTATACATGGTGGCCAGTATAACCTGGAAAACCCAGGAAAGAACCACTGACCCATGAGAAGCTACTGGCAAGCTTTCTCACATACATTGGCCAAGCTTGAGACTTGAACCCACACAGACAGAGGTGAGATGGCAGTGATGTAAATTGTGAGCACTTTAAACCACTAGGCCACTCAGAGGCCCCAGTAAAAGCTGTTGGTCTTCCTTACTTACAAATGGATGCAATGTATCACCAAATACTGTAAATGCAGCTACTCTTATATTTAGTGGATTGCTGTGAAACTTAGCACATAGTATGGTCATCATCAGAAGATAAGTCTTATGTTGTTGTTGTGGGGTTTAACACATTTTTCAGCACACGATAGGCTATACATGCTGGCCAGTATTAATGGTGGAGGAAGAACCCAGGCAAACCCCAGAAAGAACCATCGACCCACGAGAAGCTACTGGCAAGCTTTCTCACATACCCATATTTGCCAAATCCAAGACTCGAACCCATGCAGAGATGAGATGGCAGTGATCTGTAACGGAGAGTGCTTTAGACCACTCGGGGCCCCCTTATAAATCTTTAGTAATCATTTTATATATACTTTCTGTATGAAGACTTGTGCTTTTTTTATTTACTATAGAATCATCTCCATTAATAGGTAAGGATGGGATCCAGGGAAGGTAGGGTTTATATAAGCAAGCTGCTCACCATCCCACTAGCTGGAAAAGAGAATTGCATAAGTGAGCTCTTCCCAGCACATTCATAAATGCTATCTGGCAAAATTAGTCTTTTGTACACTGTTCACCCTTTACAAAAACAGATTTATTCATCATCCAAGCATGCAACTGGACAAAAACTAGTCATCACCCATCACCAAGAGGTATGTTGGGCTCCAACCTAATGTTGAAGAAACTGACCTCAATGCAAACTATAGCAAATGGAATTGAGAGATGGACAGGGAAGGGTGACCTTAAATGCCCATTCATATTTGTGTCCTAGCATTTGAACAAAATCCAACTAAAAATGTGTTCACTTAGCATGTATATCCTGACATCCCCATTCTCAAATGTGCATAAAAAACTAACAAATGAAAACAGAGCCGTAGTCACTAAGGTGTGAAATGGAGATCTCGGTGACCTAATTTTGGAAAGGTGGCTTTGTACTCGTCACAATACACCCAAACACAAGCTGAATGCCTCTGTAAACAATAATGACTGCAAAGAAGTTGAAAGCAAAGCTCAACTGAAGACACTGCTCCATAAAATATAGGTTAGAGCAGCCCACTTTTATTAAAAGTGTTGTACTCAACAACATACAGCTATATACGCCTGTTCTATACTTAAGAGTGCTAATGTGTTAATGTACTCACTATACACATTCACAAATTAAGCTGCAAATCTCTGTGGCTGATAATGCCAGATATATTTACCTAAATGCAAGACCTAACTAAAGGCAAAGAAGAAGGAAATATATGATTCAGTAATGTACTTTTTTGTAAGATGTACCATGCATGACCCTGTGACCAATAATGCCAGAGAAAGGGACCTAAATGCCAAAGATAAAATATGTCACAAAGATATAATCTGGTTGGGTGTGGGATTTTTATTCTTCATGGAACTCAATTAAGGAACTTTACGCCAATGTATAACCAAAGACAGTCTTGAGTATTTTTAGAGAACGCTGTTTTTATGACAGATCTTTACCTTCTTTAATCTTGTAGTAAATCATGTTTACATCTGTCCTTTGTGCCAGACTGATGTCATCATTTTGCCTTCAATTACCATATATACTCACAAGTCAAGACAAACTGCAACAACAACTTGCAGATCAGGGTCTATGTTGTTTGTGCTACTGATTACTTCTAACAAACTACACAAACCCAGATCTGCTAGAGCATTATGCAATGACAGATCTGGGTCTGTGTAGTTGGACTCCATATATAAGTGAATATATATGGTATCAATTCTGTACAGAATTTTATATCTCCTGAATTTCTTCATTAAGTGTCAAGAATGAATCCATTGATAAATATAAAAATTTTATAAATATTTTAAATTATGGACTGTTCACCAAACACACTTGTAAGAGTTCAAATTCGTCTATATAATATGTCGTATTTCTGTTGAACAATTTTTGGAATTTTAGGTTCACCAGTATCAGTTATGACAAAACAAAAAACAAGTGTGGCATTCAAATTTTTTTATACTTCCATCCAATGCTAATATCAATCTAAGGAGACCAATATCGATGCAAGTTGCCAGCTGTCACCTGTGCACTGTAAATTACCAGCATGTACTTTTGTCAATATTATTCTCTTATACTGGTTTAGACATCCATGCCATTGTATGTACACACCCAACAGCTCCCTAGTCACTGACAAGACTTGGACAGGACAGTAGCAAGTCTTGACACTGATGGTATAGATAAATTCTGCCTGCAAGTATGTCCGATTTTAAAAATCCCTTAACAGCTGAATCTTGAAATGGAAATTTATGAACATTTCTTTGATATAAGATTGTCCACAGATCGGATGCAGTATTTGTGAGTCACCAAGTCACTGATTGAGACCCAAGTAAGCCATATCATACATCAAACTTTTCTAAACATATGTTATGTCCATATTCCTCGAATTGTTCCCGTGTCACCAACATTTTCTCAAAGTCTATATCATTGGCAAGCTGGACTCCTCCCTCCCAAGCATAGGTTACAGGACTGGAACAGAGATACAAACTTTTAAAGATATCACTACCTATGAACAAAACCTCAGTGGATAATTTACAAGCTGTAATACAATATGTAGTACATGAAAAGCTGTACAACATGGGACATTCATGTGGAAAGGATAAATGTAAGGTTCAACAAAATCTCTTAACTGTTGTTATGTATATTTAATTTAATTGTTTGTTTGTTAGTTTTAATTTTTTTAAATTTCACTACATGCTATTGTAATGTAACATTGTATGCTGGACTTGACCTTTCCCAAAATTGACTTCATTTCTGCTTGACCTGACTGACTTACTTTTAATTTATTTTGTGTAAACAACTAATACATAGCTAAATTATTCTGTGTATGGTCTTAATATCAGGATCATTATTAACAGAAGCAAATATGTTTATTTGGGTCTATGTTTTGGAATTTCCTGAGTGTAGTCCAGGTTATGGTTTAATTTTTGTAAACCTCAGGATCATTCAAGAAGGTTATTTTCCATTAGGTAATGTTTTTTTTTAGAAAATGCTAATTATGACCTGAGGTCAAGTAGAGAACTATATAATCTTGTAATTGTGAGGACTTGGTCATTTGTGCTCTAACATCTAGCATTTTCAAGTTTTATTATGATGTGTCCAGTTGGGATGATTCTTTTCTTCTTTTTCAAATTATTGAATCCAAGTGATTATTTCTCTGGAAATACAAGTGTTCTGATAAAATTCTTGGACAGAGACATTCATTGGAATTTATACTGAATGTAAACCTGGAATTATATTACTGTGATTCAACAAAAGGCTGTTGACACATCAACATTCTATAAGCTATGACATACATGTCATCGCCATCAGTTTTTGGATTTCTTTGGGACTTTACTGAGTTTTATTCACGACTTTAAATTACTAGGACATGTGTCTGTAATTCTTGGATTATTTTGGGATTTAATTTGCAATACCGTAAGTTCTTATTTCTTTTTCACTTTGTATTCTAGGGAAATAAATTATTTGTAAATTTGACAAAGCTTGTTGTCTTTCACTCTTTTCTATTACTTATTTTAAGAGCACACACTTGAAACACTGTTTCAATTATTAGATTATGTGATTAATACACACTAATACATTTCACTGGGGTCATAATGCTGTCAGAAAAAAGGGCATGATAATGTCTCCTGATCCTTTGGGCAAATATGTTAACTTTATAAACTTTTATATGACTAAGTCTTACATGATCAATTACTATCAATTACCATATGTATTCCTTTTCAAAATAAAAATCTTCTAAGCTATTTATTTACAACCCTGACTCCTGGCAAAGGTTAAAATATTTTACAGATTACCAAGTCTATGCACAGTAATATATAGGTCTGATTACATTCTGTCTCATGTAGATCTTTAATTATGTATGCAGCTCACAAGGCATGGACTGAAATGAACATGTTTACTTATATATGCAGCTCACATGGCATGGACTGAAATGAACATGTTTACTTATGTATGCAGCTCATATGGCATGGACTGAAATGAACATGTTTACTTATGTATGCAGCTCACAAGGCATGGACTGAAATGAACATGTTTACTTATGTATGCAGCTCATATGGCATGGACTGAAATGAACATGTTTACTTATGCATGCAGCTCATATGGCATGGACTGAAATGAACATGTTTACTTATGAATGCAGCTCACATGGCATGGACTGAAATGAACATGTTTACTTATGCATGCAGCTCACATGGCATGGATTGAAATGAACATGTTTACTTACGCATGCAGCTCATATGGCATGGACTGAAAATGAACATGTTTACCTATATATGCAACTCACATGGGATGGACTGAAATGAACATGTTTAGCTATGTATGTAGCTCACAAGGCATGGACTGAAATGATCATGTTTAAAACATTAACTGTTTTTATACGGTATCTATAATTCTAATATTTTAAAACATCTAACAGTTACAAACATAATGCCTCAAATCACTAACATAAAAACAACACATTTTGTAACATACCCATTTAATTTTAAATCTTTTACATAATATTCGATATGGATACTCATTTATAATCTACCACTAAACAATGTAATGGAAATATTTCGATATTTTCAGTGATGTCTGAACATCCAATGAATCAAAATAAACTTAATAAAAATTTCAGTATGCTTTAAATTTGATTAAGTTGTGCTAAAAAATATGCTGAAATGGTAAAAAAATGAGGGTAAGTAACAAATACAAAATGAAATGGTAAGAAATGAGGATAAGTAATAAATACAGAAATGAGGGTAAGTAATAAATACAAAATGACATGCACATTTCCTTCAAAGTTAGGTGAAAGAACTTCTATGATATGTCTCAGTCAGAAAATCTCAAGTTCTTTCCACTGACTGAACAAAACATGCATCTAAATCTGTGTAAATATGACTTACTTTTTTGGCAATGTCATTGAAATATCAAATTCTGTGGGTGCCATACTTCTGACATCCATATAGCTGCAGAAAGGAAATAGAGATGTTTCGATATTAGATAGTTTTAGTACCAAGCTGCACAAAGATCTTCCCATAATTTTAATTTAATAATAATAATAGTAACAATTAATAATAATAATAATAATAACAATAATAATGAATGCTTTGGCTTGTCATTCTGAATCCCCATGCTGTGTATTTGAACTAACCCCAAGATCCCACAACTCACCCTCACAATGACCAAGAGATGATAATGCAAAATCTGTCACCTTCATTATGTTTCTTTCTGCTATGACTGTATAAATAAAGTTTGGTTGAAAAATATAAAGAATGGCTGCTGTAATGACATATTTGTACATCTGACCTTTGACCCCATTCCTAGGGATTCCAAGGGTGAGACCAGGATGACATCCCTCATGCTGATGGTCACCAAAGTAGCAACATAAGTACAAAGTTTTGTGAATTTCCACCCAGCAGGTTGGAGGATATGTTGTAAAATAGAAAAAGGTGGATGGACAGAATATAATATTATCCCCTGAGCTTGTTAGAAAAGTGCAGTAATAATAATAATAATATTAATAATAATAATAACCACTTGAACTGAATTGCACCATAAACACAGCACAGTCAATTCTAAATTCTATCAAAATGTGCAAAGTATGCAGAAATCAAGTATATTGTCATCATCATATAGAAAACAACACCAACATGGGCCTGAGATTGCTCACTTACCTAAATGCATGAGCAGTCATCCAAATAAGATGGGTCAGCAGCAATAACAAGATTTTATATATAGCCACAGTGGTAACCATATTGGAATTACAAGCAGCACAATCACCATTTAGGATCAACTAGATATTATAAGAAATCTTCTGGTGAAAAGCCCATGTCAAGATGACTTTTTGTTCAGGAGTGAATGTAGTTATATAAGAAGATTTCAAGATGCTGCCTTAGCATCCATATTAGACATCAGACTGGCACCATTTTCATTTAGAACCAACCTGACATCACGAAAAAGTCTTCTGGTGAAAACCCTATGTCAGTATGACTTCATACTTGGGAGAAGTAATGAAACAAGATGCCAGGATGGCAACTATATCAGATCAATATCATTTTCACTAAGGACCAACTGGACACCATACAAAATCTTTTAGTGAAAACCCCACCTGGATATGACATCCATTCAGAAGGAGTAGTGATAACAAGATTTTCAAGATGGTTGCTGTGGTTGAATTTCTGGATGTCCAATTTTTGTTTTGGACCAACTAGACCATGGGATAAATGTGTGTGTAAAATGTCATGGCAATCCTCCAGGTAGTTCAGGAACTGAAGATGACTTTATACCAGCATGTTTTGCAGATACCGTTTCTTTTATCCTGTGGACATGAATTTCTTTCTATATAAATGTACTAACATGGTAAGATGACTGGAGGAGTTGTACCAAGTAGAAAAATGCCTACCAAGCTGTCAAACAAAATTACTACTTTCCAGAGACCCAGGAAGCCAATGGAGTGACCCTGAGACCTCAAGGAGCCAAGGATAACACTACTCTCACAAATGGTCATGACAGAAGTAATACATTTACTGAGTTTTGCAAATTTCCACCTATTAGGTTAGATGGATAAGTGGTAATGGTTTGTAGAACCTTGAATTTAATGGTTAACTTGAACACTGTTTTAATGTTTAAACAGTTTGTTTTGTTATAGAAAGGTTATTGAAGCTAATTAAAAACCCTATGAAACATGCAGGAAAAACTCTAATTTTATTGGAGGAAATACAAAATGATAGAACTGAATAAAATATATCACTTTTTAAATTCAAGATGTTTGTTCTTTACATATTTTTCTAATATAATTAATAAATAAATAAAAAACAAATTGGGTGGATGAAATGCCACACAAAATGTCATAGTTACCAAATGGAGTAGTGTTCCAATGCAGTAGTGGCTAATCATATTTACAAATGGATAAGTAATTTTATAACCAACGTGAGCCAACCAGGAATGAACTGTGTTGACAATTCAAAATGGAAAAATGACCTACTTTTCATAAGAAAAAGTATTCCTTGAAAACATGGAAGTACCTTTTAACGGCTGAATGAACCATGCTGAATATCCCTATAGCAACAGGTTTAATAATAATAACAACAATAACAATAATAATTTCTTGTGCTGAATTTGACCATCACCAGAGAACTAAGTCATATGGGGCACCTGTTGGTCAAGTGGTCTATGGCATTTGCATTTACAGATCACTCACAAACTCACCTGTCTGTATGAGTTAAAGTCTCTGATTGACCAACATGGGTATGAGAGAAAGCTTACCAATAGATTCCCATCAGTTGGTGTTGTTTCCTCCACCAAATATACTGACTGCCATATACCAGTCCAACTACGCCAACAGTACTCAAATTGGGCTAGTGTAATCAGATGATGTTCAACTGAACAAAACATGTACTACATTTCTGGTGGTATTCAGAGAGTATCATAAAAAGGTTCTAAGAATTGGGATACAATAATGTTAGAGTTTACGAAAACAAAGAAAAGATAGCAGTGAGTTGGAAATGGGAGTTGAAGTTATATTCCAAACACATTCCCACCATCCTCAATCCCATGGGGAATGGTTCAAGTTTGCTGGATGAAAACAACTCTAACAACATTTTTCAGAGCAATCAATCCCCTTCAACTGTACCCCAAGAGTAAAGGTCTTTCTAGTAGACAACGTACAAGGAACTAAATAACATTTTATTGTATGCCAGTTAGCATAGGCTAGTTGTCATAATCCCAGCATTTTCATCAGAAGCATATGTGGAGTAAATTATCACCTAAGAACCAAGTCTGATATCACTCTTGAAGCAGATTAGAATGGACCATTTTTCTTCAAGCTTCCCTGTACACTGCCAATCAACACCAATGCTGCAGAAAGTTTTGATACAATATTTAATGCAGTTAAACCTGTTTATTAAAGTACACAAGAGATAACAAAATATTGTCCTTGTGCCCATGAACAAAATGAAGATAAATGTTGTCTTGGATGAACATGTTTCCTTTACAATGAAGTTCTTTGGTAAGATGGGTTATACTGCATGCTAGACTAGAAACACCCCATTACAAGAGGCAACTAAAAGCAGCAGGCGCAGTGGCCGAGTTGTTAACATGCTATAATGAAAGGGCACAGGTTCTAATCCTACTATTGGATCAGACCAGGTCAGCTATTTTGGCACTTCAATGCCCTTGGCACTAAATAACCTGCTTGTGCTGTAAAATACCAAGAAAAACCATTTACTTACAATCTCTCCTCAAATCCTGGTAAAATACAGTTCCCTCCTGTCAGCAATATGTTTCCAAGCAGATGTGGCTGCATTTCTGAAACAATGATGCAGTAAAAGATGTTTGATTCATCTTAAAATCTTGATGGTAAGATAAGTATTGGTGTCAGCAATAAATATTAATTGATGGTAAGACCAGAGTTGGTCAGCAGTAAACATTAATTGATGGTAAGACCAGTGTTCATCAGCAGTTAAAATTAACTGACTGTAAGACAGGTGTTGGTCAGCAATAAACATTAATTGATGGTAAGACAGGTGTTGGTCAGCAATAAACATTAACTGACCGTAAGACAGGTGTTGGTCAGCAATAAACATTAATTGATGGTAAGACAGGTGTTGGTAAGCAATAAACATTAATTGATGGTAAGACAGGTGTTGGTCAGCAATAAACATTAAGTGAAATCACTGGCATCTTATTACTTTAGTGAAGTAAAAACAACAAAAATAAGAAATACCCTTCAACCACAGAATCGTTTCTTTTCTCAATGTTTAAGACCAATGGTCTTGAATGTCCTTAACATCTAGGGCATTTATAAAGTAACCTTGATATTGCAGTGTTATTTTACTTGCTTTGCACATCTATGGTCCTAAATTTAATTCCAAGCTCAAACATATACAAGACTGTTCCAGTGACCTAGTGGTTAGAGTGTCCGCCTCAGATGCGGGAGGTCGTGGGTTCAATCCCTGGCCGAGTATACCAAAGACTTACAAAAATGGTACTAACAGCTGCCACGCTTGGCACTCAGCATTAAGAGGTTAGTGTTAGGACTGGTCAGCCTGGTGTAAGGATAATGTGACTGGGTTGGACATCATGCTACATGTCTGCGGCATGATGCCCCAGTGCTAGACATCACTATAAACTGCCACACTGCAGACATTATAGCGATATGACAGAAAAATTGTTAAAGCTACACTAAAAATCCAAATCACACACACAAACATATACAATGGGTCCCAATAAATGTTGTTGGTTTCTGTTAAATTGTTCCAACAAGTATCTCAGCCTTGAAGAATATGTTGTATAACTTCATGAACATGATGTCCTAATCACAACATGATCTTCTGTCTGTCAAAGCACAACAAGACATATTGGATGCACCCATTCTCCAAGCACTGGCATCTCAAATTGACTAAATCATTTTTTAGGAGAAGAGACAGGCAGGATTCAAGTGACAAATACCATGGGAAGTGCAGAATGCTGAACTAATCACAGGCTCATAGTCTCAAAGTTCAATATCCTGATTCAACCTAGATAATGGCCACAAGGTAAAAAAGTGCCTAGAAAACTCAATGTCTCCAGACTGAAACAGGAGAATGTAAAAAGGTATTTTTTGAAGAACTGTATAGCCAACAAACCATTTAACATGTATTCTCTTTTGCACAACTTGCAAATCACTTTTGTCAGGTTTAGATTGTCTTTATTTGCCTGACCATCTCCTTTTTCCTTGAACCCAAAGTAGGCCCACACTTTTGATTGTTTCTTCAGGAAATAAAAAAATTCACTTTCCATTTTTAAAGCGGGTCGCTTACATCATGGCTAAATTATATTTCAAAATGGAAAAATGTATTAATTTAACAAAATATTCTTCATATGGTCATTAATTTATTATAGTTTATACTATCATATTTATAACTGTAATATTAAATTTTTATATTTTGGGGTTTTCCCATGTCAATCATAATTATAATTTCACAAATTTATCGGTATGTCATACTCGATTAATTAATCAAACTGCATCAATGAGTGATGCTCAGGAAACATGGATTAATCAGAACAGTAATAAACAGTACAAATTATTATTAACCAAACGACTTTATGACTCTACACTTATGTGATTACAAGCTGTGATAAGAGCCAATGGACAGAGTTCTTCTGAAAGTACCATTTTCTTTCATATTTTATGTCAGGAAATTCTCTGAAAATAACAATGATGTTAGTTTTGCTCTGATGACGTCAGTGTAAATGACTACTCGCTTTTGACCTGGTACTGTAGCTTTTCTAAAGTACCAAACTCTGTAACACATCATAATGTACAGTAAAAGAGATACATTACAGGTAAGTTAAGTTAATGTGTTATTTACATATGTTTTCATCACTGACGTGGGTAGGACACTGTTCAAATGTGTACACACAGCTCTGCTTCATTCACTAGACTGTAAATTAATAAAAGAAGTCATATGTTGATTAACCTGATAGACTGGAATTCCATTTAGACATTTACAAAATAAGGGTTTTAAAAAAAATGTAAAGGCATGTTTTTATGTCAAGATCTTTTAATAAGCTTGGAGAAAATCTTTCTTTCTTCACATCTTCATGGAAGAAAGCTAAACATCACATTGGATAAAATCAATGAGGAAAGCTAAATATTACATAGGATGAAATCAATGAGGAACGCTAAACATCACACAGGATGAAATCAATGAGGAAAGCTAAATATTACTCAGGATGAAATCAATGAGGAAACATCATACCTTTACTTGTCGATTCAACAGACAACATCAAAGCTTCAGCTATCCCCATCTCATGAATCCCAACATCAGATGGATGAAACAGTAACTCGGGTATGGCAAAGCGCTCATTATTCATTCGAATGATCTGGTGATGAAAACAAAGAAAGAAAAACCATTTATCGTTACTACACTAAAATGGCATTGAAATTGTATTCCGTTCACTTAGAATGCTAGAAAGTACTGATTACAAAGAAGAGTAAGTATGACCATGTGTCACAGCAATGATCAGTTTCTTGTTAAATTCCAAACCTATGATAACCAGTGCAAGATTTATTACAAGGTGTTTACTTGTAAACATGAATTCCCTTGCTAACAGGAGCACTAGAGTACCTGACAATATATTATAATTTAATTGGTTAAATGTAGTTTAAGTAATACATAGTGCATCCTTCTCTGGCCCCTCTTTGTCTACTATGGTTCTCTGCCCAGACATGATGTCATTGCAGCCAATATATGTTAATAAGCTAGTAACGAAATTTAGATACATTGTCATACTGAACCAATCAGATCTGAGTTGAAGCATGTGATCAAACAATGTCAGTTAGGCGTCATTCATAGAACTGATATACCTGTAGAGATGCATTCCTTTTAGTGCAGATGGTGCATTTAATTTGTAACATTATTTGTGGAAAGAAACCATCCTTCTTCAGTTTGCTGATACCACATGTTACTTTGCATCTTTTGGGAATCATCTGTTTATTCAACTCGCAATGGCTTCTTGTATATCAAGACGAACTGTTAATTGTTTGACCAGCGTTCGCAATACAGAACTTAACCAGGGCGCCATCACTGCGACAAAGTCAACTTGGGCGGACATTCCAGAAAATTGGACTGCATCAAAAATTGGTTAAACCATTAGCTGAGAAGAACATCAAGGTCTTAGTTTCAACTGGAAGGAAGCTTCTTCTTCAACTGTACAGAGATAATGTGCAGCAGACAGGTGATTCTTCTTTGTGTTCAACAGCATCATCCTGTGACCAGGTGGGTGTTTCATATGTGTCTTCAAACAGCTAAAGCTATCTGGAAACGTAATTTGTATCATAGCAACTTTAGTGAAATATGGCTAAAGGCATGAATTGTTAAAACCCAGGACAGACTCCATTTCAGAACAGAGTGAAGGATTTTGGTCAACTGAGATCAAAACTGGCTAAAAGACCTGACAGATCTTTATTGTTACTTATATTTAACTTATACTTTTTTAAATTTAATTATTTGTAAGTTTTAAAATCTTTTTATTTTTAATTTCATTACATGTCAAAGTAATGTAATTTTGTTCACTAGGAATTTGATATTTTCCAGAAAATTCAGTTTGACCTGACTCTTTTCATAAACACCTAATAACAGAAACACTGTTTCTATTTTGACTTAGTTTCCAACCTTGATTCAGAAATCACTGAGACAAGTAAACAACTTTCTATTTTTATTTTATTCTTGGAGTAAAATGATTAGTTTTTATCAAGGTCATACTGGGAGTACGTGATTTTTAAGACTTAAACAGCCTGTATTTCACAATTCTGGGTTTTCTGAAATTATTTATATTTAATAGTGATGTTTTGAGAGATATTTCTCAGTTTGGACACCAGAAAAGTGTTTGTTTGTGACCAGTTTGGAGTTATATTTTAATTTTTATTAAAATTATTTGGATTCTAAAAGATTAATTCTTTTTCCTGGAAATATTTGAGTGCTCATATAGAATTCTTTGATAAAGACATTTCTTTAAATTTTATTCGGAAATTCAAACACCGAAATATTATTGTCTGTGGAATAACAAAGATCTGTAAACACATCAGTGTATTACTGACTACAGTATACGTCATCGCCTTCCATTTTGGATTTTTCGTTGGGACTCAAACTTGAATTCATTAGAACATTTCAATACTAGGACTTCTAAACTTTAATTCGTGGATTATTTTTAGATTTGATTTCTTAAAACCGTAAGTTCTTACCTTTCCACTTTTCCAGGGAAATAAATTATTTGTTAATTTTTTCAAAGCTTGCTGTTTTCACTCTTTCTTTTGTTACTGTTTATTAGAGCCTAAACATATAACAAGATTATCATGCCTGATATCACATCTACAAGGATGCCAGAATGTGTCCAATATCATGGAGTGGTACCCTTTGATAGGAATTGGGGTTCTCTATTTCTCTTCAAAGAGCCAAAGACAAAGGTCAGCCAGATATGGTATGAAGGCACTCAGAGGGATGATATTACTAATATGGCACCAGTCCCTGAAAACATGCCACTATCCATCGTAAACTTTGAGAGAAGAGGGCCTTCTAAATTGCTTGCCTTGCAAGGATGTCCAGACAAGAGCCAAGCATGAAGAAGAAGATGGTCCAATCAGGGATGGAACACCCATTACCATGGCAGTTTGAGAAGAATGGGGCTGGACATAATCATCCTAGGCAGATCTATCGCTTAATTGAGTAGATAGGTAACCCAGGACTTTTTCCAATCTGAGTGGGGCTGTCAGAATCAGCTTGGATTTCTGACCCCGTAACTTCTGGATTATTCTGGTATCAAGAATATGGGGTGGGGGAGGCATATACCCACAACCCCTCTCAACTGTTTGATTTATCCAATGGCATTTTCATGGTCAGCCAAACCAGATTCCACCACTGATGCAGGAAAAATCAACATGATCATGACTGTTTCATAGAGGGGACTTGAAAAGAGGCACATTTTTGTGCAAGCAAAATCTTTTGTAAGGGGTTGTTGTTGTTGTGGGGTTTAACGCCATTTTTCAGCACATGATAGGCTATGCATGGCGGCCAGTATTAATGGTGGAGGAAGAACCCGGGAAAACCCTGAGAAGAACCACCGACCCACGAGAAGCTACTGGCAAGCTTTCTCACATACCCACATTGGCCGAATCCTGGACTCGAACCCACGCAGACAGAGGTGAGATGGCAGTGATCCGTAATGGAGAGCGCTTTAGACCACTCGGCCACTCGGGGTACATACAAAGACGGCTGAGTGGGATCAAGTCCGCTGCTGCATGGAATAATCAGAGGTGCTGCAAGAACTCTCTCACTGAAATCCAAGTCTTGCTGGAAATGGACTCAACTAGTTCAATGATTCTGATTATACAAACACAAGGAAGCCATAACCAGATTCAGGTTTGTGATAAACTTGATACCCAAATGGGCAAAAAGTTGGGATGCATGGAAGTCAGACTTTTCCAAGTTCACTAGAAAGCTTACATGATCTAAAAGTGAAAGAAGACCAATCCTGCCATGGAGAAGAATACAAGTTACCATATGTTTCTGGAGGATGTCATCCAGGTATGCTGCCATCACTGTCGATGAAGTTGACTGGAACTGGGTGATGATGCAATCTATAACTCGGCAAAAACCCAATGGCTGATGTTGAGGCCACATGGTAGGAATTTGAATTTATAAACCATATTGCAGTATGCAAAATGGAAAAATTCTGTGAGGCAGGGCTGATAGGGACATGAAAATATGCATTGGTCATATAAAGACTGATAGCATACTCATCCCATCAGATGGAGAAACATATTGATCTCACCATCTCCATCTCGAATTTCTGAGGTAAAATGAATTGGTGAGGCAACTCAGGTTGCTGTTCACATTCCAAATAAGAAACAGCCTTGAATAAAACCCAAGATTGTGGACTTTGCACAACTTCCACCACCTGTTTTTCAATGTAAAAAGGCATCCTTCTCCCAATCTGACTGTATGGCTGGGAGAGGAGAGAGGAGAAAATGGGAGTTGGTAGGATAAATGAAAGCAGAAGCCCCTCTGAACTGAAGTGGATCTCCCAATCGGTCTGGATCACCAAAGTGGTCTGAGGAAGTTGGGAGATCCAGTGAACCTGATATTGAAGGAGGCAGGCAACCACAGGTAGGCTGTCTGTGGACACTGGGATGGGTAGGTCAATGTCTAGAGTTAGGAAGTTTCTTGCTGCCTTTGTATGGTTGCCTCCTACCTCTGTTAGAATGTTGTCTCCTGGCATGACAAAAGATCCCTTTACCTTAGTCTGCTTATCTTCTCTCCACAATGGTGGTGCCCTCCAACTTGCCACTCAACCCACACAGGTGTTTTGAAATAATCAGATGTAATGACTACATTCTGCACGAGCTTGGACATGGCATGGACCACATTTTGCCCTCTTTAAAACAGTTAAATGGATACGTGACCTGCTGCTAGATTTCTTTTTTTTAATCAGGGGCCAGGACATCAGTGCTGAAGACAAAGTGAGTGCTGTACCAGTAAAATGAAAATGTCTCTGATACTTGGCTTCCTAAAAAAAAAAGTTTTAGAATTCGCTGAATCTGCACTTCTATCCAACATGTTGATTCATCTCCTTAATTTTAGCCAATTGGGAAAGGAGCAGATAGGACTGAGTCTCTTCCTCCTGGTTGAAATCTACCGATGCTTTAACTTTACAGTTTTAAGTAACAGCAGGAGGGGAGGGCATTCTGAAGTTTCCAACACCCTATAAATGTCTTCAACTGTGGCATTATGGCTAAATTCAGTCTGTTCATTGAATGGGTCTGAGTATGGCTGATTGTAGGAGCTTTGTCACACTAATTGTGTGTCGAGTCCTGACCAGGTTCTGCTTTCAGTTCTAGATAAGCCATACCAGGTGGCATTGATGACTCAATGCCATCTTGAAAGGTCTGTAACCCTCCCATGTAGATAAGTAGTGAACATATGGAAGTCTGGTACTTCTGGGACAGCTGGCTGGTTTGCAACATGTATGGTTGGCCTGGCGATATAGAAAACAGTCCAGCTATCAATGGTACCGGCTGCTCCAAGGGTCCGGCTGAACAGATTTCTCACTGAAATCTCAGCCACAGTAAGCACATGTTGCTGGCGGTATGGCTAAAAAGACAGATCTGTCACTAAGATCCCTATAAATCATAGTTGGCTGGACCATTTGATCAAAAAAGTCCCCATGCTGTGAAGGTTGGATGGCAGCACTGGCCTGTTTGGACAGAGAGATTTGTCACTAAATAGAAGCATATTATTTCAAATTATGCAAGACAATTAAATTTTTAGTATACATATCACTCCTGCCATAATCATCTGGCAACATTTTAGAACTGCTGTGCCAGATCTGATCAACTGTACAATGCTGCACGCCAAGTCACATTTGTCCCTTTAATTTCATTATTATTTTTAGTTCAAAACCTTAACTCACACCACAGGCATTTCCGAAGAGTCTGGTGTGCCACTACTGGCACATGTGCCATAGGTTGGTGACACCATGTTTATATTTTAAAGTGATGTTTTATTCAATATAACTATGAGATCAATATAAGTTTAGGATGCTTTTGCACATTTGAAATAATGGTAATTATTATATGCTCATTTGTTTCTCTGTTAACTTTACATTGTCAGAATCATTCAGTATTTTATGATATTGCACTCGCATGCACAATTCATATTACACTCATAAAGGAACTACTTTCTATTGTAAACAAACAATGGATGCACATGCCAGCACTTTTAATTTATCTTATTTGTTTGTGGATGAAGTTAACCAACTGTTTGAGCCATATGAATGTAGAGATGCCAAAGTTGACAATGTGGATGAAATCATAGACTCACAAAAGAAACTTTCAATGAAGCAGGCAACTGAAAGTGATATCAGAAATGTGCAGTGATGGCTGTATGATAACTACTTTGTAAACAAATCATGTACACTCTCGTAGTAGACACTTTATGTTTTGATTGATTAAATTTGTATCTGAATGAAATAAACAAGATGTTTTGTGGACTACCACATACCAGCTGCTTTGGCACATTCCACGTTAACTTTTTTGATTTAGGCTAGCTATAGATGCCAGACAGGGTCCTTACAAATATCATGCAAGTGATAAGACATAAACTGTCTGCTTTAGCTGGTAAAAAGAATGGCAAACAATATACTTAAAGTTTTACATCCTGAAATTCCTCAAAATGTACTTTATTAGTTCTACAAATCCAAATTACAAAAGCCATGTCATAGGTTCTCAAGTTGTAATTTCGACTATATTCCAAGTGCAATTATATCCTCCTTACTCGCTCAAAATGAAATAAACATTAAATTCCATAGCATCTTCTTAATAACTGCAACTGAAAGACATCATATTTTTCCCACATTATGAATTCAAACATTCAATGACAGAACAAAAACACACTTGCAGATGTCAACACACTTCTCCCTCGCTACTTCAATCCGATGTATTTCATGTAGAACTGGCACATATAAATCCAGTCTATAATCACAAAATTTAGTAGAACTGACAAAAATACAAAAATCTATTCATTCCAGATCAAATGGAAAAGTTGCTTCAATGCGCATTCATTCACAATATGACTCCAAATTTCAATTTTAAGTACAGCAAAAAGATATTTTCTTTCAAAAGTCATGTCTAGCGTGCGACTAAGTTCAAATTTATCTGGGCGGAGTTATGTGCGCATTAATAATGTTGTTGTTGTGTAATGATGAATCTGTGGTTGTGTATTTAGCTTGGAATACAGCATACATTCAGTTACTTTGTTTCTTGAAGTATATTTTTGTTTATATGATTGAGCATTAGGTAGAATAAGAAATTTAGCATGTAATAAAAAGGTTACTGCATTTGTATGGAAAAATATGAACTCACTTTGTCAGATGGATATACTGCACTCCCAAGGTCATATTTTCTCATACAAATGCAGTAACCTTGAATTAATCACTGTGAGAACACATACTGAACAGTCATATAAATGAATGCACCTAACATTTAGCCTGGCCATCAAACCTTTTGAGGCTTTCAGTCTGGAATAATAAATATGTTTTTGAGGTGTACACAAATTACCATCAAATATAAAAAATGCAATTGGCTCCAATCCATGAAATAAAATACTCAGTTTAAAATCCTTATCTGTACTAACACCAAACAATAATGCTTTCAA
Organism: Sinohyriopsis cumingii; assembly: GCA_028554795.2. Taxonomy (NCBI): domain Eukaryota; kingdom Metazoa; phylum Mollusca; class Bivalvia; order Unionida; family Unionidae; genus Sinohyriopsis; species Sinohyriopsis cumingii. The sequence continues at coordinate 77,155,609 of CM068829.1, read as the reverse complement.
TTTTGTGCATTAGAACATTGTTATAAATCAATTTTATGTCTCTCTGTAGCCCTACAAGAACAGATTGGGGATGATTCTTACACATTTGCTTTGGTAACTTTAAACAAAAGCCCAGAACTGCAAATTCGGAATTTAAGATTGATGCAGATAATACTCCCACCTGAAGTTAAGATACCTACCTGTTCATTGCCTTGTGCTTTTCCTGTGGTCTCTTCAATGGGACGAACATAACCCCTCTTTATATGTGTGTAGTCGGGCAGCACATAATCCCGCATCACTGTATTTTCAGGGCCTTTCTTCCTGTAAAAGATAAATCAGCAATCCATATTAGCTGTGACATGAGCTGATATAATGCCTACATTAAGTGACACAAGTTTCTACAATACCTACATTAAGTGACACAAGTCTCCACAATACCTACATTAAGTGACACAAGTTTCCACACTACCTACATTAAGTGACACAAGTTATTACCATACATACACTGAGATGAGTTATAACATAAATTCACCTACACAACTTACTACATTACCTATACCAAGCAACATGAGTTACTCCAATAATTACACAAAGTTGTTGTCAGTGTGGGCGTAACATTTGTCATCACATGATAAGCAATACACAATGGACATTATACCTGATAGAGGAAAGACCAGGAAAATTCCCCAGGGAAAACCAAGGACTTAAGGAAAGCTGCTGGCAAGCCTTTCCACATATCCATGATGGTTGAGCCTGACACTAAAACCCATGCAGACAGAGGTGAGATGTTCAGTGATCTGTAAAGGCCATTCAGCCACCTCATATGCCCCATGTGACAGGAGTTACAACAATATCTATACAAGTGACATGAGTTACTATAATATCTACACAGTTATATAGTTTACTGCAATATGTAAACAAGAGACATGAGTTACTACAAAATCTACACTAAGTGTCAAAGGTAACTACCATACCTACACTAAGTGACATGAGCTACTACAATATCTACACCAAAGTAACTTAAGTTACCTCAATATCTACACTAAAGTGACATGAGTTACAATATCCACACAGTGATGTAAGTCACTACAATATCCACATTGAGTAAAATATTTTTCAAACAAGTATGGGTCTACATATTTATCATGTATCACCTACCTGAATGTTGTTTTCTTTAAACTGTTTTTAAAATGTAATGATTCAATTTACTGAAAAATACAGGTGACATTTTATGTATAATCTGAATAATTGCTTGCTGCATTTAAAGCATGCTTCTTTTTTGCTCAGACACACCAATAAAAACAAAAGTTACATTGTACAACTTAAATGTTCTGTATATACCTTGTGTAACATCACAAAATTGTATTAATGTATGTAATGGTGAAAATAAGAGCATATATATATATATATATATATATATAAATCATAAAAAGATTATCTGATGAAGAAATTATACTGTATCCAAATCTATTGTTGCAATTCACTTATCCTCACAAATCGTGTCAAATCACATCAAATACCTCAGGGAATTATCTTATTAAAATGCACAATTTATTTTCAAAACAGATTTGATATTTAATATCTTGCAGATCTAAAGAAACATTGTTATTTCTTTGAGAATCAATTAAATACAGCTTAAAGTAACAGATTTTTCTCATCTATCAATTATTTATAAAATGATGATTATAAAGCAAAAAACACTTGTAATTAAAATCTAACCTTAAAAGTCAGAGACATTTAAATAAAATGAAAATAAAACCATCTAAAATGTGAGGTAAGAAGTTTAGGGACACTGTACTCTAGAAAGTACTTATGACTACCATTCAATTCTTCTATAGGAATTCCATTTTGTTTTTGCAAGAATGAAACATTATTATCAAGAACAACTATTTGATTCATGGAATAGATGAAAAACAAAAATAATTTTCCAGTGTACTTGTTCTGGATTTCTCTCCTCAATACAAAGTAAAGAAACACTGAAATATCTGAAATGAATATGACAAGCATTGGTTTGCCCACTCCATGGTTTGTGCCATTGCACTAGCATTGCAAATTTACAAAAAATGAACATGACAACTGTGAATCAAAGCTATTAAAGATATGTACTGATTTTCTGGATATTCATCACCTACAAATGCAAAATTATCTTTGAAATGGACTGTTCCAATTTTGTAAACAATATCCAGTGTTAAATCAGAACTTAAACTATGGGAACCATAAACTTAAAACACAGAAAGTAAGACAAGCTGAAACAAATTAACAGGAATCAGTCTAAATGTACACCCTAACATTTGGTCATATCTGTTCCTCAACATTATTGCAGATTTATATTCATAACAACAAATAAACATGCAATCATGTTAATGTCAAGAACTATGTTTTCCATGGTTAGTAAACATGAGAAGGCGTATCTTTTACAAAAGCTGGTCATGTTCGGCATCTCTTTAGTTGTGATCTGTATGAAACTTGTGAAATCAATTTATATGGTTTTCCATGGTTAGTATTCATGACAGGGCATATCTTTTACAAAAGCTGCTGTATTTGGCATCTCTTTAGTTTTGGACTGTACAAGACTCTCCAATGATACTGCTGACTCGTCAGATCCATACAATTTCAGAATTTTCAGAAAAACTAACCTAGCAATCTCCATGTCCTTCATAAACTGTGTGGAGACATAACAAACATCTTCCTTCAGCTGGTTTATCACGTATGTCTCATCCATTACCATCAGCTGTCTGAAATATAAACAGATAAAACCTTTTCAAAGAAACCACTGAATATGAATCCGATACATTATCAGTGTTGGTATGGGTCATTTTCCAGTCTTGACAAGAAACCACTGAATATGAATCTGATACATTATCAATGTTGGTATGGGTCATTTTCCAGTCTTGACAAGAAAGCACTGAATATGAATCTGATACATTATCAGTGTCGGTATGGGTCATTTTCCAGTCTTGACAAGAAACCACTGAATATGAATCTGATACATTATCAGTGTTGGTATGGGTCATTTTCCAGTCTTGACAAGAAAGCACTGAATATGAATCTGATACATTATCAGTGTTGGTATGGGTCATTTTCCAGTCTTGACAAGAAACCACTGAATATGAATCTGATACATTATCAATGTTGGTATGGGTCATTTTCCAGTCTTGACAAGAAAGCACTGAATATGAATCTGATACATTATCAATGTTGGTATGGGTCATTTTCCAGTCTTGACAAGAAACCACTGAATATGAATCTGATACATTATCAATGTTGGTATGGGTCATTTTCCAGTCTTGACAAGAAAGCACTGAATATGAATCTGATACATTATCAGTGTTGGTATGGGTCATTTTCCAGTCTTGACAAGAAACCACTGAATATGAATCTGATACATTATCAGTGTTGGTATGGGTCATTTTCCAGTCTTGACAAGAAAGCACTGAATATGAATCTGATACATTATCAATGTTGGTATGGGTCATTTTCCAGTCTTGACAAGAAACCACTGAATATGAATCTGATACATTATCAATGTTGGTATGGGTCATTTTCCAGTCTTGACAAGAAACCACTGAATATGAATCTGATACATTATCAGTGTTGGTATGGGTCATTTTCCAGTCTTGACAAGAAAGCACTGAATATGAATCTGATACATTATCAATGTTGGTATGGGTCATTTTCCAGTCTTGACAAGAAACCACTGAATATGAATCTGATACATTATCAGTGTTGGTATGGGTCATTTTCTAGTATTGACAAGAAACCACTAAATATGAACCTGATACATTATCAGTGTTGGTATGGGTCATTTTCCAGTCATGACAAGAAACCACTGAATATGAATCTGATACATTATCAATGTTGGTATGGGTCATTTTCCAGTCTTGACAAGAAACCACTGAATATGAATCTGATACATTATCAATGTTGGTATGGGTCATTTTCCAGTCTTGACAAGAAACCACTGAATATGAATCTGATACATTATCAATGTTGGTATGGGTCATTTTCCAGTCTTGACAAGAAAGCACTGAATATGAATCTGATACATTATCAGTGTTGGTATGGGTCATTTTCCAGTCTTGACAAGAAACCACTGAATATGAATCTGATACATTATCAGTGTTGGTATGGGTCATTTTCTAGTATTGACAAGAAACCACTAAATATGAACCTGATACATTATCAGTGTTGGTATGGGTCATTTTCCAGTCTTGACAAGAAAGCACTGAATATGAATCTGATACATTATCAATGTTGGTATGGGTCATTTTCCAGTCTTGACAAGAAACCACTGAATATGAATCTGATACATTATCAGTGTCGGTATGGGTCATTTTCCAGTCTTGACAAGAAAGCACTGAATATGAATCTGATACATTATCAGTGTTGGTATGGGTCATTTTCCAGTCTTGACAAGAAACCACTGAATATGAATCTGATACTTTATCAGTGTTGGTATGGATCATTTTCCAGTCTTGACAAGAAAGCACTGAATATGAATCTGATACATTATCAGTGTCGGTATGGGTCATTTTCCAGTCTTGACAAGAAACCACTAAATATGAATCTGATACTTTATCAGTGTTGGTATGGATCATTTTCCAGTATTAACAAGAAACCACTAAATATGAATCTGATACATTATCAATGTTGAACTGGGTCATTTTCCAGTCATGACAAGAAACCACTGAATATGAATCTGATACATTATGAGTGTTGGTATTGGTCATTTTCCAGTCATGACAAGCTGTACAAGTTTAACATACTTTTTTGTTATTATTTTAAAGTAAGCTTTACAAATGTATGCATAGTACTCCTGAAGGTTAAGACAAACATGTATGGTAGTGATGCTTTTTTGGAAACCCACCATAATAAAATCAGCAAACCAACTCATTCACAGTTTGAAAACAACAACAAAGCAATGAAATGATGGGATAGCAGAAGTACAAAATAAGTATACCACCAGTGTGCTATTCAGACCCTTCTTGACCTATCCAGGTACCTGATGACCTTTTTCAGACATTTGATAACCTATTCAGGCACTTGATGGAGGGGCCCCGAGTGGCCGAGTGGTCTAAAGCGCTGTCCGTCACGGATCACTGCCATCTCACCTCTGTCTACGTGGGTTCGAGTCTCGGGCTCGGTCAATGTGGATATGTGAGAAAGCTTGCCGGTAGCTTCTCGTGGGTCGGTGGTTCTTTCCGGGGATTTCCCTGGTTCTTCCTCCACCATTAATACTGGCCGCCATGTATAGCCTATCTTGTGCTGAAAAATGGCGTTAAACCCCATAACAACAACAACAACAATCAGGCACTTGATGACCTATTCAAGTACTTGATGATCTATTTAGGCTTATGATGACCTATTTCTGACACTTGATGACCTATTCATACACTTGATGACCTATTTCAGACACTTGATGACCTATTCAGGCACTTGATGACTTATTTCTGACACTTGATGACCTATTCAGGAACCTGAAATACCTTGGACACTGTTTTCGCCAGTTGCTGCCAGAGACTGCAATTACAGTGGAACCCCGCTATAACGCGCCCCACCATAACGCGAATTCGGATATAACGCGGTCATAGCATGGCTCCCGAAATTTCGTATATTCATTCACACATGGAGAAAAAAAATTTGGAGAAAAGTAAAAAAAAAACAAAACAAGAAATTAACTTCATTTTGGGCATGAGATTAGTTGTGACTTTTAAAATAATATGATCGTGGCATGGTTCCTGAAATTTGAAATTCATTTACGTGTATTTTTATCGGACCGTGAAAATATTTGTTTAACGTACGAGAAATAGTGTGTAAAACGTTTATTATAATTTGGTGGAAGAATTCGCGTATGACTTTTAATAATAAACGATCGGAACTTAACAATTTATCCAGGTTCTTTAAGTGATTTTGGAGAAGTGATCGTGTATGAATTCTAAAATAATACGATATATATAACGTACGAGAAATAGTGTGTACAACGCTTGGCTTCTGAAATTTATCAATTTGAACAGGTTGTGGCGAAGCTCCGTATTCTACTCTAGAAGAGAAAACTGGTTTCATTAGGTTTTTGAATTGTTAAGCCGAAGTAAACATTATCGGAAGTGTTACTTATTACGGATCCATGAGTAAAGCCAGTAAATCGTCTTTGTGATTGTCTTCCATGAATTCTGTATACAGTCGTTGCTCAAACAATAGCCGACATGGGCTTCTTATTTAACTGCAATCACAGCCAAGCAGCAGACAAAGCTGTGGTTGATACAAGAGTCGCACAATTTAATAAACATCAAAGGACGAAAGCCGCCAACATGTATGCTGTGCTTGGCGGTGTGATCAAACAACAAACAGTTGAAATTAAATAATATCCACTTTATTATCTGTAAATTAAAAGGGTATGAAATTGTACATCCGTTCAGCTTAATTTTGTTTTATATAAAAAGTGATTCGTAACCATTGCAGGCCTTCATTACTTAGTTAAAGAGCTTTATCTGTGTACGTTGTTTGCTTATATAAAAAAATATTTTACTGTTATGGAAAAGCAAGTTCAAAAACGCAAGTCGTTTTCTGCTAAAGAGAAACTGTATGCCCTAGATCAACTAAAGAAGGGCAAACAACAAACTCAGCTTGCCAGAGATCTAGGAATCAGCGAGTCCACTTTGCGAGGGTGGAAAACAGATGAAGGAAAGCTCCGTAGTCTACCCAACATTCTTGAAGAGGAAACTGGTTTACAGCGTAAAAGGGTTAAGTTAGCTAATGACAATGTCCTAGATTCAGCTTTGTACCAATAGTTTGTACAAGCTCGCTCAGAAGGTGTTCCAATTTCTGGCCCAATTCTGAAAGCCCAAGCAGAGAAATTTGATCGCCGTATCAATGGAGATGATTCCAAATTTAAGGTGAGTAATGGCTGGCTAGACAGATTCAAGAAAAGGCACGCTATCAGCCAAGTTCTTGTGTCTGGGGAAATCTGCTCCGCTGACAAAGAGGCTGCCAATTCCTACCCGATTGGGCTTAAAAAGTTGCTGGAGGACGGTTGCTACACAGCCGACCAAGTTTACAACTGCGATGAGACTGGTTTATGCTATAAAATGTTACCCGATCGCACCCTTGCAACCAAGACTGACAGTCACAAACGAGAAGGTTTCAAGAAGAGGAAGGACAGAGTGACTCTCTTATTTTGTGTTAACAAGTCTGGCAGCCACAAAGTCAGACCTCTGATGATTGGAAAATCGAAAGCTCCCAGATGTTTTCATCATGTAAATATGAAGACACTTCCATTTCAGTACACTAACAGCAAGAATGCTTGGATGAATAGCTCCATATCTGACGAATGGTTTCACAAAATATTTGTTCCAGATGTTCGGGCTCATTTACGAAAACTCAAGCTGGAGGAAAAAGCTCTCCTCCTGCTGGATAATTGCCCTGCCCACCCCCCAGCGGAAAATCTTGTCAGCAGTGATGGCAAGATCAAAGTTTCATACCTCCCGAAAAACACTACGTCAGAAATCCAGCCACTTGACCAAGGCATAATTTCCGTATTTAAACAAAATTATCGCCGTGAAATGATAAAGGGAATGGCAGCAGATAATAACGCATCCGTCGACACATCATTGGCATTACTCAACTTAAAAGAAGTATGTCACCTTGGAGGTAAAGCCTGGGATGCTATCACTGCACGCTGCATTGAACGAACACGTATATGTTCTCGGAAAAAAAGTTAAATATTGTAAAACCCCGCATTAACGCGATCCCGCTTTTAACTCAATCCGATTTTATGGACCCCGATCATCGCGTTATAGCGGGGTTCCACTGTACAAATGATCCTCCATGCTCATACTAAAAACTACTGACATATTACGCAGACTTTTCAAATATTTTTCTACAATTTTTGACTTGTAAGCACACATCCATTTTTATGTATGTACTGCCAGCCTATATTCAGGAAATTTCGCGACAAAAACCCAAAGTTATTCTTCTCTACATGTTTTTGTTTGCAGCCTGTTAACCTAAAACCTTTTTTAAAGCATGTAGATACATAAAAAACTTGGGAAATGATTCAAAATTATTTGCAAGCTGTTCAGTTTTTTTTTTAAATTCATATTTGTAGACATTATTAACGTATGTCTGCTCCATATTATTACATAACACATACAGCATTTCCTAAACTACAAGGCAATTCACTGTAACATATGTGTCTAGTACGTAACACATACAGCATTTCCTAAACTATAAGGCAATTCATTGTAACATATGTGTCTAGTACATAACACATACAGCATATCCTAAACTATAAGGCAATTCATTGTAACGTATGTGTCTACTACATAAAACATACAGCATTTCCTAAACTATAAGGCAATTCATTGTAACATATGTGTCTACTACATAAGACAGCACTTCCTAAACTATAAGGTGATAAACTGTAACATAACATCTGTTAAAAAGAAGGTACAGTCATGATCTCATTTCGTTATTTGTAGTAGGGCTATAAGTACTTCATTTTAAGGCAGTCTCAATATAAAGGGGGTATACTCTATAGGTCCTATTGACAGCAATAGGACTCTTTCATGTATTTCAATAACAGGTAGTCTCACTATAAAGGGGGCATACTCTATAGCTCCTACTGACAGCAATAGGAATCTATCATGTATTTCAATAACAGGTAGTCTCATCATAAAGGTGGTATACTCTATAGCTCCTACAGACAGCATAATAACGAGGACTCTATCATGAATTTCAATAACAGGTAGTCTCATTATAAAGGTGGTATACTCTATAACTCCTATAGACAGCATAATAACAAGGACTCTATCATGTATTTCAATAACAGGTAGTCTCACTATAAAGGGGGTATATTCACTGGCTCCTACTGACAGCAATATAATGAAAAGTGTATGGAAATGTGCACAATAATTATTCAGTCCAGCTGGCAGGCTATGTACATACCCACAAACAAAAACACAAACATACAAACACTCAAGTCCTTTATAAAACTCAACTTACCTGTAAGAAATGACCTCCTTTAGATGATTAGTCAGCAATTTTCCACCAACATGGACCCTGTAATAAGAAATTATTCTGACTTCCAGACTTTTACCTGGACATAATCTCAATCACACGTTCAATAATTATGAATTCATAGGAAAATTTAAAGAGATAAAAGTCTACATAGATATACCTTGATATCTCCAGATGTCTATTAGCAATTATAAAAAAAATATCTCATTTGCAAGTGTCAGTTTTTCTTGAATACTGTGCCATCATGAAAAACTGGTGAACAAGACACATTAAATTTACTGGACTGAAAATATAATTTCACTGATTTTTGTGACACATTTAAATATGCATGAAAAATTAATAATACACTTCTGATATAGCTGACTGTCTTATGAACCATAACCTCAGTCTGATTACAATCAGAGATCTCCATTGTCCTATGTAAAGATCCAACAGCAACTGCTTGGGGGTCATGTTCTGGTGACCTATGCTATTATCATAATCACTAATGTTATCAGCCAATCAGACAAAGACTTACATCTTCACATCTGGGAGACTAAACAGTGTGGCTGAAGAGCATAACAATTTGCTTCACTTTCAGATTTTTGAAAGCTGCATTTCCATTGGCTAATTCAAAGGTCACCAAAACGTGACCCCATATGATCACTGTCAGATCTTCATGTAGGACAGTGGAGATCTGATTTTAATCAGGTTAACCATAACCTTTCAACAAAAATTTATAATGCATGCCCTGAGAAATTAATTTGTTTATTAATATAATACAAAATATTCTTTGATGATTTAATTTTGAGCCCTCTTACAATGAAGATAATTAAATAAACACCTTTTGATTGCCTCAGCTAACTTCTTTCCTTTTAAGTAGGGGACAATGTGTGAGAACGAGTATCCTGAATCTAGTACCAGGGTACAGAGGGGGTTCTGAGAGTCGTCTTGATTCTTCTTGTACTGACTTAGGTAACTAGCTGCAATAATGAACAAGGTTTCTACAGAACATCATGCATCACTGGCAAACAATGCTACAGAACTAATCGTAGGAAAAGTGACAGCAACATTTTTTTCTGTTAACACCTTTATAGTCATGCATACAAAAAACATCCAGAACACACAACCCAACTGTGACGTTTGTTTCTTAAGTTAAAGTTGTTGTTGTTGGGTTTAACGCCATATTTCAGCATTAAGATAGACTATACATGGTGGCCAGTATAACTGGTGGAGGAAGACTCCAGGAAGAACCACCGACCCACAAGAAGCTACTAGCAGGCTTTCTCACATACCCACGTTAGCTGAGCCTGAGACTCGAACCCACACAGATAGAGGTGAGATGGCAGTGATCTGTAATGGTGAGTGCTTTAGACCACTTGGCCACCCAGGACCCCCATGTTAAAGTATTGTGATAGACATTGCATGTTCTTTAATAAGCATCAATATGAAATCTGATGAGAATTCACTGATTCAGTGTAGACGTGACATCTCTGTACTAGTAAATCTCCAGTCTGTTGACACTCAAACACTTAAGGGGGGCCCCAAGTGGCTGAGTAGTCTAAAGCGCTGTTCGTTACAGATTACTGCCATCTCACCTCTGTATGCATGGGTTCGAGTCTTGGATTCAGCCAATGTGGGTATGTAAGAAAGCTTGCCAGACGCTTCTCATGGGTCGGTGTTTCTTTCCGGGGGTTTTCCTCCACCATTAATACTGGCCGCCATGTATAGCCTACTATGTGCTGAAAAATGGCGTCAAACCCTACAACAACAACAACTTAAGTATAATGCCCTTGACAAAACATTAGCTAACTCATCAAAGCCTTCAGCACAATAATAAAACAAAAAGGACCGAAATCTGTGTTAACATTTTATGTTACCAAACTATTGAAAAAACATTTACGACTTAAAATTTGAATTTAAAATTAGCAATATCAAGCTAATTGCATTAGAGAATATGATTTTCTTTTGATGTTTTCAACCAGCAGTTTCATCAATTTGTCAACATTAAGTCCTTCCAAACCATTAGTCCTGAGGACAGATTTAAACTGGTATTCCTCAAAAAGAATTTCATTCATCGCCTCCTGTATGGACCTGAAGTTGAAGTAAGGTTCAGTCATAATGATGCTGGCTTCATTAAAGTCAACCTGAAAAGAAAATGTTTAATTAAATTTCTAAGATTTATATAGAAGCTAACTTATTATTTCCCCTGCATTTCATGACAAGGCAATGGTGTAACTTTTCTGGTGTAAATGGAGGCATAAATTTTTTTAAAGTTCTGAAGTTTATAAAGTCAGATACAGTCATGATACATGTGTGTGTGATTAGGATTTTTAACGTAGCTTTAACAATTTTTCAGTAATATCACTATGATGTCTGCAGTGTGGCAGTTTTTAGTGATGTCTAGCACTGGGGCGTCATGTTGCAGACACGATGATACAAGAACACTGTTGATATCAGATAATCATGATACACGAACACAGGTGAGATCAAATTGTATTATCCATGAACACATGGACACAGGTGAAGTCAGATACAGTCATGATATATGAACACATGGACACAGAAGAGATCAGATAGTCATGATACATGAACACAGGTGAAACTGTTTCTGCATAACATGTACTAAAGTACATCCTGTAACTAATACCCAATAGGTACCATTTCTACCTGTAAATCTATAAATAACACCATATACATGTATAAGAAATTTTGTATTCTCATTAGATTTCATTTGTTCTTCAACATGCCACAATGAAATGGAATTTCAAATATTTTGTGTCCAAAATATTGTAGGAAAGCAATATTTTTGCTCTTTAAAGAAACAATATTTAGAAAATGTATAAAAGATGAGTTTCATAAAGGAAGACATCTATATAAATATATTTTAAAACTATGAGACTTTGCAAACTTTTTGTCCATGCATGCTACAAGATAAATTTATATTCATACAGGTCATGTACTTGTATTTACCGAAATTAAATTTTAATTGTTATAAAATTTAATTCTGAAACCAGTAACTAACCAAAGCTGATTCGATCATGAATGTTGAATGCTCTGCACTTTAAATGCCATGAAAACCTGGGGCCCCGAGTGGCCGAGTGGTCTAAAGCGCTCTCCGTTACGGATCACTGCCATCTCACCTCTGTCTGCGGCGGTTCGAGTCTAGGATTCAGCCAATGTGGGTATGTGAGAAAGCTTGCCAGTAGCTTCTCGTGGGTCGGTGGTTCTTTCCGGGGTTTTCCCGGGTTCTTCCTCCACCATTAATACTGGCCGCCATGTATAGCCTATTGTGTGCTGAAAAATGGCGTTAAGCCCCAAAACAACAAAGCCATGAAAACCTTCAAGAAAAAAATTATTGATTGCTTGTAAAGGCAGCACTATTTTGTTTTCAAGTAGACAATCCTTTTGATTGAGTTGCAAATACATGTACTTTTCAAGTGCCAAGCTGAGGTCTACCTCTTCCAGTAAATAATTGACCTTAATCACATAACTCTTTTATCCACATGACAACTCTTTGATTGAGCCTGAGTGTGGTACAGTGGCAAGTAACCAAGAGTGGTTATTTGATCTTGCCACACAAATGACATGTTTAGTTGCAACCTTGAATAGATTTCACAATTGTGGTGTGTGTGTGTGTGTATCTGTGTGTGATTTGGATTTTTAACATAGCCTTAACAATTTTTCAGTCATGTCTAGCACCGGGATCATGCTACATACATGTAGCATTATGTCCCACCCAGTCACATCATTCTGACACCACGATAACTATTCGTAACACTAGCATCTTAATGCTCAGCACAATTGCTAGTACCATTTTAATAAGTCTTTGGTATGGCTCGGCAGGGCTTCTCATGACCTCCCGCATCCAAGGCGGACGTTCTAACCATTTAGGCCACTAGAGCGGTATTTCACAAATTGAAAGATCAAGGCTCAATCTCAGTCTCTAAATAAGAATTATCAGTGAGGCCAAGGACAGGGAGTCAGATGACATTTATGACAACTTGACCACAACAATTTACTAGATAATGATGAAGGATTTCAGAACTTTAACAGAAAATGAGGATGAATTCTTGAACTTTGTACTGGATGACATTAGGTATTGATATTTACAGGATACAATGAATTAAAAAAATGCTGACTAAATTTCAGGTTTGTACACATTTAATATATTTTCCCCTTGATCAGGTACCCAGGTAACCAATCGTTAGGATCGATGGGCACAAGATGTTTTCTAAAAATTTTACTGCTGGGAAACACTCAACAAAGTGTGCATGAAATTTTTTGAGTAAATTGTTGACATCAGAAATTCAGCATGATTCTGAAATATGTTAAGTTGGGCTCATAGGGACTTTAGTTTCTGAGAATCTTGAAAAAAATCACTGCAACCCATAGTCCTATGTTGGAGATGTGTCAACATTTTAAAGCCCCTGTAAACATCTACCTTAACTCTCTAAATTCATCAGGAAACATAGCAGGAGACTTAAGTGGATCTAATTTTGCTCACCTGGCCATCATCAGCCTAAAAATCTGTATGCAATAGCAGTCAGCCAAGTAATGGTGCAACCCATCAATTTCTTTATCACTTAGGGGATGGGATTAATCTAAATTGTGACAAACTTGTAGCCTGACCATGTCTTTTTAAATTTATTGCTGATTAAATATTGTTAAACAACACAATCTGGGATGGAAATGAGAGCTATATTTTATGGCAGATTGGCATCACTGTACACATTTGAATGATACAGACACTATGAATAACTGTTAAATATGCTCAAATTCTGATGAGTTACTTTTGAGATCAAGTCGTTTCAAGGTGGTTTGGTTAGTCAAGGAAGCTGTAACTCACGTTACATTACCATCATTAATGCAAATCTGAATGGTCATGACACCACAATCCTTTACAGTTGATCAAATTCAGTTGTGAGGTTACTTCAGAAATGTCTTTCAATTGTTTTTTATTTTAATAACTGGTTAATTCTCATGGATGATTGGCATCATTTAAAAGAACTTGATGTCATATTTGGTCAATTCTGTTTGGAGATATTTGAGAACTGGTTGTTTAAAAAGAGTTTTTACTAACTGGGTCCATATCTGGTAGTGGGGCAACGTCTTACATGGCCACCCCTTCTGCACCAGGAGAGTGGCCATATAAGATAGGTGGCCTTTCTAGAGAGGGACTACATTTGTGAGAAGTATATGTATGTGTAAGAAAGCTAAATATAACTTCAAAGCATTCATTTAAAAGTAATATTAATTATTAAAAGGTTCTTCTTGTCTTAAGGACAGACTTATTTAGAGTTAACGTGCATTATTAATTGTGAAACATAAGTGGAGTATTGTTGGCATGTGCATTGGACAACCATTCAAAATCATCATTTAAATCTTGGTATGCACTTTGCATAGAGAATAATTATCTTTCCATTTACTCCATTTTCCACTGCTGAAGAATTCTCCTTATCTGTTACAGTGTTGTTTATTTGAGTCTTCCCAACATAACATTTTTTGGAAACAACTCTTGAACTCTCCCCATTGTTGCCAAGTTGAATAGCTTTTACTTTTTCTTGTAAAGTATAAGTTCTCCATTAATATGATAACACGTTCAAGTTTTGTACTGATTTATTCTTATGTTGCCAATTGTTCTGTAGTGCAATTTAATTATGCAGACAAAATTCTAGTTGTGTAATAAATGCCTTATTTATTTAACGCAGTGATACATGTAATGTCACATGATTTTTTTAAAAAGTCTTTGTCTGGTACCCTGTTTTGCTGAAGGTTAATTTCTGTGTTAAGCCACAAAATCTATATTTTGCATATGCTGACCATGTTATGATCCATCAAAGAGAAGAATTCAGCCACTGTGTGAAGCCCAAAACTCTATCAAAACACTGTTGATCCTATTCCCTGTAAATTTTGTCATTGTTAATTATATAATATTCATTTTAACGGTACATGTACTTTAGCCAACACTACTTTCAGTAATGAAAACCTGACATTGGTGCAGATAATTGGATTACTTACCGTTCATAGGAATTAAATATTGGTTCTGGACACATAATAAAATAAAATACAGCCAATTGTATTTTATGCTTGCTGCTGGTCATGTTGGTTGGCTTTTCTTGAGGGGTACTTTTGAACACAAACTCGGGATTCAGGCCATAAAAAGTTGGTGGACACTGGTCAGGAGAGCCATTCACGTGGGGGGACCACTTAAGTAGATCAATATCATTTGTCCAAAATTAGGTCCTAAATTCAGAATGCACTGGGTGAAATTTTGACAATTTAGCTGAACATTTGTAAAGAAGTCATTTTTAATTTTATTTTTATCTTTAGTGAAAGAGTCATATTTAATGGAGGAACAGTGTCACTTATATAAAATGTGAAGACATTTTGCCAGAACTCTTCCAATAAAATCTGAATGAATTCTGCTGAGTGACTTTTAAGACAAAGTTGTGTAAACAAATTATGTTGCGGAATATGGTTGCATTTGAGGATAGATCAACAAAATTTGCACAAATCTGCAAGACCCCATCATACCAGAATCCTTTTTAGAATTCGCTAAGCAATTGTTGTTTGTTCAGAAGTTCATTGAAAATCTTGTTCTTTTTTAGTTGTTGCAATAATGGCCATATTTGATCGTTGATTGGCCAAAATTCTACAAACTTAAAATGTTTCAATGCGGAGATTACCTGTAACATGTCTTTTCCAAACATATGGTCCCATACTTGTTTTTCCACCTCCCAGTTGACTAGATAACCCTGAAAATAATTATGGACTTTTTCCAATTATATCAAGATAACATTTAAACCGAAGCACAAGATAATATGTTGCTGAGATCCATAAAGGCTTGACATCAACAATTTGGAAATCCTATGTCAAAATATATAAAATACTTCAGAATGTCACAAAATTTGTTGAGTTTAAATCAGTCTCTCTTCTGTCCTATGAACAGGCAGCTATTCAATATTTACTATTTCTTCCCTAACAATTTACTTTGACATGTCACAGATCTGCACAAAAAAGCACAATGATGAACTCATTAATGTCTTCAGCATGTTCAAGTTATAAGACAAAGTCTGTTAGAAACCATAACCTATCCAACCATGTGCTAGATTCCATTTTATACATTTACTTGATTGCATTTTCACCAAGATTTTCATTAAATACATTACTTGTTCAACATGGCCTAACAAAAGTTGACATCAATAGATGCAATTACCTTTTGAAAAGGAAGTAAATAGTACAACCCTGAGAGATCCTTGCACTCATCTATCTGATCACCAATAAAAATTCTGGTCCGGACATTTTTAGCCTTGGTGACACAATTTGGAATAACTCTAAAATAAACAAAATGAAGTTAAGTTGAAACTAAATATATATTTTACAGTTACTACTACTCCTGCTAGTACAACTATTACAAGTACTACTACTACTACTACTATTACAGTGACTACTAATACTACTATTACAGCTACTACTAATACTACTATTAAAGTTACAACTAATACTACAATTAAAGCTACTACTATTACAACCACTACTAATACACAACTACTGCTATAACAATCACTGATAATACACAGCTACTACTACTATTACAAATACTAATAATGCTACTACTATTGCTACTATTATAACTACTACTAATACTACTATTAAAGCTACTACTACACAGAGGTCTTGGAAATGCTTAATAATGTGTATCTGGATGCCAATTAGTTATCTGGGATGCAGAAAATCACTTACGCGGGAGTCCTCTGTACACATGTAATAGGTGAGTGGCACAATTCAAATACTTGCCAGTCCTGCTTCAGCCATGTGCTTATTGGGAAAATGTGTTGATCAGTTAGCTGTGCTGATATTTACAATGACATAATTCAGTGTCTGAAAGAGCCCTTGATGTACATGTTGCCATTATGACAGTACATCAAACAAACATGATGCAATTGCTGGGGGGCAAGTTCAAAGACTTGGACTGGCAGCTGGTTGGGAAAATGTATTGATCAGTTAGCTGTGCTGATATCTACAATTACAGAATTCAGTGGCTCAAAGACCTCCTGATGTACATTTTGCCATTATAAGAGTACATCAAAAGAACATGATGCAATAACTGGTCGGCAAGATCAAAGGCTTTGACTGGCTACTGAGTGGGAAAATTTACTGATATTTACAGTGGTTGAATTCAGAGGCAGAAAGACCCAGAGATGTACATGTGGTCATTTATAAGAGTACATCAAATAAACAACCTAAGCCTTCATTATTGTGTTCATTTCCGAGTGTAGCAGTGCATGTGACCTCAGAAATCAAGACAGAGAAACAAAATGCCATTTGCAAATTTGGATAAATATTTTGGGGTTAAATGGCAAACTGACAAAGATTGTAATGAGATTCAGGAGAGTGCAAAAGTTGCTAAAATTGAAAGTTTGGATGGGACAGTAGCCAATGAAAGAAAAGTGTGTGATGTAGGCTTAGTGCTTGGAATAAGACCTTCCTTGGATTGACAAAATTCAGTCTCACTCTGACAGACAAACAAGAGCTATGTCAGTGTTATAAAGAATCTTGGCATCCGTCCGTCTACGGGAGACGATGGCATAGCTCCAAAGTACGCTTTTGCTTATCCTTCTTTTTAGCTCTCTTTTCAGCTTGCTTTATTCTTCTCTTTTCCTCTGCGTTTTGAACTCCCTGCCTGACAGCTAGACGCCAGCTGGAACGGTTGTTTGCACAGCTCTCCCAGTCACTGACATTGACATTGACATTGATATTGATATAAAGAATATAGAAATTAAACTCAATGGCAACCATTAGTTCTTCTAATTTGCATAGTTTTCTGCGAGGGGACTGCACCTTTTCCTGGTGGGACTCCTAGTTTTAAAATCTTACCAAGACCTCTGACTACTACTATTATATTATTAATACTACTATTACAACTACTACTAATATACAACCACTACAACTACTACTACTACTATTATTACAACTACTACTACTATTACAACTGTTACTAATGCTATTATTACAACTGCTACTAATACTATTATTACAGCTACTACTAAAACTACTATTACAACTACTACTATTACAATCACTAATAATACACAACTACTATTACAAATACCATAAATATTACAACTACTTATGTTACTATTACACTTACACATTACTTTTGCTACTATTACAGCTACCACTAATACTATTATTAAAGCTACTATTAATACTATAAAAGCTATTACTAATACTACTATTTCTACTTATACTACTACTTTTGCTCATGCCAAATTAATAATAGGAATACTGCAAATGCTACTTTTTCCCAAAACACTGCTTTACTGTTGGCTCAATAAAAAAAAACTTAAATATCATTTGGAAAACCTTGTTCTAATATATGTCATGTAAATGTGTGTCACAATTATATGTTGTTGTTGTTGTAGGGTTCAACGCCATTTTTCAGCACACAATAGGCTATACATGGCGGCCAGTATTATATGTAATATATGCTATAATTATTTATAATATATGCTACTTTTTTTCTGTAACCTTATCTGCAATGTTTTTACATTTTATGTAAACTACATTTTAATTTTTGCCATTTGTTTTATGTGTGTTCTTATATGACCGGGATATGCAATTCTGCTAGGTCTGATGTCATACACTTTTGTGATATCATCTATATTCGACACAAATTTTATATGACACTTGAGCAGTTATTATTAAGTTCAAAACGTTTTTCTTTTTAAGACATTTGGCATAAATGTTATACATCAAGTAACTGATCATGTAAGAATACCAGTGATACAGGGTTTGATGTGTGCAAATGTTTGCCAGAGCAATCTGAATGTGAACAAATAATGTTGTATAAAAGACAAGCAAAAAAAAAATGTTTCTTATGTCCTAGGTCTCAACAGTTTACGGCTGAAAAAATCTAACCATTTTTGCTTTCCAATCATAGACTTACAAATTGCTGAAAACTCATGATTTCCATGTATTTTCCTAAAAAAAATTCTCTACATTTTATAGACAATATTTCTTGTGCTGCAAAATTATCCAGTTGTCCAGGGGAGTTAAACAATGTATTTTACCAGTTCTGTAGGTGTAATTTTCCAACAATTTTCTTCACATTTGTTTAATTTATTTTTAAAAGATAATATTTTGGGGAAATCATTTTAGATGCAGTTTGATCAGACCAAATATGAGATACAAATGAAAATGTTTTTAACAAGATCTGCACGCTGGTAATATGTTTGTTTTCATGATTTGTTTCAATAAATTAGGAGCCTAAAACATGATCAATATTGTACTTACAAAAAAAATTGTATCCAGGTGTTACATCTCAAGCTAACCCTGTATGACCACCACAAATCATGAACGATGATGCTTGCAGTCTTGGCACAATTCACACAGAATTGTCTTTGTTGATTTCTGAGTCGCTAGTTTCATGATAGAAATGATTTTTACCTATAACAATAGTGAAATATTTCATTGTATTTTCCTTAATACATGTAAGTGTTTTGATCACAGGCGCTCGTATTGTTGCTTACAATTTCCGTGTCATATTTGTACTATATAATAACAATACAATAACTACAAGGAAAGCCACTTCTCTCCTTTCTTGCACAACCTATTTAAGAACAAACGCTGATATTTCAAGCTACATTTCGCCTAGCGTAATAAATTTGGTACAGATGTTTAGCTCAGACATAAAACTTTGTATGCGTATCCGAAATTTGGCATACTATGATACCTTAAGGAATGCCAGACCATTAACATGCAAGAAAATGGAATACTGCCTTCTCATTGGCCAACTGAAAATGAGTTATAAATAAATGCAGGACGTCATTTTCTTTTAACCAGTGAGAGGATAGTATTCCATTCAGGGTTCTTTTACTTGCGTATTAAGCAGGCGCGATCAGGGCCATGTGGAGAGGTAGCGTGGGTAAATGGTCTGGCATTTCTTAAAGGTATTATAGTAAGTCAGACTTTGGACAGCGGTACACAGTCAAATGCCCGAGCTAAATATGGGTACCAGATTTATTAAGCTCTGCAAAGCTTAGCTTGAAATATCAGCGTTTATTCTTAAATAGGTCTCGCGAGAAAGGAGAAAAGTGTCATCCCCTGTAGTTATTATATAGCACATGTATGACAGGTAAATTGTAAGCAACGATACGAGCCCGTGGTTTTGACTGCATAGCTCTTAAGACTTAATGCGACTCTGAAGCACTTAATGCCTTTTTATCATAGTGTTTTAAGCGGTATTTACCAGGATCGCATAATTAATCTTTTATTATTCATTGTCGATTCATTTCTCATAAAGTTTATATACCGTGGTTGTTTATCTGTTGAATATCCAACTTTTGCAGTTCCCGCTCCATTGTCCAGTACAATTACCACCATCTTAGAATATTAATCATGGCGGAGAAAGCGCTTTACATTTTATATGGATAAATCAAGCATCATTATCACAAAGGTTGTGGACCGCTATAATGTTCTGTCGTGTGTTGCCGAGTCCGGACTAATTTATTATATATATATTACCTCATGATATCAAGTAATCTTTCTTTTTTTGTAATTAAAGATTGAAATGGCAAAATTTTACATCGATTGTTTGGAAGAATTTTGTACAAATTGCTAACATTAGAAGGTTCCTTAAGCGATAGATTTTCTGATGGGCTTGTTGAACACTCCAAAAGCCTACATTTCCTCATACCGTTTTAAATGGCTGACAAATAAAAAACATTTGAGGCATCTTAAGTAGCTGTATGATGGGAATGGGGGTTATACGGGAACTACTACTGCGCAGTAGGTAAATACGCGGGAGGCGATGTGGGATCATAATGGAAATTCTAGGTTAACATTATCCATAGGTATAACATTGAGGGTAAATGGTAACATTGTTAGAAGCAGTTTACGTCGAGTAGAATTAGATGGTAACATTGCTAGAAGCAGTTTACGTCGAGTAGAATTAGATGGTAACATTGCTAGAAGCAGTTTACGTCGAGTAGAATTAGATGGTAACATTGCTAGAAGCAGTTTACGTCGAGTAGAATTAGATGGTAACATTGCTAGAAGCAGTTTACGTCGAGTAGAATTAGATGGTAACATTGCTAGAGTTTACCTCTAAATGAGCCAATATAGGTACTTACTAGAAATCGTATGTTAAAATTGTCCATAGCTCTCATATAAGGATGATATTATGGGGTCAAAAGTTTTATAGGGACAAAGGGTCGAAAGCTTATGCGTAAAAATGGGAAAGGTAATATCGAATTTTTTATTACAATCCATCACACACCCTTGCTATGAAAACACATCATACAATGAAGAAACCGTATTCCGATTACCATCCAAACGCACACATACTGTCCAAAGGTCGCAATTTGATTATAATCCAACAAAGAGGGTAGCATTATTATGCACAATTTTAACATAAACAAAAACACACGAGAGGGGGTAGGATGCAAATGAAGGGGGGGGGGGGGTATAGACACACTCTCACACAAACATAATATGATACACTCTTATGTTACGTGTTTAGGCTGTAATAAACAGCAACAAAGAAAAGTGAAAACAACAAGCTATTACAAATTTAACAAATAATTTAATTCCCTGGAAAAACAATGTAAATATTTATATATATAAAAAAAGAACTTACGGTTTTAAGAATCAAATTCAAAAATAATCAAAGAATAATCTGTGAACTAAATTTTAGAAGTCCTAGTAATGAAATGTTCTAATAAATTCAAGTTCGAGTCCCGACGAAAAATCCAAAATGGAAGGCGATGACGTATACTGTAGCCTTTGTATTACGGATGTGTCTATAGTTCTTTGTTGATCCACAAACAATATTCCGGTGTTTAAATTTCCGAATAAAATTTCAATAAATGTCTTTGTCAAAGAATTCTGCAGGAGCATTTAAATATTACAAAAGAAACGAATTAACTTTTATAATCCAAATAGTTTGAAGAAAATTTAAAATATAACTCAACTGGTCACAATAGAAGAAAAAACACCTTACGTCTCAGTGTTTAGAAGCCCGACTGACTAATTTCTCAATAGACAAAGGTTATAAAGTAACTTGAGACGCAAAACAGATTCCCAGATGAGGGTCAACCCTATAGAATTTCGAGAACAGCTTAGAAGTATTGACGTCTAAAGTCACGTAGTCCGAGTCAGTCTCGATTTTACTATTATCATTCACACATTAAGAATGAATTTTAAAAAAGTTGTTTACTTGATTCGCAATCAAGGTCAGGAACCAGGTCAGCAAAAAGATACAAAGTTCTATTTTTAGGTATTTTCAACTAAACAGTCAGGTCAAACTAAATTCCTAGGAAACAAAATTATATTACTTAACATGTAATGAAATAAAAATAAAAAGATTTTAAAATTTACAAACAATTAAATTAAATCAAATATAAATAACAAAATCATGTTTCTTACATCTTCAGAATAAAATGAATTTGTGAATCAAAAAGAACTTGAAGAGGAGAGAAGAATAAAACAAAAAGGTAAACTTTGAATTGTGAACGTCAGATGGGAAGGAGAGAAAACGAATTAGAGAAGGATAAAGAGGGAACATGAGAGAAATGTGTCCGATTTCTTTAACTGACCCCAAAATAAAAACACATTTACAATTCAAGACTTCTGGTTAACTTTCTATAACCATATCGATATTCATCGCCACGGAGACGCCATCAGTAGTAGCAGTTAATGCTACCATAGCAGCAACAACAGGATGATGACTTGGTCATAAAAAGGGATCAATACAGTTAAAGCTGACGATGTATCAGTTTTTGTGTTTACATAAAAAGTCAACGATCATTTCTCAATGACACTAATTTCTCTAAGAAAAGAGACATATCTCGGTGATTGCCAAATCAATTAAAACGTCATTTCCTTCCTAATATACAAAGTGTTTTTGAGTGTGTATGTGAGTGTGTTTAAGTACGTTACCCATACTAAAAGAAAAAAGTAAAGACAAAGAGACACTTTTGTTTTAAGTGGAATATTCTCTTTGAATAAGAACCATATCTTCTTATAACAAACACATCAGGACAATATTATTAGTGATAATGATTAATATAACCTGTTCCATTCAACAAGACTTGGCATCAGTGGGAAAGACATGATAATAGCTGATATCCTCACTACGAACAAGACCCGGGGGCGGACCAGAAAAAAAATATATGAACATCTCTAGGACGTTTTTGTTTCCACCGTTAGTAGTTGGACCTCGGCCCTTTTTAGGACTACTAACCTAAATACCTCTTTTATCAAGGGTTTTTAATTTGACTTGAAAAACTAAATTTGATAATAACCATTAATATGCAAGCATAGACCACATTCGATATATACTGATGAAAAATAGTGTGCTATGCACACAAAATTCACACCCACGAAAGGCATGCGTTTGCGCCAAATAATGGCAAAATCTCGGAATTCGCTAGCAGTTGATGTTAGATATATTTGATTTAATTTATATTTGATTTAATTTAACTGTCTGTAAGTTTTCATTTTTTTTATTATTTCATTACATGTTAAAATAATGTAATTTTGTTTACTGGAATTTGATATTTTCCAGAAATTAGTTTGACCTGACTGTTCTGTCGAAAACACCTAAAAATAGAACTTTGTATCCTTAAGCTGACCTAGCTCCCGAACTTGATTCAGAAACCAGTGAGTCAAGTAAACAACTTTCTATTTTTTTAATCTTATTCTTAGAGTAAAATTATTAGTTTTCGTCGAGGTCATACTGGGAATACGTGACTTTAGATGTTGGTAGAGAATTTAGTCAGTTTGGGCTTTAAAAAACGTTTGATGTCAATGTGTTCGTTTTGTTGTGACCAGTTTGGAGTTACATTTTAATTTTTATTCAAATTATTTGGATTCTAAAAGATTAATTCTTTTTTCTTTACATATTTGAGTGCTCATCTAGAATTCTTGGACAAAGACATTTCTTTAAATTTTATTCGGAATTCAATCACCGGAATATTATTGTCTATGGAACAACAAAGAACTGTAGACATCACAGCACAATACTAGCTATAGCATACGTCATCGCCTTCCATTTTGGATTTTCGTCGGGACTCTATCTCAAATTTCAGTAGAACATTTCATTACTAGACTTCTAAAATTTAATTCGTGGATTATTCTTGGATTATTTTGGGATTTGATTCTTAAAACCGTTTATTCTTTTCCTCATTTTTACATTGTTTCTTCCAGGGAAATAAATTATTTGTTAAATTTTACAAAGCTTATTTTCACTTTTTCTTTGTTACTGTTTATTAGAGCCTAAACACGTAACCTCAGATTGACAAGTTGACGTAAATGGCAGAATGGACACACACGTCAGTACTAAATGGGGTCACCCTAGCGACAATGGGAATTAGCATTACAGAGACCCCTGGGTCACTCTAGCGACAATGGAAATTTAACATGGAGAAAAATCGTGGGTCACTCTGGCGACAAGGGAAATTTAACATGGAGAAAAATCGTGGGTCACTCTGGCGACAAGGGGAATTGAACATGGAGAAAAATCGTGGGTCACTCTAGGGACAAGGGGAATTGAACATGGGGAATAGAGTTTGGGTCTGTCTAGGGACAAGGGGAATTGAATATGGGAATTTTTTTTAAAAATTTTTTTAAATTTAAATTTAAATTTAAATTTAAAAAAAGGGGGTAGGCAATTGAAAGGCTATCTCTTTTCGAGAAATATGGCTGGCCCTGAAAAGGGCCTTTGGGTTTATGTTAATATTAACATAGATGGCATCTGTCACATCTTCTTCTTCTTCTTCTTAAACTCCTTCTAACTGCCGGTCCATACACAAGTACCCTCTTGAGACATCCTTGTCTTTCTATGTAAACTCTCCTCATCCATTGACTAGTATCTGTCCTATCAACAACAGTCCACTTGGACCTGACATACATGAGCATGTCCGTCCTAAACATCATGGAAGACACAAGGGTGGATGACTCAACTGTGGTCCACATCTTGAAGCGACGAGAATAGGTGAATCAATGCAGTGAACTGCGCTTATTTATAGGTACAGGAAGGATTGAAACGGATTGAATTCATTCACCAATCCGAACACGCGTTACAAAATTCAGTCAGCTCGCATCCAATCCGAAGAGAGCAGTCTGTGACGTCACGTGGTCTATATAGATTCGTTAGCGCTTGTGTGCAGTCAATCTATGCGACAGTGATTCAACATGACGGAAACTCAGAAAACGATCCATTGGGGTGCACCAGCAGGGGAGACTGCCCAAGGGAACCCGGACTTACTTTCAGAAGAGGTGAATTGGGATTTTGTGGATTTTCTTACCTCGCAAGAATTTGTTCCGGAACCTTCGTTACCTTCTTCATTACCGCAAGTGGAGAATTTTAGACAGAGACAGAAAGAAGAATTGGAGAAATTTATGCAACGACAAAAGGAAGTGGAACAAGCTTTTCTCCTACAGCAACAGCAACAGCAACAAGAAGAGGTAAGAAAAAAACAACAGCAACAACAGCAAGAAGAAGTAGCAGCAAAGAAACAAGAGGGTGAAAATCAAACAGCTACGGTACTGTTGGACATTTTAGCGGAGTTAAGAAGTCTGAAACAAATGTATCAGACTTCTTTATCACGACCGAAGAGAATACGACCTTCCCGAGCTAAACACACCAACCCTGTGACTAAGCCTATCGTACCACCCTTAGTGATTTCAACCCAATCATCAGAAGTAGGCCTTGGCCGTGGCAAAGGCTTAAGGCAGTTAAAGTTGATTGCTTAAACTCACCCTTACACCAAAAAAGGCCCTTTTCAGGGCCACCCACATTTCTCGAAAAGAAATACAATTTCAATTTGCCAATAACTCAAAAATAAACCCCACCCATTTTACCCTTATAGTACGTGTCTGTGTATGAGTGCGTGAGTGTAGCTTCTTATTTTAAAATCAAAACTCAAAGACACTTACCTTATATCATTCATGTATTCTTTTCTCCATTTTTTACAATCCAATTCACAATTCACAACACATCACTTTAATAAAAAGTTCATTGACTTCTTCTTTCTCCTTATTTAGTCTCTCTGTTTTTTGAATTTCTTCACCGTCTTTTCCTCTTCTTTCTCCTGATTTTCTTCCCTTCTTCTTTTCTTCTCCTGTTTCTTTGCCTCTTGTAAATAGAATTTTCTTCTTTCTTCCTCTTCTTCCTCTGAAGAATCCCTCTCTTCTTTCGAAGAATCCCTCTCTTCTTCTGAAGAATTCCTCTTTTCTTCTGACTCCTCTTGTTTCTTTTTTGGGCAATCTGGAGACCAATGTCCTTTTTCTTTACAATAATAACAGGTATCTTGACTTTTGTCTTTTTTAGCCCCTGTTTTTTTTTTCTTTTTTGACGGTCTGGACACTCTGAAGACCAATGCCCTCTCTTCTGACAGATATAGCAAGTATCTTGACTTTTATCTCGAAAGGAAGGAGAGTAGTCCGTGGGCTGGTCTGAAGAGAATTTTCTAATGACCCCTCGCAAAGCTCTGACGAAACGTTCCATCTGGGTAGTCTCTTCCATCGTTCTCCTCGGTTTGAGAGTGAAATGAATAGTGAAAGGACAAGACACACCCTTTTTATATACGCTGGTTTGCCATGACTATAAATAAGTCTATGGTGTTTGAACTTGAGTCATTTGACGTTTTTCACTCAAGATGAAACGATCCTATTCATTCGAGAAGAAAGAAGAAGAAGAAAGTAAGAGGCAGAAACGTGATCTATCGCCTCGTACCAGGGCTGAAATCTCGGCACAAATTCATGCCAGTGATTTTGAAGAGGACATGAGTGAACCAGAATCCGAACCCTCTAAACCAAGTTCACCACCCTTAGTCAACCCTGAAAAGTACTATTCCATTCGAGAGACGGAAAAGCGCTCGTCTAGAAAATTTAGAACCACGGCTTACACCTACACGGTGAAGTTTAAAGATTTCAAGGCCGACGTACCCTTGGAGAAAGCAGAAGGGTTTATCACCGAGATGTGGGATTCTTTGCTCACCGCACTCAAGCGACAATGTCAACCCAAAGAAGACGATCGCTTGACACTATCCATAGATCACGACGGTTTGAAATCCCCTGTTTGGATCGAGTTTAGCAGACCCGCAGAACTAACCCCTTCCAAAATCATGGACAAGATTCAACACGTACAACAATCTAATGACCAGTTTGACATCACCGATGGTAAATCCACACTGAAAATGGCCCACGTCTCTCTTCCTCAAGGGACAGGACGCAAAAAGATGTTATTGGTGGACGACCTTCGCAACACCAAAACAAGTCTCGTCCGAATTCACAACCCTCAAGACCAGATGTGTTTAGCCCGTGCCATCGTGGTGGGACGAACCTATGCCAACAAGAACGACACGGTAGAATGGAAAAGAACCTGGAGAACTATTCAACGATCGGACTGAGCCAAACAACGAAACGAAGCAGAACTCCTGTTACAACAAGCCGGACTGTCCAAAGACACACCCTGTGGCATTCCTGAGATGCAAAAATTGCAAGATGCCCTAGCTCCACGCTACACCTTGAAAGTGCACCCTCAAGAAATGCGTGGGTCTCTGTTGTTTCGAGGCCAAGATTTTAAGGACGGAAAATACATTCATGTCTATCATCACGATGAACATTTCGATACCATTACCAGTATCACCGGATTCCTGGGATATGTTTATTATTGTGAGAAATGTGACTATGGTTATAACAATCGAGAGCAACACAAACATTGTGGATGGAAATGCCCAGGATGTTTAGTCTCTCCACCCTGTCTGAGCGAAGAACCAGTGCCTTGTTCAACTTGTCTGCGCACGTTTGTAAGTCCTACCTGTTACCAACAACATTTGAAAACACAAGGTTCACAGAAGAAATGTGCTTGTCAACTGCTGAGAATGTGTCCTACCTGTGGACAAGGCATACGTACCAATAGTACCAAGGCACACGTATGTCGAGGAAAGAAAAAATGTCACATTTGTCACCACATCGTGGACTTGGAACACGAATGCTACGTGCAAAAATACCAACCCCCACCAGAGAAAGACGGTCACAAGAAGAAAGGCAATTTCATCTTTTTCGATTTCGAATGCATGCAAGAGACTGGCATTCACATTCCTAATTTCTGCGTGGCTCATCGAGCGTGCGAGAAGTGCATTCAAGAACCTATCTTCAGTCATTGCCCTCACTGCAGCAAGATTCCTGGAGGGCGTGAAAAAATCTTTCGGGGACCGAACACGTTAGCTGATTTTGCCCAATGGGTCTTAGACCCCATCGACAAGACGTGGAGCCAAGAGGACATCGAACGTTACGGAGATTGTCATCGTCATGCCACGGTGATGGCTCACAATTTCTCCGGATACGATGGACAGTTTCTTTTGAGATACTATACGGAACAAGGCACCGAGCGTCCTAAAGTCACTTTGAACGGAGCCAAAATCATTTTCATGCAAGTGGGACAAGTACAGTTTAAAGATTCGATGAGCTATTTGGCCATGCCTTTGAGCCGAATGCCTAAAACGTTTGGAATGACAGAAGTGGCTAAAGGGTACTTTCCACACTTTTTCAATACGGAAGCCAATCAACACGCCGTTCTACCCCATTTGCCTGAGGCTCACTATTACGACCCCGACAACATGCGTACCGAACAACGAGAAGCTTTCTACGCTTGGTACCAGGCTCACGTCTCGGACCCTTTCGACTTTCAGGAAGAAATGCTAAAGTATTGTCGTTCCGACGTGGACATTTTACGACGTTGCTGTGGAAAATTTCGAGAACTGTTCATGGAACACGGAGGGGTCGATCCTTTGAAAGAAGCTTGCACCATTGCCAAAGCGTGTTCCTTAGTGTACCGCCAACGATTCATGCCTGAAAACACCGTGGCTGTCATCAGTCCTCAAACGACCCACTTTGTCAAACGTCAATACTCGGTCAAAGCCCTACGCTGGTTACATTACTTGTGCGACAAGGAAGACAAATGGATTCAGCATGCCCGCAACGGAGGAGGCGAAAAGACCATCGGAACGTATTCGGTCGATGGCTGGGACTTAGAAAACCCCAAGATCGTGTACGAGTTTAACGGTTGCTTATTTCACGGATGTCCCGTCTGTTACCCTGACCGTGACACTAAAAATCAGTTTTTACAACGAACCATGGAAGACTTGTACCAGGACACTTGTCAGCGGCGCCTAAATTTAGAACAGCAAGGATACCAAGTGGTGGAAATGTGGGAACACGAGTACGATCACCGTATGAAAACCGATCCCGAGTTTAAACGCCTCGTGGAAAGTTACCAGTTCATCGACCCGCTGAACCCGAGGGATAGTTTGTACGGAGGAAGGACCAATGCCACCTGTTTGCTGTACCAAGCCGACGAAGAGAAAGGAGAAGAAATCAAATACTTGGACGTGTGTTCGCTGTATCCCTACGTGTGCAAATATTGTCGCTTTCCCGTAGGGCACCCGCAATTGCTGACGGAACACATCGACCTGAAAAACATTCGACAATACGAAGGCTTGATCAAGTGCAAAGTTTTGCCTCCCACGAACCTATACCATCCCGTCTTACCTCACCATTGTCAAGGCAAACTGATGTTTCCCTTGTGCCGTACTTGTGCCGAAACGTGCAACCAGGACCAACCTTGCCATCACAGCCAGGAAGAACGTGCCTTGACGGGAACCTGGGTCAGCGTGGAATTGTTCAAAGCTCTGGACATGGGATACCAACTGTTAGAAGTGTACGAAATTTGCCACTTTCCCAAGACACAACAGTACCACAAGGGTGACCCTACTCAGAAAGGCATTTTCGCCGACTACGTGGATGCCTTTTTGAAACTGAAACAAGAAGCCAGCGGCTATCCTTCCTGGTGTCACACTCCCGAAGACCAAATACAATTCAAAGAGAAATACTACGAACAAGAAGGCATCTCTTTAGACCACATCGAAAAAAACGAAGGCAGGCGATCGTTTGCCAAAGTGATGTTAAATTGCTTGTGGGGTAAAATGGCACAACGACCGTGTTTACCCAAGACGGAATATTTGACAGAACCTTCCCGCTACTTCCAGATGATTCACGACAAAACCAAATACATGAAACACGTGGACGTCGTTCGAGAGGATTTGATCTTGGTCAATTACGAAGAAGATCTGGACTTTGTACAAGACGACCCTTTTGGAAATGTCATCATTGCGGCTTACGTGACAGATCATGCTCGCTTAAAATTGTACGAAGCTTTAGAACTGTTAGAAGAACGCGTCCTGTACTTTGACACGGACAGTTGCATTTACATCCATCACCCGAGTCAACATCACCATGACATCGAAGGAGACCGTTTAGGAGCCTGGACAGACGAGCATCCCGACGATAAGATTCTAAGTTTCGTCAGTGGCGGCCCCAAAAATTACGGCTACGAATACCGGGACAAACAAGGAGAAGTGCACACGACGTGCAAAGTGAAAGGACTGACTCTGAATCATCGTACCAGTCGAGTGGTCAACTTTGGGGTATTGAAAGAAGCCTTGCAATCGGGAGAGGATGGAAACTTTAAAGTGACCACCTATCAACCGAACAAGATTGTACGTTTACCCACTCACCACATCGTCAGTCGACCCTTGGAAAAAGTCTATCAAATTGTATACCAGAAGCGAGTGCGACTTCCCAATCACTTTACGTTGCCGTACGGTCACGTCGGTATTGGTCTGTATATGAAAAGGAACCCTAGGCAAGATCGATAGTTCATTGTTCACTGAAGTAACTTACCATGTCGTTGACGAAGAAGAAACCAGATTGGTTAGGAGTCAAATGTTGGACATCACCGAGACCAGGGTTTTGAGGCTTGGACACAAGAGGTGGCCCAGTATGCACGAGAGTTATTCAAGGAAAAAAGTTACTTTTCAACCCGTGTTAGTGACGGTGCCAGACGAAACCCGTCACCCAGGACGGGACTGTCGTGGACAGGCCTGAAAGACCCTTTCGGGAGGACACTTGTGTGACCTTACCCCCTACTATAGAACTGGTTAGAACTTTACCCAAAACATGTGGTTGTTGTACAGACACTTGTTTTTATTCCACGTTCATGGTTATCATGTGGCTTTTATTCTTGTACTTAAGCCTTTGGCTTTTATGTATTTTTGTCTTTCGTATTCATGTTTGAAAAAAAACATTCAATAAACGTGTTCTGATAAAAAGTATATAAACTCTTGTCTTGTTTGTTTTTCGTGTCACAAGTGACATTCCTCACACTATGGCTACCTCTGCTGTCTCTGCTCCCTCTTCCTCTACTGTCAAAGTCATCGACGAACACTTAGATCGTGCCAGTTGGGAGGCTTTGTATCTTCGCCATCCCTTTAACATGCTCATTGCTGGACCTAGCGGTTCTGGCAAAACCGAATTCGTCAAACGTTTGATCGAACATAAACATCATTTGATCGATCGGCCACCTCAGCGGATCGTGTGGTGTTACAAAGAGTGGCAATCGGCGTACAGCCTCTTGCGAGAAAGTCAAGGCGATTCCATCGTGTTTGTGGAAGGCATTCCTAAAGAAGACGATGGCATCGTCTCTGACTCCCGTCAAACCCATTTGGTCATTTTCGACGATATGTTAGGAGAAGACGAAGAAGAAATTAAACTGTGGTTCACGCGCAAAGGGCATCACCGTAATGCCAGTGTCGTTTACATCACCCAAAATTTGTTTCAACAAAGTAAAGCCCATCGCACCATCAGTCTCAATGCGCATTACGTGGTCTTGTTTAAAAGCCCTCGAGATAAATCGCAAGTGCAAGTCTTAGCCAAACAGTTAGGAACGCCTTGGCTGACTCAGG
The DNA here is from genome assembly GCA_028554795.2 of Sinohyriopsis cumingii. Taxonomy (NCBI): domain Eukaryota; kingdom Metazoa; phylum Mollusca; class Bivalvia; order Unionida; family Unionidae; genus Sinohyriopsis; species Sinohyriopsis cumingii. Next base: position 77,123,822 of record CM068829.1, on the reverse strand, counting down.
CGTACGACGATGCCACTCAAACTCCACACGCCTATTTACTCGTGGATTTGAAACCTACGAGCCACGAGGATTTGCGATTTCGTACCCACTTGTTTCACCACTGGTGCCAAGACGGAGGGCCTGTCCTGTACACGTCTCCGTCCTCGACTTAATTTCACTCCACATAAAAAAATCTGTAAAAACCTCAGACCTTTTTTCGTCTGTCTCACACAGTGTGAACATGACGTCCCTTCAGTCGCATCTTCCCGTCAAATTGATTCGTGCCTTGTATGGCATCAGTCGAGAAAAAAATCCACAAACACGAGCTCGTGTGTTAGAAGCTAGTCTCAAAGAAGTCTTACGATGGTTCACGGTGACGGCACGTCAATTACTCCAAGGAATCATTCAGATTCCTCATCAAACCAAACGCTTTTTCGATCGAAACAAAGTCGCTTTGGTCCAACTGGCCGATCCCCGCATCGACACTCAAACCAAAAAAACAATTCATTTTGAAACCTGGAGGGAACGGTACTCTAGGAGGGGTCATCATTCGCTCACTCTTAAGATGGGATCCTAATGCCCCCAAAGTTATACCCAAGACAAAAGTCCAACGAAGCCCCAAGAAGAAAAAGACCAGGTCCCCAAGGAGAACTTCTCCAGTGGCAGGGCCCTCCTCTGACCAGACACCACCACCACCACCCCGGAAAAAGAAAAGAAGCCCCCAGAAAAAGAAACAGAGAAAAAGTCCCCAGAAAAAGAAAAGTCCACAGAAAACTAGTCGCAAGAGAGGCACTTCGGCCAGGACGCAACCTTACACTCGCAAACCACGACCTGCCACGGCGGTGACTGCGTCTCCGGCATCCTCACGTTTGTCCACTTCTCCGTTAATGACACCCAGAACTGAAGAGTACTTGGAGACGTTGATCACACCAAGAACTTCTCCGTTGATGACCCCCAAAAGAACTTCCCCAGTGGCAGGACCCTCCAATTTAGTGGCAGTGGCTGCTGCTCACAAAGTACCTTCTCCCAAAATCAAAGTTCAAGAAAGATCGGGCATGTTACAAGGTTTACTGGATTTGTCCAAGCAAGAACTGGCTCGATTTAGTCCGTTACGTACCCCTGCACGACGTGTCATGCCTGTCCTCAAACTAATACGACGTCAAGACAATCAGTGGCGACGCGTTCCAGTATAAAAAAGGCCTGTGACCAAGTCGGGTATCAGTGTTTTTTGGTGCTCCTGAAGACTCAAAGATGTCACCCTCCAGAAAACCCCAAGGAAAGAAAAGGAAAGGACTGCCACCACGTTTAGCCAAACATGGGGACATGTTATCTGTCCTGTCCAAAGCTTCTCCACCCCTACGAAAAAAACTCATTCAAACGGCCTCCAAAGAGGTCATCGATACCGTGTGCGAATGTTGTTTGAACGTTTTGAAAGGCACGATCCCTTTGTCCAAACACCAGAAACAATGCTTAGGCAAACATCGTCACGTTCTTCGCCAAATGGTTCAAAAGAAAATTCCCATTCGTCAAAAAAAGAAGATGTTAGTGCAACGTGGAGGTATTTTACCTCTCTTGTTAGGCCCCATACTGAAAGGAGTCTTGGGAACCATGTTGGGAGGACTGGTGGGAGCAAGATAAAAAGGCCTCGGAAGTTCCAAGATCTCAGAATCGACCCCTGACAACCCCATGGAAGGACGAAAACTAGCTTTAGTGCCTTACAAACGATGGATGGAATACCATCGGTGGCAAGAACAACACACCCCGCATTTACCTCCCAATCCCCATTTGAGCGAGATGTCCCAGTTACAACACGAATTGCAGTCCTTGATGGATCGCCAAGATTTGTCCGAAACAGAAAAATCGCAAAAGTACGGTCAACTCTTGCAACGACTGCAACTCTTTCACCAGAAAGCTTTAGACGAAACAGCTCTACCCACTCTGAAAGATTTTAAGACCTTGATGAAAAGTCCAGCACCATCACCAGTACCAGTACCAGTACCACCAGTACCAGTGACCAAGACAGAAAAAGGAAAAGAAGAAGAAGAAGAAGGGTTTCAAACTCCACCAGAAAAAGTACGCAAGTTAACAACACCACCTACCTCCAGAATTGGATGGATTAAAAAGATGATGGCCACCCCTTCTTCCTCACAAGAGAAAAAGAAAGTGAAGACAGAAGTGAAGACAGAAGTGAAACAAGAACCGATATCCCCCGCTCAGACATCCTCCTCCTCTTCAACACCTATTGCCGGTCGCACACGCAAAGCATTGCAATCCAAGAAAATACCCCAAGAGAAAAAGAGTAGCCTCCTCCAAGAGTGGGTGCCTTATTAACACACCAACCAACACAAAAAAATGGAAAAAGTCTTATCCAGCATTTACTACGATCCCTCCCATCCTGCAGGTTACGCAGGAGTTGAAAAATTGTATCGTGCTGCCAAAACGCAACTGAAAAGTCTCCGTTTACCTCAAGTGCAACGATGGTTACAAGAACAAGCTACCTACACTTTACACAAACCCATTCGACGCAAGTTTGCCAGAAGTCGCACCCGAGTGGAAGGCATCGATCATCAATGGCAAGCCGATTTAGCCGATGTCTCTCATTTGGCCAGCTACAATCGTGGCTACAAATATTTGTTTTGTGTCATCGACGTCTTTTCCAAATTTGCTTGGGTCGTACCCTTGACTTCCAAATCGAGCAGCGAGTTAGTGCGAGCCCTGCAACGGGTGTTGAAACAAAGCGGTCGTCACCCTCTTCGATGGCAAACGGACAAAGGTACCGAATTTCTGAACCAAGCTTTCCAAAAAGAATTAAAGAAACGTGACATTCATTTTTTTACCACCGAGAATCCCGAAACCAAAGCCAGCATCGTGGAACGTTTTCAACGCACTTTGAAAGAACGCATGTGGAAATATTTTACGCATCACCACACTCTGAAGTACATCGACATCTTACCGCACCTGGTGCAAGCGTACAACCAATCTTACCATCGAAGCATCGGACGTGCCCCGCAAGACGTGACTCCCGACAACGAAGTGCTGGTGTTTGAGCGTCTGTTTGGTACGCCCCCGACGAGGGCTGTCCCCAAGAAAAGTGGAGAGTTGGCCGTAGGAGATTGGGTGCGCATTGGCAAAACCAAACGCACTTTCGACAAAGGTTACTTACCTAACTGGACCACCGAACTGTTTCGCGTCACTGGACGAGTGCATGGCCGTCATCCTGCCGTCTATAAATTGGAAGACATGAACGGAGAAGTGCTCAAAGGAACGTTTTATTTGCCCGAGTTACAACGTGTCACCAAAAAAGAAGACGACGTGTACGACATCGAAAGCATTCTCGAACGCAGAACCCGTAAAGTGGGCAAACGACGTGTCAAAGAAGTCAAAGTACGTTGGAAAGGATATCCGCCCAGTTTTGATTCTTGGATCGACGCTTCGCAAGTCATCGACTATAAAAAGAAGTGACCATCATGCCTTTTCACACAGACGCAGCTACGTCGACCACTCCTCCTTCACCCAGTTCTTCTGTGCAAGATTTACAAAAACAACCCTTGTGGGTGTGGTGTGGAGAACGTGTGCCTAAAACGCAAATCGTCTTTTTCTGCCAATTCTTCGTGGTGTATTGTGTCATCGGGGCAGCCATCGCCAATTTGAGTTTGCAACAAGGAGACAAACAATTGTGGACCATTTTATTGAGCAGTTGCATCGGTTACCTGCTTCCTAATCCCTCCCTGAAATTCACCTCGAACGGGAACCACGGGAACCTTGTGTCCAGTGGCAGTGCCAGTCACCACTCCAACCACAACCAGAACCCCATTTTGGGCGGAGACACGCCTCTGACGTCCACTAACCCCTCGGACAGCCACAGAACTCTGGAATTATGAGTCACCAAAACCAATTTTACTTAACCTTACCCAGTGACAGTTCCATGGAGGTGTTTCCCAAGAACACGTTGTGCTGTTACACGGCCAAATTACCTCAAGCCATCCCATTAGATCACGAAGCCCATTGGGAAGTGGCTTTAGTAGAAATGATTCACCCGACCCAAGTCCTCAATGTCCTTCCCAATCAAAATTTTTTTGATGTGGAAGTTCATGACGAACAATTGCAACAGTGGATGGATAGCAATGTCAAATATGACAAGAAAACCCGTACACAAAAGTACACCACCTATCACTTGTTCATTTCCCCAGGCTATTATTTTAGTGGTCAACATTTGGTCAGCACCATAGCCTCCAGGTTTAATGCCGTGTTTCTGAAAGCTTTGGAGCATGTTAACAAAAGTGTCACCATGGAGTACCACAAAACAGCTCGTCGCTTCTTGATGAAATTTGAACGGAGTAAAATCCTGTCCATTTTATTTTGTCCTGAATTGTATGACATGTTGGGCGGAGACATGAACCTGAGAATGAGCATGATGAAGAAAAGCGAATTACCCATCGTTTACGACAACGAGTCTTTTAGCAAGTTATTTCGTGCCCCGGTAGAACTGAACCAAGGACTGAATTTGATGCTTGTGTACTCCGATGTGGTGGAGTATAACGTGGTGGGACATACCTCCGTACCGTTACTGCGTGTCATTCCTTTCAAAGTGGATTCTGCCACGAACACTGACGAGGAAGGTGGAAACACTTACCACGTCCACCGCGAATTTGTCCATCCTCACTATTTGCCGGTCAGCAAGTCGTATTTGGACACGGTCAACATTACTATAAAAGGAGATTTGGGACAAAATATTCCATTCACCAAAGGAAAAGTCACGGTGAAACTCCATTTTCGAAAACGGTTTTCTCACGATTCGTAAGTCATGTATCCAGTGTACCGAGGGGTTGCTCGACAGCGAGGACACGGTTTAGGAGATATGTTAAAATCGGCCTTTCGTTCGGTGGCCCCGGTGTTGAAACCGATGGTGACACGCGGATTGCACGCCTTGAAAGATGCGGCACTGACGCAAGGCAAAGAATTTCTCCAAAATGTCATCATCGACAAACAAAACCCTAAAGAAGCCTTCATGAGGGCAGGCAAAAATGTCTTGCTGCAAACGGGCAAAGACATTTTGGGTCACCGAGAAACACCTATAAATGCCCTGCACGCTACCGAATCAGGCATTCAGCAAGGACAAGGCAGAAAGAGACGACGAAGAAAACACCCTTTCACCAGACTTCAAGCGAGAAAGGCCAAGAAAAGAAGAACCGTTCGAGACTTAGACGTTTTCGATTATTGAGAAAAGAGACAAAAAAATGATGCACCGAGAATCTTGCGCTTGTTCCCAGACGGAACTGGATCTGTTTGCCATGCCCCCCACGATGATGACGATGCAAGAATCCCAGTGGGTGGAATTTCACCCCGTCTCCTCACTGACCGATTCCGCTCCCATCGAGTTTGAAATCAAAGGACAGCCCGAAGATTACATCGATCTGAATAGCAGTTACTTGTACCTGAAAGTCAAAATTCTAGATAAGACTGGAGGTGCTATAGACGATGAAGCAGTAGCTCCCGTCACCAATTTCATGCATTCCTTGTTCAGTGGAGTGGACTTGTACTTGAATAACAAACTGGTCAGTAGCAGCATGGATACTTACCCTTATCGTGCCTACCTGGAAAATCTCTTGACGTACGGAATAGATGCCAAGAACACTCATCTCAATGCCTGTGTGGTATGGGAAGCTGACGAACCTACCAAGTTTGAAATATTGGGAACTGATGAAAAGAAAGACAACAATGATGGATTTCTAGAACGAAGAAAGAGAATCACGGGAGCCGACACAAGTTTAGAACTGATGGATCGTTTGCATTTGGACATGTGGTTGCCAAAAAAGTATTTGCTGAACGGGGTGGATGTCCGCCTGAGACTGAATCGTAGCAGTGCCGCTTTCCATTTGATGGCTGATAGTGACGGTTACAAAACCAAAATCCTAGAAGCCAGACTCTACGTACGCCGTGTGGAAGTGTTACCTAAAGTGGGAAACGACATCAGTCAGACGTTGAGCAGAACGACTGCCAAGTATCCCATACGACGCGTGGAAGTGAAAACCTTCACCATTCCCAAGGGACAGCGATCCATGATCGAAGATAATCTGTTCCAAGGACAGTTACCCAAACGTTTGATCGTTGGTATCGTCGAGAATACAGCCTTCAACGGAGCTGCCGAAAAAAATCCTTTCTACTTTCAACACTTTGGCGTGTCCAAAATCGAAGTCAGTCGCGATGGTAAGACCTTGTGTACCCGACCTTTCGAACCTGACTTTACCAAGAAGAATTACTTGAGATCGTACTTGTCCCTGTACGTAGCCACCGGACAGTTAGGAACCAATACCAGTCACAGTATTACGTACGAGGATTATGCAGGAGGCTACGCTTTGTGGGCTTTCGATTTCACTCCAGACCAAGGCAGCGACGAGGGACATTTCCACCCTATAAAATCTGGCCAGATTCGTGTGGAAATTCAGTTTACAAACCGAGACCCTGATGTAACGGTGAACGTCATCCTGTATGCAGAATTCGATAATACCATAGAAATCAACAGTTTGAGAGAAGTCATCCTAGATTACTAGAAACCATGCCAGACTGTTGTCCCTCTTTACCTAGTGGAGAAACTTTTAGTGTTGGATTATTGTTAAAAAATGTTAGAGTTGTTGTTGTTTAGTGTTAAGTGATTTTTGAATAAAAAATGTTGTGTTTTGAAAAAATTGTTTGATGTTATATTGTTGGATTATTGTTAAAAATGTTAGAGTTGTTGTTTAGTGTTAAGTGATTTTTGAATAACAAATGTTGTGTTTTGAAAAAAATGCCTTTGTCTTTTGTTTAGCTATAAGAATGTTGGATTGATGCTCTTTCATTTCTTACTATCCCTCTCATGACACTCACTAAACGTTGCGACTCAAAAACCGTGTGGGGGATGTTTTCCTTCACGTCCGCGCTTTGACTTTAAGAACCGGGGTTGTTTCCAGTCTAACCATCCATTGTCGACTCATCCTCCTACGAAGATGTGCTCCAAACTAGCTAAGCTCAACGAAGCCTACGTGAATTTGCATAGGGTCAGACACAGTCTGATACCGAAGCCAGAAGAAATAGAGAATGTGAGAATGTTAAAAATCACTGAAGACCTGATAGAAGAGCTCTTCAGAGAAGAAATGAACAGGGAAAAAGAAGAATGGACAGAGAAGTACAGACTTCAGAGACAGCAGCAACAGCAGCAACAACAACAACAGCAGCAGCAACCTGAAGCTGACAGAGGCTTTGTCGATTGTCGTATCGACACCAAAGAGTTCTTCTTCTCTTTTCGAAGAAGCAGACCTATCGCCAGAAAGTCTATCCTCAGAGGACATCGCATTCTTAGAAACTAAAAAAGAATGCCATAGCAAACAAAAAAACAGCCCTTTTCAGGGCTACCCAATACTCTAGAAAAGAAATAACAATCCATTTGCCAATGTGTGTAGGTAGAGTAGTGTGAAAATAAACACTAACCCTTTTTTAAAAAAATGTGAGGGTATGTGTTGTGTGTTTGTGTTTGTAAGTGGTTAAGTAAGTTGGTATGGATAGTAGATTAAAATGATGTCTTTTTTTTGGTGTTTGAGGTGTAGATTTGGGGTTAGATTGGATTGCTTTGCGTATGTGGATAGTCTATTGAAGTGATTTATAAAAATTTTAAAATAGTGATGGGTAGCATAAAAAAGTGAGTGAGTGTTTCTTTTAGGTCCGCGCGTTGTTGTTTTTTTTGGTTATGATCTAGGTAAGATCAATTTTATGTTTTTAGGGGGATGTTTTCCTTCACGTCCGCGCTTTCACTATAAATTGAAACTCGCTGGGCAGTCTAGCTATCCTTGTTGATTGATCAACACAAGAATGAATAGCAGAATAAGCAAACTTCTTGAACTCCAGATACATCTGGAATATGTCAGGCGCCTGTTAAATGAACTGGCCGCGGAGGCTATAGTAGAAGAGGAAAGAATGAAGAACGAAGAGGAGGAGAGAAGACAGAGGGAAGAGGAGGAAAAGAAACTAGAAGAGAGGATGTCGTACAATATTCCCGAGACAGAGGATTGGGGTGTTGAAGCGAATCATCTTCCCTCTGCGCTCCCCAGAAGAAAGGTGAAAGGAGACTGGGGAAGAAGATGCGTGTGTGGCGCCAGGCCAGGAAGGTGCAACCGTTAGATAGGTGCATCTGGAGTTCAGAAAAAAAAAACAGCCCTTTTAAGGGCTACCCAATACTCAAGAAAAGAAATAACTATCGATTTGCCAATGTGTGTGTGTGTGTGTGTGTGTGTGTGTGTATAGGTAGAGTAGTGTGATTATAAACACTAACTCTTTTTTCATAGTGCGGGGGTATGTGTTTGTGTTTGTAACTTCTCACGTAAGTTTGTGAGAATGGTAGATTATGGGTTTCTTTATTGTTTCTTAGCGTATGTGGAGAGTATAGTTTGGGTTTTGTAAGCGCTCACGTACGATTGTGTGGATAGTAGATTATGGATTTTGTTTATTGTTTCTTAACGTATGTGGAGAGTATAGTTTGGGTTTTGTAAGCGCTCACGTACGATTGTGTGGATAGTAGATTATGGATTTTGTTTTAATGATTTGCGTGTGTAAATAGTAGATTTGGGGTTTGTTTATTGTTGCTTCACTTATGTGGATAGTATATTATATGAAATGAGAAAAGTAGGGATGTTTTCTTTCACGTCTGCACGATGTTAGGTCATGATCTAGGTAATATCAATTTTATGTTTTAAGGGGGATGTTTTCCATCACGTCCGCGCTTTCACTATAAGAACCCACAGTATTCGTCGTTCAAACCATTCTACAAAGAAGATGGCTTCGAACCAAATTGACAAGATGCAAACATGGCAAGACGTTTTAGACAATTTAGGAATGATGGAGCAGATGTTAATAAGACTCGTTGAAGACCACTATTCCTATAGTCCCCATCGTGTAAAGATGGAAATTAATAACTTGAGAAAGGTAAAGGACAAGATAAGTGGTGTCATGAAAGAGATAAAGGAGGAGAAGGAGGATGAAGAGGAAGGATAAGGATGAGAGCATGGAATGAAAAAATTGAAAAAGAAGAAGAAAATGAAAAGAGGAAGAAAGAAGAGGAGGAAGAGAAGAAGAAAGAAGAGGAGGAGAAAAAAAAGATAGAAAAGAAGAGAAAGAGTGTTGGAGATAAAATAAGAAGTTGGTGGAGAAAAAGAAGAAATTAGAAGCAGAAGAAGAAGAAAACCCAAAGGCCCTTATCAGGGCCAGCCATATTTCTCGAAAAGAGATAGCCTTTCAATTGCCTACCCCCTTTTTTTAAATTTAAATTTAAATTTAAATTTAAAAAAATTAAAAAAAAATCCCATATTCAATTCCCCTTGTCCCTAGACAGACCCAAACTCTATTCCCCATGTTCAATTCCCCTTGTCCCTAGAGTGACCCACGATTTTTCTCCATGTTCAATTCCCCTTGTCGCCAGAGTGACCCACGATTTTTCTCCATGTTAAATTTCCATTGTCGCTAGAGTGACCCAGGGGTCTCTGTAATGCTAATTCCCATTGTCGCTAGGGTGACCCCATTTACTACTCACGTCGTAAATAAAAGATCGGTCGGTCGGTATCGTGCCACCCATCGGTGTAACAATGGCAAAGCTGAGCGAAGCCCTGGTACACATGAAGGCTCGCTTTTTCCTCAAGATGGCTCGAGACAAAAGGCTATTAGAGATTAAATCATCCGGGAAAGAAGAGAATAGGAGATGTAGAACGATAGGGATGAGAGTGGAATATATCAAACCTTTCAAGGACAAAAGCAGCAGCAGCAACAACATAGTATTACGACGAGGGTGGTGTTGGCAAATTTGAGATTAAAATCAACAGAAAATTACGCATTAGCGTGAATAAACTGTAAATGGAGGGTCGATGCATTTGCACAAGAGAAAACAGAGTCATACACAAATGGAAATGCTAAACACTTTTTGATAGATAAATACTAACTAGTACAGCACTTTACCTTCGTCCACCAATTCCGTTTAAATGATTCATTTGATTAACTTAGCCATGTAAACAATGCAGATCTATAAGAAACAAGTTAATGCAATGAAATTCAAGTCTTTTAAGCACAAGTTACTAGGCATTTTTTAAAAACTACACTCTAAAATTTGACAGTGGTGAATTAATGAAAAGGTACAGCTCACGATGTGGCATGACATTATTCTCAAAATCAGCTAAACTATTCAGTGCGAATGACAACATCTGGTCATTGGATTTCATACTGGAATCTCAAGGACATAAGCGTAACAGTTAACGAGATTAGTTATACATTTCACGTTTATTTCTAGAGGCGATAGCTCCTGTTTAAATGCAAGGTACCTCTGTCTGATGACGATGCACTCAAATCAAATAATAACAAGATACGTTTTGGAGACAATTTAATTTAGTCTCGAATAATTTCAAAATTTCACAACCTTTCAACTGGAGATACATCAAAATAAAAACTTAAAGGACCAGAAGAACACGAAACTGTTCGCCAAGGTTTTATGGAATCAACATCATCTATTGTGTTATCCGCGTACAAGCGTAAATAGTTTCAACCTGTCAATCAATTTTCATATATTCTCAAATTTCTAAGCTAACACGTTTCTGTCAGCCATGTTTTATTTTGACAAAATAACTGGCTCAGTTGTCATTAAATTAGTTGTTATAATAGCCAAATCCTGGTTAAGTGGTCGTCAAATTTACTTAGAAAAATACTTATGCGGATTACGGTTTCATGGTCATACATTTTTTTAAAGAGAGAAACCTGAATCAGAGGTCGTCAAATGTTTTGGAGAAAAACCTATATATGGATTTTGGCCCAATGGCCAAAGCATATTTTGTGAGAGAAACATGGCTCAATGTTCGTAAATTGGGTTTACAAAGACATGTAAGCGAATTCTGACTTATGGTTCATACATTTTTTTTTTAAATGACAGAAACGTGGGTCACAACCCACCTCCCGCACAAGCAGTACTTCCGCTCCACACTTTCAATTCTGGTATATGTATTTTCTGACTGCAATATAAATAAATATCAAACCCTGAGAGATGGAATATATTTTTTTAATAAAAATAATAAAGAAAATTATTCAAGATCATGGTGTATATTGAACTAGCCTGTAGCTCACTGGTCATGATCTGGGTCCGAGGTGGGTCATGAGTCGTCGTCGTTTATCAGTAAGACTTGCTACAATCCATGTTTGTTTTTATTCAGTTTCTTTCAGACTTTGAATATAGGTTCATATCATTAGAATCTCTGACAAGATTTTGAATGGGCGAGACTGATACATATTAATAAGGCGATCCTTGAACTGATTGGCTGTGCTAGTTACCATTCCGGAAATAGTATTTATGGTCCGATTTTTTTTCTCCATATGGGTCTGTCGTCAAGATCTTCGATGGATTTGATAATGAGGGAGATACACCAGTACTGATAGGCTAATGTTATATTTGTCTGTCTGCCATCATTGACACTCTGGATGCCGTATTTCTGACACTGTTTTGATCAAACATATGTGTGCTCTGTCTTTGATGTAATGTGGAATGTATGACTATATAATCAATGTATCGCACAGTTTGTAAGATCCATGTATATTGATGTGATTTTAAATCTAATTGGCTGGGGCTATTACCGCTCTGGAAGCTATAAATCGGATCCGATTTTCGTTTAAACCATCAATATATATATATATATATATATATATATATATATATATATATATATATATATATATATATACCTTTTTTATTATCAGCAAGACCTACATATTGATGACTCGAGTTTAGTCATACTTGATAAATTGATAAATAATCTAATATCGAAAAGAAGTTGAATGATTTTTATTCTAACCGAGATCTTTGTGTATACGTATGAATTGGACTTGTATCACTGAGACTGTATTTTTATAGGCTTTTGATACAACTTTGTAATTAGGCTTATGTCATCAAGATCTCGGCTGAGTATGGTTACGAGTTACATTCATGCATATTATTTGAATTTAACCTTGCATTTGATTGGCTGAGTTTGATAGCAATCTAGCAACTATATTTGTGATCCGATTTTGATTAAGCTTGATAAATTGCCTTACACTATCAAGATGAGTTTGAAGAAGAGCAAAATTCACAATATTACTGGGATAATCTTATATTTGATTGGCTACGCATGTCACCACTACAGAGACCAAATTCCCATCGGAGTTTGCTCCAGATTAAGCTTGTGCTATCATTGTCTTAGACAGGTTCTTTAATAAGCAATATTAGTCCATTATAATGAGATACTGTGCGTCTGAGTGACTGAGCTTGTTACATTGCTTTATCTAGAGGTTTAGTTTGAATCCAGCTTCTATAACACTCGGTAAATGGGTTTACATCATCAAAATATTGGATTACGTGGATTATGAGCAGATGATGGTGTTTATTAATTATGAAATTATATGTATAACAGTTTGTATAAAAAAAACACAACAAAATCGGCCTATTATAAAATATGCAGAAACTCAACACGATATAAAGTTTGCAAATAGCTTGCACCTGAAGTAAGGGAGAAGCCAATACATTTTGCAGTCAATAGGTCATTGATCACTGACATTGTGACTATAAGAAGAACACTGTTTTCTGCATAAAACATTAGTTGTACATCACAGACCTGAACCAAACATTGCAGATGCGTGTAGTTCATGCTAGGAAATGACTAACGACTTCGGAGTGAAGAGGGCAAAGGTCACAGTTACAGTTCCTAATTGATGATCTGGATTAACTTTACGGATTGCTCGTACCTTGAGTAATGTAGAAGACTACTGATTTTAGGTTGTAATTCTTGGTCACTTTGGATGAAGAAAAGACTCCTACACAAAATATAATTTCTATAACGTTCCCTTTTACCAATGTTTGTGGACCACTTACAATCTCAGAAAGAAAGAAGCCTATTCATTTTGTGGTGTTACTGACAACAAAGAAACTTGAAAAACAACATTGTGCTTACCCAAGTGAACTCAAAGCAAAGAACGGTAGCAGGAACATAAAGATGAAAATCTGTCAGAAAATGCATCGACTACAACACTCAATGGTTCGTCAAAAGGAGTTGCTTACGGTATCAGCAAAAGGTTAGGATATGTCACTTAAAGCGTCGTTTCCGTCCTGACATCCACGATTTGTAACATACAATATATTGGCGAAACAGATGACTTTAGATAAAGAATGAACAGTCACAAGTTGCAGAACCACTATTTAGCATTTCGGTCTGACATTGCAGACTAGACAACCGAGACAAGCTGAAACAAATTGCCGGCAAGTGCGCTTCTCCATGAGCGTGCATCACTGGGAAAGTTTCTTGGTTTCTTTCTTGTGTGACGAAAACATTTATATGTACTATGTCTCTAGGCGATGTCTATCACTATCAGGGTCATTACTTTTTAAATTGTAATCAGATTTTGCTATCTTGGCGAATGTTACAACAAACAGGCTTATGTTGATTACACGTATCATGGTTGTCGAGAATTGGGGGTACCAACAGTTTTATTCAGTAAAGTGAATATTATTATACAAGTACGTGAATAGACATGCGCGGCAAATCTCATTTGATCACAACAACAACAAAAAAACATTTCCATTGGGTATATACCGTTGCATCAAGGTGTGTTTGTCTCCACTGGACAAAAAGCAAAGTTTTTTTTTTCTGATGGAATCACCATTTTCACGTACGGGCACCACGGGTCAAATATCCGTTGAACGTCTGATTTTATCGTTCAGCGCCATCCATTAGCCAGAGCGATCGTGAGTCAATAATTATTGCGTGTTATCTTGCCCGAATTAAGTGTGCGATTGAATCCTTCCACTATAGCGTGATTGCGATACAAGAAACATTACTATGACGAACCCAGTCATGATGTTTAACCAAAAACACAGCAGCGGCGCCAAGAAATTCATTACTTGGATTAGCCTGCAGAAGCTATGGTCATGTCATCGGTCCACGTGCCCTGATGCGTTTGAACGAATCTGCGACGCTACGTAAATCGTTGGACGCCAGCGATTCGGTTCCTTGTATCTGCTAGCAATATCTAAGACGGTTAGTGCATGTTTTTTTTTTTTTTTTGTTTTTTTTTTTTTTTTTTTTTTTTGTGCTTCCGCGATCCCGATCATGTGGAAGAAACAAAATTAGGGTATGGTAAACTTCGTTGGGCATCCTCACATATAAAAAAAAAACCATCCATGGAAAATTTCTTGGCGTGGGTACTAAATATGTCACACAGCTTGTTTGGCCATCCACGCTCCAAAGACGCTGTTTGCAACTTCTGCTGAGCTCGCAAACTTTTGTCTATGTGGATAACATGAATTTTAAACTGTTGATTGTGAAGTGAATACCTCATAATAGGCAGCAAAATTGCTTGGTCTCTATATTTCTTTCTGCCAAATTTTATTTGTCAATTTGGAAGGAACAAGAGATGAAATGGGTGGAAACGTAAAGGAGGTCAGCTCCAGTTTGGACCCTGTTCAGTCTTTGTCCACACGCCATCAACTGCATCGTATGAGGAAGATGACTAATTCTATCTGGCTTCGATATTAGAGTCCAGACGAAGAGTCTGGCAATGAACGTTTCATGGCACGGAAGGCCATTACTGGATTTGTGATGCGTGCCACCAGCTGATCCTCATCCATTGTCTGCTGTGATGGTCCACAACTCAACTCATGTGAGGGGCATCGCCAGGGAGAGAAATCCTATATCTCTGGGGAGTGTGCTGCCTAACGCAGGATCTAGTACACCGGAGTAGTGAATGGGGATACCCTACGTACAATGGGAATTAGCATTAAAAACACCCCTGGGACACTCTACGTACAATGGGAATTTAACATGGCGAAAAATCGTGGGACACTCTAAGTACAAGGGGAATTTAACATGGCAATAAATCGTGGGACACTCTACGTACAAGGGGAATTTAACATGGGGGAATAGAGTTTGGGTTTGTTTAGGGACAAGGGGAATTGAATATGGGATTTTTTTTTTTTTTAATTTTTAAAAAAGGGGTAGGCAATTGAAAAAGTCATTCTCTTTTCGAGAAATATGGCTGGCCCTGAAAAGGGCCTTTGGGCTTATGTTAATGTATCCATTAACATAAAGGACACCGCATTGGTCTTCTTCTTGTCCTTAGGCTGCGTCTCACTGTTGGCCCGTAAATCAGCACTCTTTTGAGGCAACCTTGTCTTTCTACGTAGATCCTACGTATCCACAGGCTGGTGTTTGTCTTGTGGACAACGGTCCACTTGGATCGGACATACATGAGCATGTCCGTCCTAAACATCATGGAAGACACAAGGGTGGATGACTCAACTGTGGTCCACATCTTGAAGCGACGAGAACAGGTGAATCAATGCAGTGAACTGCGCTTATTTATAGGTACAGGTAGGATTGAAACGGATTGAGTTCATTCACCAATCCGAACACGCGTTACAAAATTCAGTCAGCCCGCATCCAATCCGAAGAGAGCAGTCTGTGACGTCACTTAGTCTATATAGATTCGCTAGCGCTTGTGTACACTCAATCTATGCGACAGTGATTCATCATGACGGAAATTCAGAAAACGATCCATTGGGGTGCACCAGCAGGGGAGACTGCCCAAGGGAACCCGGACTTACTTTCAGAAGAGGTGAATTCGGATTTTGTGGATTTTCTCTCCTCGCAAGAATTTGTTCCGGAACCTTCGTTACCTTCTTCATTACCGCAAGTGGAGAATTTTAGACACAGACAGAAAGAAGAATTGGAGAAATTTATACAACGACAAAAAAGGAAGCGGAACAAGCTTTTCTCCTACAGCAACAGCAGCAAGAAGAAGAGGTAAGAAAAAAAACAACAGCAACAACAGCAAGAAGAAGTAGCAGCAAAGCAACAAGAGGGTGAAAATCACACGGTCACGGTACTGTTGGACATTTTAGCGGAGTTAAGAAGTCTGAAACAAATGTATCAGACTTCTTTATTACGACCGAAGAGAATACGATCTTCCCGAGCTAAACACGTCAACCCTGTGACTAAGCCTACCGTACCACCCTTAGTGATTTCAACCCAATCATCGTCAACATTACGCAGTCCAGAAGTAGGCCTTGGCCGTGGCAAAGGCTTAAGGCAGTTAAAGTTGATTGCTTAAACCCACCCCTACACCAAAATAAAAAGGCCCTTTTCAGAGCCACCCACGTGTCTCGAAAAGAAATACAATTTCAATTTGCCAATAACTCAAAAAAAAATAAAAATAAAATAATAAACAGCCGATTTTACCCCCTATAGTACGTGTCTGTGTATGAGTGCGTGAGTGTACGTTCTTATTTTAAAATCATAACTCAAGGACACTTACCTTTTAATACTTAATTTATTCTTTTATCCATTGTTACAATCCAATTCACAATTCACAACACAACACTTTAATATAAAGTTCATTGACTTCTTCTTTCTCCTTGTTTAGTCTCTCTGTTTTTTGAATTTCTTCACCGTCACACTCTTTTCCTCTTCTTCCTCCTCACTTTCTTCTCTTCTTCTTTTCTTCTCCTGTTTCTTTTTCTTCACCTGTCTGCTTTCTTCCTCTGAAAAATCCCTCTCTTCTTCCGAAGAATCCCTCTCTTCTTCTGAAGAATCCTTCTTTTCTTCTGATTCCTCTTGTTTCTCTTTTGGGCAATCTGGAGACCAATGTCCTTTTTCTTTACAATAATAACAGGTATCTTGACTTTTGTCTTTTTTAGCCCCTGTTTTTGTTCTTTTTTGACGGTCTGGACACTCTGAAGACCAATGCCCTTTCTTCTGACAGATATAGCAAGTATCTTGACTTTTATCTCGAAAGGAAGGAGAGTAGTCCGTGGGCTGGTCTGAAGAGAATTTTCTAATGACCCCTCGCAAAGCTCTGACGAAACGTTCGATTTGGTTAGTCTCTTCCATCGTTGTGCTCAGCTTGAGAGTGAAATGAATAGTGAAAGGACAAGACACACACCCTTTTTATATACGCGGGTCTGCCATGACTATAAATTAGTCTATGGTGTTTACACTTGAGTCATTTGACGTTTTTCACTCAAGATGAAACGATCCTATTCATTTGAGAAGAAAGAAGAAGAAAGTAAGAGGCAGAAACGTGATCTATCGCCTCGTACCAGGGCTGAAATCTTGGCACAAATTCATGCCAGTGATTTTGAAGAGGACATGAGTGAACCAAAATCCGAACCCTCTAAACCAAGTTCACCACCCTTAGTCAACCATGAAAAATACTATTCCATTCGAGAGACTGAAAAGCGCTCCTCTAGAAAATTTAGAACCACGGCTTACAAATACACAGTAAAGTTTAAAGATTTCAGGGCTGAAGTACCGTTAGAGAAAGGAGAAGTGTTCATCACTGGGGTGTGGGATTCTTTGCTCACTGCACTCAAGCGACAATGTCAACCCAAAGAAGCCGATCGCTTGAGACTTTCCATACAACACGACGGTTTGAAATCCCCTGTTTGGATCGAGTTTAGCACCCCTGCAGAATTGACCGCTTGCAAAGTCATGGACAAGATTCAACACGTGCAACAATCTAATGACCAGTTTGACATCACCGATGGAAAAGCCACACTGGAAATGACCCACGTCTCTCCTCCTCAAGGGACCGGACGCAAAAGGATCTTATTGGTGGACGACCTTCGCAACACCAAAACAAGTCTCGTCCGAATTAACAACCCTCATGACCAGATGTGTTTAGCCCGTGCCATCGTGGTGGGACGAACCTATGCAAACAAGAACGACACGTTAGAATGGAAAAGAACCTGGAACACTATTCAACGATCTGATCGAGCCAAACAACGAAACGAAGCAGAACTCCTGTTACAACAAGCCGGACTGTCCAAAGACACACCCTGTGGCATTCCTGAGATGCAAAAATTGCAAGATGCCCTAGCTCCACGATGAAAGTGCACCCTCAAGAAGTGCGCGGACCTCTGTTGTTTCGAGGCCAAGACTTTAAGGACGGAAAATACATTCATGTCTATTATCACGATGAACATTTCGATACCATTACCAGTATCACTGCATTCCTGGGATACGGTTATTACTGTGAGAAATGTGACTATGGTTATAATAATCGAGAGCAACACAAGCATTGTGGATCGAAATGCTCAGGATGTTTGGCCTCTCCACCCTGTCTGAGCGAAGGACCAGTGCCTTGTTCAGCTTGATTGCGCACGTTTGTCAGCCCTACCTGTTACCAACAACATCTGAAAACACAAGGTTCACAGAAGAAATGTGCTTGTCAACTGCTGAGAATATGCCCTACCTGTGGACAAGGCATACGTACCAATAGTGCCAAGGCACACGTATGTTCAGGAAAGAAAAAATGTCACATTTGTCACCACATCGTGGACTTGGAACACGAATGCTACGTGCAAAAATACCAACCCCCACCAGAGAAAGAGGACGGTCACAAGAAGAAAGGCAATTTCATCTTTTTCGATTTCGAATGCATGCAAGAGACTGGCATTCACATTCCTAATTTCTGCGTGGCTCATCGAGCGTGCGAGAAATGCATTCAAGAACCTATCTTCAGTCATTGCCCTCACTGCAGCAAGATTCCTGGAGGACGTGAAAAAATCTTTCGGGGACCGAACACGTTAGCCGATTTTGCCCAATGGGTCTTAGACCCCATCGACAAGACGTGGAGCCAAGAGGACATCGAACGTTACGGAGACTGTCATCGTCATGCCACGGTGATGGCTCACAATTTCTCCGGATACGATGGACAGTTTCTTCTCAGATACTATACGGAACATGGCACCGAACGTCCTAAAGTGACTTTGAACGGAGCCAAAATCATTTTCATGCAAGTGGGACAAGTACAGTTTAAAGATTCGATGAGTTACTTGGCCATGCCTTTGAGCCGAATGCCTAAAACGTTTGGAATGACAGAAATGGCTAAAGGGTACTTTCCACACTTTTTCAATACGGAAGCCAATCAACAAGCCGTTCTACCCCATTTACCTGAGGCTCACTATTACGACCCCGACAACATGCGTACCGAACAACGAGAAGCTTTCTACGCTTGGTACCAGGCTCACGTCTCGGACCCTTTCGACTTTCAGGAAGAAATGCTAAAGTATTGTCGTTCCGACGTGGACATTTTACGGCGTTGCTGTGGAAAATTTCGAGAACTGTTCATGGAACACGGAGGGGTCGATCCTTTGAAAGAAGCTTGCACCATTGCCAAAGCGTGTTCCTTAGTGTATCGACAACGATTCATGCCTGAAAAGACCGTGGCTGTCATCAGTCCTCAAACGACCAACTATGTCAAGCGTCAATACTCGGTCAAAGCCCTACGTTGGTTACATTACTTGTGCGACAAGGAAGACAAGTGGATTCAGCATGCCCGCAACGGAGGGGGCGAAAAGACCATCGGAACGTATTCGGTCGATGGCTGGGACTTAGAAAACCCCAAGATCGTGTACGAGTTTAACGGTTGCTTATTTCACGGATGTCCCGTCTGTTACCCTGATCGTAGCACTAAAAATCAGTTTTTGCAACGGACCATGGAAGACTTGTACCAGGACACTTGTCAGTTCTAAAGTTCGAACAGCAAGGATACCAAGTGGTGGAAATGTGGGAACACGAGTACGATCACCGTATGAAAACCGATCCCGAGTTTAAACGTCTCGTGGAAAGTTACCAGTTCATCGACCCGCTGAACCCGAGGGATAGTTTGTACGGAGGAAGGACCAATGCCACCTGTTTGCTGTACCAAGCCGACGAAGAGAAAGGAGAAGAAATCAAATACTTGGACGTGTGTTCGCTGTATCCCTACGTGTGCAAATATTGTCGCTTTCCTGTAGGGCACCCGCAATTGTTAACGGAACACATCGACCTGAAAAACATTCGACAATACGAAGGCTTGATCAAGTGCAAAGTTTTGCCTCCCACGAACCTATACCATCCCGTCTTACCTCACCATTGTCAAGGCAAACTGATGTTTCCCTTGTGCCGTACTTGTACCGAAACGTGCAACCAAGACCAGCCTTGCCATCACAGCCAGGAAGAACGTGCCTTGACGGGAACCTGGGTCAGCGTAGAATTGTTCAAAGCTCTGGACATGGGATACCAACTGTTAGAAGTGTACGAAATTTGCCACTTTCCCAAGACACAACAATACCACAAGGGTGACCCCAGTCAGAAAGGCATTTTCGCAGACTACGTGGATGCCTTTTTGAAACTGAAGCAAGAAGCCAGCGGCTATCCTTCCTGGTGTCACACTCCCGAAGACCAAATAGAATTCAAAGAGAAATGCCGGGAACAAGAAGGCATCACTTTAGACCACATCGAGAAAAACGAAGGCAGGCGATCGTTTGCCAAAGTGATGTTAAATTGCTTGTGGGGAAAAATGGCACAACGACCGTGTTTACCCAAGACGGAATATTTAACAGAACCTTCCCGCTACTTCCAAATGATTCACGACAAAACCAAGAACATGAAACACGTGGACGTCGTTCGCGAGGATTTGATCTTGGTCAATTACGAAGAAGATCTGGACTTTGTACAAGACGACCCTTTTGGAAATGTCATCATTGCGGCTTACGTGAGAGCTCATGCTCGTTTAAAATTGTACGAAGCTTTAGAACTGTTAGGGGAACGCGTCCTGTACTTTGACACGGACAGTTGCATTTACATCCATCACCCGAGTCAACAGCACCCTGACATCGAAGGAGACCGTTTAGGAGCCTGGACAGACGAGCATCCCGACGACAAGATTCTAAGTTTCGTCAGTGGCGGTCCCAAAAATTACGGCTACGAATACCGGGACCCACAAGGAGAAGTACACACGACGTGCAAAGTGAAAGGACTGACTCTGAATTATCGTACCAGTCGAGTGGTCAATTTTGGGGTATTGAAAGAAGCCTTGCAATCGGGAGAGGATGGAAACTTTAAAGTGACCACCTATCAACCTAACAAAATTGTACGTTTACCCACTCACCACATCGTCAGTCGACCCTTGGAAAAAGTCTATCAAATCGTGTACCAGAAGCGAGTGCGACTTCCCAATCATTTCACCTTACCGTATGGACATGTCGGTATTGGTCTGTATATAAAAAAGGAACCCTAGGCAAGATCGATAGTTCATTGTGACTACCAAGACCGAGCGAACAAGATGAATACTTTCAGAGAAACACAAAACAAGTTGTTTAGAAAGGCACAATTCAAGTGTGGGGCTTCTGAAGTGGAATGCGATTGTGAGCCTTGCGATAGGTACGATGCTGTACGTCGTGACCTGAGCGATGCCGTAAAGCATCATGGGAACTTTGTTCTTACGACCCCTATCATGGAAAGTGATGCTGTGCGTGTCAAACCTGAGGGATGCGAAAGCAATGCCGCTCGTCCTCTTGGACATTTTACTGGGTTTCGTTTTAAAGGAGAATGTTCACCTTCACGTCCACCCCCCTACGGATGTCATCCAGCCCTGAGCAAACTCCTGCCCATGTCACTCAACCCTCATCGAAACGAACCTGTGAAAGACGAATATTCGTTTCCTGTGCGTTTGTCGGAATACTGCGACTTTGAAAATCGTCTTCAATCGTTCAAAGGAAAATGGCCTAAGTATCTGGGAGGACCGACCCCCGAAGAATTAGCCAGAGCCGGATTTTTCTACTTGGGCGAAGGAGATAAAGTCAAGTGCTTCAGTTGCGGTGTGTCACTTCACCACTGGGAAGCGCAAGATTCAGTCTACGTAGAACATGCTCGATGGTCACCGAATTGTCATTACTTACCCTTAGTGGGACCGAGACATTGAAGTAACTTACCATAATCTGTTCATGGATACCTTACAAGAGAACATTCGTGCTTTGCCGGTGGAGTTGAGAGAACATATTTACCGAGAGCTGGTCAAAATACAAGCGAAACGTAAAGAACAATTGCATCCGTTACGTCACCGGTGTTTGAACCACTGGTACCTGAATGCTATACAAGGACTGATTGAGTTGAAAGTGTTCCATTGGACAGACATTGATCAACGACCCCCTGGTTTTAAAAAGGAATGGTTTGGTATGGACGATTCTATCTACTACATTGTAAACGTACTGCATCGAATTCCAGAGGAAGAGTTAACGAATTACCAACATCTTGTACACAATATCAACTTGGTGAAAGAGGAAACTTCTGAACGAATTGTAACGTGTAAATTAGTGACTAAACGATTTAGATTCGACAATGAATTGAAACCATGTCTGTGCAAACAGTACATTTCTTGTGTCAGACCAAAGAGGATTTAGTATGACCTATTCATGGATACTTTACAAGAGAACATTCGTGCTTTGCCTGTGGAGTTGAGAGAACGCATTTACCGAGAACTGATCAAAATACAAGTGAAACGCAAACTCAAAGTGATTCATCCGTTTTTAAATTATGCTCTGTTCCAAAGTACAAGAAGACTGATTATGAGTGGATATTACATCAGGCACAAAGTTAAACGAGGCTATTGGCCACCACCCAAGGATTCCAAAAACAGTGTATATACTTATGGATACTTTACAAGAGAACATTTTGGGCTTGCCTGAGGAGTTGAGAGAAAGGATTTACCGAGAGCTGGTGAAAATACAAGTCAAACGTAAAGAACAATTGCATCCGTTACGTCACCAGATCTTTAACCACTGGTACCTGAATGGTATAAGAAAACTGATTCGTCAGAAATTGTTTCAGTGGTCAGACATTGTTCAAAACTTTGAGGTCGCCAATGATGTACATGTTCATAATTTTGGTTACTTCGACATTCACTTACTGCAACGTATTGAGGAAGACGACTTAAAGGATTACCAACATTTGTTACGTGGAATCTGCTTAGCGGAAGACGAAACTTCTAAACGAACTCTGACGTTTCGGTTACAGTATGTAACATTTAAATTCCCTACTGGAGAACGAAGATCTCTGGCTAGAAAGTACGTGTATTGCATTCGAAAAAAAGAGAATATAAAAACAGGCTGCCATGCCAGGACTTATGTCACATGTCATTGAACAGATTCCGTGGAAGGAACTCAATGACCATATTCAAACCGTAGATCATTACCATCGATTATTACAAGAACTGTATCCATTCAATTTGGGACGACAAGTGGTGTGTGTCTTAGTGACTTGTTTTCTGGGATTTCGTTTACCAGCTGATTCCTTGTGGACTCTTTACGATCAGTACTTACCACCTCAATGGCCTTAAATGGTCACGAAAAACTCCTTTTGCTCAAAGCCTTGCGGTTTCATCTGGATACTTCTCGACCTCTACGGGAAAAAAAGATTCGTCAACTTTTAGCTACCCAAGACGTGTATGGCGATGTGTGTGTAGCTTGTGACTTACATCCCCATTGGACAGATGTCCGTGCCTGGAAAGAATGGAATTTTGAGGCTTGGACCCAAGAAGTGGCCAGTATGAACAAGAGTTGTTCAAGGAAAAAAGTTACTTTTCAACCCGTGTTAGTGACGGTGCCAGAAGAACCCGTCACCCAGGACAGGACTGTCGTGTACAGGCCTGAAAGACCCTTTCGGGAGGACACTTGTGTGACCTTACCCCCTACTATAGAACTGGTTAGAACATTACCCAAAACATGTTGTACAGACACTTGTTTTTATTCCACGTTAATGGTTATCATGTGCCTTTTATCCTTGTACTTAAGCCTTTGGCTTTTATGTATTTTTGTCTTTCGTATTCATGTTTGAAACATTCAATAAACGTGTTCTGAAAAAAGTATATAAACTCTTGTCTTGTTTGTTTTCGTGTCACAAGTGACATTTCTCACACAATGGCTACCTCTGCTGTCTCTGCTCCCTCTTCCTCTACTGTCAAAGTCATCGACGAACACTTAGATCGTGCCAGTTGGGAGGCTTTGTATCTTCGCCATCCCTTTAACATGCTCATTGCTGGACCTAGCGGTTCTGGCAAAACCGAATTCGTCAAACGTTTGATCGAACATAAACATCATTTGATCGATCGGCCACCTCAGCGGATCGTGTGGTGTTACAAAGAGTGGCAATCGGCGTACAGCCTCTTGCGAGAAAGTCAAGGCGATTCGATCGTGTTTGTGGAAGGCATTCCTAAAGAAGACGATGGCATCGTCTCTGACTCCCGTCAAACCCATTTGGTCATTTTCGACGATATGTTAGGAGAAGACGAAGAAGAAATTAAACTGTGGTTCACGCGCAAAGGGCATCACCGTAATGCCAGTGTCGTTTACATCACCCAAAATTTGTTTCAACAAAGTAAAGCCCATCGCACCATCAGTCTCAATGCGCATTACGTGGTCTTGTTTAAAAGCCCTCGAGATAAATCGCAAGTGCAAGTCTTAGCCAAACAGTTAGGAACGCCTTGGCTGACTCAGGCGTACGACGATGCCACTCAAACTCCACACGCCTATTTACTCGTGGATTTGAAACCTACGAGCCACGAGGATTTGCGATTTCGTACCCACTTGTTTCACCACTGGTGCCAAGACGGAGGGCCTGTCCTGTACACGTCTCCGTCCTCGACTTAATTTCACTCCACATAAAAAAATCTATAAAAACCTCAGACCTTTTTTCGTCTGTCTCACACAGTGTGAACATGACGTCCCTTCAGTCGCATCTTCCCGTCAAATTGATTCGTGCCTTGTATGGCATCAGTCGAGAAAAAAATCCACAAACACGAGCTCGTGTGTTAGAAGCTAGTCTCAAAGAAGTCTTACGATGGTTCACGGTGACGGCACGTCAATTACTCCAAGGAATCATTCAGATTCCTCATCAAACCAAACGCTTTTTCGATCGAAACAAAGTCGCTTTGGTCCAACTGGCCGATCCCCGCATCGACACTCAAACCAAAAAACAAATCATTTTGAAACCTGGAGGGAGCGGTACTCTAGGAGGGGTCATCATTCGCTCTCTCTTAAGATGGGATCCTAATGCCCCCAAAGTTATACCCAAGAAAAAAGTCCAACGAAGCCCCAAGAAGAAAAAGAAAAAGACCAGGTCCCCAAGGAGAACTTCTCCAGTGGCGGGACCCTCCTCTGATCAGACACCACCACCCCGAAAAAAGAAAAGAAGCCCCCAGTTAAAGAAACAGAGAAAAAGTCCCCAGAAAAAGAAAAGCCCACAGAAGAAAACTAGTCGCAAGAGAGGCACTTCGGCCAGGACGCAACCTTACACTCGCAAACCACGATCTGCCACGGCAGTGACTGCGTCTCCGGGATCCTCACGTTCGTCCACTTCTCCGTTGATGACACCAAGAACTGAAGAGTACTTGGAGACGTTGATCACACCAAGAACTTCTCCGGTGATGACCCCAAAAAGAACTTCCCCAGTGGCAGGACCCTCCAATTTAGTGGCAGTGGCTGCTGTTCACAAAGTACCTTCTCCCAAAATCAAAGTGCATGAAAGATCGGGCATGTTACAAAGTTTACTGGATTTGTCCAAGCAAGAACTGGCTCGATTTAGTCCGTTGCGTACCCCTGCACGACGTGTCATGCCTAACCTCAAACTAATACGACGTAAAGACAATCAGTGGCGACGCGTTCCAGTATAAAAAAGGCCTGTGACCAAGTCGGGGTATCAGTGTTTTTTGGTGCTCCTGAAGACTCAAAGATGTCACCCTCCAGAAAACCCCAAGGAAAGAAAAGGAAAGGACTACCACCACGTTTAGTCAAACATGGGGACATGTTATCTGTCCTGTCCAAAGCTTCTCCACCTCTACGAAAAAAACTCATTCAATCGGCCTCTAAAGAGGTCATCGATACCGTGTGCGAATGTTGTTTGAACGTTTTGAAAGGCATGATCCCTTTTTCCAAACACCAGAAACAATGCTTAGGCAAACATCGTCACGTTCTTCGCCAAATGGTTCGAAAGAAAATTCCCATTTGTCAAAAAAAGATGTTGGTCCAACGTGGAGGTATTTTACCTCTCTTGTTAGGCCCCATACTGAAAGGAGTCTTGGGAACCATGTTGGGAGGACTGGTGGGAGCAAGATAAAAAGGCCCTCTGGAGACCCAAGATCTCAGAATCAACCCCTGACAACCCCATGGAAGGACGAAAACTAGCTTTAGTGCCTTACAAACGATGGATGGAATACCATCGTTGGCAAGAACAACGCACCCCGCATTTACCTCCCAATCCCAATTTGAGCGAGATGTCCCAGTTACAACACGAATTGCAGTCCTTGATGGATCGCCAAGATTTGTCCGAAACAGAAAAATCGCAAAAGTACGGTCAACTCTTGCAACGACTGCAACTCTTTCACCAGAAAGCTTTAGACGAAACAGCTCTACCCACTCTGAAAGATTTTAAGACCTTGATGAAAAGTCCAGCACCATCACCAGTACCAGTACCAGTACCACTACTACCAGTGACCAAGACAGAAAAAAGAGAAGAAGAAGGGTTTCAAACTCCACCAGAAAAAGTACGCAAGTTAACAACACCATCTACCTCCAGAATTGGATGGATTAAAAAGATGATGGCCACCCCTTCTTCATCACAAGAGAAAAAGAAAGTGAAGACAGAAGTGAAACAAGAATCGATATCCCCCGCTCAGACATCCTCCTCTTCAACACCTATTGCCGGTCGCACACGCAAAGCATTGCAATCCAAGAAAATACCCCAAGAGAAAAAGAGTAGCATCCTCTAAGAGTGGGTGCCTTATTAAGACACCAACCAACACAAAAAATAAAAAATGGAAAAAGTCTTAGCCAGCATTTAGTACGATCCCTCCCATCCTGCTGGTTACGCAGGATTTCAAAAATTGTATCGTGCTGCCAAAAGTCGACTGAAAAGTCTCCGTTAACCTCAAGTGCAATGATGGTTACAAGAACAAGCTACCTACACCTTACACAAACCCATTCGTCGCAAGTTTGCCAGAAGTCGCACCCCAGTGGAAGGCATCGATCA
The DNA here is from genome assembly GCA_028554795.2 of Sinohyriopsis cumingii. Taxonomy (NCBI): domain Eukaryota; kingdom Metazoa; phylum Mollusca; class Bivalvia; order Unionida; family Unionidae; genus Sinohyriopsis; species Sinohyriopsis cumingii. Next base: position 77,096,973 of record CM068829.1, on the reverse strand, counting down.
TCAATGGCAAGCCGATTTAGCCGATGTCTCTCATTTGGCCAGCTACAATCGCGGCTACAAATATTTGTTTTGTGTCATCGACGTCTTTTCCAAATTTGCCTGGGTCGTACCCTTGACTTCCAAATCGAGCAGCGAGTTAGTGCGAGCCCTGCAACGGGTGTTGAAACAAAGCGGTCGTCACCCTCTTCGATGGCAAACGGACAAAGGTACCGAATTTCTGAACCAAGCTTTCCAAAAAGAATTAAAGAAACGTGACATTCATTTTTTTACCACCGAGAATCCCGAAACCAAAGCCAGCATCGTGGAACGTTTTCAACGCACTTTGAAAGAACGCATGTGGAAATATTTTACGCATCACCACACTCTGAAGTACATCGACATCTTACCGCACCTGGTGCAAGCGTACAACCAATCTTACCATCGAAGCATCGGACGTGCCCCGCAAGACGTGACTCCCGACAACGAAGTGTTGGTGTTTGAGCGCCTGTTTGGTACGTCCCCGACGAGGGCTGTCCCCAAGAAAAGTGGAGAGTTGGCCGTAGGAGATTGGGTGCGCATTGGCAAAACCAAACGCACTTTCGACAAAGGTTACTTACCTAACTGGACCACCGAATTGTTTCGCGTCACTGGACGAGTGCATGGCCGTCATCCTGCCGTCTATAAATTGGAAGACATGAACGGAGAAGTGCTCAAAGGAACGTTTTATTTGCCCGAGTTACAACGTGTCACCAAAAAAGAAGACGACGTGTACGACATCGAAAGCATTCTCGAACGCAGAACCCGTAAAGTGGGCAAACGACGTGTCAAAGAAGTCAAGGTACGTTGGAAAGGATATCCACCCAGTTTTGATTCTTGGATCGACGCTTCGCAAGTCATCGACTATAAAAAGAAGTGACCATCATGCCCTTTCACACAGCAGACGCAGCTACGTCGACCACTCCTCCTTCACCCAGTTCTTCTGTGACAGATTTACAAAAACAACCCTTGTGGGTGTAGTGTGGAGAACGTGTGCCTAAAACGCAAATCGTCTTTTTCTGCCAAATCGTCGTGGTGTATTGTGTCATCGGGGCAGCCATTGCCAATTTGAGTTTGCAACAAGGAGACAAACAATTGTGGACCATTTTATTGAGCAGTTGCATCGGTTACCTGCTTCCCAATCCCTCCCTGAAATTCTCCTCGAACGGGAACCTTGTGTCCAGTGCCAGTGTCGGTCACCATTCCAACAACAACAACAACCAGAACCCCATTTTGAGCGGAGACACGCCTCTGACGTCCAGTAACCCCTCGGACAGCCACAGAACTCTGGAATTATGAGTCACCAAAACCAATTTTACTTAACCTTACCGAGTGACAGTTCCATGGAGGTGTTTCCCCACAACACGTTGTGCTGTTACACTTCCAAATTACCTCAGGCCATCCCCTTAGATCACGAAGCCCATTGGGAAGTGGCTTTAGTAGAAATGATTCACCCGACCCAAGTCCTCAATGTCCTTCCCAATCAAAATTTTTTTCATGTAGAAGTTCATGACGAGCAATTGCAACAGGAGTTGAATAAGAGAACATATGACAATAAAACCTATGATGAGAAAACTCAAAAGTGGACCTACCACTTGTCCATTCTCCCACGCTATTATTTCAGTGGTCAACATTTGGTCATCACCATAGCTGCCAAGTTTAATGGCGTGTTTGGGAAAGCTTTGGAGCATGTCAACAACAAAAGTGTCACCATGGAGTACCACAAAGTAGCTCGTCGCTTCTCGATGAAATTTGACCGGAGTAAAATCATGTCTTGCTTATTTTGTCCTGAATTGTTTGACATGTTGGGCGGAGACATGGAGATGAGAAAGAAATTTGAGCAAAAAGGTGAGGTAGCAATCATTTACGACAACGAGTCTTTTAGCAAGTTCTTTCGTACCCCGGTAGAACTGAATCAAGGACTGAATTTGATGTTCGTGTATTCCGATGTGGTGGAATACAACGTGGTGGGACACACCTCCGTACCGTTACTTCGTGTCATTCCTTTCAAAGTGGATTCTGCCACGAACGCTGACGAGGAAGGTGGAAACACTTACCACGTTCACCGCGAATTTGTCCATCCTCACTATTTGCCGGTCAGCAAGTCGTATTTGGACACGGTCAACATTACTATAAAAGGAGATTTGGGACAAAATATTCCATTCACCAAAGGAAAAGTCACGGTGAAACTCCATTTTCGAAAACGGTTTTCTCACGATTCGTAAGTCATGTATCCAGTGTACCGAGGGGTTGCTCGACAGCGAGGACACGGTTTAGGAGATATGTTAAAATCGGCCTTTCGTTCGGTGGCCCCGGTGTTGAAACCGATGGTGACACGCGGATTGTACGCCTTGAAAGATGCCGCACTGACGCAAGGCAAAGAATTTCTCCAAAATGTCATCATCGACAAACAAAACCCTAAAGAAGCCTTCATGAGGGCAGGCAAAAATGTCTTGCTGCAAACGGGCAAAGACATTTTAGGCCGACGAGACACACCTATAAATGCCCTGCACGCTACCGAGTTAGGCATTCAGCAAGGACAAGGCAGAAAGAGACGACGAAGAAAACACCCTTTCACCAGACTTCAAGCGAGAAAGGCCAAGAAAAGAAGAACCGTTCGAGACTTAGACGTTTTCGATTATTGAAACACAGAAAAAAAAATGATGCACCGAGAGTCTTGCGCTTGTTCCAAGTCGGAACTGGATCTGTTTGCCATGCCCCCCACCATGATGACGATGCAAGAATCCCAGTGGGTGGAATTTCACCCCGTCTCCTCACTGACCGATTCCGCTCCCATTGAGTTTGAAATCAAAGGACAGCCCGAAGATTACATCGATCTGAATAGCAGTTACTTGTACTTGAAAGTCCAAGTTCTAGATAAGAATAATGATAAAGTAGATGACAGTGAACAAATAGCTCCCGTCAACAATTTCATGCATTCCTTGTTCAGCTCAGTGGATTTGTACTTGAATAACAAACTAGTCAGCAGCAGCATGGATACTTACCCTTACCGTGCCTACCTGGAAAATCTCTTGACGTACGGAATAGATGCCAAGGATACTCATCTCAATGCCTGTGTGCTGTGGGAACCTGACGAAGCGACCAAGTTCGACGCATTGGATGGAACCGCCAATCCCAGCTTTGAGCAAAGAGAAAACAAAATCTTAAATAAGAAGAGTTTAGAACTGATGGATCGTTTGCATTTGGACATGTGGTTGCAAGAGAAATATTTGCTGAACGGGGTCAATGTTCGCTTGAGACTGAATCGCAGCAGTACCGCTTTCCATTTGTTGGCTGATCCTGCTAAGGCTCCTAAAAGCAAAATCGAGGAGGCCAAACTCTACGTACGACGCGTGGAAGTGCTACCCAAAGTGGGAAATGACATCAGTCAAACGTTGAGCAGAACGACCGCCAAGTATCCCATCCGACGTGTGGAAGTGAAAACGTTCACCATTCCCGCTAACCATCATTCCATGATCGAAGATCATCTGTTTCAAGGACAGTTACCCAAACGTTTAATCCTTGGCATGGTCAACAATGAAGCCTTCAACGGAGCCTTCGCTAAAAATCCTTTCAACTTTCAACACTTCAACGTGAAGAAAATCGAAGTCAGTCGCGAGGCAAGACCTTGTGTACCCGACCTTTCGAACCTGACTTTACCCAGAACAATTACTTGAGATCGTACTTGTCCCTGTACGAAGCCACCGGCCAGTTAGGAACCAACACCAGTCACGGCATTACGTACGAAAATTACGCAGGAGGCTATGCTTTGTGGGCTTTTGATTTCACTCCAGACCAAGGCAGCGACGAGGGACATTTCCACCCTATAAAATCAGGCCAGATTCGTGTGGAACTTCAGTTTGCAAAGCCACTGGACGAGACAGTGAACGTCATCCTGTATGCAGAATTCGATAATACGATAGAAATCAACAGTTTGAGAGAAGTCATTCTAGATTATTAGAAGCCATGGAAGACTGTTATCCCTCTTTACCTAGTGGAGAAACTTCAAAGATGGAATGTGAGGAGATCGTGGAAAAAGAAGAAGAAGTGATCATGATGAAATCGAGATGGCCAGAACAAGAAGCCCATTTAGTCTCCTGTTTTGCCAAACACTTGGTCGAAAAAATGACGGAATTGATCAAGAAAAATTGTTATGGATGTCAAAACGATCGTCCCAGTCAAATTCAACACGATAAATGCCTGATGTTGAGTCAAGAAGAAAAATTGGACGAGTATCTGGACGAAGCTTGGTCTCATCTCGAACAAAGACGTGTTGCACCAGTGGTATAAAGACTTGCGTGAACATTCTTGTCCACCATTAACCACTCAAGAGATCCATCGTATCGAAGCTCTCCTGAATCAGAGTAAGGAGACGAAACGAAGAAACGGTTATTTGTCAGACATTTTCAAGCAAAAAGTCAGGATCGAATTGACGACGTATTATTATCTGTGAAGAAGAAAACAACACACAAATCAATGGATACCTGGGAACTTTATTACCGTTTGAACCACAGTTCGTATACGTCTTCTTGGAATCCTGTCGTCTGTGCTAAAGATGAACTCCCTCATCGCAAACCTAAAGACCATCTAGCTTACGTGATCAACACGGACGACAGTCATCTCCCAGGAACCCACTGGGTAGCCGTTTACTTTCCTCAAGAAGGATGTGTGGAATATTTCGATTCGTACGGATTGCCCCTTTGGAAGACGATATCATCGACTTTATGAGAAGAAATGCTCAAACCACCCGATTCAATAATGTGAAATTACAAGGCACAGATTCCTTGGTGTGTGGAAAGTACTGTGTGTATTTTCTGCATCATCGCAGCCTGGGCTATTCCTTAGAACATTTAGTGACTCATTTTGATCCTCGTTCTTCTTCAAGAAACGATGTGAAAGTAGATCGATGGTTTTGTGACCATTATGCTTATCTTTTGTCTCAAGCTAGGAAACGTAGTATCCATCAATGGCCTAATGACTTCCAACAGTGGAAATCACAATTTCATTCACAACGTTGTCAGCCCTGTTTAAAGTAGACTGTAAATTGAAAAAATGTTTGTGATTTGAAAGAACTGTTGCATGTTATATTGTTGGATTATTGTTAAAAATGTTAGAGTTGTTGTTTAGTGTTAAGTGATTTTTGAATAAAAAATGTTGTGTTTTGAAAAAAAATGCCTTTGTCTTTTGTTTAGCTATAAGAATGTTGGATTGATACTCTTTCATTTCTTACTATCCCTCTCATGACACTCATTGAACGTTGCGGCTCGAAAACCGTGTGGGGGATGTTTTCCTTCACGTCCGCGCTTTGACTTTAAGAACCGGGGTTGTTTCCAGTCTAACCATCCATTGTCGACTCATCCTCCTACGAAGATGTGCTCCAAACTAGCTAAACTCAACGAAGCCTACGTGAATTTGCATAGGGTCAGATACAGTCTGATACCGAAGCCAGAAGAAATAGAGAATGTGAGAATGCTAAAAGTCACTGAAGACCTAATAGAAGAGCTCTTCAGAGAAGAAGTGAACAGGGAAAAAGAAGAATGGACAGAGAAGTACAGACTTCAGAGACAGCAGCAACAGCAGCAGCAGCAACAACAACAACAGCAGCAGCAGCAACCTGAACCTGACAGAGGCTTTGTCGATTGTCGTATCGACACCAAAGAGTTCTTCTTCTCTTTCCGAAGAAGCAGACCTATCGCCAGAAAGTCTATCCTCAGAGGACATCGCATTCTTAGAAACTAAAAAAAGATTGCCATAGCAAACAAAAAAACAGCCCTTTTCAGGGCTACCCAATACTCTAGAAAAGAAATAACGATACATTTGCCAATGTGTGTAGGTAGAGTAGTGTGAACATAAACACTAACTCTTTTTTAAAAAAAGTGAGGGTATGTGATTGTGTATATGATTGTGTGTTTGTAAGTGATCAAGTACGTTGGTATGGATAGTAAATTAAAATAATGTCTTTTTTTGGTGTTTGAGGTGTAGATTTGGGGTTAGATTGGATTGCTTTGCGTATGTGGATAGTCTATTGAAGTGATTTATGAAAAATTTTAAAATAGTGATGGGTAGCATAAAAAAGTGAGTGAGTGTTTCTTTTAGGTCCGCGCGTTGTTTCTTTGGTCATGATCTAGGTAAGATCAATTTTATGTTTTTAGGGGGATGTTTTCCTTCACGTCCGCGCTTTCACTATAAATTGAAACTCGCTGGGCAGTCTAGCTACCCTTGTTGATTGATCAACACAAGAATGAATAGCAGAATAAGCAAACTTCTTGAACTCCAGATACATCTGGAATATGTCAGGCGCCTGTTAAATGAACTGGCCGCGGAGGCTATAGTAGAAGAGGAAAGAATAAAGAAGGAAGAGGAGGAGAGAAGACAGAGGGAAGAGGAGGAAAAGAAAATAGGAGAGAGGATGTCGTACAATATTCCCGAGACAGAGGATTGGGGTGCTGAAGCGAATCATCCTCCCTCTGCGCTCCCCAGAAGAAAGGTGAAAGGAGACTGGGGAAGAAGATGCGTGTGTGGCGCCAGGCCAGGAAGGTGCCATCATTAGATAGGTGCATCTGGAGTTCAAAAAAAAAACAGCCCTTTTAAGGGCTACCCAATACTCAAGAAAAGAAATAACCATCAATTTGCCAATGTGTGAGGTAGAGTAGTGTGAATATAAACACTAACTCTTTATTAATAGTGCGAGTGTATGTGTTAGTGTGTTTGTGTTTGTAACTGCTCACGTAAGTTTGTGTGAATGGTAGATTATGGGTTTCTTTATTGTTTCTTAGCGTATGTGGAGAGTATAGTTAGGGTTTTATTATATGAAATGAGAAAGTAGGGGGATGTTTTCCTTCACGTCCGCGCGTTGTTAGGTCATGATCTAGGTAAGATCAAATTTATGTTTTAGGGGGATGTTTACCTTCACGTCAGCGCTTTCACTATAAGAACCCACAAAGTTTGATGTTGGAACCATTCTAAGGAATAACTGAGAGAAAATGACTCAAGTATCAGTTCTATTTAATCTATTGAGAGACATCTATTTTTGGATAATGGATGTAGAATATGTTGTAGGAAGAATAGAAGAGGAATGGAGGCATGGAGATATGAAAGACTTTGTAACCAGTCAAGTTCAAGGCCTAAAGACAGCAAGAGATATCATAGCAGGGATGATTGAAGAAGAAGTCAATAAGTCAAGAGGCTTCATTAACCCACCTTACTTCAGAGTGGGAAGTTTGAAGGAAGCACTGGATCATGTCATCCAAGTCCGGTGCTTCCTAGAAAAGATATTATACTGGACAGAGTGGAGGAATGTAAAATGGGGGTTGGACAAGGTGAAGAAAGGGGAAGATCTGATGAGAAAAGTAATGGAGGAAGAAGTAGAGAAGATTAAAGAGAAATGGAGGGACGAAAGAAAAGATGTGGAAAACAAAAAGAAACAGGCAGAGTTTGAGAGGTTGAATCAGAATTGGATAAAAGTTCAGGAAAAGTTTAGAGCTCTAGGTCATCCTGACTGGATGCCAGAAAAGGAGAAAAAGAAGACAGGAATAGTGACAAAAGTGAGAAGATGGTTGAAGAAGTGGAAGTGTTAGAAGAAACCCAAAGGCCCTTTTCAGGGCCAGCCATATTTCTCGAAAAGAGAATGACTTTTTCAATTGCCTAAATTTAAATTTAAATTTAAAAAAAATTAAAAAAAAAAAAAATCCCATATTCAATTCCCCTTGCCCCTAAACAAACCCAAACTCTATTCCCCCATGTTAAATTCCCCTTGTACGTAGAGTGTCCCACGATTTATTGCCATGTTAAATTCCCCTTGTACGTAGAGTGTCCCACGATTTTTCGCCATGTTAAATTCCCATTGTACGTAGAGTGTCCCAGGGGTGTTTTTAATGCTAATTCCCATTGTACGTAGGGTATCCCCATTCACTACTCACCGGTCTCTTCAGGGAAGATAAATTCCACTTTTGCCGTTGAAGACTATCTAATACGCTGAGTGCAGACTGTCTTTCCCTGAACGAGCGCAAAGAAGGATTTGCCTTCGGCATCTAAAATATTCGACAAAAGGTGCAGTATGCAAGCCCCTTTTGAGTTGCAGCAAAACTGAACCAGTACAAGAACAACATGTATTGATCGAATGTGAACAGGTGGATTCAAAAATAAAAATTATTGGCTAGTTTATACGATGACGTCATTATTTTGCTAAAGGACAATTGAAAACGAAAACACTATTATTATTGACAAAAATGAGTCTTTTTCTTTATAAGTGTATATATGAAACATTCAGAAGTGTCACTTGCATTTGCTTTTCTTTTATTCGAATTGTAGCACACTAACTGAAATTTTTTATTGTTTCTTTCTGCAACCGTTATGGAGTGTAATATTATTGAAACAATGTGCTTGAGGAAACTGGAAAGTGCAACGTGAGAACTCTTGTTGAATAAATCTCTATGTAAACCGACACATGTATAATCTTTCCATAAAAACCACGTTGTTTCAGTAATGTTCAAAATGCCTACACAATAATGGTGTAATGCAATGATGGTGTAGCCCAAAGCAGCCTCACACCTCCCCAACCCCCCCCCCCCCCCGTCCAGACTTACTTTATTTAACATTATTGTGACTGATCTACATAAAACTTCACACGTATCCAACCCTGTCACGGCAACTTATTATTATTTGTTATTATTATTATTATTATTATTATTATTGTTGTTGTTGTTGTTGTTGTTATTATTGTTGTTGTTGTTCATGCTGTTGTCGTAAGTCGTACCTGCGAAAAGATGAACTTTTCGGCTAAATGTTATCAATGAGGTTAAAAGCACACTTTGAGTGATAGGTATAACCTAAATTTAACACGGTGATCCACATACCTGTACTCAGCTGGACCGGGAACGAGAACTACACAAGGGTTAAAGCAGTCTAAAATCAAACGTAATAGATATGGAGACAAATTGTTGCTGTAGTGGTTTATCATTTTGGGGGGGGGGGGGCAGAAAGTACAAATGTATGAAATAAAATATGTTTAAACAAACCATAAAAATTCACATGCTCGGGCAAGGTTTAACAATGTCCCCACATTTCATTTTTTATTTTTTTTTGCAGGAGAAATATAAACTCACGATGTAAGTATGCGAGCACGGAATTGTTGTAATTTTATCAATAAATAAATTTTATGATGTATTTTATGTAATGTCTGCAACAGTTCATGCCTAGTTTAGAGCGTTTTTTTCGACTTTTGTGTTGCTAGCGGAAAAGAGGAGGGGATAGTTTTTTCAAACATTTTAAAATTGTATGACGTAGTTTTGAATGCGTAATTTTCCTGTTAATGTTATTTACTTACCATAATTTAGTAATTGCAATTAAAGGCCATTTTCTGCTTATTTTCCCTATGGCTTATGAAATTATGAATTCTACTGGAACAACAACAACAGCAACAACAACTACTACTACCACATATTATTAACATTATTATTATTATTATTATTATTATTATTATTATTATTATTATTAAAACCAGAATTTTGTCAATATTGTTGTTGACTATTCTTTAGAAAATCGATGCTATAAGACTGTTGAGATATGGCCATTCCATAAAACGGCATGGGCAGTCCCTGCAGCAATAAAGATATTGATTTTATTCGTGGGCACAACAATAAATATTCAACTGTGTGACGAAGCAAGTTTTAAGGTCTAGTAGGATAACGACAATCACATGTGTGTGCAGTCCAGTATAGATAGGCTACGGCAATGTACAATGATACACATATTTAGATTAAAGTGGGTTAGTAAATTGTGTATGTATTAATTTAATAGAACATCAAACATGGCGCAGACATCCTCTTTAGAACAGCTGAGGGTATGGACCAAGGTGGTAGCTGACACTGGGGATTTTGAAGGTATGTCTCTTACAACTTTAGTCTTTTGTTGACTCTTCGGTGACTTGGTCATATTTGATCTCAGATGCTTCAGAGATGTTAAGTGTCTCAGTTTTACTATTACTATTACTGCTGATGATACTACTACTTCTACTGATGCTACTAGTACTGCTACTACTACTGCTGCTGATGCTACTAGTACTGCCACTACTACTACTGCTGCTACTAGTAATACTACTACTGCTGCTGCTACTACTACTACTAAGAAGAAGAAGAAGAGTGCGTGTGTGTGATTTGGATTTTTAACGTAGCTTTAACAATTTTTCAGTCATATCGCTACGATGTCTGCAGTGATGTCTAGCACTGGGGCATCATGCCACAGACATGTAACATGATGTCCCACCCAGTCACATTATCCTGACACTAGGCCGACCAGTCCTAACACTAACCTCTTAATACTGAGCGCCAAGCGAGTCAGCTGTTAGTACCATTTTTAAAAGTTTTCGGTAAGACTCGGCTGGAGTTTAAACACACGACCTCCTGCATCCGAGGCGGACGCTCTAACCACTAGACCACCAGAGCGGTCAAGAAAAAAAAAGAAAAGAAACTATTTTTTAAAATAGATTTTATATGTTATACAGTCTTTATCTGTCAAAATAATTGAGTCACTGAGATTGTATGTCAGAATAGCGCTTAGCACCTCTGTCGTTCAGGGTATGACCCTGGTTTCAAGCATGTACTTAGTAATGAGGGGCCCCGAGTGGCCGAGTGGTCTAAAGCGTTCTTCGTTACAGATCACTGCCATCTCACCTCTGTCTGCGCCGGTTCGAGTCTCAGATTCAGCCAATGTAAGTATGTGAGAAAGCATGCCAGTAGCTTCTCGTGGGTCGGTGGTTCTTTCTGGGGTTTTCCCGGGTTCTTCCTCCACTATTAATACTGGCCGCCATATATAGCCTATCGTGTGCTGAAAAAATGGCGTTAAACCCCACAACAACAACAACAACTTAGTAATGCAGTTAGTGTCCATAGTCAGTCGATTTCTCATGGGTTTCCAGTTTCCTTTGCCATAAGATCAGATTAGGTCAATACCAACCCTTTAAGGTATTGGAGGTAACACAAGGTGAAAAAAAAATTGTATACTAGTCCACGTGAAATAATAGTTAAAGATATCTCTTTTCAAATTTTTATACTCTGTGATGCCACTATAAATGATACATTTTCATAGTCATCGCTCTCGTGAGATCTCTGCATATTTTACGAGAGCTGTCCTTGAACTGATTACAGTATTAGTATCATAGCATGTGCATGACGCACCCAAAAGCAGTGTCTCACAACTGGTGTAACAGATCTAGGTCTACTCTCTTCGATGTTTGGTGCGATTTGTTGTCAGTCCGCCAGTGGATATGGAGGTGGTGCACATCGCAAGTTTTGCTTATTTATTTATTTATTTATTTGTTGATTGCATGTTAGTCCCGTGTCGACCTGCATACAGTATTCATGGTCAGTCTTAAAAACAAACCAGCAGCTTTCGCACTAACTCAACAGCGCAAAAAATAATGCATGCACTTGCACATTCAAAAATAGTTATAGGCCACGTGGCAATGTTGCAATCGCACTGGGACCATCTGCCGTGTTTAATTTTACCCAAGATATAAACATTCCCTCGTATGATAAGGCCAGCAGAGCTGCAGTAGAAAGTGGAGAACTACCGATGCTAATGTAATACTTATTGGAACAACTACCTACTTTGATTCGTAAAATCCAAACCCAACTGCACCACGGGCTGACGCAGTCAATGTCGCCAAAGGCACGTGAAAGCATCCGGTGTCGGCACATTTTACCCGTCCTACGGACGACAGTACTACAGCATTTCCATTTAAATCAAATTAAAAAGTAAATCAAAAATGATTTCGACGTTGTATGCTACGCCTCCACAGTACAGTAAACTACAGTATGAATATCAAAGGGTGCATTGGATAGAGGAGAAAAAAATCAGACTTGATGACCGTCAGATTCAGAACCGCGTTACTCTTTACGATGTACTATTTCCTATCGTCAATCTCCGAAAGTTTGCGTGTACCTTATATGAATATAAAATTATTGTTGAGCGGCTAACTTATTAATTAGTGTCTCTTTATTTTTTTGCCAACTTCAGATAGCAAAATTTTTTGGGGTGGGGTGGGGGAGCTGTGACGGGTTATTGCTTGTTTCTAGGAGGGTCATTTATTTGAGGTTAAAAAGGGAGAAGGTTAGAGTGGGCGGAAGGGAATTTAGGATCGGATGCGGCTGGTTCGGTTCCCAGTAACTTATTATGTTAATCAGCCTTCATGATCGATTTATTTATTATTTTATTGTATCGTCTGTGTACATATTAACATAAAACATCATGTTGATTATGTTAACTTTATTTTGTGTTTTATTCTTGTTTCGTTTATGTAATCTTCTTTGTGGCTTTCTTTTTTTTTTGGGGGGGGGGGGTAGAGGGGCACCAGACAGATCCCCCTTCCCAAAAAATAAATAAATAAGTGTTTTCATGTGTTTATGTGTCCCCCTTAGGTGTGTTGTATTGTTAACTTTATTCCAAAAAGAATTGGGATAAAAAGTTTAGTTAAATACCAATTTTTGGTGGGATATTTATTTTCCCTAGTGTTTTCTAAAGGGTTGTTCAGCCGCTATTGGTTTCAATCTCCAATTTGGAATCCTATCCTTTGTTTGTTCAAGTAATCTTTGCCAAGGGTCACCTATGTCCTGTGTGTGCTATGTGTATATTCCTATATTGTTTGTGTGCTATATATTTTTGTTTAAGGACGGCATTATCTCCAAATATTTCTCCCAGTTGTTTTATCAGTTATTATTTAATTTAAAAAAATTATTTTGAAATTATTTTATTTATTTCTTTTGTATAGTTTTGAAAATATTTTGAATGAGAAATGGTTGTTGTTAAAAAAAAAAAAAATAAACGCCTCGTGTTTTAGTGCCTGTGGTATAGTAAGACGTTTCTCATTTTCCTTTTTTCGTAATTTTTGGAGTGGTTCGGCCATATCCACTTTGAGGGATCTGCACTATCTTTATTTCAACACGTGCTTCTCCTTTTTGATGGACCTAGCATCCTATACCCCTTTAATTTTTTATGTAATTCCAAATTTTCTAAACGGCCCTGAAGTTACAGAAATATAAAAACAAAAGTTATTAGATGGTTAGTTAGGGAAAACTTTGGATTAGTACTCTTATTTCACCATATTTCTGTTTGTCTGTCCATGTCCTGGGACTAGAATTTTCCGAGGCTCTTTCGCAGGCCTGTTCACTTCGCTTGGAGCCATGTGACTTAGCCCTGCGATGTTTATGCCTCTTAATTCTTCTAGTCCTCAGGTTTCCTGTTCCTTATGTCCCTGCAAAGAATTTTTAATTTTATTTTATAGATGGTTAGCATGTATAAATATTGACGGTGCGTTTCCCCTATAATTGCGCTGTTAGGTAATTTGAGGTACCGGGGGATCAACGATTATAGTGATAATTATTTATTTAAATTTTTTTAGAAAGCTTTACTTAATTTAGGTTTTATGTTTTCATTGGGTGGAAAGATGAGGTAGGGGCTCCAGTCCGCGCTCAGGCGGTACTCACCCCTAATGGGCGGTAAACCGAAGACCTTCTCTCCCCATCTCCCCCCATGTGATGTCATGCTACTAAAGGTTACTTATTTATTTTTATTATCTGTCCACATGCCATCATAATACGTATTATATAATCTGTGACCTTTGCTAATAAGCTTCTGTCAAAATCCCCATCGAGGAAGAGTAAGTTGCTCCTCCGGTACTTTTCTCTCTTGCAAATTTCCATAATTATGTTTATTTTTTTTTAATTTTCCTGTTATCGCATTGCGCTATCACGTGGTATTTGGTAAAATTTGCCCTTTTGCACAACAAGCATTTGTGAATTATATTTATTATGCTCCTCCTTAGGGCCACATACCCCGTCAACCATGCTTTATGTAAGTATTTATAAATCAGACTTTTGATTTTTAACGAATTAATTTGGTACCAATGCCCCCATACTCTAGGCCAGTTAATTCCCCAGTTCTTTTGTTCTACTTTACATTTATTATTTTTTGTGACAGCTTCTCTCATCCATTCGTAAGTGTTCTCCTTATGTTTATCCCATAATTCCTTTGCATCTCTGTATTTAGTTAAAAGTTCTTTAATAATTCTAAATTTCCTTGGTACTTCTAGTTTTTTTTTCATAAGTTGATTATTTTTGTTTATGCCTGGTCGGTTTCTAAGAGTGAAACCAAAGCAGTAAATGTACAACGCTTCCCATGGTGTCCTCGGTTCTGTGTTTAGTATTTGAAACCTGTTTAGTATGTTTGAACATTTTAAAAGTATGGGGCTTGGTAGTGCTTATCTCCCCTTTTTTGTTTGATCTATATAAAGTTTCTTTTATTATATAGTGTGTTTTAAAACCCCAAATAAAATTTACTATTTCATTATCTACTTTATTTAGCATTTTATTTTCTATGTCTATCGATTTTAATGTATAATTGATATTTGAATGTAAGTAAGTTTTTGCCACTTGGGCCCGCTCCATTATGCATTATGGGCGTTAATGCCAGGAAATCTTTATTTTCTTTGATCTTTTTAATCATATTCTTATAGTTTTCTATCTCGTTGCTTTTGCCAAAATGCACCCCTAGTGCTTTGGCTCTATCCTTCACTAGGTATGGTGGTAGTCCAGGGTGATTCCCGCGCTAGTTTCCTATTTTTATAATCTCTGTTTTATTGTGATTTATTTTTGACCCAGAGGGTTTTCAAAATCTGTCGAATTCTTTCTTTAAGTATTCTAATGATCTGGTGTCCTTTAATCATCTGCATGCTAGAGCATTTTGAATTCCTGTCGTAAAATTGGGATTTTTATCCTTTCTATTTCTTTGTTGTTTCTTATCTTGTGGCTTAAGATTTACGCATAATAGCATCGACAGTGGACAGCCTTGCCTCACCGATCTCTCTATTTCAAATTCTTTCATGGTCGCCCCATTTGCCTGTACTTTTGAAGTTATATTTATATGCAGGATTTCAGTCCAGCTCTGGAAATCATTTCCAAATCCAAATTTGTTAGAACAGTTTGTATATAGTTGTGTTCTAATCTGTCATAAGCTTTTTCTTGGTCGAAAAGTACCACAGCACCTTTCTGACCTGTTTCGTTTATAAAGTCAATTGCCGTCTTTACGTTTAAAATGTTATTTTGGATATCACTACCTTTCCCCCACAAGTTTGATTATATTTATGATTTTCCCTAGTCCTTTTTTTTAAAAACCCTATTAGATAAGATCCTGCTTAGAATTTTGTAGTCTATGTTTAGGAGGGAGATGGGCCTCCACTTCTATTTAGATCGTCCCTTTCTTCCTTCCTTTTATATATTATGGCAATTATTCCCTCCCTCATCGTTTTTGGCATTGTGCCTTTCTTTAAGAAAACGTTGTTATATAAAAATTCAAGGATCGACGATATCTTACCTTGGAATTTTTGGTAGAATTCCGCATTCCGCGGTGTGTCCATCTCCGCTGGCGATTTCTCTTTTGCTAATTGTGAAATGGTTAGTACAATTTCTTCTATCGAGATGAAATCGCCACATATGTCTCTATGTTCTGCCGATATCACCTCGCATTGTACATCATCTAGATAATTATTTCTGGTATTTATGTCAGTTTGTTGAGAAGTGTATAGTTCTTTATAATAATTTAAAATATAGTCCATAATATCTTTTTCTCAGTTAATTCTTTATTATTATCCCTTATTTTATCTAATTTCTTTTCTTCTCCATTTCTTATTTCTTCCTTTTGTACAGGTCTTCCGCCTTTTTATATATTTGTGTATATTTTCTAGCTCCAATTTTTCTCCCTTACTTCTATTTCTTTAAGCCTTTGTGGCTTTCTGTCATTGAAAATAAATTGGTATGTTCCGAATGCGCATAGGGTGGTTTCACGCCAGTTTTGCACTGTTTTTTTTCTTTTTTTAAATCAGTCTCTTCATATCGAATATTTTCGTGACCAACAAAATTATTTATTTTCATCCAGAGCTCTAGTTTGCTAATCAAACTAAATCAACTTTGAGACGACCCCTCTCATGGACAGTTCCTGATGAACATAGAAGTAATCCGAATAAACTATAACAACTTTCTCCACACGAAGAAGGCGCTTGACACGGTTGAGTTTTGCGAAGAATTGTATTTCACAAATTACTGATGTCGGAGTCAGCAGCAAAAAAGTCAGCTGTCTCAGCACTTGAACAGCTTCGGGAACACACCGTTGTTGTGGCTGACACAGGGGATATTGAAGGTTTTTAAATTTTGAGCTTGAATTTACGCTTGTTTTGGTCGTGTTCTTAATTTCGACCCCGGAGCTTGATTTGGGGTCGTTTGCCGGTCAGGGTTATTCAGTAGTATACAGGCCTGTACTTTTAGGAATATTGACATGCATTATTATGTTGTTGATTTTTAAGAAAAAAAAATGTAATTAACGGTATTAAATTGATATTGAATTTGTACATCACTGTCTAGAAGTGACAAAAAAAAGCGAAAAATTAAAAACGTTTTACTAGCAGGATGAGTGCGAGTGGATTTGCTTATAAATTTGTTTTAAGGCAGAGAAACACTTCAGATCTTATATCCTGCTCCGGCAAGTAGAGCAACAATCACCCTTCAGGTCACGAGTTTTGTTTAATTACAGTTCATTCACAATCTGAACTTTCAATATTTATGTTTTTTAAACGTAATATTTTCAACTTAAATTATTAACGAGTCATACATCCCGTAAATAGTGAAAGTTATCCGATTGTAAATTTGAAATATTTACCACTCTGTCGGCCAGTTCTGCACGTCAGGTAATAATGCGCAACAATACGTAATTTCTGTTAAAATTGGATCACATGCTATTCTGGGTCAAAAATCCATTTTGTATCAAGAACGAACGACCATACTTTAATTAAGAAAAGTGATATTCATAAAGTGTACAAAAATATCCCACATTCTGACTCGAAAGGCATATGAAAATATGATTTCTAAATGTCAACATGAAGACCCACTCCTAGTCCAATAAATCAACCCCACAAATCTGTGTTGACGCTGATGGACGATGTTGTGGGTCTGATGTCACCAGTTCATTAAAATGTGCAATTTTGCTGCATGCAAATGATTCCGGAACAAACCCGTGTACACTTTAGACACATACCCAGTAATTGGTAACAGCCATATCAAGCGCAAAATTCAAAATGGCCACAGGACAGATGGTTGTGCTATTCCAGGTGGATTTACAAGTCACTAAACATGATTTGCTTAGGAAATATAATCTACATGTCACCAAAAGAACCCTTCATCCAACAGTAGCTGCACAGCCATGAGAAAAACCGGTAAGTGTATAACATGCACACCGATGTGTGCAGCCAAATTTGCATGCAGATAATTGCAGCTTTTAATGAATATGTGATATCAGCCCCTAACCCGAAAATTAATATCATCATGGGTGAAGGGCTGATTTATCGGCCTAACCCACTCCATGACCTTCTTAAACCTGTAACCCAGAAAATCCTATTTACTATCTATTTTTCAGAATCATGTAAATAAATACATTATATAAATATGGAAATGTATACTTTAAAAAATTCTGCATCTTGATCCAAGTTTCCAATTTTGCAAGAAGTTGTCCCGCACATACAATATTGCCTGCTACCCAACGTGTCAACTTGCTGCTAGAACGGTATTCTCAGGAAATTCCCCGGTGTATAGTCTGTTTCTAAATTCTTTAGTAATTCTTCCCCATAAGCAAGACATTGTAAACATATTACATCCTATTCATTGTTGTTTCTCTTCCACATAATATCTTATTTTTTATAAAATGTTAACTTTAGTAAAAATTTTTTTACAAGATTGGGTTTGTTTGCTTAATATCTCTTGCCATTTATTGGCATTGTTACAATGAATTTTGTAAAACTAGCTATAAACCTGACCTAATTACATGACTAAACTGCTGACAGAAACAGTTGAAAGTAATATATTTCATTTCTGTAGCCTGATGGATAAACATTACATCTTTTCAAAGCTGTGCGCAGAATAGGCCGACATATCGCGAGTCATGAAAACATGGGGGTGGTATCCGGTGTGTCCAAAATTAATATTATTTTGAACAGAATATTCTGGTGACAATTGCCTCTTTTCAAATGGTAAACATTAGTTTTTTATTTTCATCAATTGGTCGAATTCAGTAAGTGTTTTGCTTCAGTTTTGGAGACGGAAACCTTAGGTGCACAGCAATGCCTGACTGCATAGTATATAATAATGGAGTTTGATGTTATAGGACTAGTCACAGGTTCAGTGCATTAACAATTTAGCCACAATGAATCCAGATTCAATGGGGTAGAACTTTTAGTATGCAGGCTTTTTTATTTTGTTTGTATTTTGAGAGTACTTGGGCAGATCGTGCATTTGAGCAGTTTGTTCATTTTGCTTAAAATTGTCATATTTCATTGGAAAGTGTAGTAGGTCTGCACAAATTACTGCACTGTCATTGCTTAGTCCTAACTACTTGCAGTATATTTTTAGGGAGCAGAGGGAAACATTAACACATAATGCAACATACACTTTGTGTCTGCAACTGGCAAAAATAGCATATAGAATTTAGAACAATTAACAATTGTGCGGTTACTGTTTCAGTGTGGCAGCTAGTGCCAATCTTGTATTTTGATGGAAAAAAGGTGTTTGTTTTGGGAGTCCCTCTAAATGTAACATGGTATCCATATATCCCCTTTAGTAATCTCCATGTCCTGGGATGTAGAATGTATTGACCGGCTCAAATTTAAGATTTGTTTAAAAAGGTTGGGCTGAAAAGTCCTCTACATAGTGGTATGGGAAAATTATATTGGTCTTCGTGAGCTGGTAAAAATTATATCAATTGCATCAGTTTCTCTCTCTCTCTAACAAAACTCCAAGTCATCACAAGTCAGTTGGGTCTGTAAAATTTTCAACTAGCTACTACCTTTAGTTAACAAGCTTTATTATGTGAGGTGTAGCAAAGAAAATAGTCGATGGCATTTCTGACTGTAAATTGTATGAGTGAAACGATTATGCATTTGTATCAGTAACATAGATAAATTTGTGACAGACTCATGTGGTTAGAAGTCTGCCCCCAACCACCTACTTCAATTCCATGCTGATTATTTTATGCTCAGCCACTGATAACATATTGATGTAAATAAAACACTGATGTTTTGCTGTTGCTTAACATTGTGTCTACCTGTATTGAATTATAATGAGGGCTACACTTCTGGTGTGTAATGTGGTGAAATATGTTAAGTTCTGATTTGTGCTAATTGTTTGTCGAGGTCCAGAGTAAAGCAATAACCACCATCCAAACTAACTGTAGCTTATTCACTGCATGACAACACTAGAAATACATGTATTGGAATCAAAACTAAAAAAAAAAAATATAAAAATAATTAGCACAGAATGAGCATTAGGACCGATTCCAAACAGCACAAGTTATAGTCACCTTATTCATTTGTAGAAGAGGTGGGGATTTTTAATAATCTCATTTATTACACATAGAAATGCATGTCTAGGTATGTGTCAGTTGTTTTGCATCTACAGGAGGTACACTATGAAGGATTTGGTTGTCTCCCTTACTCAGACTAATTCTTGATAAGATTTTCCATGCATGAGGAAAATTCAGTTTTGAAAATAACACCAAAAAAACTTTCAAATATAGGTGAAGGCATGAAATTGGTAATAAAATGTTTTAAAAGCATTCATAAAGTGTGATAAAAAAACAAAAACAGGGTATGGTGACCATGATGAGTCCTGTTCTGGTCAATAGGAGCAGTCTGTAATGGTCTAAACAGTTCAATAAAAATCATTGAAACCTAATAGGTGGTCAGTTTGAAGGTTTTTTATCTTGTCAAGGATGAGAATGGCATATGATATTAATAAATTTATCTTTCTGTGATCTATATGCTAGAAAATACAACCAATATGTCAACATATTATAAAACAGTACCACCACACCACTTAGAGACCTCGTGAAGGCGAAAAGAGCATCAAGTTGATTCATGTATCGATATTGTATCTTATTGTAGGTTGTGTATCATGAATTGTATCAGTATGTGGCAGAGGTGTATCGTTTTGCTCCTGGTATTTACTGGATTAATTGTTTTGCTGCCATGACCCAGCACTAGACAAATAACAGTGAATGCCTCAGTGGAAATGGTCATGTGTTCGATCCCTGGCTGAGTCATACCAAAGACTTACAAAAATGGTACTAACAGCTGCCTCGCTTGGTGCTCAGCATTCAGAGGCTAGTGTTAGGATTGGTTGGCCTGGTGTCAGGATAGTGTGAATGGGTGGGACATCATGCTACATGTCTGCAGCATGATGCCCCAGTGCTAGACATCACTATAAACTGCCACACTGCAGACATCATAGCGATATGACTGAAAAATTGTTAAAGCTACGTTAAAAATCCAAGTGACACACACACACACCCCTCTCTTTCTCATAAAATTATTAAGCACAGGCCAAAACTTACTTCATTTGTGCTTTGTCACTCAGGTTTTTTCACAGTCATTTTCATTTAATTTGATTTTTTAAAATTATTTTACAATCTTTTAATTATTTGAATCATATGGAGGATTTGATCATTCTCTTCTTATGCCATATGAACATATCAGGCAAGTTAAAAGATCTGTTATTTAATTGCCACCTCAAGAAGCCATAATTCTGGTCAAATAGGAATGTGGATATCTGGATATGCATCAGTCATGCATATAAATATTGTGTTCTTGCATCTGATTGGTTGGATCCATGTATATAAATGAGATCATCTTGCCCTTGATTGACAGGATCCATGTATATCAATGAGGTTATCTTGTATCTGATTGGCAGAGGTAGTGACCACTCTTAAAGTCGTATTTTTGATCTGTTGTGTTTATTATCATCAGGATCATGAATGACATCACTTATGAGCAAGAGATCATAAATATTAATTATGCCTTTATTGTTAGAAATAATTTGTGTCCAGAATTAATTAAAAGAGGTAAAATCGATATGACATTAATTAACAGGATTTGTTCTGACAAGAGTAAGTATGTCTGCTTAGTGAAGTGGTCAGCTGTTATGTAAGATGGGTGAGCGATATCAAGCCCATTTGGACCTTCTGTATTTGCATAGAATTGTGAAATAGTAATTGCTTTTGAAGATGTACATCTCTTAATGATTTAAAGCACTGAACAAGCGGTGCTTGACATGATGTGAGTAAAATGTGCTCAGTAGGTATAAAATATTTTGTGAAAAATTAACACCTGGCAGGAATAGTAGTCAGCTGACTTACAAGCAAATTAACACCTGGCAGGAATAGTAGTCAGCTGACTTACAAGCAAATTAACACCTGGCAGGAATAGTAGTCAGTTGACTTAAAAGCAAGTTAACACCTGGCAGGAATAGTAGTCCATTGACTTACAAGCAAGTTAACACCTGGCAGGAATAGTAGTCGGCAGACTTACAAGCAGCAAATTTAATTTAGTCTGTATCGTAATAATTAAACTTAATATGAACATCAGTCATAAAAAATATAGATGTCTGGCCAGCCTGTGTCTTTATGATGCATTGAAGACTAGAACATAAGTTTAGTTGATCTTGACTGCTTGGCAAGGATTTTTTCCATGCCTGCCATGACAAAATTTAAAATATGTGAGTTAAATTTAAATCAATTAACCAGAATAGATGATCAGTGTAACTCTTTTCAGGAGAGGATAAACAACAGTTCTTAAAATAGAACCCATTTAGACTACATTATATCTATTTTCTAAAAATACTTGTACAAACGTTTCCATATTTTCTTACTTTCAGCTATGAAGGCATATAAGCCCACTGATGCTACCACTAATCCATCCTTGATTCTGGCAGCAGCTAAAATGCCCAACTATCAGAGTCTTTTGGAGGAAGCTGTGGAATATGCCCAAGAAGAAGGAGGGTAGGTGTGCAGTTTTTTTTTAGAAAGAAACTTAACAAATACGTCGCTCTAGCTAGAGAGAAATCAGATCTTCTTGCTCTGCCATTCCCCCTATAACCCTGCATTGTTCTCAGGATCACTTATTTAACTCTTGTGGATCACGCTATCGAAAGAAGAAGAAAAATAGACTGCATGTTCTTCAGTTAGGAAAGCAACTTCGTTCTTTGAGGGTTTTTTATGTTAATGGAGTGACAGTAGTTTACTCATTCTAAAATGTTCCCTTGGCCCAGCTGACTTGGTTGAAGTCTTGCAGTTTCGTTTGAAATGTATTGCATGCTAGCGTTGATATTGACTGAGCCAACAAGACAGATTTTTGCACATCAACAGGCATGTGTTTTCATTGATGAGGAAAACATTCCAACTTGTGTTTTGAAACTTGAAATATGTAAGTAGCAATATGCATTTTATTAATAAAATAGATGAAATCACTTTTTCAGTATAATTTTGAAGATTGAAACTGTTGTGTTTGCATTATTTTCATCTTAAAATCAGTTTAAAGCTTTAAGTGAACCTGTCATGAGATAATAATGGCAGACATCACTGTGTCCTGGAAGTACCTCTTCATAACATGGTTGGTTTTTTTGTAATTCATTTGGCATATAAATCAAGAAAGATGTACAATTCATAAAAAGCAAAGTCTAAATATTATGTGATAGAAGATTTAGCCTAAAAATGTAAAGTTTTTATGTCAGAAAAGTATAGAACAATGCTATATTGTGGAATATACTATGAGGTCACTGTTTTCATAAATCACTCATTTTATTGAAAGTACACGAAAATTATGAAAGCAAATGTTTAACAGATGCACAGTGTTATTATGACTATATAGTCAGATATTAAAAACATAAACTTGCAATCCGTGATGGATTATTATGTGAAGCTAGAAAGTTGGATTAGTCATATTGGGAAAATCCATGTTTCTGTGAATTGATACACCCAT
The DNA here is from genome assembly GCA_028554795.2 of Sinohyriopsis cumingii. Lineage (NCBI taxonomy): Eukaryota > Metazoa > Mollusca > Bivalvia > Unionida > Unionidae > Sinohyriopsis > Sinohyriopsis cumingii. The sequence continues at coordinate 77,074,112 of CM068829.1, read as the reverse complement.
GTGGCATGTGTGGAGCCACAACTGCTCTTGACTATGTGCCAGTTACTGAAATAAGAATCAGATAATAGTTCTGTGTAATATTTTGATACCATGATACTGTAAAAAGAGGCAATATTACAATCCAATGCAATGCTCAAGTCTTGGCTTGACCAATGCGGGTTTGAGAGAAAGTTTTCCAGTAGCTTCCTGTGTTTCTTTCTCCACCAAATACACAGGGTACTATGTATAGACAGCCTGTCATATGCTGAAACATTGGGTCAGAACCCACAACACAAAACCAAACCCATGCAAAGCTATGCAGGCAAAAGTATCCAAATATTCTTAGAGTTAATCAGCCCAGGCATTGTCACTGGCTTGCTTAATCAACATCAGCATCATATAATTTGATTTTAAGCACCCATGAAAGGTAGGTGGAAATATATTGAAGCATGCTCTTCATAAGGTCTGCATTCTACTTCCACTGTGCAGGCTCCAATGATTTTAAGTTGTATGGGCATTAAATGTTATCCTGAAACCACATAACAATTTGCTAGAAAACAATTTTTTGTTTTGGTGGGGTGGGGTCAGTTAACAATACTGCATATAATCAATGGTGACACAAGCTGTCTAAAAGCTGTAAAAGTTTTGCCCCCTCCAGCATGGTCCTATTCCATGTATTTAGTTAATATTCCCCACCATCTGCAGCTTACTGTAGAAGTTATTTTAATCACTGTAACATAAGAAAAACAATGTTCAACACAAACCTTTAAAAATGCCTTTCAGAATGACAATCAAATCCAAAAAGTGATTATCACTTACTAGTATTAAAGATGAGGACAAAGACTTCATTCATCCCAGTTATTATCGATCGACTCCAAACAGTGTACTCAACCACTACAGTGAAGCCTTTTAAAATTGCTCATTTTACAGTAACGCTTTGATTGTGAGCCTGACATGCAGGCCCTTGCTTTGTTGTTGTGACTTTTGTGAAAAATAGCTTGATTTAGCATCGTTTACAGTTTCTGAAAAATAGATGGATAAATTTGAATTATCTGGAAATAATACTAATCAGGTGCAGTTAATATATCAATATTTTAGGGTATAATATACGTATGTAGATGAACCTGGTAGATGAACTAGGGTTATCAGAGATTACTAACAGGTATATATTACCTGAAGTTTTTAAAATGTTTGCTTGGCATATGCATGATTCCTACATTATTTAAACAATAGCTGTCTTTTTATTTTATATTTTTGATCTTAGTTTCATTGTTTCAGTGGTCTGTCTCTACACATAAATTTAGTCATTCAGTTTTCTCCATTTCCAAGCAATTATACCAATGTTAGTTGGCATCCGTTAGTCTCGAGAGACGATGGAAGTGCACCCATGAGAGATGTCCTGGTTGGTGGTTGTACAGCATCTGCTGTGGCTATGGAACCCATCATGGAAGTGTCAGTCCTTGCTGCACTTGAAGGTTGAGTCTGGTGTGGGTTGGAGCTGCTTCTTCTTCCTCTGAGACTGCTTTTCATCAGCTAGCAAGCATAGCCTGTCCTCACTGGCTTTCAGACCAGTGATCAGAGCATGTCGCCAGCTGGACCTGTCTAGAGCAAGCTCTTCCCAGATTCTTGACATTGATGTCAAGGGCTTTCATGTTGCGCTTGCAGACATCCTTGAAGTGGAGATGTGGCCATCCAATCAATGTTTTGTGAGGCAAGTTTCGAATAAAGAAGGTCTTTCATCTGACATACATGGCCGAGCCATCTGATGTGACGTTGGTGTAGGAGTGTGACCATGCTGGGAATCTTGGCACATTCAAGCACCTCGTTGTTTGTTACCCAATCACTCCAGTTGATCCTGAGTATGTGTCAGAGACATCTCATATGAGAGGCGCTCAGTCTTTTCTCATGTGAGGCATACAGATTCCAGGTTTCACTAGCATAAAGGAGAGTGCTTAGCACACAGGCCTGGTACACGGAGATCTTAGTGTTCAGGATCAGCATGCTGTTGTTCCACACTCTCTGCAACAACCTGGAGAGAGTTGTTGATGCCTTTCCAATCCGCTTGTTGAGCTCAGCATCGAGTGAGAGGTTGTTGGTGATGGTAGAGCTGAGGTACATGAACTGACTACCTCAAGTTCGTAGTTGTTGATGATGATGCGTGGAGGGTCCGCATCCTGAGCCATCATGTTTGTTTTCTTTTGGCTGATGGTCAACCCAAACTCATTGCATGCTTTTGCAAAGTGGTCCATCAGGTGCTGTAGCTGAGCTTCTGTGTGAGTGGCTAGAGCAGCATCGTCTGCAAAGAGCATGTCCCAGATGGCTGCTTCATGCACTTTGCTCTTTGCCTTTAGTCATGCCAGGTTGAACAGTCTGCCGTCTGATCGTGTGTACAGGTAGATCCCTTCTGTGGACGTCTCAAAGGCGTACTTACGCAGGACAGCGTAGAAGATGCCGAAGAGCATGTCGGCAAGGACACAGCCCTGTTTCACTCCGCTGCGGATGTCAAAGGGGTCGGATGTTGAGCCATTGTACTGCACTGTGTCTTTCATGTCATCATGGAAGGACTGGATCATTCTTAGCAGCTTTGGAGGGCATCCAGTCTTTGCCAGGATTGTGAAGAGTCCATCTCTGCTGACCAGATTGAATGCCTTGGTGAGGTCTGTAAAGGCCAGGAAGAGGGGTCTGTGTTGTTCTCTGCATTTTTCCTGTAGTTGCCAGAAGGAGAACATGTTGATTGTGGACCTTTCTGTGCGGAACCTGCACTACAGCTCTGGATACACTCTGTCAGCAAGTGTCTACAGTGTGTTCTGAATGTCACGTGGAAAGACTATACCCACAATGCTGAGAAGGGATATGCTTCTGTAGTTGTCACAGTCACTTCTGTCGCCTTGCTGTCCGTTTTCAATCATCTTCCCAATGCCAAAATTGCCAAGACAAGATGGCCAAGAGTCATGGTCGGCACCCACCTTAGCACTGAAGTTGCCCAGTAATATTGAGTTCTCTTCCTTAGGAATTTTGTCGATAAGCGAGTTTAACTCATCGTAGAACTCATCCTTCGTATCTGTGGTGGCGCTTAGTGTGGGAGTGTAAACGCTGATCAGGTTGACAGGCCTGGTTGTGGTGTGGAGGCAGAGGGATAGCAGTCTTCTAGATAGCAATCTGAGAGCCCAGTGAGCATGGTCCAGACATTCCAGGTACCTAGCTTGAGGATTGGAGGTGTCCTTGTTAGTTTTCTTTTGTTATTTCTTGGTGCAGTAGTTGCAGTGTGCTTGTCAAGTACTTGTGTACCTTAAGCCCTATGCACACAGCAAGGCAGACGAACTGTGGCGGGACGGCACCTTATTGGCTGGGGGCTGCTGTGGGTGGTAGCTGTCCAGTGAGACCTATTGGTCTCTCTCACTGTCGGAAGCAACCCCTGGCGTCTGACTCTACACCAGTCGAGCGGTGACTTATAACCGGTAAACTGCTGCTTCCCGTGTTGTGTCGACACTGTGGAGCAAAGCTGGAGTGTCCTCTCTGGGGCAAAAGTCTGGGCAGGGTGATATGGAGAATCAGCTGTTGCCCATGCAGCTGATCCCCCTATCCATGCAGCTGATGGCTCCAAAGGAAAGGACAAGCTGAAACGTCATAGCACTGGCAACATCGCAGAAGTTCCCGAGATGACACTGAAAGCAGTGCCAAGTCGCCTTAGGGTCTCTGAATTTTCTGTTGGGGTTTAATCCCTTAGCCTTTCCCATGAGAAGGTATAGTCACAAGGCAGCGAATGTTTGAAGTCAGAGTTTACAATCTACTAGATGGGTATGACCCAAGGTTAATGAGCTCCATCTGCCCGAAGCATCTGGTTTTGAGGCGCCAGAAACTTGCCTTCATCCCTTCTCCAGTCAGTTTAAACAGTTAATGCCAGGCTTAGTTAAGCCACTTGTGAAGGCCTGGAGCTGGATTTGGTTGTCAGATGCTCCATCAGATGCAAGCCATTGGGGGATTTCCAAGGGAAGTGGGTGCTTATCTCCCACATCTGTCCCCGGCAATAATAACCCTTGGAACAAATACAGGTAAGATAAGCAGTGGTATATATTGTCATTTTGAAAATTCACAAAACCATTCACTACACAGATTGAATGTGTGCATTCCTCATTGGATTGCAATCATCACATTGACAGTTTGCAGAGTAGTATCATCATTATCAAAAGTTGCACTGTGTGGATTGAACCTGTGCAGTAGTCGGTATGTTGAAATAAACACATTGACAGTCTAAGGGAAAATGTAAAACTGAAAACCATTCACTTGCATAAAGAATTGTAAATAGTACAGATAATAAATGCACAATATAATTTCCATCATGCAGAAATATTGTCTGCTGAAGGTTTAAACCTGTGGCTTCATATAACCTTCAGGTATTTATGTTTGTGAAAATTTATTTTACATGACAGTTTAATTTGTAATTTCAAAGATGTCTTTCAGTATTCGCAAAGTATGATGCTTCTTGTATTCTCTTTGTGCAGGACCCTGGATGAACAGGTGGAAAATGCAATGGACAAGGTGTACGTATTGTTTGGTATCGAGATCCTAAAGATCGTCCCAGGCAGGGTTTCAACAGAGGTGGATGCCAGGTATTGAACCAAAGGCTTTTCTTTTCTAACTAGATATAATACCAAGAACTCAGGTAGATTTAATTAAGCTCAATTAAATGAGGTAGTTGTTTTGTTTGTTTTGTTTTGTTTGTTTTGTTTTGTTATTAATTTAAATTATGTTTGGATGAACAAGCTTGAGCAGTTTATACTGGGGTAAACTAATTCAACACAGAAACTTGACAAGAAGCCTATATCCATTTGGAACTAGTAAAATAAAAATATAAGTGCTAAAAATATAAAACATTAGGTGAAACAATGAATAGATCTTATTTTATTCAGTTACCTTAATATAATGAACTTGGTTTCATATGTTGTTCAATTAATTTCAAGAAAAACTGGAACTGTGTGCCCTGATTGAAGAATGTCACTTAACTCATCCTGCTGTATTTTTTACCTTTATCTTTGCTTTATATGCGTTTTTGAAGAATCCTAAACCTACCAAGCATATATTGTCTGGATTGTGCTAATGTGCCATTAAACCTTATACATACATACAGGTAGACAGACAGACAGACACCGACCCATGTAGGTAGGAAATATTAAACATTGCAGGGGATAAGGTCTGAAAATGCACACAGTTGCAGTCAAATATTCATGCACTTGTTAGGAGGAATACAACTAGATGCAGGCTGGTGAGAACAGACCAGTGTTATCTAGTCCAGTTTTGGTTACAAGTCTATTCACTGTCCCTATAAAGACCTCAAGAAAGTGATTATTAAATTGGATATCAGGCCTGTCAGCCCTTAGGATTGTACCATAAATCTTACTGAAATGATCCTTATGTTAAAGACTTACCAGATAGTAGTAGAAATCACAAAACTGTTTTGTAGCAATCAAATCCAGGTACTGACTTGTCCTTGTTTAATCACGCTGTTGCTTTTGGTATTTGTTAGAAATTATCCATCAAATGGTAACAATTAATGGCAAAAGTGACTAAAGGCCTCTTAAATAAATAATCAGCACAAAAGCATAAAAAGGAAATATTTAGAATCTTGGAAAAATAGTTGATTTGATTATGTCTCTTGGGAGGAGAGATGATTACCATTGCCATATGAAATTTAGAAAAACATCAAAGATAACGCTGATTTGAGATACTTAGTAAGAAGGAGTTCCATGGGTTCGGAGCTGCAGTTTCTGGAACTGTACTGGAAGTAATGAAGGTTTACTTGAACATAATGTTTGCCTTTTCTGCATCCGTCTCAGATCATAAGTTAACAATAGCAGTACATGATATACCATTAAACCCAACTGAAATTTGGCATTACTTGCAGAAAAATATTGACTGCCGTCCTGAGAATGTCTTATGGGTGGCAGGTCCGAGAAAGGATAAACTTTAGTTAAATTAATACTTTTTATATTGAAGCTTGTCTCTACCAGTCCTCCTTGGGGTGGATGGCGTATAAACTCAGAAAGACTAAAATGATAATGTGATATTGCAGAGTAACTTCTTTTTCAAGATTTTAACTCATCACAAAAATAGAAACTGAACACTTAATCATACTTGGCAGAAATGGCTGAGAAAAGTTTACATAAATGCTGCCTTGCCGGGGATTTGTACTTAAATATGCATGCCTTGTGTTTTTTTCTTGATTGCAGATTGTCCTTTGACAAGAAGGGGATGATTCAGAGGGCACTAAAACTGATCAAACTTTATAAGGAGGCAGGTATCAACAAGGATAGAGTTCTTATCAAGCTCTCCTCAACCTGGGAAGGGATTGAGGCTGCCAGGTATGTCATTCTGCATGTAATGAGGCTGCCAGGTATGTCATATTCTGCATGTAATGAGGCTGCCAGGTATGTCATATTCTGCATGTAATGAGACTGCCAGGTATGTCATATTCTACACGCAATATTATTGCATAACCCTTGATACAATTGACATTTTGAATATAGTCTTTGTCATGGCTGTTGCATCTTTTCTGTCTTACCTGTATTAGCTAAATACTGATTATTGGCATCACCTGTCTAAATACTTCCATATTTTGCACAGGATGCAAGCGACTGTATGTTGTCAATGTCTGCAGCTGAGGTACACCTTTTATATGTCAGTGTCTTGGTGAATATTGCCTTGAAAGTCATGAAATTTGATTTGTGCATGCAGCTTAAGGAGGAGTTCACCATAATACTGAAAGTAGGTCAGTGACTTTTCTCACTCATTAGACATTTACACTTGACGTGTTTGGTTAGTTTCTTGGATACAGTTTTTTGTACAGTCATGAGAATAGATCTGTCCACATATTCAGAGGAGTACCAAATTATCATGCCAAAAGTAGGTCTGTTTTACTTACTTATCATGCTGCATTCATCATGTACACTTATTACATTTAGGTCGGTTTCTGAGACACTTGCTTTTCAATCACAAAAATAGATCTCTGCTTGGATTCTGGAAAGTACCAGACCACAATTCAGAAAATAGGGCACTATGATCTGCTTTCATAAACCATTGATTATGTAAACTTTTCATGTTTGAGTTTCTCAGATGCTGTTGCTGTACAGTCCTGACACCAGATATGTGTATTCATCCTGAAGAGTATTCTACTATTATACACAGTCACCTCCGTCTGCTTTTTACACATCAGTGTCTGTACACTTCTTGATGTTGGGGTGAATTTCTTTGACGTATAGTTATCAAACTGGACATGAGTATTATGTAAAGAGAATTATGGCACCATGATATCTAAGAAATAATGCATTTGTGACATCTTCATTTAATATGGATCACTTTGAGTATTAACAAATACAGAATTGTTTTCTTCATAAATTTGACAGTTTCATTTCATGTTTGTAGATATTTGGTACATAATCTGTGTACTTATTAATTGATCACATGGGTATTTGGTCTATAATTAATGTACCGAATAATTATGATGTAGGCATTTGGTACATAAAATATGTACCTAGTAATTGATCATATGGGTATTTGGTCTATAATTAATGTACCGGGTAATTACTCATGTAGGCATTTGGTACATAATCTATGTACCAAGTAATTGATCACATGAGTATTTGGTCTATAATTAATGTACCGAGTAATTACTTATGTAGGTGTTTGGTATATGATTTATTTGCCTAGTAACTAATCATGTAATAATAACAATCAGGGCTCAGACTCATTCCTCATGCTCTGGCTAATGTTTGCACACAGCAGATCCTTATAGTTAAACTTAAGCATAATTGCCATACAGTTTATGAGCAGGTGGTCTTTATATACAGACTGATATAGTACTACCTGTTTATCTCTACATCCTTCGGTCTGGGGTAATACTGTCGACATAAGTGGCTGTCGAGATAAGTGTTATAGTGGGGTTGATCGTTGAAAAAAATATAAATTTAGCATGTACATCTACCTGAATTTAGTTGATACAGGGTAACTTTTCATCAGTGTGTAAGATTTACACTGTGAAAATAAACAATTGAAAATTTCATTAATTGAAGGCAAAAGACAAAACCAGTTTGAAAAACACTTGTATTCTGACAATTTATGTTTGTGCAATATACTGTACAATCCATTGTCAACAAACATGCCAACAGCATTTAGCTGCATGTACATAAATTGGCCTAGATTATAGGCTGCCTGAGACAAATATGGTAAACTTAATGAGGCTACTCAAAGGGAGGTGAAAGATAAAGAAGTCAACCATGTACATCTCTAAAACAGAATAGAGTAATACATGTAATTAAGTATATTCAATACATTAAATTCAAATGGAATATTGTTTAAAAGTTAAGGCAGTTAAAATTAGATCCTTTTAGCATAACAGGTGGAGATGTAGATAGTTCTGAATTTTATGCAAGCTTCTTCTGTTTTAGTCTTGATGGGTGTTATCTCTGTATGAGATGCTGAAACTTTTCCAAATGTCCATGTGCTTCTTCCAATATTGCCAATGAACTTGATTGTGAAAAACAAAATCTGGTCAAACAATCGCAGATTGAAAATGCCAGTGCTGGTAGACATCGTAAGCATAAAGTTACTTTTTTCAACAGAAAACGAAACTTGCACAACAAACTTAATTTGTTCCCATCTTCAATAACCTTCAGAAATGCGACAGTCAGATTTCACTACCTTTATACAAATTTGGTATCGACTTTATTTAATGAAGGGTACATTGTCTTATAAAAGATTGTAACTGACTTGTAATGAAGTGTGCATTATTTTAACTGGCTTGTTTTTATGATGGGTACATGCGAAAACAAACTTCAGAAGACCAAACATATACCCTCTTTGACAGCAGATTTAAAGTCTGGGGGGCAACATCAAATAACTGCTGGCTCATCAGGATATGTGGGAAAAAATAAAGAATTTATTCAGGTTGGGACCAAGGGCTTCTGTCAACATGTACAGTTATTTTTTAATCTCAATGTTGACATAAGCATAGCATATTTGGTAGTAATAATAGACCACGGGACTGGGACTTTGTATTTTTGTTGTCATAGACGGCTTGTCAACACAAGTAATGTCAACATAAGTGGGAGGACTGTATTTATTTATCTACAAAAGATGACAAATTTTGACTTTACATACATGTAGATATATACCTGTGTACAATGGGGATACATTTATACTTTATATACAGGTAAATGTAGTATTTATGTACACAAGGTGACAAATTTAGACTTAACATACGAACAGAAATATACTTGTAAACAAAAGGGGACAATTTGGGACTTAACATACAGGCATATATATACTTATGTTGCAACAAAGCAAAAAATTGGGACTTAACATACAGGCAGATATATACTTATGTTACAAAAGGGGAAAACTTGGGACTTAACATACAGGCAGATATATGCCTTGTTACAAAAGGGGACAACTTGGGACTTAACATACAAGCAAAACTTTATATGTAGCCATTTAGAATTGACAAACCTCAGACTTTTGTAAGGTTGCTTGAGGACTTTAAAGGGTTATAGGGCAGTTCAGAATATTAATGTTACCTTGATAACGGATTTATCTTGGATCAATTCACTGCCTGTGAAATGTAGATTCCAATGCTGTTGTGTTGTGCTGTGGTTGAACTGTCCAGGGGATAGTTTATGTACCCCTGTCTCCTGTATTGATCAGAATTTGGAGATTTGTTAAATTTATTAGGACAATGGCAATTTGAGGCAGGAAAATGTTCTCTAGACTCATTCAAGTTGTAACACAGATGTTATTGACACTCATATGTGAGATTTTGGAGTAAGTATTATGTAAAGATGTGGTTCTTTGAGACTAGTAAAGGTTTGAAAATCATGCCTCAGTTTTAAGGTATCTTTTTTATAAGCTCTCCATGAGGAAGAACACATCATATTATGATATTGGCAGTCTGTTAGTAATTTCATTTCTGCACATCAGCTTGAGTTCTTCATTTTATGAAATTGTCAGACTGCATGGATGGCTTGCACTTTGGGTAAGGAATAAGCCCATTGATTTTGAGATCAAATAGTCATAGGTCAGTGTCATTGTGATTGGAGGGAGACAAATGGTTCCCACAAAACAACCCAAAAAAACCCATTAGTTTTACATGACAGACCTGAATCAAACTTTGTGGATGGATTGCGCTAGTGGTAAGGAAGAAGCCTATTGATTTGGGGTTAAGAATATCAAAATTAAAGGTCATTGTGACTAAAAGAAAAGTGGATTTTGGAGAATAATTTTCTCTCTAGAGCAAGTACGTTGACCAAACTTTGTTAATGGCTTGCACTTAAGCAAATAAAGAAACCTATAGATTCGGGGGTCTAAACATCAGAGGTGAAGCACATGGCAAGTCTAATAAGAAAATAGTTTTCTGTACAGCATGTTTAGTTCCAGACTGCTTAACTTGACCAATGGTCCAGGTCATTGAGACCCTTTGGTCAGTTATATCTATGATCAACCATGCTTTCCTTGCACCTCTATATGAGACTATTATTCATGGTTCTTTTATTTATTTGATTTACAGAGTTTTGGAGAATGAGTATGGAATCCATTGTAATATGACACTGATGTTTAACTTCTATCAGGTAAATATATGTTAAATCCAATTCTGCCATGCTTACATTGATACATTGATAGGAAAAGTTAATGTTTTTTTTGACAATTGTAGCTTTTCAAAGAATTATCTATATCTTTGTTCTCTTGACTAAAAAATCAAATACTGTATATATCATTAAATAACTACAGACCTATAGCTCTTATGACTATTATTTCAAAAATTTATGAATGCATCAAACTGCAAAGATGTGAAGTCACAACCTCCAATAATCAGTTTGGTTTTAAAAAGCAGCATTCAACAGATTTATGTCTCTATGTCTTTAAGGAAACTGTCAGCTATTATGTAGAACATGGCAGCCCAGTGTTTGCATTCTTTTTAGATGCTATTAAGACATTTGATAGGGTTGATCATTGGACACTCTTTAAAAAGTCAATTTATATATTAAAATAACTGTCTACATAGTTCATATTTTAGTTAACTGGTATGGCAAACAGTTGTATTATGTGCGATGGGGAAATGTAATATTCAGTGCTTTCCATGTAACCAATGGGGTGAGGCAGGGGGGTATTCTTTCCCCTGTGTTATATATATATATATATATATATAGACGAGTTAAATCATCAGCTGGGTCAGTGTTACGTGGGGTTATGTCTGCCACAAATGTGTTGTTTCTTATCATATGTTTCATGTTTTGACTCAAATAAACAGCAACACAAGAAAGAGTGAAAACAACAAGCTTTGAAAAATGTAACATGTAATTTATTTCCCTGGAAAAATACTGTAAAAATGAAAAAATAACTTTAAGAATCAAATCCAAAAATAATCTAAGAATAATGCACAAATTAAATTTTAGAAGGCCTAATAATGAAATGTTCTAATGAATTCAAGTTCAAGTCCCGATGAAGAATCTAAGATGGAAGGCGATGACGTATGCTGTATCCTGTTCAATGTTGTTGTCTACAGTTCCTTGTAGAAACACAAGAAATAATCCGTTTTTTGAATTAATGAAATTTCTTTGTCCATGAATTCTGTATGAACAAACATATATTTCCAGGAATAAAAGAATCAATCCTTTTGAGTCCAAATAATTCTAAATAACTCCAAGCTTGCACAACAGAAGAACAAGTGTTATAAGCCCAGACTGAGATCTTTCTCTCTAAGCATCACTATTAAAACCAATTAATACACAATTTCAGAAATGCCTGAATTGCGAAATAGAGGGTCACATGATCATGTTTACATATAAAAAAAGTCACGTAGCCCCAGTATGACCTTGATAAAAACCAAGCATTTTACTCTAAGAATAAAATTTTAAAAAGTTGTTTACGTCATTAAAAACTATTTACAAGCCTAGGGTCACATATCCAATACAGCCTCAATCTGACACTTATTATTTTCACAATAAAAAAAATAAAAAAAGAACTTATTCACGTGGCTGTCAGTAATTTTGAATTAAGGTTGGGAACTAGGTCAGCTTTAAGTGTTTACCAAATGAACAGTCATGGTCAAACTATTTTATGGAGAAGAAAATCCAAATCATGTAAACATGATTATATTATAATAGCATGTAATAGAACAAAAAAAATTAAACTGACAAACAAACAATAAAATTAAAATAAATATAAATTAAATCAGATATACATAACACTTAACAATTTTAGTTTTGCTGATGATATGTCATTGATAAGTCCTATCACAGGTTTAATGAAATTATTAAAGAAATGTGAACAATATGCATTCGAGAATCATATCATCTATAATACAAAAACAATCAGTATGCATGGTCTTTTAGCCAACTTCTTTCAAATTACCATCTCCTCCCCCAGTGCATCTTAACAGCAATGCTCTTACGTATGTTATAAGTTATACCTATTTGGGTCATATTTTGAAATAAAGAATTCTTATCATATCTTATCTTATTGTGTGTTTAGAGATGTGCATCAGCTACTTGGTCACAATGTGATACATATCTACCAGATCTACCAGTTATGTTTCATACCTGAATTTGTCATAAAGAAATAGAAATGGAAGCATATAAATAATTTATCATATTAAATAACCATATATAAATAAACTAATTCTGATGTTTTGCCGCTGAGTGGTTTCTCTTGCATAGTAAAACCCGTCTAATAACTAAAATATCGCAGATGGATAATACTATGACAAAAGCAGCTCTGCAGAAATCATTTTAGCGTTTGTCCTCTTTAATTCATGATACAGTATATCACTTTCTCATGCTATTATGTCATTGTATTGTCATACAGACAAAGTAATGTCTTGAGATAGTCTGGCAGTAATTACAGCTATTGATGCAGCCTGGCAGTAATTACAGCTATTGATGCAGCCTGGCAGTAATTACAGCTATTGATGCAGCCTGGCAGTAATTACAGCTATTGATGCAGCTTGGCAGTAATTACAGCTATTGATGCAGCCTGGCAGTAATTACAGCTATTGATGCAGCTTGGCAGTAATTACAGCTATTGATGCAGCCTGGCAGTAATTACAGCTATTGATGCAGCTTGGCAGTAATTACAGCTATTGATGGAGTCTGGTAGTAATTACAGCTATTGATGCAGCCTGGCAGTAATTACAGCTATTGGTTGAGTCTGGTAATAATTACAGCTATTGATGGAAACTGGAAGTAAATACAGCTAATGATGCTTCAGGCAGCAATACAGATATTGTTGCAGAAAATATACGATGCCAATATGCTTTTGTAATTTTAAACCAGACCTCTTGACCTTAGAATTGATTCAAAGGACTTTTATCGCAGTGTTACACTTAACTGAGCTTATAAACATAGTGACTTGTGTATATATAAACAGATTTTGATCAGACTTTGTATTTTGTTGTTTATCAATAAATAAGTTTATATTCAGCACTCTAACATCAATGTCAAGGCTTAGGTCTTGACTGGGAGGTTGGGAGTTGGTATTATTGATGGCATAAACACTGCATGGCAGGACATTTGCTTCACTTACTGGCATAGTTAAATTGCAAAACAAGAACTGTGGCTTCTTCAACTCAACTAGAACCAGGTATATTTTCGAATACTAAGACTCCACAAGCTGTGGTACATTGTGACTTGAATGTTGCTTCTTGCTAAGTTTTTGAACCAAAAAGCAACTGTTAACCCAAGTTGCCCCAAGGATACATGTCCTGTAAATAAGCAACTCATTACCACCTCTCATTCAATATGAAGGATGCCACATCACACCAAACTGCATAAGATTATTTTTAGCTATGTTGCTTACAAGGATCTGCAGCAGTGGAGACTTATAACTGAATTTGAAAAGGGCAATAACTCTTAAAGTTTGACCTGAAAGACAAAACCTTGAAAAGGTACATCTATATTTGATAGGCAGTTCACCCACTAAATGGCATCCAATTATATTACAGGTTGTAGAGCTTTGTTGGTTACAGTAAGTGTGAATGCATAGTTAGATCGGTGAGCGGAGATGGTGATTACTGTAAGACTTTTATGGGGCAATACAAATTCTCAGTAGAGTCTAATCAGTCAGATTGCTGGAAGTCATAATAAAGACAGAAAAACTGAATTATGTTATTAGTCCAGTTTGTAAGGTGTGAACAGATATTAATGTTTTTAAATATATTTAATCTATAATGTTAAATTGAAATAAGTGGTCCTTTTTTGTTATAATCAGTCTCAGTGTAACTCGTGTTGGTTATTCTGATAAAGTGATATCAGGTACTGTACCTGACCCATATATACCTGTTAAAGAATGAACCACTACTGGAGTGTGACTGCTCTGGTGGCCTAGTGGTTAGAGCATCCACCTCAGATATGGGAGGTTGTGGGTTCGATCCATGGCCGAGTCATACCAAAGACTTACAGTAATGGTACTAACAGCTGCCTCGCTTGACACTCAGCATTAAGAGGTTAGTGTTAGGACTGGTCAGCCTGGTGTCAGGATAATGTGACTGGGTGGGATATCATGCTACATGTCTGCGGCATGATGCCCCAGTGCTAGACATTACTATAAATGGTCACACTGCAGACATTGTAGCGATATGACTGAAAAATTGTTAAAGCTATGTTAAAAATCCAAATCACACACACACACACACACACACACTACTGGAGTGTGTACCATGCCAGTGCCTACTGACAGTGAGGAATATTCTTGTCCTGTTTATTGACTTCTAAACGTTTATGATATCAGTTTCATGAAACAGTTTTTGAATGATGTTCTGCCAGAAAAAAAAATCTTTATTAAAAAGAATATAACAAATATGTATATATAGAAAAAATGTTGACCACATTTATTAAGGACTTGATAATTTAAACCTTTGTCTTATGTTATATACTTTTTAAAGAACTTTGGTATCTCAGGTTGTGGTTGCCGTAACTTTGTGGACTGTGGTAAAATAACTATTAAATATGTTATTGAAATGGATTAAAAATAGAAAATAATTTGTCACAATTTATACAGAACACATAACTGTGCTGCTTCACTTGTACACAGGTTGACTTAAAATCTCCAAACAACTACTATCTTCACTGGCAACTTAATGTTTCATAGGTAAGGCATACATGTTGCTAAGTAAATGTTATAGTTGTTTGATTGGCAGTATGCAAATGATTGATATAAATCATGCTTTGGATGTGCATTTATACAGATTATAACAGAGCATTGAAAAAGGTAACTTTGAACAGAAATTTTTAGTTTTATTCATTCCTTTCTTTCATTTATGTTTGTAAGATTTATTTATATGAATTGATTATTTTAGTTTGAATTTGAGCAAAGTATGAACCAGATAACAGGTTGTACAGTTTGATTTTCGTGTGCTTTTTGTTTCTCAATTTACTCACCTGAAGATGCACAGTCAGTAACAAATTTTATAAACCTTTTTGCAGGCTGTTGCATGTGCTGAGGCAGGGGTCACCCTTATCTCCCCTTTTGTTGGTAGAATTTATGACTGGTTTGTCCAGAACACAGACCAGAAGAAATTCACACCACTTGATGACCCAGGTATGAATATCTGATGTTAAGTTATTGATAAAAAAATTAATTTCTTGCAATAGATTATTACATTTTCACCTGACCCCCTACCTCCTTGGTCACTGACTGCCTGAATGGAAAATCTGTGTTTGTGTGCAAAATTTGATTTTATCGAATGATTTAATAAAAGTTTCATAATCACTGCCAATTCATCAGAAAATATTTATCAGAAGGATATGGTTCTAAAATGTGACATATATTTAGCTGGATTGTTGTTTGTCTGTCTGTGTCATGGGTATTTATATATATCATGTGGTCTGTGTCATTGGTATTTATATATATCATGTGGAGTACTACACTTTTCAGTGAAAAATTATGTCACTGTGAAATATATTTTATGATCCCGTGATTTGGTTAACCCTTGTGTTCAGCTCATTTTTTCAGACAAATTGTCTGTGGAGTCACATAAATTGGTATGTAATTGCATCAATAGGAATGCTGCAGCCATCAGTGAAAAACTGGGACCAATGTTTCAGTGTTCATTTATTTGTACTAACCTTGGCACTGAGTTAAGTTGCTCAAGGTTAGCTTTTGCATTGAAGTCATTTTGTTATACTGGCGTACTAGTATGTGATATCAACCGTGTACTTCAGTTTTAAATTATTAGTAGTGATATGTTTCTTCATATTCTAAGCAAGTAACATAGACCAACACCATATGCACTATTATATACAGTATTCTGTTCACAATTTTCAAAGAATGATATGCCAAATTTTGGAAGAACACAAAATTGAGGACAAAAGCTCGTCATTGTCTTGCATGTGCAGTCAACTTTCTCCAGTTGATATCTCCAAAGTCTGTTGTTGCTGAGACAAGTATTGAATTTGGTGGGTCAGTAGCTGTAGCCAAGATGATCATTAGATCAGTTTGATGTCAGCAAAATCCTTCTCATGGATGCTGATTTAGAACATGAGATATACCCAAGTTTTATATTTCTCAGTTAAGGAAAAGTCTGTTCTGCTTATCTGAACACTGTTGTCAGTTCGTATGTGACTACGGGATGTGCTGCCATCTTATTAGGAGAGCAGTTTATCGTGTGGGGAAACTCTGGTAATTTTCCCTCAGGATCCTGACAGTAGAGGTTGGATGCTTACGCATTTCCTCCTTCTCTTATCCTAATGGTTGCGTGATTAAGGAAGGCATATATATATATATATATATATATATATATATATATATATATATATATATATAGTTTTTTGTAAATTTTGTTTATCCAAGATGCTCATCTGATCACATTACTATTATACCCCACCCCACCCTGCAGATGTGGGCATCCTCAATGATGTATTGCACCCAGTAGTAACTAGTGCATGTACTGGGTAAGAGTTTCTTCCTCATGTCTTTATGATATATATATATATATATATATATATATATATATATATATATATATATATATATATATATATATATATATAGAGAGAGAGAGAGAGAGAGAGAGAGAGAGAGAGATGAAAGTTTCATCTTGCCAGGATTTCTGGTTTAGAAAGGTAGTGGAGCTTATTTCCCATATATTCTTGGAGAATTTTGTTAAAAATGTACTTTCCATATATATGTGAGCACAAATGAATGACCTTGAAAAAAAGAGGGAAAGCTGGAGAAATCTGAGTGTAACTCATTTCCAACAGAATTTTTGAATAATAAAATGTAATTTGTGCTAATTTGCCTGAAATAAGAATAATATTTCATGTAATAATACAGTACTACCCATTTATCTCAACATCCTTGGGCCTGAGGTAATAATGTCAGCATAAACAGATGTCATGATAAGTTTTATTGGGAGGGATCTGAAAAAAGATCAAAGTGAAATTTTTCTGTAATAGGTGACCTGTTTTCAGCCAGTAGGATTTACATCGAAAGAAAACAAACAATGCAGACTTTAAGTAAATGAAGACAAAACTAGTTAGAAATACACTGGTATACTGCCAACTTAAATTTATGTTACCTTTGTGTGATACAATCAATAATGCATTAAGTACATGTATATGAAAAGTCCATGAATTTTAGTATATGTTACATGTTTTATCATGTGTTGGTCATATACCTAAAGAATAAACATAATTAAAAACATGTACAGTATATATAAAGAAGTGTTAGTCCTCATTTGATCAAAGTCACGTTGTCAACAAATGTGTCATTACATAGTTAACTGCAATATTCATTGTCACCAGTATTTGTGGAGGGATAGTATCTGTTTACATGCACATTAATTGGCCTAGATTTTGGTCTTCCTGAAACAAAAGTAATCTTATTGCTGAGGCTACCAAGGGAGAAGAGGAGAATGAAAACCCGTCAACAAGTGAAAATTTCACAAATGTCTTTGTGAGATGCTACATATTTAACATCCTTCATGGCCTGATGTTTAGTTTCAAGAGATGGGAAAGTTTTTGTTTTATGCCACCATTAGTAGCAATCTTAAACATGAGGTTACGTTTTTTCCTACGAAACGAGAAACATTCACTGCACAATAAATGTGTTCCAACACTGGAGTTTGATGTTTTTTTAATATAATAAGATGAAAATTTTGTGATGACACAAAGTGGCCTTATCTGTACTGTGTTGTATATTTATAGTTTAGATAAGGTTATTTTGTGTTGTCACAAATTTTTGTTGTACATTTTTGATAAAACAGTTCCTATCACTGATAACTTTGGAAAATGCAACAATTGCAACAATTGATCAGATTCCATTGCTTTTATTCAAGTTTGGTGCTGACTTAATTTGATGAAGTGTGCATTGTTGTTACTGAAGATTGTATTTGGCTTGAATTGATGATGGGTTTGTAATTGACGTCGCCATGAAAGGCCAACTTTGGAGGACCAAACAATCACCCATTTGTTAGTGCGACAGGAACATTAAAGATTCAGAGCAAACATCAAATAATTTAGTACAGTATAACAGAATATGGGCGTGAACTGTTAGCTTGTTGGCATAAACAAATAGAAAACAAGGATTTTTTCAATTTGGGGCCAGTGACTTCCGTCAACATATACCCTTATTTTTTATCCCAATTTCAACATAAGCATGACAAATTTGTTTGTAATAATAGAATATGGGCCCAGGACTTTGTGTTTTCGTTGACATATGCAGCTTGTCGACGTAAGTGATGTTGTTATAAGTGAGTAAGATTGTAATAATGGTATATGGGAGATAGTATTTATTCAATATCAAGTTTGAAAGTGAACCTTCATTCAGAGGTCACCTGTTTCCAAAGGCCACTTTGAACTTTTCCCAGGTGTGGCTGCTGTTTCAGGTTCAACTTCATTTCACAACAGGTTGTAATATGCCTAATTTGTGAAAATCATATTTAGAGCTGTATAAAATGGAAGTGTTGCCAGTTTTGTGCAAGTTGAAAATCACATGTTTCAGGCATGTTAAGTAAGAGATACAGAATGCCTTGAGTGTTTAGTGGATCATAAAGTCAACATCCAAGGTGCAAGTTGCATTTATTTCGCATGACTGTGGAAATTTCCTGATTTTGAGTAGTATTAGTTACAAAGAAAACCATATAAATTGAAATTAAGTCCTATGGGTATGGCCAGTTTTGCAATTTACTGTGTATTTATAACTTTTCAAAATCTGCTCAACTAATTCTGATTGTGGTTTGCAAGTAATATCTTTGGTTACCCAGTTGGCCAAGCAGTCTAAAGAGCTGCTGTTACTAATCATTGCCATCTCACCCCTGTCGACTTGGGTGTAAGTCTCAGGCTCAGCCGATACATGCGAGAAAGTTTACCAGTAGCTTTCTATAGGTCAGTGGTTCTTATGGGAGTTACCTGGGTTCCTCCACCAGCTGTCATGTATAGCCTATTAAGCCTCAGAAAAATGGCATTAAACCACAAACAACAACAACTTTTTGACCAGTATTAACAGACTGAGTAATGTAGAGAGACCAACGTTGCCTCTTGCATTTTGAATACATTGGCTATGTTACTTTTAGTAATTTTAAAATGTCTTTAAAAAATTTCATTACTTGGAAGAAATGCAGGTTTTTGGTGTAATGAAACATAATTTTATTAATATAATTTTACAAATATATGTAATAGTTTACATAATTTGTAATTTTTCTTCACTTTATCACATAAATGCATTCTTTTATTGCAGGTGTGCTAAGTGTTACCCGCATCTACAACTATTACAAGAAGTATGGGTACAAGACAGTTGTGATGGGTGCCTCCTTCCGCAACATAGGTCAGATCGAAGGACTTGTTGGCTGTGACCTTCTCACGATCTCGTAAGTGTTACATTCTGTATGATTTAGTGATGAATATTCTTCCACCATGGTATTGCCAAAGAACTGTCAGTATATAGATATTTTTCTGCCTGCATGAAAAAAAACATTTTAATGACAAGTAATACATTACCTGTTGTTATGGCCTAGACTGTGATCCAAGGAGATTATTTCCTCCTCTAATTAGTAATTGGTGGTCTAGAATGAACACATTATTCCAGTCTGATATCTTAGTCAACTTCCTGACAATCAGAAAATTTGCTTTCAGTTCATTGAATTTAGTGTAATTCTCACATGGCTCTTGGCATTTCATGATTTAAGTCGCCTTGCATCATTTCTGCTGCCATTCATATCCTATTTTGGGCCCTGGGTTGCCAAGTGGTCAGAGGCACTCACCCTTTACAGATCACTTACATCTCACCTCTATCCACATGTGTTCTAGTCTTGACTTGGCCAACGTGGGTATGCGAGAAAGCATGCTAGGAGCTTCCCATGGGTCAGTGGTTCTTCCCAGGGTTTTCTCTGGTTCTTCCTCTACCAGAATATAGTGGTCACCATGAATAGCATATCGTGTGCTGAAAAATGGCATTAAACATGCAAAACAAATAAACAAAACGTATCCTTTTTTGTGTTGTATTTATGATTTTCTTCTCATTCTTTCATACTTTTTTAGTATCTGCATCATTTTTCATTGAATTTTACAGTGCTTTGTTATTTTTTATCCTTCTGTTAGTCACTGGTATTAGGGTAAGTATAACCTAGACATTTTGGGGCTGTGGGTGGGCATGTAGCATTTGCCACACTAGATCAGTAATATCTCACCTCTGTCTGCATGGGTTTGAGCCTTGGGCTCAGCCAGTGTGGGTATGTGAGAAAGATCAACAGTAGCTTCCTGTGGTTTGGTGGTTTTTTCCAGGTTCTTCCAATACTATTTATACTGGCCACCATGTATAGCCTCTTGTACTGAATAATGGCATTAAACCCATACCAATCAACCAGCCAATCAACCTATTCATTTTTTTTCCTGTTCAGTATTTATTTATTGTGTTTCTTTTCAGCATTCAGTATGCATCAAGGTGTGAGTAAATACATATGCCTTTCTATTTATGTTTGTACTAGATGTCTATGCACAGTCATTTGTCTTGTATAGGTATGTCAACAGCTCTGTAAAGGAAGGTACAGGCTTTTTGTGGGATGCAGAAGTTATCACAATATATGGAAGGAGGTTGTCAGCTGCCATGATGGAGGGATCCTCTGCACTTCCTGGAGAAGGAAAGCTGTCAGCACCAAGTAGTGAGTCCCACCTTCTTGATGCAGGGGAATTGTGGTCTTCTTGCACATACAGACTTGTATTAAAGATTAGGGATCTTCCTTGTTGGAGCTGAATGCCACAAACCAAGACTTACAGGTCTATGCTATCTGACGGATCTTTCTCTGTGACCAGTGAGGCAATGTCACAGGGAGGTATCAAGTGACAGTCACAAAAGGTCTTTCACTGTACACTGGTTACTGGTCTGGTCTATGGGCACTGGGTAATGTGTCAAATGAAAGTCAATGAATATCTGTCACCAGGTCACCTGGCACAGGTCACTGAGAAATATTAGGTCTGTCACTGGGTCATGGGGTGTTGATTACTAGTCACCAAGTAATGTCCCAAGTGATTGTGATCAATTGTCTGTAACTGAGTACTGAATACTGGGTGCTAGACACCAGACACTGGGTGCCAATCACTGGATATGGTGATTGGTACCAATGAATCATTTTTGGTCTCGGGTGCTTTTCACCAACCACCAGGCTCCATGATGTGCACCACTGACACCATTCAAAAGACTAGCACCAGTATTTTACTGCTTGTCAAGGGAAAGCAGTGCATATGATATTCTCCCTTTATTTTTCCTTTCAGTCCCTTTGGGGAAAGGGCTCAGAATTTGATGATCTGAGAGAAGAACAATATATTATTGTCATGCCCCCATGAGTGGAGACAAGACATTGAATCTTCAGTTATAAATGCCACCTTTCTTGGAGAAGGTTGAAATGCCTTGCCCTGAGAGCAAAGACAGGGCAACAAGCTATAAAAATTTTGGTTGATGGAGCTGAGTTCCCAGAAGAACCAGTCATGTTCGGTCCATCTCATTTGGAATCTCCATCTTCCTAGGTGATGGTGAAGTGGTAGTGTGGAGCTTAGGTAAGACAGTAAACAAGATCCATGTCCAGAACTCAAAGGATCATCATAGGCTGAACTGCAGAGATTGTTTGAGACCATTTCCAGGATATTGAGACATGCACTGTCAGTCTCCATGATGCTGTCTTCATAGCTTCTTTACATCCATAGGTATGGCACCTGAAGCACAGCAAAAGCCTTTGCAGGCTGCCACTCAATGCTGAAATGCTATTCAGAGGGCTAATCCCTAAAATTACCTCAAAAGACTCGAGGGATCAGCAACACTGGTCCCTGACCACAGTACCAGACCCAGCTAAAACAGAGATGAAACACCCCTGTCTCAGATGTTCTGGAGTTCCCCCTCCTGAACATTTTACATAGAGGAATCAACAGAACTCAGAGGTCTGTGGTCTAAGGTTGACATTGCCTGGGGTGGGAGTGGGAGACATGCGCCCCAGTCCTCCAAAAATGCCCCATATGGGTTGCGTCTCTGAATGCCTCTGTCAACTAAAATCCAACTCCTGGCCTTCGCAAGTGGCTTAGATTTGAAGTCCTCCAGACCAAGTTTTCCACTAACAGGAGAAGGGGTGAAGGTGGGCCCCTGGCACCTTAAAACCAGTTGCTTCGGGTAGATGCGACTCGTAAACCTTGGATGGTAGCTCATCTAGGAGAAGGAAAACTCGATTCCAAACCTCTGCTGCCTTGTGGCTATACCCACTCATGGGAAAGGCTAAGGGAATAAACCCCGACAAAATCCGGAGACAGAGTCCCTAAGGCGATCTGACATTGACTTCAACGTCATTCTGGCAACTCCTGCGATGTCGTTGGTGCCAAGCTGTATCGGCATTCGTCGTTCCCTTGGTCCCACCAGCTGCGTGGAGAGGGGAGATCTGCTGCATGGACAACAGCTGATTCTCCATACCACCCTGCCCAGGCTTCATAGCTTCAATCAACAGAACTCAGACTCATTTTATAACTCTCTTCTACCCTTCTTTCTCACGATGAGGTGTCAGGGGTGAAAGTGTACTGCATCTATACCTTACCTTTGGAGGGAGATATTTTGTGCCTCAATTGCACCCTACTTGGTCAGATCTGGAATCCTGAAACTGTAAGTTAAGCATCTTGATGAGTACCATACCCTTATCACAAATGAAGGTCCATGTGACCCATATTTCATGCTTTACTGACTTTAGTGACCTTTTGTGTCTTGAGATTATTTCTCCAACACTGTTCTTACTTGAATCATCAAATTTTATGATCATTTGCATCTCTCTTGGTACCACATCTTTATAACAAAAAGGTCACTGTGACCTAGATTTCACATTTTATTGGCTTAGGTTCAGTTTTTGCATTTAGCTTTTTACCATATTGGTCTTTAATTCCACTTTACATCCTGTTATACCTGGAATCTTCAAACTTCTTGAGTAGGTGATCTCTTTATCAGTACTATAACAAAAGTTGATCACTGGGACCCATTTTTCTCACTTCACAAATATTGTTTAGATTTTATATTTTAACTGTTCATTCAAGAATCATTAAACTAGGTGATTGTATACATTTCTCTTAGTATCACACCTGTGCAAAAAGGTCAAAGAGTCATATATTTTACATTTTTCTGGCATAGATTAAGTTTCTGCATTCATCTCATGACAACATGATTTTTGTGCATGTTATATACATACCATCTTTTTTAGTATCATGAAACTTTGTGAGGGAATGCATATTGATGAGCACTACACCTTATTGCAGAAGTAGATCATTATGGCCCATATTTTATGCAAGTCACCGTAACTCAAGAAAGAAAATGTGTTTCCACTCAGTAACATTAGCTCTACATCACAAACCTGGAGTAAATTTTGTGACTGGTTTGCACATGGGGTAAGGTAGAAGCCTATTGATGTGGGGTAAAAAAATTAAAGGTCAGTGGCACTGAAGATGAAAAACAAAAAATGGTTTCTGCTCAGAATTTCAGATCTTGAACAAATACTTTATGTGACTGCAGGAAAATTAGTTTTGGAAACAATCTTTTGTTTTTGAGTAAACTTATTGACCAAACTTTGTAGCTGATCTACACATTTCATAATATATATTTTAGGATCTTAAGGTCAAATGTCATGGTTATGGTAAGTTTAAAAAGAAAATGGCTTTCTTACTGTAAGTTTAGTTCAAGATCTCATATCTTGACCAAAGTCCAGGTCATCTCCAGTTGACCATATCCTGCCATTGACAATACTTGTGTTGAAAACAGATGAACAGTACATGGAAAGACCCATTTTGTGAAATGGAAATACCTGGAAATACCTGAAGCTAGCTGATCACTATGATATGGCAGCCCACTCTTGCCAGCTTATACTGATTGACTTGTCCAAAATTACAAGTGTGTAAGTGATAATGGTAATCGACAAATGTCTAAGTCACATGGGCTGAAATAGTGTAGATTTAACACAAGGAAAGTGTATCATGGAAACTTTGCACCACAATATTAAAGGTCAGCTTTAAAGTCTTAAGTATCATAAAGAAGTGAATCATTTGAATCAAAGTTTTAGAAACTTGAGCAATGTACAGTGTGACCCTGCTACAGCATGCTCCATTATAACACGAATTCAGATATAACACGGTCGTGGTGTGGCTCCCAAAATTTCATATAAATGTATTTTTCTCGTATACGAAAGAAAAAGACTGCTTCAGTGACCTAGTGGTTAGAGCATCTGCCTTGGATGCGGAAGGTCTTGGGTTTGATCCCCAGCCGAGTCATACCAAAGACTTACAAAAATGGTACTAACAGATGCCTTGCTTAGCGCTCAGCATTAAGAGGTTAGTGTTAGGACTGGTCAGCCTGGTGTCAGGATAATGTGACTGGGTGGGACATCATGCTACATGTCTGCGGCATGATGCCCCAGTGCTAGACATCACTATAAACTGCCACATTGCAGACATCGTAGCGATATGACTGAAAATTGTTTAAGCTACATTAAAAATCCAAATCGCATCGTACACGGAAAAAAAATCTTTCTTAAAAGTATGAAAAAAAATCCAAAAAAGCATATTATCATTTTGGGGAAGAGATCATGTATGAATAATACAAGACGATTGTGGCGTGGCTTCCGAAATTTTATATGTATTTTTCTCGTACATGAAAAAATAGTGTTTTATTCTTAAAAGTATAAAAAATAACATGTGAAAACTTTATTCAGGGATTATGACATAACATGCATATTAAGATGGTTTGCCAATGTCACAAATTGTGATGTTTTATTGGAAGCAATAATATACCATCTGGTGCATTATTTTTAACTTTGGCTGACATTGATGGCTGTTCACTGGTTTGGAGTGGAGAAATTCAGAGGTCCCATGAAAGGAAGCCGCAAAGTTGATATAAAATGCACCCAGATGTATCTATTGTTACATAAACAATTCTTTGTCGATATTGGCAAACCATCTTAACAGTGCATTGTTATGTCATAATCCCCTTATGTTGACATCTAGCATATGTACTGTATGTTTTGAAATATCTGCATTTTATAAAATTTACATTTCTGGTAGCGGAGATCAACCGGATGAGGCATTATCTCACAATGTATCTTTTGTTGGATTTTCGTTCGCTCGCTAGTAATTAATATATTTACATAGACTGACATTTGTATGTGGATGGTAAGTAAAATTCCTCTTCTTTTCACTGAGAATTAAATTCTTCAGAACATTCACATTTTCTGTAGTAATCCCTGTCATCAGATCAGAACACCTGCATCTCTGTCGTCGATTGACCCTTTCTTTAAATTTCTAATGCATGCATGGAAGGCAGCATCACTCCTACCAAAAATGTACAACAAAAAAAATAATAAAAGAATTATAAATACCTAAAACAACACTAAATTTTACTTGTCTGTTCAATAGGCTGGGAGGAACAGTAACTACAGTTGACCATAGGATGGCCAATTCATTTAAAAAAAAGGGTAACTGGATAAAATAGTTTGCTGAAATTTCAAAGTAAACATTGCATTTGAAACACCGATTGTTATGAAAACATTCTTCGCAAATGGGAACAAAATCAGTCTCAATCATGCAGTACAATTTTTTGATATTGCCACCACAGTAAGAAACGGTCATTCGTTTGGTTCTCCAAAGCTGTCCTTTAGCGGTGACTTCAATAACACATGCACCCTTCATCAAAGAAAGACGACTACAATCTTCAGTAAAAACAACGAACCTTTCTTCAAAGGACATCAGTACCGAACTTATATAAAAGCAGTGGAATCTGATGGAATTTTTCATTTTCCAATATGACTGGAACACTTTTACTGTGCCATGAAAGTTTCCTTTTTACAGGAAAAAAGATTATGTTTACAAACGCTACCAACAGCGGCTTAAAACGCATACTTTTACCGACTTGGGACGTACTGAAAAGTAAATGTGCTTCATCATTTGTTACGTGATTGTGCTGTTTTTCCTTCACTAAATTCAGACCTATATGACCTGTGACAAAATTATTGAATATTTTTAATGTGTATGTGTGCATATTTTCAATGGAATTACATGTATTGTGGATTCAATGTGTGTGATGAGATTCATGGGTGAGTACATGGTGTTGATACTTTATTCATGCTATACATTAGACATGTATATGTAAACAGTATACACGTATATGTACCAATGTGTGGTTCTCTGAATAAAGTAAAATATTATATATGCCTTCTGTTTTCACTACAGGTGTATTTCTCATTTAATACATTTAAGATGCATTGATTTAAGACGATAACTTTGCCAATAAAGCATGTATTGTTGCTTATAACATGGTTTGGTCTATAACACGGTCAGGTTCTATGGCTCCCAACTACCATGTTATAGCAGGGTCACACTGTAGTTCTTTTATTTAGTCAGATCTAGATAGGGTTAACTATGATCTATCTTAAATGGTCCCAGAGAAGACCATAATGAAAAACTTGGAGTGCATCATTATTGTTCTATTACAGGCCATCCTTGCTTGACCAGCTGGCAAAATCTTCAAGTCCCTTGGAAGCAGTACTCTCTGCAGAGAAAGGTAGTTTACCATTTTTTACTTAGTGTTTATTATTGCATGATGGTATTATTTGAAAATAAATTCCATTTAAGGTCTAAATTGAATAAAGGCCATTTTCTGCCCTGTCTTTCTTCACATGATGCATATTACATGGATGAGGTGGTTGCTTCATTTTAAACACAATGTTTTGTGTTCACTTGCAGCTTAACATGCAGATGGTAGATTGAAAAAATATAAAAAATATTTGCAACTCCTCCTGAATGAAAGGTCATATCAACATGGAGTTTTCACTTAAATATTTCATATCATGTCTAGTTAGTCCTAAACAAATATGGTGGAAATCTGACATTAAATATGGCCACCATGTCAACCATCTTAAAATTCTTCTTGTGATTGCTATTTCTCCTGAATGGAAAGTCATATTGACATGAAGTTCTCAACAGAAGACTTTTTTATATATATATTTGGTTCTAAATGAAAAAGATGCCTCTCTAACATCCTGTCATCTTAAAAACCTTTTTATCACTGCTCCTCCTGAATAGATTGTTTTATCAACATGGGTTATTTTTTTAACTAATAGACTTATTTTATATCATGTATGTTTGGTAAAAAATGAAAATGGTAGCAATCTGACGTCCTACATCCATCTTGAAAATCTTTCTAGTTCTACTCATCCTGAAATGAAAATCGTGTTGAGTGAGATTTTCAACATAAGATTTTGTATGATGACTGGTTGGTCCAGAATGATAATGCTTCCAATCTGAAATCAAATATGGCCACCACAGTGGCCATCTTGAATGTCTTGTTAATCACTACTTATCCTCAATGAATGGTCATATCTGCATGGAGTTTTCACTAAAAGACTTCCTATTGTCTCTTGGTTCTAAATTAAATGGGTGCTGATCTGAATTTCAATTGTGAACATCTTGTCATTGCTAATCCTTTCAAATGTGAAGTTATTTCGATGTGGGGTTTTCATCAGAAGCATTCTTAACGTGTCTTGTTGGTCCTAAATGAAACTGGTGACAATCTGTCTACTAATTTGAAAATCGTGTTAATGTTAAAGAATATTAGATAGAGTTTCAACACTAAGCAGTTAAAAGGCTTTATCATTTTTTTTGGAAATTCTTTTCACCAAGTTTAGCACCACTCACTATGATAGACTCTTGTATCATCTGAACTCAATTTATGAACTTTATTATGATGTACCACTTTGAATTTTTGCAAGATTGTGATATATATATATATATATATATATATATATATATATATATATAGTAGTCCCCCTTTTATAAGGCCACCCCTAATGCAGCAGGGAAGTGGCCTTATAATGAGGGTGGCCTTTCTAGAGGGGGATGACAAATGCAAATAGTAAATACAAAAGAAAGTCACAAGTACATTTAGTTCTAAAACATTTAATATTTTCATTAAAAAATCACATGCATGTTGTGAAATAAATGTAAAACAAACTGTTTCATCATTTTCAAAAGAATGTTATGAATAACCATTGATATAGTTTTAAAACTATAAGTATGTTACAGATCACATCATCTGTCACTTTGTTGGCAACAGTCTAAAAAAACAAACCAGTCTCATCACAATTAAAAATATCCTTGCAGTCATATCACCTGCATATATTGTTTAGTCTTTTGTTCCAATCTTCGACAACTTCATTATTAACATCAGCTGATTCTCCACTAAGGACAGAACACTTAATATTGTGTTGCACTTGAAATCTGGTCAACCATCCGTTACTTGCGGTAAAGTCGTCATATCCCAATTCAACTGACAAAATTGTTGCTTTTTCTTGTCATTCAAATCAGGATACAAACATCTCCTGGCTCAAACAATCTTCCTTTCTCCGTCCATTTCACCTTCCCACGTCTGCAGAATTGTTTCCTTATCTTTCACGATATTGTTTATCTGAGAGTTTCCGACATTAGTTTTCAGCAAGGATCCTCAACCCCACCTCCCCCCCTCGGTCAGTTGAATTACTTTCACTTTCTCTTCTAAACTGAGAATTTTTCTTTTCCTCGATGACATGTTGATCTTTCTGCAGTAAGTTATTCATGTTGCCAACTACAATACTGATAAAACAATTTTTTATGCATCTAATCAAATTGCCGTGTTTTTAAAGTAAGTGTTCTTGTCACGTGACTCGTTAGTCGCAGTCGGGTACCCTATTGTTTTTATACATTTCTTTACACTAAGTGAGAGAATCCAAAACGGCTTCGACATGTACCATTAACATCACACAGATTTGACCTCGCGGCTGTTAGGATTTGTAATTTTGACAATTATTG
Source organism: Sinohyriopsis cumingii (assembly GCA_028554795.2). Classification (NCBI taxonomy): domain Eukaryota; kingdom Metazoa; phylum Mollusca; class Bivalvia; order Unionida; family Unionidae; genus Sinohyriopsis; species Sinohyriopsis cumingii. The sequence continues at coordinate 77,044,806 of CM068829.1, read as the reverse complement.
TCAGTAGTAATAGCCACTAATTATCAAAGTGAACAAGCTCAACATCTTACTAAGGAAAGTCATAAAGCCTATCAAACCATTTTACTGCTGACTTGTGTATGTACATCAATGCTGCCACTTCTCAGCTGTTACTGCTGTTCTATAGTTGTAATCTTAACAATTATCAGAGTGACTAAACTGGACATCTTATGATAACACAGCAGTATGTCTAATTTGATTACATGTACTTACCCTTTTGTATGGATTACAATTTGAGTCTTTATTGGCTTTATGGAATAAATGTGGCTTCTCATGAGGCGTAAATGATATTATATTAACCTTAGTGGTACATGTACATTAGTCAACACTTCTTTCAGTAATGAAAACCTGACATCAGGAAACAGAAATCGGATTGCTCAACACACGTTAAGAATAAAATACTGGTTCTGGATACATATTAAGATAAAATGCGGCCGCTTGTGAAGGGTAAATTTTATATTATTGCACTAATATGCTGGCCGCTGGTCGCGTTAGCCAGGTGGCCTTTTGTGAGGGGTACTTTTGAACACAAACTCGTTGGTGCCAACGGATTCTGGCCATAAGGAGCGGGTGGCCGTTGGTCAGGGGGCCGTTCAAGAGGGGGGCTACTGTATGTGTGTGTATATATATATATATATATATATATATTGATGACTCTATTTCTTAGGATTTTATATCTGTTGCATGTATATTTTATTTATATACATTTTACAGAATGTTAAAAACTTACTTTTACCTTGCACTTCAGGTTAGATTTATTTGGAAGGTTTTATCTTTAAAGCATTTTTTGTGCAAATTTTTCATTTTTACATTCTTAGAATATTACTTTTAATTGGCTCCATATAGCCATTATTTGTGCTGATATACTAATAAGTACATTCAGATCCAGTGTTTTAGTGTGATACCACAAATTGCATGCATTGAAGGAGCTAAAACTGGCCTTTTATTTTATTTTGCAAACATTTTACATTCTGATTATGGACTGAAATTAATATCTTACATGCTTGACTTGCTAATATATCCAATCATGCACCCCATCCCAAACCCACTCACAAAAGAGAATTTTTGTTCCAGCCAAGGCATTGGATATTGAAAAGGTAACAGTGGATGAGAAAATCTTCCGCTGGCAGATGAATGAAGATGCCATGGCAACAGATAAATTGGCTGATGGAATACGCAAATTTGCTGTTGATGCTGTCAAACTGGAGAACCTGTTCAAAGAAAAACTCTCAGAGTAAATGATATATTTCTCAACTTCTCAAAGATGCTGTATATAAAACAACAAACTTTCCTTTGGTATTTCTCCTTGCATGTTCAGTAATCAAAGTAAATATTTAATGTAATGCCAAAAATGTGTCAATTAATGTAATTTTTTTAAATTAGATTTTATTATGCATTTAAAGATTTTAAGATTGATCAAAATTAAATAATGTTACAATTTTTAAAAAATGCATAATGTGTGAATATGTCAGCAGTATTTCATTTATTTATAAACAAGAAACTTTGGAGAACGCACAAACATGTGAAGAGCATATGACAAGGTTTTTATACAGATCTATTTTTCTTGAAATCAGTGTTATGGATGTCAGTATCTAATCACTGTAGGAATGTTTTGATCTGAAATATTGCCAATTCTTGTTCCGTGCTTAAATAGCTTACATTAAATATTTTTACAGCTGTTTTGGAAATGGCTTATTTTTGCATAGTTTTAAATGTAAATTTACTGGTATAAATTTTTACATGAATTTCTTTGGAAATTAAACAAATTTCAAACTATCCTATCACAGTTTGTAATCTTTACACTGTCCCAGTAATACCTGCCATGGGGCCCCGAGTGGCTGAGTGGTCTAAGGCGCTCACCGTTTCAGATCATTGCCATCTCACCTCTGTCTGCATGGGTTTGAGTCTCAGGTTCGGCCAATGTGGGTATTTGAAAAAGCTTGCCAGTAGCTTCTCGTGGGTCGGTGGTTCTTTCCAGGGTTTTCCTGGGTTCATCCTCCACCATTTATACTGGCTGCCGTGTATAGCCTATCTTGTGCTGAAAATGGCGTTAAACCCTACAACAACAACAACCTGCCATACCTGTAATGACTTATTGGGAAAATGTTTAAATGAAGCATTCCTTGAAATTGGCACCATTTGTAGCTTACCTGTATAGCTTACCTGGCACTAAGGCCAAGTTTAAATTGAGCTTTTGGTATGGCCTTGCTTACATTGTGTGTCACCCAATGGTTAACACTTGGCTGTTTTCAATTTCTTCTCAAAAGCCATTTTGAACAAATTTCAACCAAATTGTACATGCTACCTTCTGGCATGAGGACCTTTCAGATTTGTATAGTTGATGCTGATCTACCATCATCTAGAGTCACAGTTACTAAACATAGAAAATCTTAAAGTGTGACTTATATTTACTTATATCACAAAATATAATTCTTATATATAAGTGTATATATATTCTTTTCTATTTCACAATTCTCTGATATTGAGTTTTCAGTTGAACAGTAGTAGCCTAGGACAAAGTGAAATCATTTTCATGTGTCATTATTTATGACTTGATGCCTTTATATTCTGGAATATAATACGATTCTGACAGGAAGCCGTTTGTTGGTTTGATTTGAAGTCAATTTATTGCTCTCCAAAGTTACACGGACCTTTGTATAAATTTTCATTGATGGCAATGAAAATCTGGACTGCAGGTATGGAAAATACCATGCATGTATTTTTACAGAAAAACATGAAGATCTTATGCTAAAATATTGCGAAAAATGTAACAAGTTTTGGACTTGGGATGAAAAATTAATATTGAACATCTTTACTTTTCATTTCACCTGGTCATAAGGTCAGGTGAGCTTATGGTATGGTCCCACATGTCTCCAGCATTGTGTGTCATCCATCCATCAATAATTGCTTATTACTACCCAGGAGGCCATACTTGTGATCAGATTTATATCAAACTTGGAATATGCGCTTTTTACATCAAAATCTCAGAGCTTAAAAACGAGCAAGCAAAGAACCAATAAAGGAGTTGCATTCTATATTTTGAAAAATGTCTCCATCATTGTACATCACAGGTTGTCTCTGTCATATGATGCACCATGTTGCAGGAAAAGCTGCTGATAAATTAGAAGAACTCCTGAAGCATCAAGTTGGCACTCCACTCTACCTGACAATGTACTTCATATGGATAGAGTTGATTTTTTCATCTTATTTCCTAGCTAAAAGACCCAATAACTGTAAGATATAAATTTCCTCTTCTTTATCAGGTTATGAAAGGAATATTGGTTCTTTAAAATTCCAGAGGGATAAATAAATCATTTTGTACATATATGCTCATTGAATTTTTATCATGTTATATGTGAATTTCTCTTTTTCTGCTCGGATTACTCTTTTTGTCCACTTGGATTACACTTTTTCCTCGCCAGGGGTTGGCATGTAAGCTGATTTGACTAGGTAAACAGGATAATCTCATGAAGCTGTTCGATTACTTTTAATATGAGTGAGACCTATGCATATTAACTGTGTTCTTGTGTCTTATAGGCCGATGATTTTTTACCACTCTTGAAATTTTAATTTGATAGAATTTTGATCAAACTTGGTATATAGGCTTATATTATCAAGATGTTAAATAACTTTGATTACAAGCAAGCTCTATGCATATTTATGAGGCAATCTTGCTGCCTTAGCAGATGCTTGATTTCTTTGTATAATTTCAGTAAAATATGGTGAATAGGCTGGGTAAGTTCAACTAGGAATGAAGTTGCATATTAATTTTATCTTTATCTTTGGAAAGAAATTTTATCAGAACGGTAAAATTTGAATGACAAAATTATTGAAGATAGTTTACATATAATTTTGCTCTAGCAAACTACATAAATCTACTTCATGAAATGGTCAACTGCTAAGCTATATAAGCCAGGTAAACAATATTAGGACCACTTGGACCTCTTGCTATTAGGAGCAAATGACCTCTTCATGAATTTAACTTGCTATTAAATAAGTTCAGTGTCATGATTTTCAAAAATGGCTCCAGTGTTACCTATTTTCATTTGTAAATACTTGAGCAATTTTTATCTTAGAAATTACATGAAAATAAATACTTTGTGAAGATATGTGTATAATATATATTTTGTTAGCCAAAAGTTCTCCATATATATATGTGTGTGTGTGTGTCTATATATATATATATATATATATATATATATATATATATATATATATATATATATATATATATATATATATATATATATATATATATATATATAATGCATGTGTGTGTGTGTCTTCATCATAACTGTATTGAATATTTTGAATAAGATATTCATATTAAATATTCTATGCTGTAGTTACATGAAGTTTTGTTATGATATGAATAAGCCTATTGTGCCTTTTTAGCTTGTCTGGCTACAACACCAAGTGACCTTATGATATGGTCCTGTGTCCGGTTTGCATTGTTCAGTATTCATCCATGAACATTTGCAATTTTCAACATCTATTCAGAAACCGCTAAACCAGTTGAGGACTGGTGCTCAAAATAGAAAAACTGCTAAATGTATTCTTAAAAACTGCTAGATTGTAAACAGAATTTGACCAAATTTAATAGAAAGCATCCTACCAGAACCAGCTTTCAGGTTTTTACAAATGATGCTGATGTACTATCAAGTGTGACCACTTACTAAAAATATAAAATTCTTACATTGACATTTCAAAACCTATATGGGAATTTTACCAAATTTGACAGAAATTGTCTTGGCATGAGGAGTTTTTAAGTTTGTAAAAGTGATGCCCATCTGCCAACAAAAAAGTCTGTTCTTTTGAAAGAGCTTGTTTTTCTCAATTGTTTTTGCAATTCATTATATTTACACAATTTTAGAACTGACTTTTATTCTACATCTTATTGACAGTATTGTGTTGACATGCTGTCAAACTCTTTTAAAGGGTCACTTGATTTACACCATAGATACATTCCTGGTTTATGGTGTAAATTGAAAGTATTTTCCCCATATAATACATGTAAATTAAGGAAGTTCTAGGGCAAAAAATGCATCTGGAGTTTTCAAGTAATGATTATTTATGCATAATTTTCAATTAAATTAGTACATATAATATGTACGTGATCTGCATGTGAGTCACGGCACATGGTGCCAGCGATGGCATAAAGATAAGCACAGTGGCACAAGTAGAATGTTAAAATGAAAGTGTGTAAATCGATTGGTGTATGGAGAGCATCACATGTACACACATACTAAAAATATTTTCCTCAAAAGCCCCCAAACAGAATTGGACCAGACTTGATAATAAGCATTCAGACCCTCAAGCCTTTTGAATCTATAAAGACTATACTTATCACAATCAAATATGGCCAGTACTCCTAAAAATAGACAGCTCCGGTGGCCTAGTGGTTAGAGCGTCCACCTCGGATGCGGGAGGTCATTTGTTCGATTCCCGGCGGAGTCATACCAAAGACTTACAAAAATGGTACTAACAGTTGCCTCGCTCGGTGTTCAGCATTAAGAGGTTAGTGTTAGGACTGGTTGGCCAGGTGTCAGTATAATCTGACTGAGTGGGCTTCATCTACATGTCTGTGGCATGATGCCCAAGTGATAGACATTACTATAAACAGCCACACTGCAGACATTGTAGCGATATGACTGAAATTTTTTTAAAGTTACGTTAAAATTCCAAATCACACAGAGAAAGTATCCTGGCATAAAAGACTCGAAAATAATTGATAAGCAATGTTGATTTGCAAAGAAGTTAACAGGATAGAGAAACCTTGAAACAGCAGGATGCATGACATATGAAATCAGCAACATTCTTCTGATCCAGATTTCATACAAGCTTCTCGAGCATTAGGATATTAAACAATCAGCCTGGTGAGTGATTGCTTGCTTGGGCCTCCTGTTCAATGTATTCATGTAAAAATATTAGATACCTGGATATCTTAACAGAAATGTAATCACCAAATGCAAAGCTTTCATGAGTCTCCAGCAATCTTGTTGATGGGAAGATGGAATAAATCAGTTTTCTATTTCCTGTTCATTCTTTTTCATTCTCCCAGCATGATATATATGTGGGGTGGGTGGGGGTGATATAGCTATTGCCATGTCAGTCTCTCTGTCCAGAAACATTTTCATGGCATAACTCTCTTTAAAGTGTAGGCATCATTCTAGACTAGTTGACCAATATAGGCCTTTTTCCATTCTTTGCTTTCAATATTTTTAATTTTTTGTGTTTGTTCATTTTTACCTTTTGTCCATTTGTTCATCGAGCTGGTCATCACACTTTTGTTTCTGAAGCAGACTTAAAAAAACATTCTTCATTTTGAATATTTTTAACCATTTTGTCCATGTGTTCATCAATCCACCAGACATTTGTTTCCAAAGCAGAAAAGAACTATTCATAATATCTTTATGAAACTTCATACACAAATCTGCACAGATCTTCATTTTCAGTTGTAATTGTTTATGTCCATTTGTCTTCTATCCATCCAGACTTTTATTTCTTGGGTGAATCTCCAAAACTGTTGAAGACATCTCTATGAAGTTTTGTACATTTATTAGACTGGTGGTGTAGATTTGATTTACCTTTTGCTTTTCAGTATGTCAGTTTCACTATTTTTAATGTTTTCATCAATTTCCTTTTTTTTATCTTTCCATCTGTCAATGATGCTTTTGTTTTCAGAGCAAAAGTTCTGTATAATGCATGATATTACTATGATACTTCATACATATCAGACTTGTATTTTCGATGTGACTTTTACTAATTATCAATTTTTATTTTCAAAAATGTTTTTGTCCATCAGTTTATCCATCCATTGATCTATGATTAACACTTTTATTGGGAGGACACCATTCAGTATATACTGATGACATTTGATATATGTATGTATGTATATATATATATATATATATATATATATATATATATATATATATATATATATATATATATATATATACTTACTCACTTAGTCAAGTCCAACTGAAAACAACATAGACCCTGATCAGCTGTCACATAATATGGTGACAGATCAAGGCCTGTGTTGCTTGTTCTGCTGAGTACTCATAACAAAGTGCAAAATCTCAGATCTGCTGGCTCATTATGTGATGGAAAATACAGGTCTGTGCAGTTTTCAGTTTGACTCAACTAACAAGCAAGTATATATATGGTAATATAGATGTAACCTTTGCTATTTATAAATTGTTTTCGGAAATATTATTTGGTGGGAGGGGATATGGAAGTTTCTCTATTCATGTTTCACTAAAATGTATACAATAACTTATGTGACTACACCACGATAAAATTTGCCAGAAATAACGAAGGTGGTTAAGACAACCCTATCCAGGTCAATAAAATGTAAAATATAGGTAATAGTGACCTTTTTGGTATATTTTTGGTACTAAGAGAGATGTAAAAAAATCACCTAGCTTAAGGAGTACAAAATTTACAAACTGAACCGGGCCCCGAGTGGCCGAGTGGTCTAAAGCGCTCTCCGTTATGGATCACTGCCATCTCACCTCTGTCTGTGTGGGTTTGAGTCTCGGATTCAGCCAATGTGGGTATGTGAGAAAGCTTGCCAGTAGCTTCTCGTGTGTTGGTGGTTCTTTCTGGGGTTTTCCCGGGTTCTTCCTCCACCATTAATACTAGACACCATGTATAGCCTATTGTGTGCTGAAAAATGGCGTTAAACCCTACAACAACAATAACAAACTGATCCAAAGTCAGTGAAATGTGAAAGATGGATCACAGTGACCGATATTTTTAAGATGAGTGTGTACTACTTAGCAAGATGCAACCTATTGTCATGTTTCATGATTTCAGGTATTGCAGTATTATTTAGCAGCTAAAACACCAAGAACTAAATGCAAAAGCTTAATAAAATGTTACATGGAGGTCTCAATGGCCTTTTGTTGCAAGGCAGTTAAACATGAAATATGGGTCACAGTAACCTGCTTCTGTGATATGGCTGCAGCACTCCTCAAAATACATCCCCTCACCATATTTTTTAATTCTTAGTATAACAATGTATACATGGTGCTAAAAAATGCCTTATTTGGTTGCGAGATATATCCCCAAAACTTAAATGACACCAGTAAAATGTGTAATGTTGGTCAGTGACAGTTGTGGTGAGGGTGTGGTACTTACAGAGATGTACACAATCATGTTTTTTTTTATCCTAACTTGGACAGAGCTAGAAAAATGAACTTGAAACACATTTAACCAAAGTCACTATAGCATGAAACAGGTCATAGTGACCTACTTTTTTGATGATAGTGCACCCCTCCACAAACTTTCATGAATTTAGGTACATCACTGTATACGTACAGGGTGCAAAAATCTGGTTGGTCACAAGGTAGATGCAAGTCAGTAACTAGTGAAATGAGCTTCCTTTTTGGTAAGGCTGTGGTATTATTAGATAAACATACTTTGATACAATTTCATGATTCTGTCATACACAACACATTTGTAATCAACTTAAAATAAATTTAATCAGTCACTGAGGCATGAAATATAAGTCAGTGACCTAAAGGACTATATTGAATAAGGGCCATTTTCTGCCCCCTCTCCAAATGTTCTTATATTATGTATAATGTACATATGAGGTGCTTAACAGTTATTTCTGATATCAGTTTTGTGTTCACGTGTCCATTGCCATGGTTACAGGGTGTCAAAACACTATCAGAAAATACATGAAAAGCAGTCATCTTTTCCATTTACTTCTCATCGATACTGCTTTTCCATGAGCTATTCACTCAGTTTCAGATTTGCAATATGCATTGTTATTATTTTAGAGGTTATAAAGCTGTATATATATATATATATATATATGTATATATATATATATATATATATATATATATATATATATATATATATATAAAGTTTCTAAAACTATTCCAAAATGGTCCAATATTGACAAAAATAGAATATTGAACTAATACGTCAACTGAAAACTTTCTAAAGTGCGTTGACAAAAAGGTACTAAATCGTACTATACAAAAACTGTTCTTCAATAAAATATTGTTTAATATTATTGAATGATGTTTAATATTATTGAATTATTTAAATGATTGATATTATTGAACATGATGGTAAAGGAGGCATTAACAGGGTCCTGTATGTTCACTTCTTCGCCGAATACATGGGTTTCTTACCTTCAATGGAAATGCCAAGTGTTCGTTATGTATTTATGTACTTTTATCCTTATATTTTCATGCTATACAACACATACACTACTGTGTTTCTATTTTTAGGAGAAAAAAATCAATAAATTGTCTCCCACACCCCTTGTGGTAGTCTATAGTCAAACTGTAATGTAGTTATAAACTATATATTCATCAGTAAAGATATAATATGGACATTAATAAGAAAAAGAAAAAACTATTGGTTCAGCACTTTTAATGAAGTTCTGAAAACTGAAATATGTTTTAGAAGTAATGGTATTGGAGAGTACAAGAAAGAAACAGACTATAGGTTTTGTACTCTCTAGTCTAGACCTTTTGATCTTTTAATGAAATAAAGACATAATGTCATTACAATAAATATGCAGTAATTAGATAAGTAGATTGAACTAATAGGTATTTGGCATATTTGTAATGCAAATATTATTTTCACTTACAAAATCATAATTATCTGGCTTCCATCGGGACTTTGGACATTTTTCCCACTGTTTGGACAGTTTAAAATTTTAGCAATTGTAAATTTTTTTAGCAATTGTTAAAAACATCATTAGTGTAGTAAGCAAGTTAAATTTTTTTATGTCATTCTTTAAACGATTATTCTTGTTATGGACGAGTGTATCGGAAAATGCGATACAAATTCAGTATGAAAAAATTTAATATAAATATACATGTATGAAAGTTATACTATCTAAATATGGAAGAATAACCGCTTCACAACATGGGTTCTACTACCATTATTTTCTGATGCAGACATGATTGGCCACCCTTGTAATGTTCGATTTTACATGAAAAACACATTGATTAAAATGTTACCTTGCTTGAAATAAAAATTAAATTGATTTTTCAATTGTGCATTATTTTTTTGTTTTGCTGAGCTGTTACTAATTTTATTTCAAAATAAATTCACAGCTGTTGATATTATGAATATTAATTCTTAAAAAGAAAAAAGAAAAAAAAAGAAAGAAAAAAATCAGAATGTGGGGGATTCGAACTTGGTGTGATAGGTTTCCGAAATAAATGCGCAACCATTTGAGCTATTGAAACTTTCAGTTTTATATGTGTATCATGCAAATGACATTTTTTCCAAGCTGCTTTATATAACTGCAGACTATTAGTTGTTGTTTGCACATTTAATAATAGAATTGTAAAGAATTGTTATTGTTACTATATGAAGAAAGACACAGTTAACAAAATTTAATGAAAAAGTACGCAGGTTGTAAACGTTATTTCCAGCAGAAAATTGACAGATTCATTTACTGTAGATGACATACGGAATTGCGCTGTAATAGTTAATTAAACATAGCAAACATGATGGAACTGAAGAAAAACCATGTTATTAATGTATATAATAAATAATATACATGTACTTACCCTATTATTTAAAGCAGCCTTTTGTCAAAAATTTGGCAACGTAAAAATACAGTTTCATTTAAAGTTTAATCCACGTAGTCTTTGTTTATATATAGTTCCAAATACCCCTTCAGCGCCTCTTTGAAAAATCTTGTTTTCAATGCATTTTAGATAGAATAAAGAAAGAGAGAAAGAATGGAAACATTTTTAAAATATCTGAATTGTTATTATTCCCGGAATTTTTCTAATATAATAATAAAGGAAATAATATAGTGCACTCTTGAAATGCGGGTCTAATTGCTCATGCATAGCGATACTTCGGCAGGTATGGTGCAACAGGGAAAACAACGATAATGAGACATATACAGCAAAATTCAAGAATTTTTGAATTTTTAGTGATTAGCGCAAATGTGAACACATGAGTTAATATGAGAACCTAAAAATTGTAATAAAAATTAATCGGTGTAAATATCTTGTCTGATCAAGCCTGCGCTTATATCTTATTTCTAGTTTCAAGTTGCTCAAATGTAGCATTTTCTCTTAAATTTCCCATACCAGACCATGTTCAAAGGTCGTCTTTTGGTATGAAACAGAAATTTATGTGCATATTTAATGCAGAATCATCATCATCATCATCATCAGTCTCATGACCTAGTGAGGTCGTCGAGGCACTGTGCTGCTAAACATCTGACCAGTTCCCTCCACTTGTCTTGATCATGTGCCAATGCCTGTGTCTCCGCAAAACTTTTCCTGGTTCATTCTGTGATGTTGTCAGTCCACTTTTTTCTCTGTCTACCTCTCCTTCTGCCACCCTGGATGCTGCCCTGCAGAACTGTTGTGGATACACTGTTGGCTCTAGTGACATGGCTATATTGGCTTTAGTGACATGGCCATACCATTTCAGCTTTCTCTTTTTGACGGTGGTGAGGAGGTCCTCATATTGGCCTACTTCACGCCTGATGGTATTATGCACTTCTTCATTTGTGATGTGGTCCATGTAAGAGATGCCAAGGATGGTTCTGTAGCATCTCATTTCAAGTGACTGGATTCTTCATTGTAATTCTGCTGCCAGGGTCCAGGCCTCACATGAGTACAAAAAGACTGAGATGACTAGAGCTCACAATACATGTAATCTGATTTTAGTTTTCAGACAGATATTCTTGTCTCTCCAGATTGGTCTTAGCTTTGACATAGCTGCCATTGTTTGTGCTGCTCTTGACAAAATTTCTGCTCTTAATCCCTCTTCGGTGATTATGGAACCAAGATATTTGAACTGGCTCACTGTTTCCAGTTCATGTCCTCTGACTTTAATCTTGGCTGAGATTTGTTTGCCACTATTTGTCATCAGCTTTGTCTTCTCAGCGTTTACCTCCATGTCAAATCTGGAAGATGTTTCATCCAGGTTCTTCAGTAAGGTGGCAAGTTCGTCTTCACTGCCTGCCAGCCCATCAATGTCGTCTGCAAAGTGGAGGTTGGTGATGTTACGCCCTCCAATGCTGACTGTCCCACAGTGGTTTTCCAGGGCTTCGCTCATGATACACTCTAAGTAGATGTTGAAAAGCGTGGGTGACAGGAGACAGTCTTGACACACTCCCACTGTTGTCTGGAACCAGTCCCCCACAGAACCTTGGGCAATTACTGCACTGGTAGTCTTGGCGTATAGCTGCTTGATGGTATTGGTTAACTTTTGACCCATGTTATACTTCTTCATTGTGGCCCACAATGCCTCATGCCACACTCTGTCAAAGGCCTTTTTGAAATCTATGAACACATGATAGATGTCTTGTTGGTGTTACGAGTACTTTTCACACAGAACCCTGAGATTGAATATTTGTTCTGTTGTGCTTCTTCCACTCCAGAACCCGGCCTGTTCTTCAGCGATTATTTCTTCTGCTTGTGGTTTCAGTCTGTTCAAGATGATCTTCAGCATTACCTTATTAGCATGGCTGATCAAACTGATAGTTCTGTAATTCTGGCACAGCTGGAGATTGCCTTTTTTGGGGAGTGTTATAATCAGTGACTGGGTCCATTGTGTTGGCCATTCACCTGTCTGCCAGATCTTGTTGCAGATTTTTGTTAGTAGCTCTTTCACTGATTCCCCACCCACCCCATTCTTGATAAGTTCAGCTGGGATGTTGTCTACTCCAGCTGCCTTCCCATTCTTCAGTGCTCTTATTGCTGACTCCACCTCTTCTTTGAGAATGGGGAAGTAATCATCATTTGAGGAGTTTGGAACTTCAAGCACCTCTGTGTCTCCTGTGGACTGATGGTTGTAGAGTTCTTTGCAATACTCAGTCCATCTTTCTGCAGTGTCACTTGCTTCTGTGAGGCATTTTCCATTTTTGTCTGGAATGGTACTGACTCTTGGTTGTTTCTGCCTGGTGAGGTCTTTCACAATTTGGAATGCCTTTTTGCTGTTATTCTTTATCAGACTGCTCTCTATTTTTGTCCAATCCAATCTTCTTTTGCTTTCTTCAAGTTTTTTCTGATATTCTTGTTTATTAATGCAGAATAGGGTGATTTATGCATCGAATAATACAATAAGGCACAGAGTTGTGATATGTACAAGAATTTTTTTCCCCCATAAAAATGGGGGCAGAAAATGGTCCTTATTCAATATAGTCCTTTGTGATGAGGGTATAGTACTTATTTAGATGCATCGCCTCACTTTCATGATTCCAGGTTCATGTATACATAATGCAAAACACCCGAGCCCAATGCCAAAACTTAATCAAGAACGCACACCTAGTGCATATATTTTTTTTACTAGTTTAGGCCCCTTTCCTGATGGTAGCTAATATGAAATCCATTGAAAACTGTTGCTACGACCTAGGAAAAAGAATGAATGACATTCATTGAGGATGTGCATATGTATGTGCTTTTGTCTGTGTGGATGCTGATGTTGATGCTGAGGGTTGTACAATGGCTGACGTCAGCTTGGAAGGGGTGAGTCAAAAAATGCAAGAACACAGTGATTTATGATGACCATAACATTTCCATCAACGCTTAGGCAATTGCTTTTACCAACCTCTGACAACCCACCTGTGTGCATGGGTTCAAGTCACAAGTAACTTATCGATGTGCATCTTTATAGAACATTTCCAGAGTCTTAGGCCCAGCCCATGTGGGTATTTGAAATAGGTTACCAGTAGCTGTCCATAGCTTGGTAGCTGCTCGTATCATACTTAGAGTACCACGATCAGAGCACACCTCCCCGCTGCTCTGTACCCTACACTGGCTATCCATTCGATCCAGAATCACACATAAAATTTGTTCTCTGTGCTATGTTTCACTGTCAGACTCTAGTCCAACATACCTATCTGACCTCACTCATGTGTACACACAGCAAGATACTTACGCTCCTCTTCTGACAATCGTATACTCATTATTCCCACTATGAAAACAAAGTCATATGGACAGCGTTCTTTTGCATACCAGGGCCCAGCAACGTGGAATGAATTGCCCACTGAACTTAGACACAAAGACACACTGATCACATTCAAGAGGGCTCTCAAAACTCACTTATTTCGACTGCAAGAACAAACTTAATGACTTAATAATGTTTCCTACCTGAAATATTCTCAGCACGTTTTTTAATTTTTAATGTTTTTCTAATTTCATGGTGTTTGTTTTTGTAATAATACTATTATGTTTTTATCTTTTAGATGTTGTCTAATGTTGTAAAGCGCTTAGAGCTTCTAAAGATTAGGCGCTATACAAAGTCCTCATTATTATTATTATTATTCCCCGTGTTTTCCTCCACCAATTATATTGGTCACATCGCTGTGTGTAACCTATGCTGATAAACAACAGCAAAACATTTCTAAAGTTTCAGGGTAATCCCTTGAAATCAGAGACCAGTTGCATTCAGAAGATTATCATACACTCCATTGAGCCACAAGATAAAAAAGAGCATCAACTCTACTGTGGGAGTGACGAGATTGGTGAATATGCACATCCTAATGTGTTGACCATATTATATAACAATTTCCATGGCAATCCATCAAAAAATGTTGGTCTAGTTGTGCTCGTGAGATTTGTGTCACAGAATGCATTAACCTTTGACGTCTCTACTCCATTTGCATAGAAGCACCTATTGACGTCTGCTGTAAAAACATCAGCCATTTTAAGCCAGTTTTTGTAGCGCTACCTTTGGGTAAAAACCCCTATTAAATACTACATTCATTTCTGCAAATGACAATTACGTCAGATCACGTGGTCACTGTTTATGCTCTGGTCGATATCTGCTATTTAAAGTAACTGGTTCGTAATCTCCACTCTCCAAAATGGAGGTCGTGGATTTCATTCAGTACTTAGGAAGTTTTCATGATTAGAATCACAACTATGAAAGATTCAATAACTTAGGTAAAGGCTCTGATACTGATGTAGGCAGTAATTCGTTTTTATAAATTATCAAATTCAGATGACTTAGTGATGTAGATGCGGACAAAAAACTTGTAAATTTCGAGTATGAGAAATGGCAGCTACAGTTGGTCATGCGGTCTCACTGACTTGACGGTGAACGAGTTCTCAAGATTTTAAAGCACATAAAAAATTCTTCCGTGATAAATAATTACACAGCTATAACAATCGGACTTTACTCTTAAATATTTCCACACATAATAGATGTGTACCAAAAATGTAAAATGGTTCAAATTGCTGTTAAACGTAACATACACTACATTGCTCAACAGTTAACAGGCAGGCCTATGTGTATGGAGCCGAACAGGTAACAGGTGTTCTATTTATAGCATGCTCCACTTGGTAACTATGCTGTATGAGGTAAAGGGTTAAGATACAAGATATAAAAGGGTAATAACCACACAAAAAAATGTGGAAGTCAATATTTTGATGATATATACCCAGTTTCATGGCAATCCATCAAAAAATGGTGGTCTGGTTGTGCTAATGAGATTGTATCATACAATGCTTCCATATGAAAGGGGCAATAACTCTAAAAAACACTGCTCAAGCAATGTGATTTGGAATGATCTTCAGGTAATGCAAGTAATATCTTCAGGTAATGCAAGTAATATTTATCAAGTTTAATGGTAATCCACCCAAAACTGGGGGACTAGTTCTGCTAACGAGATTTAGTGCTAGATGGAACAAATGACAGACGAATGAACAGATACAATGACACTAAATTACTATGTACTGCCATTGCTTGTGGGAGTATAAAAAGCAAGCAACCAGCCAAACACAAATTGCAAAACTGCATATGCAAATGGCATAGAAAAATGTAATCGAGTTATATACAGGTGCCTGGGACATGTCTACCAATATTTGTCTACTTTCAAGTGGTTTTTACCTGGTTCTTTTAACAAGCTTGCACAGGTGGATTGATGGACAGAAGCAAATCAGGATGCCTACGTTGTATTTGCAGTTATGACATAAAAAAGGCAAGATAACTTTTTATGTCCCAAAAGACATTTATTGACATTTTGTCTAGTACAAATATTTAATTAAAAAAATATGAGGACGTATAAAAACTTAGAAAATATTTACAAGATGCTTCTCATCATGTACAAACCATGTTTAAAAAAAATAATAAAGACATACATTGGTCTATGAATTTAAAGACAAAAAGTCTGGATGTCAAGTAAACATTTACAAGTTCAAAAGACTTGTACAATAGATATAAAACATTTTCAGTGTTGCAACTGTTGTAGAAATGCTCTAACAGAAAAATAAAATGATCCTAATAATTTTAAAAAAAATTGCTACAAGTATGAATATTGATTAAAAACAACTTGATAAAACAAATACAGCCAAAATACAATTTGTTCAGAAAGCCAAAACATGGTGTCTAAATAAGTCTTAATCTGAAGACAGTATATTTATTTCCCAATAAATTAATATATAAAAACTATGCACTAAAATGTAGAGAGACTAACAATAATTTTTAACAAAATGAAGTATATGAAAAATTGATGTACATGATACATGCACACATCTATGATGTTGACAAGCTAACAGAGTGAACAAACGTACATAATTGATTTTATTATAGGTGGTGAAGCCAGAAACTTCCCCACATCATGTAAATTTACTTAAAATGAAAACATAAATGATGGGATCAATAAGTATTTTTGTTGTAATAGCACTTTGAACATTACTGGCTATATAATGCAAAGGAAATGGGAGCTAAGGGCACATTCCAAGAACACACTGAGGTAGCCAAAATAAAAAACAGTCAGCTGAAACTCTTTTACACCCTTGAAAGATAAAAGTATGTGAAAGATAAATGTATGTTTTTTTGTGTTAGGTTTAATGCCATTTTTCAGCATATCATGGGATATACATGACGACTAGTATAATTGGTGTGTGTATGTATGTTTGTATGTATGTATGCATGCTAGCTTAGGGTTTAAAAGCACATCATCACAACCCTGACTAAATAAAGTCATGTGTTTGTGTGTGTTTTTGGTTTTTAATGTATCCTTAACAATTTTATTCATATTGCTACAATGTCTGCAGTGTGACAGTTTATAGTGATGTCTAGCACTGAGGCATCATGCTACAGACATGTAGCATCATGTTCCACCCAGTCACATTATCCTGACACCAGGCCAACCAGTCCTAACACTAAACTCTTAATGCTGAGCATCAAGTGAGGCAGCTGCTTGTACCATTTTTGTAAGCCTTTGGTATGACTTGGCTAGGGTTCGGAACTGCAACCTCCCGCTTCCAAGGCATATGCTCTAATCACTTTGGCCACCGAAGCAGTGCCATAAAGTTACGCAAATTTAGGTATCTCCAAAAAGGCACACAAAACAAAGATAAAGGCAAACAAGGGAGAAGTCTGACACAATAAATAGTCAAGAACATGGCCATGGTCTGCATATCCAGCCTGACCCTAAGCCATGGTTGGCATATCCAGCCTGACCCTAAGCCATGGTTGGCATATCCAGCCTGACCCTAAGCCATGGTCTGCATATCCAGCCTGACCCTAAGCCATGGTCTGCATATCCAGCCTGACCCTAAGCAACAGTCAACACTAAAGTGTGTGGCATAAATACTGAAAGTAAACTAAACAACTATTACATTGAGAATAAGCTATGGTGTGGATGGACATAAGGACACATATATTTCAACAGTACCCACGAAACTGATCAAAATGCAAAACTTAAATCCACTTAAGTGTGAAATCTAGGTTAAAATGACCTACTTTTGGTAATTCAGCAATTTACCATAACAAATTTATCACAAACAAAGCTGCAGGATTCCTTAACAAATAGTACATTATATACATAAAATAGAAGTCAACAACAATTTAAGCAAAATTAGGGAAGGGTGAAATGTAGATCACGCTGACCAATTTTGGTAAAGTGGTGTTGTAAACATCAAGATGTATCCAAAAAACGAGTAATGTGACCAAACGCACTTAGAGAAAACGACTATTGCGTAAGTACAAGCATGTTAATAATCATGAAGGTCAATATTAAGCTTAATATGCTAACATTGCGACAAAAGGGAAAAATCCTCGTGCCATGGGATGATCCATGAACCAGGATGATATATGATAAAGATAACATCATATTCCAGATATGAGGAGGGTAACATAAAATGGTACTCAAATAAAATAAAAAACAAATGACTACAGTTACATTAATTTAGTGTGTGGAAAGATGTGCATACATGCCAACCCCGAGAGGGGCATGTATAAGCATAATTCTTGCAAATTGCAAAAAAGTGTAATCTGAGCAAAAAAAATTGTAATCTATATATTACTATTACTAACATTAGTACTCATACATTGTTGAGGCTACAATATTGTAGCTAATATATTACATGCCATAATTACAGTACACTATGAAAATTGTACATTTAGTTTTACTATTGACTTGAATTTGCAGGTCAAAATATTTGGCAAAAATGGGTAAAATCCATATGGATGAGAACCAGAATGAAAAAACAAAAAACATATTGACAAATTATTTATATTCAACACTCACTTTAACTAGTCTACATGTATAACTTTTGCCGAATGATTAAGCCCACAAATTCTGCAATGAGCATGACAAGTGCTCTATCTGAGTGCTTTATTGCATCCATCTCACATCCTTTTACAAATTTGTGATTTGTCTTTTTTCTGATCGGATATGTTTTGAAACTTAAAAAGACCAGGCCACTCTAAGAACTTTCATCCAAAAGTCAAACGATAAAGGCCTGTTAAGCTTAATATCTGGTGACATTTTCTTTAAAAGTAGACTGGTCTGCTAACTTGATTATCAATATACTGAATCTGAGAGAAAAAGAGTTTCAAATTAAAGAAGTCCATCTGTTTTCTGGTAACGGGTCCAATATAGTTGCTATAAATAGAAACTTAGGAATGTACATGTAGATATATGATGGACAAAAACTATTACGATATTCTTATGCAGCAATTTTTCTTTATAGAATATTCTCCAATTTTTATGATGAGTTGAATTAAAGATATGATAATATAAATGACAAACAATACCTTTTAATGCTTTATTTTTATTTGATTTTTTTACTGTACCCGATAAGCATAATCCATATACAGATGAGCGTAACATGTAATTTGATTGGAAAAAACATAATGATGATGCCAAAAGCATAATGGTTGGCATGTATGCATATTCAAAGATGAAAAGATTCACACACATATACCAAAATGATCACTATGGTAAGATTCCACCAAGACTGGCTTGAGAAAAAATGGGATCTACATCTATTAGAGAAAATAATAACAACGATGATAACAGTGAAACTTCTGAAAACCATAGACTCAACTAACAGAAACGTCCATCATTCAGAGGTGCTCAAAGAGGAGAGTAAATTCCAGTGACATTTATATTTTACATTTACCACTGACTACTTCATTGTTGAACAGAATGCAAACATGACTTAAGTCTTTCAATTGTACTTTTCACACCTTTTGTAGATTTCCCTTTTCCAATTAAGGATTTGTCAGGCAATGTGCGATAGAATAAACCAGTCTTGTCACAGCAGAAAACATTTTCCAGAGGATATTCCAACACCATATCTGGGATATGATGAAGGTATTCCTGTATTTTCCTTATGTAGGCACCAGTTCCTTCCCCCCCAGTTATATGCTCTATATGATACAGTTAAAATATTAGTTTCAAGCAAGAAAATAACTGTTTAATAATATTTCATCATATAAACAAGATAGTCAAGTAAATTTAAGTACGATAATGTCATGTAACTGTACAATGATTACTACATTGTGGCACAGTCCATGTCAGACATCATGTCCCACCCAGTCACATTATCCTGACACCAGGCCAACTAGTCCTAACTAACCTGAATTTGTCATCGTTAGAAAAAAGCCAATGCTGATGACAACTTGTACCACACATTTACACAGTATTACACATCAGGCTGATTTACGTGACAACTTGTACCACACATTTACACAGTATTACACATCAGGCTGATTTATGTGACAACTTGTACCACACATTTACACAGTATTACACATCAGGCTGATTTACATGACAACTTGTACCATACATTTACACAGTATTACACATCAGGCTGATTTACGTGACAACTTGTACCACACATTTACACAGTATTACACATCAGGCTGATTTACGTGACAACTTGTACCACACATTTACACAGTATTACACATCAGGCTGATTTACGTGACAACTTGTACCACACATTTACACAGTATTACACATAGGCTGATTTACTAATATTTCTGTGAAAAAAAATTAATTACATTATTTACCTTTGGGAAACATACTTGTAAAAATAATCTTTTGATTTAAAGAAACACAGTTTCAAATTTGCAAGCCAGCGCAGTTTCTTACTGTCAATGCAGATCCAACAAACACATATGTGTCCATGTCCATGTATTTATTGATTTTTCCTTCATGTACATATATTTATCCAAAATGAAATATTATCATGATGATCCTAAGCATTACGTACCAAAATTGTCAGGTATATTCTGCCAAACATGTTTAAAAATCTGAATCACATCATAACATAAGGTAAAATATGTACAGCATATGAAACATTGCAACCACAGTATGCTGTCAGACACATTTTCAACTGCATACATATAAAACCTGTCAGACACATCTTCAACTGTATACATATAAAACCTGTCAGTGATAAGCCTAATGTGCAGGATAAGGATGGGTTTAACATTTGTTGGTAGTTGTTGTTGTTGGGTTTAATGCCAATTTTCAGCACAAGATAGTCTACACATGGCGGCCAGTATAAATGGTGGAGGAAGAACCCCGGAAAACCCTGGAAAGAACCACCGACTCACAAGAAGCTACTGGCAAGCTTTCTCAAGTACCCACATTGGCTGAGCCCGGGACTCGAACCCACGCAGACAAAGGTGAGATGGCAGTGATCTGTAATAGTGAGTGCTTTAGACCACTCGGGGCCTCTAACATATTTTGGATTAAACAACAAAGTAAAAGGGCAAGTGCGCATATATCAGAAAATACTGCCCTGGCTTCATATCTCAGACTTAACTGCCCTGGCTTCATATCTCAGACTCAACTGCCTTGGCTTCATAACAATTCTGGCTTTGCATGATGAGCATCTATCAAGGGTTTAGGTGTAAATGAAAACCCTGAAGTAAATGCTTGAGAAACTGTTGACAAAGATGGCACTGGTAGCACAGGAAAAGTAACTGCAATCTCTTGCTTTGCACTGATGTACACTAAAAAGAATGGATGTACAAATAGGGGCCATCCATTGAGAATGTACACCAAAATATCTGCCATTTTGACCCCCTTGTTGCAGTGTACATTTTTCTACTCCCCCCTTCCCTATGCGTAGTACGCTTTTGCTTAGTACCCTCCTACTTTACAGTCTGTTGGCTTTTCAAATCAAATGGGAGTTTCTTTACTAACATGATTGCCATATTTGCATGGAAGAGTCTATATTTTCAAGCAACAAATGTGATCATTCATCATCTCTGAAAATCTCAATTATTCCATAAATTTTTGAAGTTACATCTCTTTAAACAAATGTGTATATGAGTTCCTCCTTTTATTATTCAAATATTTTTTTAGAAATATTAAAATTTGACATTGCAATTACTTAGTGCAGACTACACAGTTCTAACTGCAATGGACTGTTCAAGAAATCAGAAAGGAAAGTCCAGTCTGTATGCTTGTTTACATCTAGAGCTTCCATTTGTTTTACTCTCAGTAGCTATAATATTGTTTGTGTTATTATGTGTGTACGTACTACTTAGTCTTATTCCCCCCCCCACATGCATATATATGCAAACTTCAAACACCACTTCCCCCCTCCATGCATACAAAGTAACTGGAAGAGCCCATGCCAGAAACACTAACGCTTTAACACTGGAAGTTGTTAAAATATTAGTTGCAATAACATGAAGTATACAGATACAGAAGAAGATTGTTGGCTGCTTTTGTTTTGAACAAATTTTCCAGCATTTCTGTCCAACCTGCAACACTTTTAAAGCTAGTTTTCAGCAATCATTTTTGAGCTTACAACATCCATTACTGCAACCTGCTAGGCATTTTTGGCATTGGCTGGGAAACATGTACATCCCAAGCGAAAGACTGCAACAAAATAAAGCAGCTACCTCAAAATGAACCAAAATGAGCTCAGTAACATGTAATACAGATATCAGAGTTTCTCTGAATCCAAAGACGACTAATGAAAACCAATAACCAGGTTTTAACGTACCACATATTAGCCAAGCTCAATAAACCAATGTCATCAACTTGATACAATTTGTCTTAATTTCTGATAACAATGACATGTTATGAACAATAAGAATTTGGCAGGTAAATCTTTCCAATATTGTCATATGTAATAATTCAAATCAGTATAAAATTCATTCATCAATATAAATACAGAAAATGATATAATCAGAATTTCCATCTGAGCAAAAAGTCATATTTGTATGAGCATTATCCAATAATTGTATCAATCAGTATTTACACAACCCGACTTCTAAATTCCCAATTACTTACCTCAGACTGTTAATGGCAGAAGTAGGATAACACTTTTTCTCAAAGTGCAAAAGGAATAATCTATTATTAGAAGTACAATATTACTTTGAATTTCATTACATATAACATGATAGTGTTTATTGCTTTTATGTTACTGGATTCCTTCAATTTCACTCATGAGGATATTTTGAATTAAAAAAGTAGAAAACATTATAATTTTTTTACTGTCTTGTGAGAAATGGCTATCTTTCTTCTACCCCCATCCTCACCCCCAATAAATGACACTCTTTTATCTGGCTATGGTACACTTTAGGATCAATAATTTTATTTATAATGAAAAGTTTAAAGAATCATACTTTAACCAGTGGTTCATAATTAGTTATTAAAGGGTGGATCTGGTTTTCCAATACTGGTAAAAAGTTGCAGGTCTCCACAAACATACACTTCAATGTTGAATATATACTATCATCGTGGTCAAATGTTATTCAGTAATGACAATGACAAGAATACGAACACATGCTTAGATCATAAGAGTTTTGTATTTCTAAAAGTTGACATTTTTGTAAAAGTTGCTCAGGACTGGTCTATGGAGTCCAAGTCCAAGTTAATTAAACACGTTCCAAAGTAATGTTTTAAACACCCACCACCATCACCACAAAAAATCCTTATTTCAATCACTAGATAAATTTTACTAAAAAGAAACGTTCCTATGTAGTCTGTAAATAATGAAACATTTTTTGTCCGGTGCTACACATACTGAGTAGTGCTTAAATTAATTCATTCATCTGAGATATAATGCTTCAAATATACAGATATAATACTGAATATTGACGGCCATGCTGACCGCATATATATATGAATTGAGGTATTTATCAGCAATTTAAAATGACAGGAATTTTTTGAGAAATACTGACAGCCAAGCTTACTCTTGTCAGGGGAGGTTACTCTGCAGATGCAACTGTTCTTTAAATGATATACCTTGAACCAACTTAGAATTTCTTCACAAGATTAAGAGGAGTCTCAGTATTATTATCTGTTGTTTGCCTCTCATTTGTTTTCACAAGTCCATTGCAAATATCATCAATGCGGAACTTTTTGTATCTAGGAATGCAGTCCCGATTCTCTATGCAACCTGCTCTGGACTGGAATGCCTTGGAGTCTTCTTGTTGGTCCAGTATTGGTCTCTTTTTCACTGGTTTGAACTTTTCTTCATGATTATGATGGTTTATGACATCAGGATTGAAATTTTCATGCTTTGGCATATCATATTCACTGTCAAATTTTGGGGGCTCTTCACAAAGTTTGGATAGATCTAATTTCTGATCAGAGAAGAATATCCTCTTTTGCACTGGATCCAAGTCTTCAGCTGACGACAGGTCTAATTTATTTATGAGCACTTGTATGTCTGTCTGTACACATGTAAAAAGAATAGTGTCCTGGGTAGGAATGGAAATTTTCAAGGGGCACAACTCAAGAGAGCAATGAGTATTACACAAACTTTCAAATTCTATCGGTTTCACCTTGAAATCAGAAATAGTGTGTTTTGAAGGCATACAATTTATCCTAGCGGAACTATTTACATTCATCTGATGAAAATGGCTTCCAGCGGGTAAGGCTCTGGCTGACATGTTCTCCAGTGGACTTGGTACAGCTGTAGTTGTCATGGGTTGTGGACTGGACCTTGCCACAGTTAAGTCCTCTCCATTCTGCATGGATTTTTGTTCACTTGACCCCGCTACAGTGCAGCATGTGACAACCAGACCTGGAAAATGTAGCAAAATTTGGTTGAAGAAGGTGATGTCTGATCATGATTTGAAGCCACAAAATAAAACAAATTATTAATAAATAAGTTCAAGTGAAAACAGCCATACCATGACTGTGGCAACACAGGCTTTAATTAAGTCCTTGTTCAAAACCTATCTGTCCATATATTGTATAGGAAGTGGATAAAAGTCATTTGGATCTTTTATAAATCTTTGCTGAAAGCCTGTTTTGTCATGGTATTATATGGACTATTATCCATGCCTTACAAGCTGGTAATCATTCAAAGCTGGAATAGTTTAGCAAATTACCATCATGTAAAAGAGACACATCTGTGGCTGGATAAGGGATCAAACTTGGACCTAACTGTAGACAAATTCTGTTTACATTCGAGCTCTCCAAGCTGACGCTCCTAACCAAAGCATGTGATATAATTACATAAACCCCATATAACACCTCCTTCCCAGTCTAAAGCTGTAATTACCATCCACAAAATGTACCAGCATGCCTTGGTCAAAAGGCAAAACAGCTGTGTCCTAAGCAATCCTCACACTCGCAACCAACAGACCCTTAGTCCAGGATGGGATGCCATGCCAATGACTGGCACATGTTGACCACGCAGGACAGGCAGTATACATAAAGTATATCAAACAAAGTTGACTATTCATCCTTCTGTTTGTTTAGAATTAAGTTTCTTTACAGGAAGTTGATGGTAAATTTGTATGCCACCTCCATACATGGATCACTGAATAGGGCCCAAAGTGCAACCCATGTTTCTTCATTTTTGTCAGATCACATCCTGGCCATCACAAGTTTTTTCCCCCACTCAATAGCTTCTGAAGGATTTTACTGGATTGAAACCACTTCATATTACAAAGATCTAGATCAATTTAAATGTTCTGTTTTCTGACAAATTTAATGGAAATTATGTCCCTTGTTTAACTTGGAAATTTGCCCTTGAATTGCCTAATATTGCCTGGGGTATGTCATATCGACATGTATCTAATCAGAATTTTGCCTATTAGTTGCCTCATATTGCCTGGGGCATGTCATATGGGCTTAAAATGCCAATTTCAATACATAATAGGCCAGTATAAATGGTGGAGGAAGAACCCATGAAAGCCCCAGTAAGAACCACCAACCCATGGGGAGCTGCTGGCAAGCTTGTCACATACCCACAATGGTCTAGCCCTAGACTTGAACCCACATGGATGTAAGTGAGATGGCAGTGATCAGTAACGGAAAGTGCCTTAGACCACTCTGCCACCAGAGCCTCACATGTCATATGGACAAATGTCTAATTAGAAGTTTGCCCTTTTGGTTGCCTGAGGCTTGTCATTTGGTCACATGCCTAATTAGAAATAGTCTAGGAACTATATATCAGTGTATGCTTTTAGCCAAAATTTGTATTAAAATGTTGACCACTGCTGATGCCAAATACTTTAACAAGGAACTCTCACATATAACTGTCCCTACCCAGCACAAAGACCTATGATGTGTGTTTTATGATTTTCAAAACTTTCACATAAAATCTTAAAATTATTGGTGTTACCAGAACCACTGATGCTACTAATACATATGAAACAATGACACTCACCACCAGCACCCTGTTCAACCTGGAATGTTTTCATCCAGTTGACGAAGGCTTTGAGATCCTTGGCCTCTAGTGTATGAACCATCTCCAGAACTCTCATCTTGGCCTCATGTAAACCTGCAGGGCAATAATAACTGCTGTTAATTTATTAGCTCACCCAGCTGTAAGGCAGTGAGTTTTTGGTATGGTCCATCATTTGATGTGTCATCCATCCATCATCAATTGCTATTTTCAGCATCTCCTAAAAAACACACCTACTGGACAACTTTCTTTCAAACTTCTACAAATTATGCCATAAAATACAGCTTCCACAAATGAGAAAACCCTTTACATGACTTCAAAACATTATAAAGAATTTGAGAAAACCTGACAAAGCAATTGGCATGAAGACCTTTCAAATTTGTACAAATGATGCAAACCGATGATCAAATATGGCTATCATTACCAAAAATTAGAAAAACCTTTCAATGAGAACTCCAATTCTGCTGAAATGAATTTTACCAAATTTGTCAGAATGCATCATGGCATGTCAAGATCTTTTAGCTTTGTACAAATCATGCAGATAGGCCTTCAAGAATGGCTGCTCTTATACACCATTAAAAGACTTTGCAGAAAACCCTATACCAATATGACCATCCATTTGGGCGAATTAGATTTAAGATTTTCTATATGTTCATTGTGCCAGCCATATTGCATAGTCTTCATTTAGGACCAGCTACATATAATAAGAGGTCTTTCAGCGAAAATCCATGTCGATATGATAATCCATACAGTTGCAGTAGCTGTAGATCTATTAGCTGGCTACTGTGGTGGTCATACTGAAGTTTGGCAATAGACCAACCAGAAACAATATGAAGTCATTTAATGAAGACTCCATTATGAGATAGCCATCCTTACATGAATAGACCAACCAGACACAATAAGAAGTCATTTCATGAAGACCCCATTATGAGATAGCCATCCTTACATGAATAGACCAACTAGACACAATAAGAAGTCATTTCAATGAAGACCCCATTATGAGATAGCCATCCTTACATGAATAGACCAACCAGACACAATAAGAAGTCATTTCAATGAAGACCCCATTATGAGATAGCCATCCTTACATGAATAGACCAACCAGACACAATAAGAAGTCATTTCATGAAGACCCCATTATGAGATAGCCATCCTTACATGAATAGACCAACCAGACACAGTAAGAAGTCATTTCATGAAGACCCCATTTTGAGATAGCCATCCTTACATGAAAAGTATTTATAAGATTCACAAGCTCTCCAATGAGGTGGTCATGTAAGATGACTGGCTGGTGGCATTTTCATTCAAGACCAACTAACATCTCGTGAAAATCCCATGCCAATATGACTTTCTGTTCAGGAGGAGTTGAGATAACAAGATTTTAAAGATGGTAGCCATATTGGTTGTCAGTTCAGCACCATTTTCTTTAGGTTCAGGGAGATATCTGGGGCTAATAACTGTTAATACATTATTTGTACTATTAAGGAAAAGTTTCTATGTATTGTCCTTTTGTTTATTCGAAGTTTTTTTTTACATCTTGGACTGAAATCTTACACTTAAAAGTTTGAACATGACATATTTTACAAAAACTGGGGAAATATAAGGATAACGGTTTTTTTTTACTGCATGGAAAAAGCTACTATCTATGATGAAACCATTTAACTATATGCAAGTTGATTTTTTTTCTTGGTAAGTCAAATTTATTTTTACTTATCCAGTGTGCAAGTGGGAAAATACTATTTTTCTAGCCTGATAATTTTATCTCTCTTTAAAATTTGCTGAGTATCTAATTTAGCAATGCATGTCATTATTCTGGTTCACAAAACAGTATTTAAGACAAACATGGCAAGCATCTTCATTATCTGTAGGCATGCAGTGCTGAAAGCAGCAAAAAATGTCAACGGAGCACAAGTCAGCCAAGATGAACTCACTTAAATCCTTCTTGGTTATCTTGCCACGGTACTGTTTCAATGTTCACCCACTTCTGTTCTTGAAATTATATTATACTTGTAGATTTCTCATCTAATTTTGCATGTGCCATGAAAAAGGCATGAAAAAAAATGTAATGAATTTACCAATAGTCGTCTCCTCCAACTCTGTATCATATTCCTTTGTATCTGAGGCATGGGATGACACGCTCTCGCTGCCTACAGTCTCTCTGTCTTGTAACCCTACAGGCTTTGTAGGTGGTGATCCAGGGTTTTCTACCTTGATCAAACTGCCCATGAATGAACCGTAGTTATCTTCCCTTGATAGCTGCACCCGAGACTTCTCCTCAGTTACTGGTAATGGGATCGGTAATTTCGATTTGGAGTGTGACATTACGTCATGGCAAATTGCCTCTATCTGAGGAATGCATGATGGTCTTATTGCATGATTTGTATACATTTCTGGCAGTCCTGCTTGCTGACAAATTCTGTTCATTAGCTTGTGCAGGGTGCTGTTCCCAAGTCCTGTGTGGTCATACCAGACGTAGTCGGATTTCTGCACATTGCGTTTGTGTCTCTGCCAGAATGAGGGACACATGGGGTGAAGATGATTCAGGTATTTTGTGAATGAGACAACAGGGCAGTATGGATCACCTGCAATAACGGAATGAGACTTACAGATACTTATAAATATTAGGCATATAAATATTAAATGGAAAATTACACCAAGTTTCCTTCCTCACAGTATCTTACTGGACATGTTGTTGTTGTCGTTAATGTTGTCATTGTTATGGGTTAAACATCATTTGTCAGCATGTGATAGGTTATACATGGCCACCAGTATATTTGGTGGAGGAACAATATTTATTTACTCAACTGTGATCTGAAATTATCCAATTCTGACTAAGAATAAAAAATATTTAAAAGCAACTTTAAATATATAATCTGGCTGAAAGAAAATCCCATCTCACCCCTAATCAAATGGTTTGTCATAATGTGTGCATTAATGCTACTGCCCTTCAATGTACCTCAAATAATTTAAATTAATACGAGTCAATGAGTCAAAATCCCGTTTCGGTACCTATGTCCATGTACATGGTATTATCCCCAAATATTCAAAGTTTGCATGGTATATATGTTTCTAAAAGAAATATAATTAAAAATGATTTACCTGGGGTTGTACATGCTTGTGGCATGAAAGATCAATAACTGACAATATGCTATGCAACAGGAATTAGCTGAAGCAGAAAAACAATGTGCACCATGGCAAGAAAAGGATACTGCAATGAAATCCTAACTTTCTATTGTTGATTGAATGAGGCAAGGAAACATATTTAAGTTCCTGTTTCAATGAAAGTATACTCCTTATAATGTTCCCTACATCAAATTAAGGTGAAAATTTTATGTACGCCAACCACTTAAACAGCCAATAACCTGTTCATGAGCATCCAATATAGCTGTCAAATCCTCAAACTTTTCACTGCATGATACTGTCTAATCTGAAAAGTAATTTTAGATCCTATATTCAAGGTGCCACCCCACCCCACTCCCTATATAATGACTTAGTTTTATTGCTCTAAATGTTGACAATGGGACTGGACTGCAGGCAAGGCCAGGTTACGGTGACAGCATGCCATGGTGCAATTTTAAAAAGTATCCACCCTCCCACCTCAAGCCTCAAATACCATGTCACTGAGTTGCAGGCATTGGCTACAAGTTCTCAAAAGAACCTACATGAGGATAGTGACTAAGAAGCCATGCTTTACATATTCAGTAGAACCTCTCTTGAAGGACCACAGCCTCTGACAACAAAAAAATTATGGTCTCTCAAAATTTGTGGTTGCTCATGACAGATCATAACACCATATAATCAATAAATCTGCATTAAGAATATGGTCTCTCAAGACAGGTGGTCACTCATAGCAGTGGTCTTTCAGGACATTATTTTTTACTGTACTGCTTCTTTCTACTATGTGTATAGTTTATTCTTAAAATATTAAAAAATATCACTATAATTAAAATCTGTGCAAATTCAACCTCTGACTCATTGCAGATTGCATGTATATTTGTTAGAAGCTGAGTCAAAATGCAAAGTGCACAGATCCAGATCTGCTTGCCTCATAATGTGCCTGCAGATCTGGGTCTGTGCAGTTTCTTTGGAGCAATCGTTAGAATAGACAACATAGGGTTGAATTTCAGTACATTATATCCCACGAATGTGTATATATTCCAAATTTCAACCTGAAAATTCCCAGTTGATAGATTCTAGGTGTTAGATTCAAACAAATAAAATTAAAAAATCTTTGTTCCATTTTCTATTTTTAAACCAAAATAGAGAAAAAGACCTAAATTAATAAGAAAAATGTACATTTATCACTGATTAATTTATGGGAAAGTTGGAAAACTGGTGGTGGTGGTGGTGGTGGTTTTTGATTGACATTGCTAAGTATTCAGTAACTCCTTAACAAGAATTCGTCTACTTTTCATCTGTGGTTACTGGTTGCTTGAGGCATTTAGACTGTGCTATTCTGAGCTCACTACTACAAATGCTGTCATGTTTTTATTTTAATCTTAACATTCCAAATGTGGCTCACTTATGCTTTAGAAATGGCAAACAAATTCAGATTTGTATACCAAGTGTGGTGAATTTCCACACAACAGATTAAATGGATATTCATTGCGTTCAAGGACAAACAGACTAAAATAAATATATATATATATATATATATATATATATATATATATATATATATATATATATATATATATATATATATATATATATATATAAATCTACCAAACACTAAAGTATAATGTGACCCTGCTATAACGCAATAATTGGGGTCCATTAAATTAGATTGCGTTAATGCAGAGTTTTACAGTATTTACTTTTTTCATAGAACAACGCATTGGCACATATACGTGTATTCATGTCTAATGTATATCATGAATAGGATATCAACACCATTTACTATCATGCCATCGTGGCATGCAGTTCATCAATAATACATCTAATTTCATTGAAAAATTGCAGATTTAAAATATTCAATAACTTTGTTACAGATCATTGTGTCTGAATTCAATATCTAATATATAACATGAACAGAGTATTAACACTGTTTGCTTTCTGTCTGATATTGTATCGCCATAGCATGTGGTTAATCTATAATACATGTAATTCCATTGCAAAAATTGCATACATATTTAAATTATACAAACTGTACAAATTTCATACTGGTAAAATTTTCCCATATGTGTTTCCGTGTACCTTTTTACCCACTGTAAATTCCCAATAATTAACACTTGTACGCCTATTCGTTTGAATGACTACAGCAAGAATAATTAACAATCAACATATGCTTTCAGCGTGCATATAACTTTTACTTCAGATTTTGTGAATATCAAAAGAAACGTGAAAACTACTATACTAATAATTGCCCAAAGTGCAAAGTCAATCTGGTTGCATGACTCCATCATTTTAAATTTCATCATTTCTTAAAAGATCTGTCTAGTGGAGTCTGCTTATTTGCCACGAACTGCTGGCTTCTAGCAAAGTCAAGAATGCTTCTCAGTTAGAGGATTTTGACACTGTCCACATACTGAGTTTCCAGCAACCTCAAACTGGCTTCTAGGTGCTCTACTGCCTCTGAAACTTTTGGTGAGGGGAGTTAATTGTTAAATTTCAAAAACCATGCCAGGATCATATTATATTCAAATTCATACGCAAAATCTTCCCCAAAATGATAATAAAACATTTCACACACTATTTCTCATACTTTTAAAAAATATTTTTCTGGGTATGAGAAAAATACACATACATGTATTTCAAATTTCAAGAACCACACCATGATTGTATTCTATTCGAATTCATACGCGATCTCTTCCCGAAAATGGTAATCACTTTTTTATACACTATTTCACATACTTTGAAAAAAAAATATTTTTTCATGTGCAAATGAATATATGAAATTTTGGGAGCCACGCTACAACCACATTATATCTGAATTCATGTTATCGTGGGGCGCGTTATAGCAGGGTTGCACTGTATAGGGCAAAGAGACATACCCCTATGATGCTTGTAGTAATTCATATCCATACCACACCCTGCTTCCTTTCGAACAATTCCCACCTTTACATACCAACCCCAAAGAAGTGAAAGTCAAATTCAAGGTTTATACTGTTAAAAGCCATATTATTACAATAGCTTTAAAATCTAACATCTTAAAAGTAAACTGCATAGAAAGATTATTAGTACATATAAACTTAACCAGAACATAACTTCTATGCACAATGATCATCGGTATCAGATTTTCTTTAGAATGCTTCAAACAGCAACAAAAACAATATTTTAAATGGGACAAAGTTTAACAGGTGCATATATTAAAAGTTAGCTGAGATATTATTAGCTGTGTACACACAAGTGTGTCACCTCTTCATTAAGATATTAATAACACATTAATTAGCCTGCCACATTTTGCAAAACCAAACCAAAAAAAGGACAGAGATTACATTGTCCTACTCAAAAGTACATCCATCCACTGTTTAAGATATGGACATGATATACTGTGGGATATGACTCAGAGGTGCATGACATTAAATTGTGCCCATCATTTATTTGGGGATGGTTTGTACATGTTCACTGTAGTTTTGTGATTTTCAACATGCGGAATGGGCTGTGGTGGGTTTAAGACAATGATTGCAATAAAATAATGAAAACTTCACTACATTTTACACGTTTTTTTAAAAAAAAGTTGTGGGTCTGTTCCTTAGGTAATTGTCATAAATTTCTAGTAATAAGCAAAACAAAGATGTTGACCCTTTTCTATGGAAATAGTGGCATACAATGCCAGAATGAAGCCAATGATCAAAGACTTATCATTTACACTCACAGTGTATCCCCTAGGGGTGCAAGAGTTAGAGTTAAAAATCTCCTTGGTGTCAAAACTGGGGGTTAGACTGAGTAAAAAATGAACTTTGGTATCAAAACTGATGGTTAAATTAAAAATTTGGGGGTCTCTGAAGCACAAATGAGGGTAAAGGGGAACACTGCTCAGAAATAATATTACCACTCCAGTGGCCTAGTGGTTAGAGTGTCCGCTCCAGTTGCGAGAGGTCGTGGGTTCGATCCCTAGCGGAGTCATACCAAAGACTTCTAAAAATGGTACTAACAGCTGCTTTGCTAGGTGCTCAGCATTAAGAAGTCAGTGTTAGGACTGGTTGGCCTGGTGTCAGGATAATGTGACTGGGTGAAACATCATGCTACATGCCCCAGTGCTAGACACTTTAAACTGCCACACTGCAGATATCGTAGCAATATGACTGGAAAATTGTTAAAGCTAAGTTAAAAATCTAAATCACACACACATACACACAGAAATAATATTAAAATTTTTCACCGTTACAAAATGAAGAGATTGGATTTTTTGACTTTTAAATGTAGCTGTAACAACTGAAGATATAATGCTACGATGTCTACAGATAGCAGTTTGTAGTGATGTTTGGCACATGGGTATCATGCTGCAGGCATGTAATATCATGTCCCACCCAGTCACATTATCTGGACACCAGGCCAACTTGTCCTAACAATAACCTCCTAATACTGAGCGCCAAGTGAGGCAGCTACCAGTAGCATTTGTATAAGCTTTTGTTATGACTTGGCTGGTGTTCGAACCTGCAACCTATAACATCTGAGGTAGAAACTCTAACCATTTAGACCAAAGGAGTGTTAGAAATGATGGGGAAAAAGACACTAACATGAAAATTATAATCCTATTCACAAGACTTTTTAAAAATGTAATACACAAATACACCAACACACAGATATATATATATATATATATATATATATATATATATATATATATATATATATATATATATATATATAACGCCCAATACAGAAAAGGGGTCATTTCCATTTATTTTTAAAATTTAAAAATATTAGTTATTAATGAACCAGAGATGCATATCAACTGATGTGATTTATTTAATAACCTGTAAAAACTGTAGAATGCAATATGTTGGACAAACACTACAACAAGTTTCTAAGAGAATGAATAATCATCACTTTCATATAAAAAATTATAGAGATCCTCAGTTTTCCTCCAATGTTACAACACACTTTAACACCAGTAATCACTCTCTACTTGATTTTTCTTTCATGCCAATAGATATTGTGCATGGTGACATGAATAGACTCATAAAAGAAACTTATTGGATTCATAAGTTAGATACTCTGTATCCTAATGGACTTAATGCTAATGCACTATATAAAATTGTATAATTTAAATTGATATATTGTATATCCTTTATAACAATATAATTATATGTATGACTGTTTGTCTCTTATTTTATTTTATTATTGAACCAGAGATGAAAAAAAATGGTGAACCCGACACGTAATCAGTCTCATATATTGGATACGGTGATAAACATGATCGAACGGTGCTCAATCTTACATTGAAGTAACAAGCAATCGCAAAACCAAATTACCTTTTCTTTCGTACATTCTACCCCCAACCTGGACCCCTGGGGACACATCGTATGGTAGTCCCCCTGCCACCTCGCGGAAGCTGAACTTGTAATGGTACTTCAGCCATACGTATCGCCTCCTCCCACTCTCATCCATGCTCACTTCGAAGTCTGTTTTATCCATTACTTTCATGAAATCCTTGCCCCTGTTACATATAAAGAGGCAAACATCAAAGAAAACCTTATTCTGCAAACTGTCAGGGCTGTTCAGGTCCATTGAAGGACCCAAATAAATCTTCTTCAAATCGTCCAAGTCGAACGTTCGAATTCTGTATTGTTTCCGAGGGGCACTTTTAAGGGAGGTTAGAACTCCATTGAACACCGCATTAGCCTCTTTGAAAATGCCATCATTTACGATGTCAATGTCTCTAAATTTGGCAAAATATTCCTGGATCCCTGTCCTGATGAACTTCAATTTGGTTGCGGATGAGGCGTCTTGGGCAATTGTTTCTTTCATGACACTGTAGAATTCCTTCAGAAAATTGGCCAGTTCATTTGTACCTAAATTCACAATGGCATCAAGATGCTCGCCTCGTAATGCCGCAAAATTCTTAATGTACGCAACGGCATAGCGGAAAACATCGGAATCGTTAGATTCTCCCTCTTCCCCGTCAAAAGTGGGTTCCATTTTAATGGAATTCATTTTGGCACAAAATGACTAACGCGCCTGCCTCAACAACTCTCTGTCGTCTTGTTTCAGTTATACCAGGTGACGTCACACTTACAGGTTTAAACTTTCAAAACTTGGGTATGTGATATTTTGTTATAGATCTCTTCAGCTATAATAAACTTTTATGACACCTGTTCTTAATAAATGCAATTGTATTACTACTTTTATAATTTATATTTGTGTTGAGCTTCAAGTCACAAAACGTAATATATTAGATATGTTATATATAGAAATTACATATTCACCCTGTCACCCCTTCAATATAGTGGTTATGACCGTGTGCTGAATGTGGTAAGCAAAGAGGTTCGTCATGTCTAAAGTCACAGCGCTTTTTGTGTGCAGAAAGAGCATGACGTCACTGCGACAGATTGCCTTGCGTAATGATATGAATCGAAACCGAAAATATGGGGCTCACAGTAGGGATTTTGATATATAACTACAGGAAATAGGAAAGGAAAGAGGAAGAAATTTGTAGAAACAGGAAAAACGGAGCACAATTGTCTGCTTTTTGTCATGCTTAGCACTGGATGATTATTTTGTTATATAATTAATAACTGTCAAAAAATCAGAGCAATGGGTGTGAATAATACAATTAAACTGAGTTCATATCTCTATAGCAGAAGTACAGTTATGCCAATCCTTTTAAACTTGTAATTTGGATCGTGGGATGGGATCAAGGAGTACATTTTGAAGAAGAAAAAAAAATGACATTAATATAGATGGAAAAAATTATTATTACTGTGACTTGTTAAAATTAATTGTATAAAATGAACAAATACATATACTGAAGTAAAACAAACAATTATCCTCATTAAAAATATAAATTCCTTAAACCTTTCTCCCGTATTTTA
This sequence comes from Sinohyriopsis cumingii, assembly GCA_028554795.2. Classification (NCBI taxonomy): domain Eukaryota; kingdom Metazoa; phylum Mollusca; class Bivalvia; order Unionida; family Unionidae; genus Sinohyriopsis; species Sinohyriopsis cumingii. The sequence goes on along the minus strand of CM068829.1, from coordinate 77,008,943 downwards.
ATGGTCGGTCCCTAAAGAGCAGGCTTATTACTGATTATAATTTCAGTATGCTTTGAAAATCTCGTTACGGAAACAGCCAATATTTTCCTGGAGAAGAAGGCGATGGAATTCGAATTTAACATATCCCACAGCATGTTACATGAAGTTTCTTACCCTACTGTAAACCTCTCCCCAAGTATGTTACACAAAATATCTTACCGTCTCGTGCGTGCAGTGTGCATTATACCCTCGTTTTTCTTTGCATAAACACTATTACCCAACTTTACACGAGCGTGCAATTACAAAAAATATAAGCTCTATTTTCAAAGTCTCTCTCCCTGATAAATATTGCCTATTAGAATATATATATATATATATATATATATATATATATATATATATATATATATATATATATATATATATATATATATATATATATATATATATATATATATATTACAATGCTAGCAATATTGGCGTCCACATGATTTTTCCAGAGGGAGGGAGTTGGACCAAAGCCAGTTTTATCCAGGGGAGGGTGAGAGACCAGGTCAATTGGCTGAATGGAGTTTTTACAAAATCCAGACTGTGTGACAAAGCTCAGGGCTGAATCAGGTCAAGTGGTGATGGTGGTGAACATAATTTCAAAACGGTCCTCAGGGTCGGATTGGGACAAGTGTCGGTGTGTGTGTGTGTGTGAAAATCTGAAAAAGGTCCATGACTCTCCTCGAAACGGCACCTTAGCAAAGTGTGCATAATTCCCAATAAACGTGCGTAAGAAGGAAACGATGGTCAAATTTCAAGTGACAAGTGAATGTACGCGTGTATGTGTGTCTGTTTTCTAGCAGGGGATGGTACCCCTCCCTCACCGAGCCCCACGAACGTCCATGTACAGTAATATCATTATCCAAAGCACTTAGCTAAAGAAGATACTTGTAAACTTAAATTTAAATTTGTACAGTTTTTTCCCATGCGCTCCCACGTGCAATAAAGAAAAGAAAAATGATCCACTGATAAATTTAAACCCGCTCTTACTATATATACAGACGATCACACAAGCTGTACTAACACACTTCTGAAATTTAAATGACTACAATCTTCTTCCACGACCAATAAATGTAAAATTATCGCACTCAGAAGTTCGTGTTTAAGTTCTATGTTTATTCATAGATACTAAGATTAACAGCTACCACATAAACAATAAATGAGTCATCAATCGAACTCAGTATTGATGTGGCTTAAATCACGTGAGCCGTGCGATATAGTCTACTCTGCGCATGTTGTGTAAGGGTGTACAACCTGTATTGACAGATATTTTAGTTACTGTACGAACTATTTTGCCCACATGAAGTTAACGAAAACAAATGACCTCACACGAATTTCTAAAATAAATTTCAGCATTGTCTTGGTTTATCATGGCCTTCCTTCCGTGATATAAATCTTTTAACTTAAAATATTTATTTTTCTTAAAGGGCATTAATATTGAAAAAACAAAAACAGATATACAGTTAAGAGCTAACGCGCGCGGTGGAGCGAACACAAAATATCGTCTGCTAATGTTGGTCTTGAGTGAATTTGACAGAGTTAGTAAGGAAGGGTCGATAGCGCAAGGCAGAATACCTGAAACCTTAAGCTGGCGGTTCGACTATTGCTTTTTATAAATGACAACACACCTCGTTATGTGTATCGGACACTACATAGTAATGGAATATGATCTGAGGTACATGTATACTAAGTGATCAAAGGGTAAAAGGTATACGGCCCGCAATTAATAAAAGGCATAGAATTTCGGCATAAAAACAAAATCAGAATTTGATACGTGAACCCAAGAAGCAAGCTATTCATTCAAAAAGAACTTTGCAGTGGTTATGCGACTAAATGAGGCATTCAGGGGGAATGCTTTTAATCTCCACAGAGAACATTTTGATTTAAATCTATCGCCATACTCCATCCCAACCCACCACGCTAGTCCTACAATTTAAGACGTAACACGTGTTATTTACTACACCAAAACCAAAATATGTGATACGCCTTAAGTTGTGGACTACAATCACGCCATCTAAATGAAAGTTTTCTAACGAATTGTCCCCGTTGCACTATGATGAGATTAAATACTGACTGGAGGTGGTGGAATGGTGTGAGACAGCTGCTAATAAAATATTTTATTAGTATTTGGTTTGACTCGGCCTGGGTTCGAACCCGCAACCTTCCGCATCCAAAGCGGACGCTCTAACCACTTGGATCACCAGAGCAGTCCTTTGGTTATCATTATCAGAGATGATCGACCGCGGTGTTATTGCCCGGATCAAGTAAACAATAGAATAGAATGTGAAATTAATGGATGGAATAACAGATCTGAACAGAGATATTAAATAGGACAAAAGGAGCCACCGTATATAAAATAAAACAATTTAATCAACTGAACCAAATGAAATTGAACGTGACATTTGAATGATTCACTTTATCTTAGAAAAGAGTTACAAAATTTATGTGAAATTCAATTAGCCTTTTTGTTTTACTGACAGAACAAATTTCATCATATAATCAAGTGACTAATCAAACTCTAATTGCCGACATGTCAGCATAACCCGCCGCTTCCGGTTCACATTTTGGTGATAGGTCGGCGCTGCCGTATTTCTTCTTCTTCTCTCTCTCTCCTCTTTGGATCACCAGTTGCCTTGGCTGTAGACGGATCTTTTCCCACTGTGCAATACACTATGGAACTATTTTGTGCCTGCAAATAAAATAGAATACCTAACCTAAATACATCAGGTTTTACATCTCCTGGGATCAAACAGTATTTTCACTCTTTTTGCATCATATATGGTCTATCGTAATTCCAAAGAACTACGCTTTAGACAATTCGCAACATAATTCACGCTCACAACCCTGTTAACGTGAATTTGTGTCTTTTCTAGCGGCTGCTCTCATTCTTAACTGGAACTATGACATAATTAGACATCGCAGATAACTATTACTGCCCCTCGTTGGATATACATTACTAGCTGCACTATGCCTGGCGACACACGCTCCTTATACTAACACCATCAATTCTCGGTTGAAAAGAATTCACAACTTAATTGCACAACAAATTAATGGACTTCACTTCTTGTCCTAACTATGTTCCTTGGCTAAATTAGCGATTCATACATAGTAAAATCAAATCTCAGCATGAATGATACAAATCATTTACTTCTCATCATAAATCAAAGAAACCTTTATGATACAAATTTCTATAACACACAAAATAACTAAATCCGAACTCATTTATATAATGCATGAGTAATATAATATTAAGACAAAATGCACGCAAACAATTACTTCTGAACTGAAGAGAAAATTGATGTATGAATTCAGAATGAATAAATCCAAACAATAATTACAAACTTACATTAATGAACATATATTGTAAGCAGCTGAGACTAACCTTGTGCATTATTTGAGATTCGCACCTTTCTATGAAGTCGACTATCTCCTTTGGTGTTCCTCATTTTCCGACATACATCATAAGGACAATTTAATTAGAACTTTCACTAATTTCGCGACGGGAATTTCTTTAAGCATGAATTCGTCTGGGAACACACAACTACTCGTTTATCTTAGCCAATCCGGATTTCTTTCTTTAACCTCTAAACTTTTTAACTCCAATCGAAGTCAGAATAATTCTCTCTACTCCGCCTTTATTAATAACTATTCTGAAAAATATCATTTTATGACACCTGCTTCAAATGTCCAACATCTTCCTAAAATTTTCCCTGGTTTGTCTGAACTATAGTTATTTTCCGCTATTGACCATTGGCATCTTCCATGTCTCTGACCGCCAATGAACGGACGCTTATTAAAATTCAAGTCATGCCTCAGAGCAGAAGATGTTAATTATTACAATGTGCCAAGTTATTGCGAGCCTAGCCAATACATCAATCTTAATGGTTACATGTCATGCTGACCACGACAAAATGTACTGAAAATTTTTTATACAAAATTTAGCACCATTACGTATGCTATGAAAGTGTCAGTTGCAAGAAAGACTCTCTATGGCACCACCTTTGGGTTTTTTTCCCATTGGTCCCTCTTGTGTTCTTAAGTGGAGCTGGTATTAATATACACGTGTAACAAAATGGGAACATAAATAAATAAAATATAGGTTGATACAAATGCGCCAAATCCACCATATAATTGCAAAAGAACACAGGAAGTCAGAAAGACTCCATGGAGAAGTTGGTCTCGATGTGTGACTTAAACATAATGAGCTGCGTGAGACAATAACAACAAATATAACAGCAAAGAGTAGAGGAACTTAAAAACGACAATTTAAGGAGTCCATCGCGGAGTGAAGCAAAAGCTAATATGTAAAGAAAAAGTAACCCCCTTGGGTTGGTATGTGCCGCAGTTCCGATATAACTATTGGAAAATGTACAGATAGCGAGGTGGTCATTTTGCAAATGACTGCCGCTTCCGCGGCCCGTGAAATGTGGGGTTGGGTAGGTTGGGTCAAGAATCCCAGATTTTATTACATTTGGTCAAGAATCCCAGATTTTATTACATTTGGGGTCCCATACCTGAATATGGGAGGCGAGAGGGTGGCAAACTGTAAAGTGATGACACTGAATAACGATACAAGTTTAAATTATTAATTTTGCATTTTAGGAATTGTAGGTCAAGTTCTTACATCGCACCAATTACTTAGACTTACTACTCGATCTTAAGAAAGAAGACGAATACGTAATAAATTTAAACTGTTCATTGTTTTCTTGTTGCATCATATATTCAAATAACTATAAAGCTCACCTTTTTAAAGAGCTCTACTACTGAATTAGAGAGCTCTGGATATCCAACAGAGAACTCTGTAAATCAATTAGAGACCTCTACTAAATGAATAATTGCCTCAAGTAAATATTGTTGAGCTCTAAACTTGAATTGTAGACCTCTCTAGTTCAATTGGAGACCTCGAGACATTAATGAGAGAGAGAGAGAGAGACAGAGAGAGAGAGAGAGAGAGAGAGAGAGCATTCATTCAGTTATAGAACTCTTTAACAGAATTAGAGACCTCACTGGTTGGACAAATCTAAGAATGAATCAAACAAGTCTTTAGAAGAATCTTTCTTATTCATTCGAAGTGGTCTCTAATAGTAGTTCTATACATCCAAGCCCAACTTCCTTCATAAAATTAAAAATAAATTACTGCTTTATTTGTTAATTTTGTCGGGAGAACCGGTACGGGCAGGGAGGAGGAGGAGAGTGAGTGCGTCAGCCATATGTAATGGAAAGAGAATCCGGACCAAAAGTATTGCGCGTCAAACTCGATTGTCACATATGTATGTATGTATGTATGTATGTATGTATGAGTGTGTGTGTGCGTGCGTGTATGCGTGTGTGTTTGTGTGCGTGTGCGCGTGCATGTATGTATGTATACATACATACATACATACATACACGGGGCCCCGAGTGGCCGAGTGGTCTAAAGCGCTCTCGGTCACGGATCACTGCCATCTGACCTCTGTCTGCGTGGGTTCGAGTCTCGGGCTCGGCCAGTGTGGATATGTGATGGTGGTTTTTTCTGGTGTTTTCCCGGGTTCTTCCTCTACCATTAATACTAGCTGCCATGTATGGCCTATCTTGCGCTGAAAAATGGCGTTAAACCCTATAACAACAACAACACACATACATACATTCGTATATATATATATATATATATATATATATATATATATATATATATATATATATATATATATATATATATATATATATATATATATGACATAGTACACTTTTAGACAGACGCAATTTATATAGTGTAGTGCGATTTCGTTCTTAAAATTCCTAGGTCCATGTACTGAAACAATTCAAGACGATCTCACGTGATCCAACAGGGATACTGATACTGGTTAAAAGACCATACTGACTTAGTTCCTGATTGGCTATCAATATTTCGAAATATCACATGATTCTTTCGAAAGCTTTTATTGCTGTTGAGTGTTAGTTTACTATATTCGTGAATTATTGTGCGGAATCATTTATTATTGATATTATTACTGGTCCTGGAAAAGATACATTGCGTGGTTAGATTCATTTATTTAATATAATCATTTGTTGGATTGCAGTGCTGTGACATTCATTTTAAAGACCTTCGGATAATAGCTGTACAGATTACTGTGAAACAGCCAAATACATTTCGATTCATAGCTCTATTGGACTTTCCGTGGATTCATTTAAAGGACATTTGGATTTAATACATAGTGACTTGTGTAGTGTTGGTACATGGTGGCATTGCAGTTATCATTCGGAATATAATTGAAACGTAATGTATCTTTTTGGCGGTAACTCCACTGGCCATTATACAACCGAAGGATATCTAGCGTGACATAAAAATTCTAATTAGGTCACGTGACCAAAACTACTGCTCCACGTGAAGGACTACAGAAAAATTAAGACTATTGGTCAAGAAAACACTTATCCTAAGAACGTTAAATCTCACAAAACAGGCTTCAGTAATTATCAACATGCAATAGAATCTCTAAAAGAGAATTAAGATCTCTGTAATCATCAAACCAATTCCGAAGTAAGTGAGTAGTGAAGTGGGGCACCCTAGCCTCAATGGAAATTAGCATTACAGGACCCCTTGGGCAACTCTAGCCTCAATGGAAATTTAACATGGGAAAAATCATGGGCAACTCTAGCCTCAAGGGGAATTTAACATGGGAAAAAGTCTTGGGCCACTCTAGCCTCAAGGGGAATTGAACATGGGGAAAAAGTCATGGGTCACTCTAGCCTCAAGGGGAATTGAACATGGAAAAAAAAATCTTGGGTCTGTTGAGCGAAAAGGGAAAATGGAACAGGGTCGGGACCCTATTTTAATAGGGTCCCGACCTGATGGGTCTATGGAAATGGAACATACGAAAATTGAAACAGGAGAGGTCTCTATTTTTTTTAAACAAAAAAAAATATAAATAAAAAAATGGGGTAAGCAATTGAAAGTCTATCTCTTTTCGAGAGATTGGAGTGGCCCTGAAAAGGGCCTTTGGATTTATGTTAATATGCCCTTAACATAAAGGGCATCTGCGGCATCTTCTTGTCCTCAAGCTGCGTCTTACTGCAGGGCCATAAATCAGAGTCCTCTTGAGGCATCCTTGTCTCTCCACATACACTCTTCGTATCCACAGACTGGTGTCTGACCTGTGGACAACTGTCCACTTGAATCGGACATATATTAGCATGTCCGTCCTGAACATCATCGAAGAAACAAGGGTTGATGATTCGACTGTGGTCCACATCTTGAGGCGCCGAGAACAGGTGAATCAATGCAGTGAACTGCGCTTATTTATAGGTAGAGGAAGGATTGAAACGGATTGAGTTCATTGACCAATCCAAACACGCGTTACAAAATTCAGTCAGCCCGCATCCAATCCGAAGAGAACAGTCTGTGACGTCACGTGGTCTATATAGATTCGCTAGCGCCTCTGCGCTGTCAATCCATGCGACAGTTATTTCAACATAACGGAAACTCAGAAAACGATAAATTGGGGTGCACCGACGGTGGAGACTACCCAAGGGAACCCGGACTTAATTTCAGAAGAGGTGAATTGGGATTTTGTGGATTTTCTTACCTCGCAAGAATTTGTTCCGGAACCTTCGTCACCTTCTTCATTACCGCACGTGGAGAATTTTAGACAGAGACAGAAAGAAGAATTGGAGAAATTTATACAACGGCAAAAGGAAGCGGAACAAGCTTTTCTCCTACAGCAACAGCAGCAAGAAGAAGAGGTAAGAAAAAAACAAGAAGAAGAAGAAGTAGCACTAGCAAAGAAACAAGGGTGTGAAAATCAAACGGTCACGGTACTGTTGGACATTTTAGCGGAGTTAAGAAGTCTGAAACAAATGTATCAGACTTCTTTATCACGACCGAAGAGAATACGACCTTCCCGAGCTAAACACTCCAACCCTGTGACTAAGCCTATCGTGCCACCCTTAGTGATTTCAACTAAATCATCATCAACAGTACGCAGTCCAGAAGTAGGTCTCGGCCGTGGCAAAGGCTTAAGACAGTTAAAGTTGATTGCTTAAACTCACCCCTACACCAAAAACTAAAGGCCCTTTTCAGGGCCACCCACGTCTCTCGAAAAGAGATAGACTTTCAATTGCCAATAACTAAAAAAAAAAACATTTTACCCCTATAGTACGTGTCTGTGTATGAGTGTGTGACTGTACGTTCTTATTTTAAAATCAAAACCCAAAGACACTTACCTTTATATCTAATTTATTCTTTTATAAATATTTACAATCCAATTCACAATTCACAACAAATCACTTTAAAAAGTTCATAGACTTCTTCTGTCTCATTGTTCACTCTCTCTGTTTTTTGAATTTCTTCACCGTCACAGTCTTTTCCTCCTCTTCCTCCTCACTTTCTTCCCTTCTTCTTTTCTTCTCCTGTTTCTTTTTCTTTGCCTCTTGTAAATAGAATTGTCTTCTTTCTTCCTCTTCTTCCTCTGAAGAATCCCTCTCTTCTTCTGACTCCTTTTGTTTCTTTTTGGGCAATCTGGAGACCAATGTCCTTTTTCTTGAAAATAATAACAGGTATCTTGACTTTTGTCTTTTCTAACCCCTTTTTTTCTTTTTTGACGGTCTGGACACTCTGAAGACCAATGCCCTTTCTTCTGACAGATAAAGCGAATATCTTGACTTTTATCTCGCAAGGAAGGAGAGTAGTCCGTCGGCTGGTCTGAAGAAAATTTTCTAATGACCCCTCGCAAAGCTCTGATGAAATGTTCGATTTGGGTAGTCTCTTCCATCGTTGTGCTCAGTTTGAGAGTGAAATGAATAGTGAAAGGACAAGACACACACCCTTTATATACGCTGGTCTGCTAGGACTATAAATTAGTCTATGGTGTTTAAACTTTAGTCATTTGACGTTTTTCTATCAAGATGAAACGATCCAATTCATTTGAGAAGAAAGAAGAAGAAAGTAAGAGGCAGAAACGTGATCTATCGCCTCGTACCAGGGCTGAAGTCTTGGCACAAATTCATGCCAGTGATTTTGAAGAGGACATGAGTGAACCAGAATCCAAACCCTCTAAACAAAGTTCACACCCTTAGTTAACCCTGAAAAGTACTATGACATTCGAGAGACAGAAAAGCGCTCCTCTAGAAAATTTAGAACCACGGTTTACAAATACACGGTGAAGTTTAAAGTTTTCAAGTCCGAAGTACCGTTGGAGAAAGCAGAAGGGTTCATCACTGGGGTGTGGGATTCTTTACTTACCACACTCAAGCGACAATGTCAACCCAAAGAAGACGATCGCTTGAGACTTTCCATACAACACGACGGTTTGAAATCCCCTGTTTGGATCGAGTTTAGCAGCCCTGCAGAATTGACCGCTTCCAAAGTCATGGACAAGATTCAACACGTACAACAATCCAATGACCAGTTTGACATCACCGATGGAAAAACCACACTGGACATGACCCACGTCTCTCCTTCTCAAGGGACTGGACGCAAAAAGATGTTATTGGTGGACGAGTTTCGCAGCACCAAAACAAGTCCCGTCCAAATTAACAACCCTGAAGACCAGATGTGTTTAGCCAGGGCCATCGTGGTGGGACGAACCTATGTCAACAAGAACGACATGGCAGAATGGAAAAGAGCCTGGAAAACTATTCGACAATCGGACCGAGCCAAACAACGAAACGAAGCAGAACTCCTGTTACAACAAGCTGGCTGGCCCAAAGACAAACCCTGTGGCATTCCTGAAATGCAAACATTGCAAGATGCCCTAGCTCCACGCTACACCTTGAAAGTGCACCCTCAAGAAATGCGTGGGCCTCTGTTGTTTCGAGGGAAAGAAAATCATTTTCATGCAAGTGGGACAAGTACAGTTTAAAGATTCGATGAGCTATTTGGCCATGCCTTTGAGCCGAATGCCTAAAACGTTTGGAATGACAGAAATGGCTAAAGGGTACTTTCCACACTTTTTCAATACGGAAGCCAATCAACATACCGTTCTACCCCATTTGCCCGAAGCTCACTATTACGACCCCGACAACATGCGTACCGAACAACGAGAAGCTTTCTACGCTTGGTACCAGGCTCATGCCTCGGACCCTTTCGACTTTCAGGAAGAAGTGCTAAAGTATTGTCGTTCCGACGTGGACATTTTACAGCGATGCTGTGGAAAATTTCGAGAACTGTTCATGGAACACGAAGGGGTCGATCCTTTGAAAGAAGCTTGCACCATTGCGAAAGCGTGTTCCTTAGTGTACCGCCAACGATTCATGCCTCAAAACACCGTGGCTGTCATCAGTCCTCAAACGACCAACTATGTCAAACCTCAATACTCGGTCAAAGCCCTACGCTGGTTGCATTACTTGTGCGACAAGGAAGACAAGGAAGACAAGTGGATTCAGCATGCCCGCAACGGAGGGGGCGAAAAGACTATAGGAACGCATTCGGTCGATGGATGGGACTTAGAAAACCCCAAGATCGTGTACGAGTTTAACGGTTGCTGATTTCACGGATGTCCCGTCTGTTACCCTGACCGTAGCACTAAAAATCAGTTTTTACAACGAACCATGGAAGACTTGTACCAGGACACTTGTCAGCGACGCCTAAAGTTAGAACAGGAAGGATACCAAGTGGTGGAAATGTGGGAACACGAATACGATCACCGTTTGAAAACCGATCCCGAATTTAAACGCCTCGTGGAAAGTTACCAGTTCATGGACCCCCTGAACCCGAGGGATAGTTTGTACGGAGGAAGGACCAATGCCACCTGTTTGCTGTTCCAAGCCGATGAAGAGAAAGGAGAAGAAATCAAATACTTGGACGTGTGTTCGCTGTATCCCTACGTGTGCAAATATTGTCGCTTTCCTGCAGGACACCCGCAATTGTTCACGGAACACATCGACCTGAAAAACATTCGACAATACGAAGGCTTGATCAAGTGCAAAGTTTTGCCTCCCACGGACTTGTACCATCCCGTGTTACCTCACCATTGCCAAGGCAAACTGATGTTTCCTTTGTGCCGTACTTGTGCCGAAACGTGCAACCAAGATCAACCTTGCCAGCACTCCCAGGAAGAACGGGCCTTGATGGGGACGTGGGTCAGCGTAGAATTGTTCAAAGCTCTGGACATGGGATAGCAACTGTTAGAAGTGTACGAAATTTGTCACTTTCACAACAATACCACAAGGGTGACCCCACTCAGAAAGGCATTTTCGCAGACTACGTGGATGCCTTTTTGAAACTGAAGCAAGAAGCCAGTGGCTATCCTTCCTGGTGTCATACTCCCGAAGACCAAATAAAATTCAAAGAGAAATACCGGGAACAAGAAGGCATCACTTTAGATCACATCGAGAAAAATGAAGGCAGGCGATCGTTTGCCAAAGTGATGTTAAAATACTTGTGTGGCAAAATGGCACTACGACCGTGTTTACCCAAGACGGAATATTTAATAGAACCTTCCCGCTACTTCCAGATGATTCACGACAAAACCAAATTCACGAAACACGTGGACGTCGTTCGCGAGATTTTGATCTTGTCAATTACGAAGAAGATCTGGACCTTGTACAAGACGATCCCTTTGGAAATGTTATCATTGCGGCTTACGTGACAGCCCATGCTCGCTTAAAATTGTACGAAGCTTTAGAACTGTTAGGGGAACGTGTCTTGTACTTTGACACGGACAGTTGCATTTACATCCATCACCTGAGTCAACAGCACCCTGACATCGAAGGAGACCGTTTAGGAGCCTGGACAGACGAGCACCCCGACGACAAGATTCTAAGTTTCGTCAGTGGCGGTCCTAAAAATTATGACTACGAATACCGGGACAAACAAGGAGAAATGCACACGACGTGCAAAGTGAAAGGATTGACTCTGAATTATCGTACCAGTCGAGTGGTGAACTTTGGGGTATTGAAAGAAGCCTTGCAGTCTAGAGAAGATGAACACTTTAAAGTGACCACCTATGAACCCAACAATATTGTACGTTTACCCACTCACCACATCGTCAGTCGACCCTTGGAAAAAGTCTATCAAATCGTGTACCAGAAGCGAGTGCGACTTCCCAATCATTTCACCTTACCGTATGGACACGTCGGTATTGGTCTGTATATAAAAAGGAACCCTAGGCAAGATCGATAGTTCACTGTGACTACCAAGACCAAGCGAACAAGATAAATACTTTCAGAGAAACACAAAACAAGTTCAGACATGCACAATTCAAGTTTGGGCGCTCTGAAGTGGAATGCGATTGTGAGCCTTGCGATGGGAACGTTGCTGTACGCTGTGACCTTAGCGATGCCGTAAAGCATCATTGGAACTTTGTTCTCACTACCCCTATCATGGAAAGTGATGCTGTGCGTGTCAAACCTGAGGGATGCGAAAGCGATGCCACTCGTCCTCTTGGACACTTTACTGGGTTTCGTTTTAAAGGTGAATGTCTACCTTCACGTCTACTTCCCTACGGATGTCATCCAGCCCTGAGCAAACTCCTGTCCATGTCACCCAACCCTCATCGAAACGAACCTGTGAAAGACGAATATTCGTTTACTGTGCGTTTGTCGGAATACTGCGACTTTGAAAATCGTCTTCAATCGTTCAAAGGAAAATGGCCTAAGTATCTGGGAGGTCCGACCCCCGAAGAATTAGCCAGAGCCGGATTTTTCTACTTGGGCGAAGGGGATAAAGTCAAGTGCTTCAGTTGCGGTGTGTCACTTCACCACTAGGAACCGCAAGATTCGGCCTACCTAGAACATGCTCGTTGGTCACCGAATTGTCAGTACTTACCTTTAGTGGGACCGAGACATTGAAGTAACTCACCATGTCGTTGAAGAAGAAACCAGATTGGTTAGGAGTCAAATGTTGGACATCACCGAGACCAGTGTTTAAACTTCATTTCAAAAACGATATTGAATTATTACCTAAAGAACTGCAAGAGAAGATTTACAAGGAAGTTTGGCAGGGGTTTGCCAGAGTGAAATCTCATTGAGTGACTGTAGAACTTTTGTGCCGAGAAATTCACAAGAGGAAAGTGAAAAAAATCAACCAGTGTGTTAGATTTCTCTGGGTCAAGTGTGCATTCGTCCTATTATATTACTCTAGACCGTTTACATCATAAGAGTTCAGTGACATTCTTGAACGTTACTCTGAATGGCAGTGGTCAGAAATTACTCACTATGTGGATTACTTTTGCTCTAGGAGAAGATTGTGAATTGTACGGACTGACCTATTCATGGATACTTTACAAGAAAATATTCGTGCTTTGCCTGTGGAGTTGAGAGAACGCATTTACCGAGAGCTGGTCAAAATACAAGTGAAACGTAAAGAACAATTGCATCCGTTACGTCACCAGATGTTTAACCACTGGTACCTGAATGGTATAAAAGAACTGATTCGTCAGAAATTGTTTCAGTGGTCAGACCTTGTTAGTGAGTTAGTGAATGAACGGAATGTTCATCATTTTGGTTACTTCGAGATTCACCCAGAGCAGCGCATTGAGGAAGACAAGTTAAAGGATTACCAACATATTTACGTGGAATCTGCTTAGCGGAAGGGAAAACTTCTAATCGAAGTTTGAACTGTAGGTTACAGTATGCAAGATTTCCTACTGGAGAACGAAGACGTCTGGGTAGAATGTACGTGTATTGCTTCCGAAATAAAGTGACTATAAAATCAGGAATCCATGCCACGGCTGATGTCACAAGTGATTGAAAATATTCCGTGGAAGGAACTCAATGACCATATTCAAACCGTGGATCATTACCATCAACTATTACAAGAACTGTATCCAATCAATTTGGGTCGACAAGTGGTGTGTGTCTTAGTGACTTGTTTTCTGGGATTTCGTTTACCAGCCGATTCCTTGTGGACTCTTTACGATCAGTACTTACCACCCCAATGGCCTTAAATGTTCACGAAAGACTCTTTTTGCTCAAAGCCTAGCGTTTTCATCTGGATACTTCTCGACCTCTACAGGAAAAAAAGATTCGTCAACTTTTAGCTACCGAAGACGTGTATGACGATGTGTGTGTAGCTTGTAACTTACACCCCCATTGGACAGATGTTCGTGACTGGAAAAAGGGGAGTTTTGAGGCTTGGACCCAAGAAGTGGCCCAGTATGCACAAGAGTTGTTCAAGGAAAAAAGTTACTTTTCAACCTGTGTTAGTGACAGTGCCAGAAGAACCCGTCACCGAGAACAACCACTCGCTTCAGGACAGGACTGTCATGGACATTCCTGAAAGGTCATTCCGGGAGGACACTTGTGTGACAATACCTCATGTAGAGACTGTAAGAACATTACACACTGTCCCTAGGACATCTTGGTTACCCAAAACATGTTGTACAGAGACTTGTTTATATTCCACTTTGATCGTTTTGATGTGTTTTTTTATTCCTGTACATAACTATTTGGCTTTTATGTATTTTTGTCTTTCGTGTTGTTCATATTTGAAACATTCAATAAACGTGTCCTGAAAAGAGTATATAAACTCTCGTCTTGTCTGTTTTTGTGTCACAAATGACATTCCTAACACTATGACTACCTCTGCTGTCTCTGCTCCCTCTTCCTCCACTGTCAAAGTCATCGACAAACACTTAGATCGTGCCAGTTGGGAGGCTTTGTATCTTCGCCATCCCTTTAACATGCTCATTGCTGGACCTAGCGGTTCAGGCAAAACCGAATTCGTCAAACGCTTGATCGAACATAAACATCATTTGATCGATCGTCCACCTCAACGCATCGTGTGGTGTTACAAAGAGTGGCAATCGGCGTACAGCCTCTTGCGAGAAAGTGAAGGCGATTCCATCGTGTTTGTGGAAGGCATTCCTAAAGAAGACGACGGCATCGTCTCTGACTCCTGTCAAACCCATTTGGTCATTTTTGACGACATGTTAGGAGAAGACGAAGAAGAAATTAAACTGTGGTTCACGCGCAAAGGGCATCATCGTAATGCCAGTGTCGTTTACATTGCTCAAGCTTTGTTTCAACAAAGTAAAGCCCATCGCACCATCAGTCTCAATGCGCATTACGTGGTCTTGTTTAAAAGCCCTCGAGATAAATCGCAAGTGCAAGTCTTAGCCAAACAGTTAGGGACGCCTTGGCTGACTCAGGCGTACGACGATGCCACTCAAACTCCACACGCATATTTACTCGTCGATTTGAAACCTACGATCCCCAATGATTTGCGATTTCGTACCCACTTGTTTCACCACTGGTGCCAAGACGGAGGGCCTGTCGTGTACACGTCTCCGTCCTCGACTTAACTTCACTCAACAAAAAAATCTACAAAAACCTCAGACACTTTTCGTCTGTCTCACACACAGTTTGAACATGATGTCCCTTCAGTCGCATCTTCCCGTCAAATTGATTCGTGCCTTGTATGGCATCAGTCGAGAAAAAAATCCACAAATACGAGCTCGTGTCTTAGAAGCTAGTCTCAAAGAAGTCTTACGATGGTTCACGGTGACAGCACGTCAATTACTACAAGGGATCATTCAGATTCCTCATCAAACCAAACGCTTTTTTGATCGAAACAAAGTCGCTTTGACCCAACTGGCCGATCCTCGCATCGACACTCAAACCAAAAAACAAATCATTTTGAAACCTGGAGGGAGCGGTACTCTAGGAAGTGTCATCATTCGCCCTCTCTTAAGATGGGATCCTAATGCTCCCAAACTTCTCGCCAAAAAGAAAATCAAACGAAGCTCCAAGAAGAAGAAAAAGAGCCACGGTGTCAAGGCCATGTCCCCAAGGAGACCCGTGTCTCCAAGAACTTCTCCAGCGGTGGGACCCTCCTCTTACCAGACACCGCCCCGGAAAAAGAAAAGCCCCCAGAAAAAGAAACAGAGAAAAAGTCCCCAGAAAAAGAAAAGTCCACAGAAGAAAACTAGTCGCAAGAGAGGCACTTCGGCCACGACGCAACCTTACACTCGCAAACCACGACCTGCAACGGCGGTGACCGCGTCTCCGGTAGCCTCAGGTTCATTCACTTCTCCGTTGATGACACCAAGAACTGAAGAGTACTTGGAGACGTTGATTACACCAAGAACTTCTCCGTTAATGACCCCAAGAACTTCTCCAGTGGAAGGTCCCTCCAATTTAGTGGCAGTGGCCGCTGCTCACAAAGTACCTTCTCCCAAAATCAAAGTTCAAGAAAGATCGGGCATGTTACAAAGTTTACTGGATTTGTCCAAGCAAGAACTGGCTCGATTTAGTCCGTTACGTACCCCTACACGACGTGTCATGCCTGTCCTCAAATTGATACGACGTAAAGACAATCAGTGGCGACGCGTTCCAGTATAAAAAAGGCCTGTGACCAAGTAGGGGTATCAGTGTTTTTTGGTGCTGAAGACTCAAAGATGTCACCCTCCAGAAAACATCCCTCTTCTAAACAATCCCAAGGAAAGAAAAGGAAAGGACTGCCTCCTCGTTTAGTCAAACATGGGGACATGTTATCTCTCCTGTCCAAACCTTCTCCACCCCTACGAAAAAAATTCATTCAATCAGCCTCCAAAGAGGCCATCGATACCGTGTGCAAATGTTGTTTGAACGTGTTGAAAAGCACGATCCCTTTGTCCAAACACCAGAAACAATGCTTAGGCAAACATCGCCACGTTCTTCGCCAAATGGTTCAAAAGAAAATTCCCATTCGTCAAAAGAAGATGTTGGTCCAACGTGGAGGCATTTTACCCCTCTTGTTAGGCCCATTGCTGAAAGTAGTCTTGGGAACCATGTTGGGAGGACTGGTGGGAGCAAGATAAAAAGGCCCTCTGGAGTCCCAAGATCTCAGAATCGACCCTTGACAGCCCATGGAAGGACGAAAACTAGCTTTAATGCCTTACAAACGATGGATGGAATACCATCGTTGGCAAGAACAACGCATCCCGCATTTACCTTCCAATCCCAATTTGAGCGAGATGTCCCAGTTACAACACGAATTGTAGTCCTTGATGGATCGCCAAGATTTGTCCGAAATAGAAAAATCGCAAAAGTACGGTCAACTCTTGCAAACACTGCAACTCTTTCACCAGAAAGCCTCAGACGAAACAGCTCTTCCCACTCTGAAAGATTTTTAGACCTTGATGAAAAGTCCAGCACCATCAACAGTATCACCACCACTACTACCAGTGACCAAGACAGAAAAAGGAGAAGAAGAAGAAGGGTTTCAAACTCCACGAGAAAAAGTACGAAAGTTAACAACACCACCTACCTCCAGAATTGGATGGATTAAAAAGATGATGACCACCCCTTCTTCATCACAAGAGAAAAAGATGGTGAAGACAGAAGTGAAGACAGAAGTGAAACAAGAACCGATATCCCCTGTTCCGACATCCTCGTCCTCGACACCTATTGCCGGTCGCACACGCAAAGCATTGCAATCCAAGAAAGTACCCCAAGAGAAAAAGAGTAGCATCCTCCAAGAGTGGGTGTCTTATTAACAAACAAACAAACACAAAAAAATGGAAAAAGTCTTAGCCAGCATTTATTACGATCCCTCCCATCCTGCAGGTTATGCAGGAGTTCAAAAATTGTATCGTACTGCCAAAACTCGACTGAAAAGTCTCCGTTTACCAAAAGTGCAACGATGGTTACAAGAACAAGCTACCTACACTTTACACAATCCCATTCGACGTAAGTTTTCCAGAAGTCGCACCCGAGTGGAAGGCATCGATCATCAATGGCAAGCCGATTTAGCCGATGTCTCTCATTTGGCCAGCTACAATCGCGGCTACAAATATTTGTTTTGTGTCATCGACGTCTTTTCCAAATTCGCCTGGGTCGTACCCTTGACTTCCAAATCGAGCAGCGAGTTAGTGCGAGCCCTGCAACGAGTGTTGAAACAAAGCGGTCGTCACCCTCTTCGATGGCAAACGGACAAAGGTACCAATTTCTGAACCAAGCTTTCCAAAAAAGAATTAAAGAAACGTGACATTCATTTTTTTACCACCGAGAATCCTGAAACCAAACCCAGCATCGTGGAACGTTTTCAACGCACTTTGAAAGAACGCATGTGAAAATATTTTACGCATCACCACACTCTGAAGTACATCGACATCTTACCGCACCTGGTGAAGCGTACAACCAATCTTACCATCGAAGCATTGGACGTGCCCCGCAAGAGATGACTCCCGAGAACGAAGTGTTGGTGTTTGAGCGCCTGTTTGGTACGTCCCCGACGAGGGCTGTCCCCAAGAAAAGTGGAGTGCTGACAGTAGGAGATTGGGTGCGCATTGGCAAAACCAAACGCACTTTCGACAAAGGTGTCACTGGACGAGTGCATGGCTGTCATCCTGCCGTCTATAAATTAGAAGACATGAACGGAGAAGTGCTCAAAGGAACGTTTTATTTGCCCGAGTTACAACGTGTCACCAAAAAAGAAGACGATGTGTACGACATCGAAAGCATTCTCGAACGCAGATCCCGTAAATTGGGCAAACGACGTGTCAAAGAAGTCAAAGTACGTTGGAAAGGATATCCACCCAGTTTTGATTATTGGATCGACGCTTCGCAAGTCATCGACTATAAAAAGAACTGACCATCATGCCCTTTCACACAGACGCAGCTACGTCGACCACTCCTTCACCTAGTTCTTCTCTGCAAGATTTACAAAAACAACCTTTGTGGGTGTGGTATGAAGAACCTGTGCCTAAAACGCAAATCGTCTTTTTCTGCCAAATCTTCGTGGTGTATTGTGTCATCGGGGCAGCCATCACGAATTTAAGTTAGCAACAAGAAGACAAACAATTGTGGACCATTTTATCGAGCAGCTGCATCGGTTACCTGCTTTCCAATCCCTCCCTAAAAATTCTCCTCGAACGGGAACAACGGGAACCTTGTGTCCAGTGCCAGTGTCAGTCTTACTCCAATAACAACAACAACCCTATTTTGGGCGGAGACACGCCTCTGACGTCCACTAACCCCTCGGGCAGCCACAGAACTCTGGAATTATGAGTCACACTAACCAATTTTACTTAACCTTACCCAGTGACAGTTCCGTGGAGGTGTTTCCCAAGAACACGTTGTGCTGTTACACGGCCAAATTACCTCAGACCATCCCATTAGATCACGAAGCCCATTGGGAAGTGGCTTTAGTAGAAATCATTCACCCGACCCAAGTCCTCAATGTCCTTCCCAATCAAAACTTTTTGATGTGGAAGTTCATGACGAGCAAATGCAACCTTATTTGGATACGCATGGCTAATATAACATAAAACACCCCTGGCACACAAAATCAAAAGTACACCACCTATCACTTGTTCGTTCCCCCAGGCTATTATTTTAGTGGTCAACATTTGGTGAGCACCATAGCCTCCAGGTTTAATGTCGTGTTTTTGAAAACTTTGGAAAGTGCCAAAAAAGTGTCACCATGGAATACCACAAAGCAGCTCGTCGCTTCTTGATGCAATTTGACGGGAGTAAAATCGTGTCCATTTTATTTTGTCCTGAATTGTTTGACATGTTGGGCGGAGACATGGACATGAGAATGGCCATGCTCAAGGAAAACGAATTACCAATCATTTACGACAACGAGTTTTTAGCAAGTTATTTCGTGCCCCGGTAGAACTGAACCAAGGAATGAATTTGATGTTGGTGTACTCCGATGTGGTGGAGTATAACGTGGTGGGACACACCTCTGTGCCGTTACTGAGTGTCATTCCTTTCAAAGTGGATTCTGCCACGAACGCTGACGAGGAAGGTGGAAACACTTACCACGTTCACCGCGAATTTGTACATCCTCACTATTTGCCTGTCAGCAAGTCTTATTTGGACACGGTCAACATTGCTATAAAAGGAGATCTGGGACAAAATATTCCATTCACCAAAGGAAAAGTCACAGTGAAACTCCATTTTCGAAAACGGTTCTCTCACGAGTTGTAAGTCATGTATCCAGTGTACCGAGGGGTTGCTCGACAGCGAGGACACGGTTTAGGAGATATGTTAAAATCGGCCTTTCGTTCGGTGGCCCCGGTGTTGAAACCGATGGTGACACGCGGATTGCACACCTTGAAAGATGCCTCACTGACACAAGGCAAAGAATTTCTCCAAAATGTCATCATCGACAAACAAAACCCTAAAGAAGTCTTCATGAGGGCAGGCAAAAATGTCTTGCTGCAAACGGGCAAAGACCTTTTGGGCCGACGAGAAACACATATAAGTGCCCTGCACGCTACCGAGTCAGGCATTCAGCAAGAACAAGGCAGAAAAAGACGACGAAGAAAACACCCTTTCACCAGACTTCACACTTCTAAAGCTAGAAAGACAAAGAAAAGAAGAACTGTTCGAGACTTAGACGTTTTCGATTATTGAGAAAAAGAAAAATGATGCACCGAGATTCTTGCGCCTGTTCCAAGTCGGAACTGGATCTGTTTGACATGCCACCCACGATGATGACCATGCAAGAATCCCAGTGGGTGGAATTTCATCCCGTCTCCTCTTTGACGGATTCCGCTCTCATCGAGTTTGAAATCAAAGGACAACCCGAAGATTACATCGATCTGAATAGCAGTTACCTGTATGTGAAAGTGAAAGTGATCAAAACGGACAACACCAATCCAGGAGGCGATGCTAGAGGAGCTCCTGCCAACAATTTCATGCATTCCTTGTTCAGCGAAGTGGACTTGTACTTGAATAACAAACTGCTCAGCAACAGCATGGATACTTACCCATATCGTGCCTACCTGGAAAATCTCTTGACGTACGGAAAAGAAGCCAAGAATACTCATCTGGATGCTTGCTTGGTATGGAAACCTGACACGGCAGGTGTAGCCACGTTTAGCGACACAGTCCTGACAGAAGATGACAATCCTCACAATGTGGGGTTTAACGACCGTCGTAAGAAAATTCTGCAAGGGCGAAGTTTAGAACTGATGGATCGTTTGCATTTGGACATGTGGTTACAAGAAAAGTATTTACTGAACGGGATGGATATCCGTCTGAGACTGAATCGTAGCAGTGCCGCTTTCCATTTGAAGGCCCATGCCAATGAATATAAAACTATCATTCAAGAAGCCCGACTTTACGTGCGTCGTGTGGAAGTGTTACCTAAAGTGGGAAACGACGTCTGTCAGACGTTGAGCAGAACGACCGCCAAGTATCCGATACGACGCGTAGAAGTGAAAACGTTCACCATTCCCGCTGGACAGCGATCTATGATCGAAGATCATCTGTTCCAAGGACAGTTACCCAAACGTTTGATTGTTGGTATCGTCAGGAATTCAGCCTTCAACGGAACCCACGATCAAAATCCTTTTGAGTTTCAACATTACAATGTGTCCAAGATCGAAGTCAGTCGCGACGGCAAGACCTTGTGTACCCGACCCTTTGAGCCTAACTTTGGTGTCGCGAAGAATTATTTGAGATCGTACTTGTCCCTGTACGAAGCCACGGGACAATTAGGAACCAACACCAGTCACGGTATTTCGTACGACGATTATGCAGGAGGCTATGCTTTGTTGGGTTTTGATTTCACTCCAGACCAGGGCAGCGACGAGGGACATTTCCACCCTATAAAATAGGGTCAGATTCGTGTGGAACTTCAGTTTGCATTTCCACCTCCAGATCACACAGTGAACGTCCTCCTGTATGCAGATTTTGACAATACCATAGAAATCAACAGTTTGAGAGAAGTCATTCTAGATTATTAGAAGCCATGGAAGACTGTTATCCCTCTTTACCTAGTGGAGAAACTTTGAAGATGGAATGTAAGGAGACCGTGGAAGAAGAAGAAGAATCCCAAGACGAAGAATTTATCATGATGAAGTCAAGATGGCCAGAATAAGAAGCCCATTTAGTCTCCTGTTTTGCTACAGTCCTGGCAGATATAATGAAAGAATTGATCAAGGAAGAGTGCTATGGATGTCACAATGATCATCCCAGTCAAATTCAACACGACAAATATCTGATGTTAAGTCAAGAAGAAAAATTGGACGAATATCTGGATAAAGCTTGGGATCACATCGAAATAGAATTCGTGTTGAACGAGTGGTATAAAGGCTTGGATAAACATTCTTCTCCTCCATTAACGTCTCTGGAGTGCCGTCGCATCGAATCTCTCTTTGACCAGAGTAAGAAGTCGGATCTAAACGCCTTTTACTTGTCAAACATTTTCAAGCAAAAAGTCAGGATCGAATTGATGACTTATCATTACCTGTAAAGAAGAAGAAGAAAAAAGCCACACAAAACATAGATACCTGGGAACTTTATTACCTTTTGAACCACAGCTCGTACACGGCTTCTTGGAATCCTGTCGTCTGTGCTAAAGATGAACTCCCTCATCGTAAACCTCAAGACCATCTAGCTTATGTGATCAACACGGACGACAGTCATCTCCCAGGAACCCACTGGGTAGCCGTCTACTTCCTCAAGAAGGATTTGTGGAATATTTCGATTCGTATGGATTGCCTCCTTTGGAAGACGATATCATTGACTTTATGAGAAGAAATGCTCAGACCACCCGATTCAATAATGTGAAATTACAAAGCACAGATTCCTTGGTGTGTGGACAATATTGTGTGTATTTTCTGCATCATCGCAGCCTGGGTTATTCCTTAGAACATTTAGTGACTCATTTTGATCCTCGTTCTTCTTCTAGAAACGATGTGAAAGTAGATCAATGGTTTTGTGACCATTATGCTTATCTTTTGTCTCAAGCTAGGAAACGTAGTGTCCATCAATGGCCTAATGACTTCCAACAGTGGAAATCACAATTTCATTCACAACGTTGTCAGCCTTGTTCAAGATAATGTGTTAGTTGGAAAAACATGTTTGTGTTTTGAAAAAAAATGTTTGATGTTATATTGTTAAAAATGTTATAGTTGTTTGTTAGTGTTAAGTGATTTTGAATAAAAAAATGTTATTTTGAAAAAAATGAATTTGTCTTTTGTTTGGCTATAAGAATTTTGATTCATGCTCTTTGACTTCTTACTATCCCTCTCATGGCACTCATTGAACGTTCCGGCTCGAAAACCGTGTAGGGATGTTTTCCTTCACGTCCGCGCTCTGACTTTAAAGCCGGGGTAGCCTTCAGTCTAACCATCCATTGTCGACTCATCCTCCTACGAAGATGTGCTACAAACTAGCTAAGCTAAACGAAGCCTACGTGAATTTGCATAGGGTCAGACACAGTCTGATACCGAAGCCAGAAGAGATAGAGAATGTGAGAATCTTAAAAGTCACTGAGGACCTGATAGAAGAACTCTTCAGAGAAGAAGTGAACAGGGAGAAAGAAGAATGGACAGAGAAGTACAGACTTCAGAAACAGCAGAGAGAGCAGCAACAGCAGCAACAGCAGCAGCAACCTGAATCTGACAGAGGCTTTGTCGATTGTCGTATCGACACCAAAGAGTTCTTCTTCTCTTTCCAAAGAAGCAGACTTATCGTCAGAAAGTCTATCATCAGTGGACGTCGCATTCTTAGAAACTAAAAGATTGCCATAGCAAACAAAAAAAAAACCCAGCCCTTTTCAGGGCTACCCAATACTCTAGAAAAGAAATAGCAATTGATTTGCCAATGTGTGTATGTAGAGTAGTGTGAATATAAACACTGACTCTTTTGTGGTGTGATTGTAAGAGATAAAGTAGGTTTGTGAGGATAATGATAATGTTTTTTTTGCTGTTTGACGTGTGTGAAGAGTAGATTTGGGTTTTGATTGGATTGCTTTGCGTATGTGGATAGTATATTTAAGTGATTAATAAAAATTATAAAATAGTAATGGGTAGTATAAAAAAGTGAGTGAGTGTTTCTTTTAGGTCCGGCCGTTGTTTGGTCATGATCTAGGTAATATAACTTTTGTTTTAGGCGGATGTTTTCCTTAACGTCCGCGCATTCACTATAAATTGAAAATCGCTAGGCAGTCTAGCTACCCTTGTTGATTGATCAACACTAGAGAATGAGCAGAAGGCTAGCGAAACTGTTGGAACTTCATGTGCACTTGGAATATGCCAGGCTCATACTAAATGAACTGGCCGCGGAGGCTATCGTCGAAGAGGGAAGGATGAAAAAGGAGGAGGAGAGAAGAAAAAAAGAAGAGGAGGAAAAGGAGAGAAGAATGGCTGAACCACGGACACAAGAAGGAAATTTTAGAATCCCAGAGACAGAAAATTGGGATTCTGAAGCCACTCATTCCGCCTCTGCACTCCCCCAAAAAAGAGTGAAAGGAGATTGGAGTTGGAGATGCGTGTGTGGTGCCAGACCGGGGAGGTGCCACCATTAACCAGGTGCCATGGAGTTCAAAACAAACAGCCCTTTTCAGGGCTACCCAAACCTTTAGAAAAGAAATAGTAATCGATTTGCCAATGTGTGTATGTAGAGTAGTGTAAATATAAACACTGACTCTTTTTCCCGTGTGTGTGTGTGTGTGTGTGTGTGTGTGTGTGTGTATAAGAGCTCAAGTAGGTTTGTGTGGTTAGTAGATTATTGGGTTTAATTATAATGCTTTGAGTGTGTGGATAGTAGATTTGGGGTTTGTTTATTGCTGCTTCACGTATGTGGATAGTATATAATATGAGATGAAAAAAGTAGGGGATGTTTTCGTTCACGTCCGCGCGTTTTAAGTGATAATCAAGGTAATATAACTTTTGTCTAGGCATTTCAATCCAAATAAGAAACACGAGTGTGTGGTGTGACTATTCCCACTCATGTTTATTAGTCTTTCAGTCAGGTTGTTAAGGACTAGTTAGTCCTACACCTGAGTGGCTAAATTAAAAAGTACTCTCTGAGTACACAAAAGCCTGGGGGATGAGGCTCCTTTTCTTTCCCCCAGGAATAATTAAAAATCACGCAGTGCGTGAATAAACAAGTGGTACATGTTCAAAAGAACGAAAACCACTATAATGCGACTAACTAACTAACTTTTGTCTTACTGGGATGTTTTCCATCACGTCCGTGCTTTCACTATAAGAACCCACAGTGTTCGTCGTTCGCACCATTCTACGGAAAAACGGAAAGAAAATGGTAGCTGTATCTGACCTGTTCAACAACTTAAAGGAAACATACTATTGGATGATAGACAGTGAATATGTAGTGGAAAGAATTGAAAGAGAATGGAGGATAAGAAACAGTCTGGACTTTGCTAAAAAACTAAAAGTAGCCAGGGAGAAGATAGAGGAGTTAATAGAAGAAGAAGTGAAGAAGTTGAGAGGATTTATTAATCCTGCATATGTCAAAATTGGAATGTTAAAAGAGGCCTTGGATAATGTTGTAGAAGTAAGGTGCCTTTTGGAAGGAATGGTGAAATGGTTAGATTGGCCCTTTGTCAAAAGAGGTCTGGAAAAGCTGAAGAAAGCTGAAGAATTAATAAGAAACGTAATGGTGGAAGAAGTAAAGAAGATAAAGGAGACATGAAGGAAAGAAAGAAAGGATGAGGAAAATAAAAAGAAAGAGGCAGAGCTTGAGAGGCTGAATTAGAATTGGATAAAAGTTCAGGAAAAGTTTAGAGCTCTAGGCCATCCTGACTGGATGCCAGAAAAGGAGAAAAAGAAGACAGGAATAGTGACAAAAGTGAGAAGATGGTTGAAGAAGTGGAGGTGTTAGAAGAAGAAGAAGAAACCCAAAGGCCTTTTTCAGGGCCACTCCAATCTCTCGAAAAGAGATAGACTTTCAATTGCCTACCCCATTTTTTTTATTTTTTTTTTGTTTAAAAAAAAATAGAGACCCCTCCCTGTTTCAATTTTCGTATGTTCCATTTCCATAGACCCATCAGGTCGGGACCCTATTAAAATAGGGTCCCGACCCTGTTCCGTTTTCCCTTGTCGCTCAACAGACCCAAGATTTTTTTTTTTCCATGTTCAATTCCCTTTGAGGCTAGAGTGACCCATGACTTTTTCCCCATATTCAATTCCCCTTGAGGCTAGAGTGGCCCAAGACTTTTTCCCATGTTAAATTCCCCTTGAGGCTAGAGTTGCCCATGATTTTTTCCCATGTTAAATTTCCATTGAGGCTAGAGTTGCCCAAGGGGTCCTGTAATGCTAATTTCCATTGAGACTAGGGTGCCCCACTTCACTACTTAAGTGAGAATAAATTACAAGTTCCTTTAATGCTTATCCAATTAGAAAACAAAATTGGAGATGATCGATGCGCAGAATTTAATAGAATCATCTCTAAACTAAATTTATAGATCGACTTAAAATACATTTAATTGAGTATATATTTTACAGTGGTAAACTTAAGATTGGCACGAACGTTTCAATGACGTTTACAAAGATCATACTTAAAAAGCTTTCAGAATTTTGTTATGTGAGGCACAACTAGATCGAACGATTAGACTTCTAAAATGAGATAACACCATTGAAAACAATAAGCTGCCGTAAAATGCATCATGTCGTTGAACATTTGTTTGACATTTTACATATTAAGTGTCGACAGGATGTTAGCGAAAATTCAAGTTGGATGTTTTATTGGCTTGACTATTTAACGTCTGTTCATTTGTAAGCACCATCCTTTTGTAGGAAACTCGTACATATATTTGGCTGAGTGGGTGTAGAGCAAAAACGAAAATAAACTTAAAAGATAAAGACAATTGATGTTTTTGTGTTTCTTAATGTTGATTAATAAATTTTATATGCTGTCCCAAAATTCCAGACCATATAGATTTGGGTTTAATATATCCTATGAAAATAAGGAAAAATAGTGAACATGAATTCAATATATCTATAAATATGTATGAATTTAATATATCTATAAATGTGTATGAAATTAATGTATCTCTAATTGTGTATGAATTTAATATATCTATAAATGTGTATGAATTTAATATCTCTCTAACTGTGTATGAATTTAATATATCTATAAATGTGTACGCATTTAATATATCTATAAATGCGTATGCATTTAATATATCTATAAATGTGTATGAATTTAATATATATATAAATGTGTATGAATTTAATATATCTGTAAATGTGTATGAATTTAATATATTTATAAATGTGATTGAATTTAATATATCTATAAATGTGTAGGAATTTAATATATTTATAAATGTGTTTGAATTTAATATATCTATAAATGTGTAGGAATTTAATATATTTATAAATGTGTTTGAATTTAATATATCTATAAATGTGTATGCTTTTAATAAATCTATAAATGTTTATGAAATTTGGAAATGTGGAGACATCTGCATGGAAAGACACTGCATTAAACCAGACAGTGTAGCTGAGACAGAGAATGTCATTCAATTTCTCATTGCTAATAATGATTCAATGCAGTGAAGTTCTTGCTAGATCAAAAGACTGCGATTAAGCACACGACCAGGCTTGCACCAAAGGTGCAACGACAATGCAAAGAACTATGTGTATTACTTAGTGTTTTGTTTCCACCTGGAGTAAATTCACCAATATTAGAAGTATAAATTGTTTATAGCTCTGATTTACATTCACTTGTTTTACAAAGCTAGTTTACGAAGAAAAGAGACAGAAAAAATTTAAAACCCATGATTTTTTCCAGATGAAGATTAGAAACGTTTAAATTCTGCCAAGGTGTACAATAATTATTTATGATATAATTCTGAATACTTACAACTTCATGGTGTCTTATTATTAATTTATATTGAAAATGTTTTTGACTCTACTTTATGGATTAAACTCTTATTGTTTTGGACCTGTGTTTGTAGAGGTTATAGAAAGGGTGACCCGGTATCTGGATCATTGTTTTGGACCGGTGTTTGTAGAGGTTCTAGAAAGGGTGACCCGTTTTCTGGATCTGTTTTTTTAATATGTGTAGAAGATCTGTCAATACTATTAAACTAAGAATAAATAAGAATATCATAGGTATGAAATTAAAGTAAATATTATTTACTTTCACAATAGGCAGATGATAATGCATTGACTTTTGATGGATAGTCTGAATCTTCCTATGCTGTATTAGTTTTGTTGTAGGGATTTCATGCTTGAAATGAAATAAGTAGTTAAGTGGGGCACATTAGGGACAATGGGACTTAGCATTACAAAGACCCCTGGGTCAGATTAGGGACAATGGAAATTTAACATGGAGAGAAATCGTGGGTCACTTTAGGGACAATGGGAATTTAACATAGAGTTTGGGTCTGTCTAGGGACAAGGGAAATTAACATGGGGAATAGAGTTTAGGCTTTTTTTTTTTTTTTTTTTTTTTTTTTTTAAATTTTTTTTAAATTTAAATTTAAATTTAAATTTAAATTTTAAAAAAGGGATCGGCAATGGAAAGGCTATCTCTTTTCGAGAAATATGGCTGGCCCTGAAAAGGGCCTTTGGGTTTATGTTAATGTATTCATTGACATAAATGGCACCGCATTGGTCTTCTTCTTGTCCTTAGGCTACGTCTCACTGTTGGTCCGTAAATCAGCACTCTTTTCAGGCATCCTTGTCTTTCTACGTAGATCCTACGTATCCACAGGCTGGTGTTTGTCCTGTGGACAACGGTCCACTTGGATCGGACATACATGGGTATGTCCGTCCGGAACATCATGGAAGACACAAGCGTAGAAGATTGCACATCGGTCCACATCTTGAAGCAACGAGAACAAGTGAATCAATGCACTGAACTGCGCTTATTTATAGGTAGAGGCAGGATTGAAACGGATTGAGTTCATTCACCAATCCAAACACGCGTTACAAAATTCAGTCAGCCCGCATCCAATCCGAAGAGAGTAGTCTGTGACGTCAGTTGGTCTATATAGATTCGCTAGCGCTTGTGTGCAGTCAATCTATGAGACAGTGATTCAACATGACGGAAACTCAGAAAATGATCCATTGGGGTGCACCAGCAGGGGAGACTGCCCAAGGGAACCCGGACTTACTTTCAGAAGAGGTACATTGGGATTTTGTGGATTTTCTTACCTCGCAAGAATTTGTTCCGGAACCTTCGTTACCTTCTTCATTACCGCAAGTGGAGAATTTTAGACAGAGACAGAAAGAAGAATTGGAGAAATTTATGCAACGACAAAAGGAAGCGGAACAAGCTTTTCTCCTACAGCAACAGCAACAGCAACAAGAAGAGGTAAGAAAAAAAACAACAGCAACAACAGCAAGAAGAAGTAGCAGCAAAGAAACAAGAGGGTGAAAATCAAACGGCTACGGTACTGTTGGACATTTTAGCGGAGTTAAGAAGTCTGAAACAAATGTATCAGACTTCTTTATCACGACCGAAGAGAATACGACCTTCCCGAGCTAAACACGCCAACCCTGTGACTAAGCCTGTCGTACCACCCTTAGTGATTTCAACCCAATCATCAGAAGTAGGCCTTGGCCGTGGCAAAGGCTTAAGGCAGTTAAAGTTGATTGGTTAAACTCACCCCTACACCAAATTAAAAAGGCCCTTTTCAGGGCCACCCACATTTCTCGAAAAGAAATACAATTTCAATTTGCCAGTAACTCAAAAATAAACCCCACCCATTTTACCCTTATAGTACGTGTCTGTGTATGAGTGCGTGAGTGTAGCTTCTTATTTTAAAATCAAAACTCAAAGACACTTACCTTATATCATTCATGTATTCTTTTATCCATTTTTTACAATCCAATTCACAATTCACCACAGAACACTTTAATTAAAAGTTCATTGACTTCTTCTTTCTCCTTGTTTAGTCTCTCTGTTTTTTGAATGTCTTCACCGTTTCTTCCTCATTTTCTTCCCTTCTTCTTTTCTTCTCCTGTTTCTTTGCTTCTTTTAAATAGAATTGTCTTCTTTCTTCCTCTTCTTCCTCTGAAGAATCTCTCTCTTCTTTCGAAGAATCCCTCTCTTCTTCCGAAGAATCCCTCTCTTCTTCTGAAGAATCCTTCTTTTCTTCTGACTCCTCTTGTTTCTTTTTTGGGCAATCTGGAGACCAATGTCCTTTTTCTTTACAATAATAACAGGTATCTTGACTTTTGTCTTTTTTAGCCCCTGTTTTTTTTCTTTTTTGACGGTCTGGACACTCTGAAGACCAATGCCCTTTCTTCTGACAGATATAGCAAGTATCCTGACTCTTATCTCGAAAGGAAGGAGAGTAGTCCGTCGGCTGGTCTGAAGAGAATTTTCTAATGACCCCTCGCAAAGCTCTGACGAAACGTTCCATCTGGGTAGTCTCTTCCATCGTTCTCCTCGGTTTGAGAGTGAAATGAATAGTGAAAGGACAAGACACAAACTTTTTATATACGCTGGTTTGCCATGACTATAAATTAGTCTATGGTGTTTGAACTTGAGTCATTTGACGTTTTGCACTCAAGATGAAACGATCCCATTCATTCGAGAAGAAAGAAGAAGAAGAAAGTAAGAGGCAGAAACGTGATCTATCGCCTCGTACCAGGGCCGAAATCTTGGCACAAATTCATGCCAGTGATTTTGAAGAGGACATGAGTGAACCAGAATCCGAACCCTCTAAACCAAGTTCACCACCCTTAGTCAACCCTGAAAAGTACTATTCCATTCGAGAGACGGAAAAGCGCTCCTCTAGAAAATTTAGAACCACGGCTTACACCTACACGGTGAAGTTTAAAGATTTCAAGGCCGACGTACCCTTGGAGAAAGCAGAAGTGTTTATCACCGAGATGTGGGATTCTTTGCTCACCGCACTCAAGCGACAATGTCAACCCAAAGAAGACGATCGCTTGACACTATCCATAGATCACGACGGTTTGAAATCTCCTGTTTGGATCGAGTTTAGCAGACCCGCAGAACTAACCCCTTCCAAAGTCATGGACAAGATTCAACACGTACAACAATCTAATGACCAGTTTGACATCACCGATGGTAAAGCCACACTGAAAATGGCTCACGTCTCTCTTCCTCAAGGGACAGGACGCAAAAAGGTCCTACTGGTGAACGACCTTCGCAACACCAAAAAGAGTCTCGTCCGAATTAACAACCCTCAAGACCAGATGTGCTTAGCCCGTGCCATCGTGGTGGGACGAACCTATGCCAACAAGAACGACACGGTAGAATGGAAAAGAACCTGGGAGAACATTCGAACATCGAACCGAACCAAACAACGAAACGAAGCAGAACTCCTGCTGCAACAAGCTGGCCTGTCCAAAGACACACCCTGTGGCATTCCTGAGATGCAAAAATTGCAAGATGCCCTAGCTCCACGCTACACCGTGAAAGTGCACCCTCAAGAAATGCGCGGGTCACTGTTGTTTCGAGGTCAGGATTTTAAGGACGGAAAATACATTCACCTTTATTATCACGATGACCATTTCGATACCATTACCAGTATCACCGGATTCCTGGGATATTATTGTGAGAAATGTGATTATGGTTATAACAATCGAGAGCAACACAAGAATTGTGGATTGAAATGCCCAGGATGTTTGGCCTCTCCACCCTGTCTGAGCGAAGAACCAGTGCCTTGTTCGACTTGTCTGCGCACGTTTGTCAGCCGTGCCTGTTACCAGCAACATTTGAAAACACAAGGTTCACAGAAGAAATGTGCTTGTCAACTCCTGAGATTGTGCCCTACGTGTGGACAAGGCATACTTACCAACAATGCCAAGGCACACGTATGTCGAGGAAAGAAAAAATGTCACATTTGTCACCACATCGTGGACTTGGAACACGAATGTTACGTGCAAAAATACCAACCCCCACCAGAGAAAGAGGACGGTCACAAGAAGAAAGGCAATTTCATCTTTTTCGATTTCGAATGCATGCAAGAGACTGGCATTCACATTCCTAATTTCTGCGTGGCTCATCGAGCGTGCGAGAAGTGCATTCAAGAACCTATCTTCAGTCATTGCCCTCACTGCAGCAAGATTCCTGGAGGGCGTGAAAAAATCTTTCGGGGACCGAACACGTTAGCCGATTTTGCCCAATGGGTCTTAAACCCCATCGACAAGACATGGAGCCAAGAGGACATCGAACGTTACGGAGATTGTCATCGTCATGCCACGGTGATGGCTCACAATTTCTCCGGATACGATGGACAGTTTCTTTTGAGGTACTATACGGAACATGGCACCGAACGTCCTAAAGTGATTTTGAACGGAGCCAAAATCATTTTCATGCAAGTGGGACAAGTGCAGTTTAAAGATTCAATGAGTTACTTGGCCATGCCTTTGAGTCGAATGCCTAAAACGTTTGGAATGACAGAAATGGCTAAAGGGTACTTTCCACACTTTTTCAATACGGAAGCCAATCAACACGCCGTTCTACCCCATTTGCCTGAGGCTCACTATTACGACCCCGACAACATGCGTACCGAACAACGAGAAGCTTTCTACGCTTGGTACCAGGCTCATGCCTCTGACCCCTTCGACTTTCAGGAAGAAATGTTAAAGTATTGTCGTTCCGACGTGGACATTTTACGACGTTGCTGTGGAAAATTTCGAGAACTGTTCATGGAACACGGAGGGGTCGATCCTTTGAAAGAAGCTTGCACCATTGCCAAAGCGTGTTCCTTAGTGTATCGACAACGATTCATGCCTGAAAACACCGTGGCTGTCATCAGTCCTCAAACGACCCACTATGTCAAGCGTCAATACTCGGTCAAAGCCCTACGTTGGTTACATTACTTGTGCGACAAGGAAGACAAATGGATTCAGCATGCCCGCAACGGAGGAGGCGAAAAGACCATCGGAACGTATTCGGTAGATGGCTGGGACTTAGAAAACCCCAAGATCGTGTACGAGTTTAACGGTTGCTTATTTCACGGATGTCCCGTCTGTTACCCTGACCGTGACACTAAAAATCAGTTTTTGCAACGAACCATGGAAGACTTGTACCAGGACACTTGTCAGCGACGCCTAAAGTTAGAACAGCAAGGATACCAAGTGGTGGAAATGTGGGAACACGAGTACGATCACCGTTTGAAAACCGATCCCGAGTTTAAACGCCTCGTGGAAAGTTACCAGTTCATGGACCCGCTGGACCCGAGGGATAGTTTGTACGGAGGAAGGACCAATGCCACCTGTTTGCTGTACCAAGCCGACGAAGAGAAAGGAGAAGAAATCAAATACTTGGACGTGTGTTCGCTGTATCCCTACGTGTGCAAATATTGTCGCTTTCCTGTAGGGCACCCGCAATTGTTCACGGAACACATCGACCTGAAAAACATTCGACAATACGAAGGCTTGATCAAGTGTAAAGTTTTGCCTCCCACGAACCTATACCATCCCGTGTTACCTCACCATTGTCAAGGCAAACTGATGTTTCCCTTGTGCCGTACTTGTGCCGAAACGTGCAACCAGGACCAACCTTGCCATCACAGCCAGGAAGAACGTGCCTTGACGGGAACCTGGGTCAGCGTGGAATTGTTCAAAGCTCTGGACATGGGATAGCAACTGTTAGAAGTGTACGAAATTTGCCACTTTCCCAAGACACAACAATACCACAAGGGTGACCCTACTCAGAAAGGCATTTTCGCCGACTACGTGGATGCCTTTTTGAAACTGAAACAAGAAGCCAGCGGCTATCCTTCCTGGTGTCACACTCCCGAAGACCAAATACAATTCAAGGAGAAATACTGGGGACAAGAAGGCATCTCTTTAGACCACATCGAAAAAAACGAAGGCAGGCGATCGTTTGCCAAAGTGATGTTAAATTGCTTGTGGGGTAAAATGGCACAACGACCGTGTTTACCCAAGACGGAATATTTGACAGAACCTTCCCGCTACTTCCAGATGATTCACGACAAAACCAAATACATGAAACACGTGGACGTCGTTCGAGAGGATTTGATCTTGGTCAATTACGAAGAAGATCTGGACTTTGTACAAGACGACCCTTTTGGAAATGTCATCATTGCGGCTTACGTGACAGCTCATGCTCGCTTAAAATTGTACGAAGCTTTAGAACTGTTAGAAGAACGCGTCCTGTACTTTGAAACGGACAGTTGCATTTACATCCATCACCCGATTCAACAGCACCCTGACATCGAAGGAGACCGTTTAGGAGCCTGGACAGACGAGCATCCCGACGACAAGATTCTAAGTTTCGTCAGTGGTGGTCCCAAAAATTACGGCTACGAATACCGGGACAAACAAGGAGAAGTGCACACGACGTGCAAAGTGAAAGGACTGACTCTGAATCATCGTACCAGTCGAGTGGTCAACTTTGGGGTATTGAAAGAAGCCTTGCAATCGGGAGAGGATGGAAACTTTAAAGTGACCACCTATCAACCGAACAAGATTGTACGTTTACCCACTCACCACATCGTCAGTCGACCCTTGGAAAAAGTCTATCAAATTGTATACCAGAAGCGAGTGCGACTTCCCAATCACTTCACCTTACCGTACGGTCACGTCGGTATTGGTCTGTATATGAAAAAGAACCCTAGGCAAGATCGATAGTTCATTGTTCATTGAAGTAACTTACCATGTCGTTGACGAAGAAGAAACCAGATTGGTTAGGAGTCAAATGTTGGACATCACCGAGACCAGGGTTTTGAGGCTTGGACACAAGAGGTGGCCCAGTATGCACGAGAGTTATTCAAGGAAAAAAGTTACTTTTCAACCTGTGTTAGTGACGGTGCCAGAAGAACCCGTCACCCAGGACAGGACTGTCGTGGACAGGCCTGAAAGACCCTTTCGGGAGGACACTTGTGTGACCTTACCCCTACTATAGAACTGGTTAGAACTTTACCCAAAACATGTTGTACAGACACTTGTGTTTATTCCACGTTCATGGTTATCATGTGCCTTTTATTCTTGTACTTAAGCCTTTGGCTTTTATGCATTTTTGTCCTTCGTATTCATGTTTGAAACATTCAATAAACGTGTTCTGAAAAAGTATATAAACTCTTGTCTTGTTTGTTTTTCGTGTCACAAGTGACATTTCTCACACCATGGCTACCTCTGCTGTCTCTGCTCCCTCTTCCTCTACTGTCAAAGTCATCGACGAACACTTAGATCGTGCCAGTTGGGAGGCTTTGTATCTTCGCCATCCCTTTAACATGCTCATTGCTGGACCTAGCGGTTCAGGCAAAACCGAATTCGTCAAACGTTTGATCGAACATAAACATCATTTGATCGATCAACCCCCTCAACGAATCGTGTGGTGTTACAAAGAGTGGCAATCGGCGTACAGCCTCTTGCGAGAAAGTCAAGGCGATTCCATCGTGTTTGTGGAAGGCATTCCTAAAGAAGACGACGGCATCGTCTCTGACTCCCGTCTAACCCATTTGGTCATTTTCGACGACATGTTAGGAGAAGACGAAGAAGAAATTAAACTGTGGTTCACGCGCAAAGGGCATCACCGTAATGCCAGTGTCGTTTACATCACCCAAAATTTGTTTCAACAAAGTAAAGCCCATCGCACCATCAGTCTCAATGCGCATTACGTGGTCTTGTTTAAAAGCCCTCGAGATAAATCGCAAGTGCAAGTCTTAGCCAAACAGTTAGGAACGCCTTGGCTGACTCAGGCGTACGACGATGCCACTCAAACTCCACACGCCTATTTACTCGTCGATTTGAAACCTACGACTCCCGAGGATTTGCGATTTCGTACCCACTTGTTTCACCACTGGTGCCAAGACGGAGGGCCTGTCCTGTACACGTCTCCGTCCTCGACTTCATTTCACTCCCCATAAAAAAATCTATAAAAACCTCAGACCCTTTTTCGTCTGTCTCACTCTCAGTGCGAACATGACGTCCCTTCAGTCGCATCTTCCCGTCAAATTGATTCGTGCCTTGTATGGCATCAGTCGAGAAAAAGATCCACAAACACGAGCTCGTGTCTTAGAAGCTAGTCTCAAAGAAGTCTTACGATGGTTCACGGTGACGGCACGTCAATTACTCCAAGGAATCATTCAGATTCCTCATCAAACCAAACGCTTTTTCGATCGAAACAAAGTCGCTTTGGTCCAACTGGCCGATCCCCGCATCGACACTCAAACCAAAAAACAAATCATTTTGAAACCTGGAGGGAGCGGTACTCTAGGAGGGGTCATCATTCGCTCACTCTTAAGATGGGATCCTAATGCCCCCAAAGTTATACCCAAGACAAAAGTCCAACGAATCCCCAAGAAGAAAAAGACCTGGTCCCCAAGGAGAACTTCTCCAGTGGCAGGACCCTCCTCTGACCAGACACCACCACCACCCCGGAAAAAGAAAAGAAGCCCCCAGAAAAAGAAAAGTCCACAGAAAACTAGCCGCAAGAGAGGCACTTCGGTCAGGGCGCAACCTTACACTCGCAAACCACGACCTGCCACGGCAGTGACTGCGTCTCCGGCAGCTTCACGTTTGTCCACTTCTCCGTTAATGACACCCAGAACTGAAGAGTACTTGGAGACGTTGATCACACCAAGAACTTCTCCGTTGTTGACCCCCAAAAGAACTTCCCCAGTGACAGGACCTTCCAATTTAGTGGCAGTGGCTGCTGCTCACAAAGTACCTTCTCCCAAAATCAAAGTTCAAGAAAGATCGGGCATGTTACAAAGTTTACTGGATTTGTCCAAGCAAGAACTGGCTCGATTTATTCCGTTACGTACCCCTGCACGACGTGTCATGCCTGTCCTCAAACTAATACGACGTCAAGACAATCAGTGGCGACGCGTTCCAGTATAAAAAAGGCCTGTGACCAAGTCGGGTATCAGTGTTTTTTGGTGCTCCTGAAGACTCAAAGATGTCACCCTCCAGAAAACCCCAAGGAAAGAAAAGGAAAGGACTGCCACCACGTTTAGCCAAACATGGGGACATGTTATCTGTCCTGTCCAAAGCTTCTCCACCCCTACGAAAAAAACTCATTCAAACAGCCTCCAAAGAGGTCATCGATACCGTGTGCGAATGTTGTTTGAACGTTTTGAAAGGCACGATCCCTTTGTCCAAACACCAGAAACAATGCTTAGGCAAACATCGTCACGTTCTTCGCCAAATGGTTCAAAAGAAAATTCCCATTCGTCAAAAAAAGAAGATGTTAGTGCAACGTGGAGGTATTTTACCTCTCTTGTTAGGCCCCATACTGAAAGGAGTCTTGGGAACCATATTGGGAGGACTGGTGGGAGCAAGATAAAAAGGCCTCGGAAGTTCCAAGATCTCAGAATCGACCCCTGACAACCCCATGGAAGGACGAAAACTAGCTTTAGTGCCTTACAAACGATGGATGGAATACCATCGGTGGCAAGAACAACACACCCCGCATTTACCTCCCAATCCCCATTTGAGCGAGATGTCCCAGTTACAACACGAATTGCAGTCCTTGATGGATCGCCAAGATTTGTCCGAAACAGAAAAATCACAAAAGTACGGTCAACTCTTGCAACGACTGCAACTCTTTCACCAGAAAGCTTTAGACGAAACAGCTCTACCCACTCTGAAAGATTTTAAGACCTTGATGAAAAGTCCAGCACCAGTACCAGTACCAGTACCAGTACCAGTACCACCAGTACCCGTGACCAAGACAGAAAAAGGAGAAGGAGAGGAAGGGTTTCAAACTCCACCAGAAAAAGTACGCAAGTTAACAACACCACCTACCTCCAGAATTGGATGGATTAAAAAGATGATGGCCACCCCTTCTTCCTCACAAGAGAAAAAGAAAGTGAAGACAGAAGTGAAGACAGAAGTGAAACAAGAACCGATATCCCCCGCTCAGACATCCTTCTCCTCTTCAACACCTATTGCCGGTCGCACACGCAAAGCATTGCAATCCAAGAAAATACCCCAAGAGAAAAAGAGTAGCATCCTCCAAGAGTGGGTGTCTTATTAACACACCAACCAACACAAAAAAAATGGAAAAAGTCTTAGCCAGCATTTACTACGATCCCTCCCATCCTGCAGGTTACGCAGGAGTTCAAAAATTGTATCGTGCTGCCAAAACGCGACTGAAAAGTCTCCGTTTACCTCAAGTGCAACGATGGTTACAAGAACAAGCTACCTACACTTTACACAAACCCATTCGACGCAAGTTTGCCAGAAGTCGCACCCGAGTGGAAGGCATCGATCATCAATGGCAAGCCGATTTAGCCGATGTCTCTCATTTGGTCAGCTACAATCGTGGCTACAAATATTTGTTTTGTGTCATCGACGTCTTTTCCAAATTTGCTTGGGTCGTACCCTTGACTTCCAAATCGAGCAGCGAGTTAGTGCGAGCCCTGCAACGGGTGTTGAAACAAAGCGGTCGTCACCCTCTTCGATGGCAAACGGACAAAGGCACCGAATTTCTGAACCAAGCTTTCCAAAAAGAATTAAAGAAACGTGACATTCATTTTTTTACCGCCGAGAATCCCGAAACCAAAGCCAGCATCGTGGAACGTTTTCAACGCACTTTGAAAGAACGCATGTGGAAATATTTTACGCATCACCACACTCTGAAGTACATCGACATCTTACCGCACCTGGTGCAAGCGTACAACCAATCTTACCATCGAAGCATCGGACGTGCCCCGCAAGACGTGACTCCCGACAACGAAGTGCTGGTGTTTGAGCGCCTGTTTGGTACGTCCCCGACGAGGGCTGTCCCCAAGAAAAGTGGAGTGTTGGCCATAGGAGATTGGGTGCGCATTGGCAAAACCAAACGCACTTTCGACAAAGGTTACTTACCTAACTGGACGACCGAATTGTTTCGCGTCACTGAACGAGTGCATGGCCGTCATCCTGCCGTCTATAAATTGGAAGACATGAACGGAGAAGTGCTCAAAGGAACGTTTTATTTGCCCGAGTTACAACGTGTCACCAAAAAAGAAGACGACGTGTACGACATCGAAAGCATTCTCGAACGCAGAACCCGTAAAGTGGGCAAACGACGTATCAAAGAAGTCAAAGTACGTTGGAAAGGATATCCACCCAGTTTTGATTCTTGGATCGACGCTTCGCAAGTCATCGACTATAAAAAGAAGTGACCATCATGCCCTTTCACACAGCAGACGCAGCTACGTCGACCACTCCTCCTTCACCTAGTTCTTCTGTGCAAGATTTACAAAAACAACCCTTGTGGGTGTGGTGTGGAGAACGTGTGCCTAAAACGCAAATCGTCTTTTTCTGCCAAATCTTCGTGGTGTATTGTGTCATCGGGGCAGCCATCGCCAATTTGAGTTTGCAACAAGGAGACAAACAATTGTGGACCATTTTATTGAGCAGTTGCATCGGTTACCTGCTTCCTAATCCCTCCCTGAAATTCACCTCGAACGGGAACCCCGGGAACCTTGTGTCCAGTGCCAGTGCCAGTCACCACTTCAATCACAACCAGAACCCCATTTTAGACGGAGACACGCCTCTGACGTCCACTAACCCCTCGGACAGCCACAGAACTCTGGAATTATGAGTCACCAAAACCAATTTTACTTAACCTTACCCAGTGACAGTTCCATGGAGGTGTTTCCCAAGAACACGTTGTGCTGTTACACGGCCAAATTACCTCAAGCCATCCAGTTAGATCACGAAGCCCATTGGGAAGTGGCTTTAGTAGAAATGATTCACCCGACCCAAGTCCTCAATGTCCTTCCCAATCAAAATTTTTTTGATGTGGAAGTTCATGACGAGCAAATGCAACAGTGGATGGATAGCAATGTCAAATATGACAAGAAAACCCGTACACAAAAGTACACCACCTATCACTTGTTCATTCCCCCAGGCTATTATTTTAGTGGTCAACATTTGGTCAGCACCATAACCTCCAGGTTTAATGTCGTGTTTCTGAAAGCTTTGGAGCATGTCAACAAAAATGTCACCATGGAGTACCACAAAGCAGCTCGTCGCTTCTTGATGAAATTTGAACGGAGTAAAATCCTGTCCATTTTATTTTGTCCTGAATTGTTTGACATGTTGGGCGGAGACATGGACATGAGAAAGACCATGATCAAGAAAAACGAATTACCCATCGTTTACGACAACGAGTCTTTTAGCAAGTTATTTCGTGCCCCGGTAGAACTGAACCAAGGACTGAATTTGATGTTCGTGTATTCCGATGTGGTGGAGTACAACGTGGTGGGACACACCTCCGTACCGTTACTGCCTGTCATTCCTTTCAAAGTGGATTCTGCCACGAACACTGACGAGGAAGGTGGAAACACTTACCACGTCCACCGCGAATTTGTCCATCCTCACTATTTGCATGTCAGTAAGTCGTATTTGGACACGGTCAACATTGCTATAAAAGGAGATCTGGGACAAAATATTTCATTCACCAAAGGAAAAGTCACAGTGAAACTCCATTTTCGAAAACGGTTCTCTCACGACTCTTAAGTCATGTATCCAGTGTACCGAGGGGTTGCTCGACAGCGAGGACACGGCTTAGGAGATATGTTAAAATCGGCCTTTCGTTCGGTGGCCCCGGTGTTGAAACCGATGGTGACACGCGGATTGCACGCCTTGAAAGATGCGGCACTGACGCAAGGCAAAGAATTTCTCCAAAATGTCATCATCGACAAAGAAAACCCTAAAGAAGCCTTCATGAGGGCAGGCAAAAATGTCTTGCTGCAAACGGGCAAAGACATTTTAGGCCAACGAGAAACACCTATAAATGCCCTGCACGCTACCGAGTCAGGCATTCAGCAAGGACAAGGCAGAAAGAGACGACGAAGAAAACACCCTTTCACCAGACTTCAAGCGAGAAAGGCCAAGAAAAGAAGAACCGTTCGAGACTTAGACGTTTTCGATTATTGAGAAAAGAGACAAAAAAATGATGCACCGAGAATCTTGCGCTTGTTCCAAGACGGAACTGGATCTGTTTGCCATGCCCCCCACGATGATGACGATGCAAGAATCCCAGTGGGTGGAATTTCACCCCGTCTCCTCACTGACCGATTCCGCTCCCATCGAGTTTGAAATCAAAGGACAGCCCGAAGATTACATCGATCTGAATAGCAGTTACTTGTACCTGAAAGTCAAAATTCTAGATAAGACTGGAGGTGCTATAGACGATGAAGCAGTAGCTCCCGTCAACAATTTCATGCATTCCTTGTTCAGTGGAGTGGACTTGTATTTGAATAACAAACTGGTCAGTAGCAGCATGGATACTTACCCTTATCGTGCCTACCTGGAAAATCTCTTGACGTACGGAATAGATGCCAAGAACACTCATCTCAATGCCTGTGTGGTATGGGAAGCTGACGAACCTACCAAGTTTGAAATATTGGAAACTGATGAAAAGAAAGACAACAATGATGGATTTCTAGAACGAAGAAAGAGAATCACGGGAGCCGACACAAGTTTAGAACTGATGGATCGTTTGCATTTGGACATGTGGTTGCAAGAAAAGTATTTGCTGAACGGGGTGGATGTCCGCCTGAGACTGAATCGTAGCAGTGCCGCTTTCCATTTGATGGCTGATAGTGACGGTTACAAAACCAAAATCCTAGAAGCCAGACTCTACGTACGCCGTGTGGAAGTGTTACCTAAAGTGGGAAACGACATCAGTCAGACGTTGAGCAGAACGACCGCCAAGTATCCCATACGACGCGTGGAAGTGAAAACCTTCACCATTCCCAAGGGACAGCGATCCATGATCGAAGATCATCTGTTCCAAGGACAGTTACCCAAACGTTTGATCGTTGGTATCGTCGAGAATACAGCCTTCAACGGAGCTGCCGAAAAAAATCCTTTCTACTTTCAACACTTTGGCGTGTCCAAAATCGAAGTCAGTCGCGATGGCAAGACCTTGTGTACCCGACCTTTCGAACCTGACTTTAAAAAGAAGAATTACTTGAGATCGTACTTGTCCTTGTACGAAGCCACCGGACAGTTAGGAACCAATACCAGTCACGGTATTACGTACGAGGATTATGCAGGAGGCTACGCTTTGTGGGCTTTCGATTTCACTCCAGACCAAGGCAGCGACGAGGGACATTTCCACCCTATAAAATCCGGCCAGATTCGTGTGGAAATTCAGTTTAAAGACCGAGACCCTGATGAAACGGTGAACGTCATCCTGTATGCAGAATTCGATAATACCATAGAAATCAACAGTTTGAGAGAAGTCATCCTAGATTACTAGAAACCATGGAAGACTGTTATCCCTCTTTACCTAGTGGAGAAACTTTTAGTGTTGCATTGTTGTTAAAAAATGTTAGAGTTGTTGTTGTTTAGTGTTAAGTGATTTTTGAATAAAAAATGTTGTGTTTTGAAAAAATTGTTTGATGATATATTGATGGATTATTGTTAAAAATGTTAGAGTTGTTGTTTAGTGTTAAGTGATTTTTGAATAAAAAATGTTGTGTTTTGAAAAAAATTGTTTGATGTTATATTGTTGGATTATTGTTAAAAATGTTAGAGTTGTTGTTTAGTGTTAAGTGATTTTTGAATAAAAAATGTTGTGTTTTGAAAAAAATGCCTTTGTCTTTTGTTTAGCTATAAGAATGTTGGATTGATGCTCTTTCATTTCTTACTATCCCTCTCATGACACTCACTAAACATTGCGACTCAAAAACCGTGTGGGGATGTTTTCCTTCACGTCCGCGCTTTAACTTTAAGAACCGGGTTGTTTCCAGTCTAACCATCCATTGTCGACTCATTCTCCTAAGAAGATGTGCTCCAAACTAGCTAAACTCAACGAAGCCTACGTGAATTTGCATAGGGTCAGACACAGTCTGATACCGAAGCCAGAAGAAATAGAGAATGTGAGAATGTTAAAAATCACTGAAGACCTGATAGAAGAGCTCTTCAGAGAAGAAATGAACAGGGAAAAAGAAGAATGGACAGAGAAGTACAGACTTCAGAGACAGCAGCAACAACAACAACAAGAGCAGCAGCAGCAGCAACCTGAACCTGACAGAGGCTTTGTCGATTGCCGTATCAACACCAAAGAGTTCTTCTTTTCTTTCCGAAGAAGCAGACCTATCGCCAGAAAGTCTATCCTCAGAGGACATCGCATTCTTAGAAACTAAAAAAAGAATGCCATAGCAAACAAAAAAACAGCCCTTTTCAGGGCTACCCCAATACTCTAGAAAAGAAATAACGATCGATTTGCCAATGTGTGTAAGTTGGTATGAATAGTAGATTAAAATTATGTTTTTTTGATGTTTGAGGTGTATATTTGGAGTTAGATTGGATTGCTTTGCGTATGTGGATAGTCTAATGAAGTGATTTATAAAAAATTTTAAAATAGTGATGGGTAGCATAAAAAAGTGAGTGAGTGTTTCTTTTAGGTCCGCGCGTTGTTGTTTTTGGTCATGATGTAGGTAACATCAATTTTATGTTTTTTTAGGGGGATGTTTTCCTTCACGTCCGCGCTTTCACTATAAATTGAAACTCGCTGGGCAGTCTAGCTACCCTTGTTGATTGATCAACACCAAAAATGAACACGAGACTGTCTAAACTGTTGGAACTTCATGTGCATCTGGAATATGCCAGGCGCCTGTTGAATGAACTGGCCGCGGAAGCCATTGTGGAGGAGGGAAGGATAAGAGAGGAGGAGGAAAGAAGAAAAAAAGAAGAGGAGGAGAGAAGATATAAAGAAGAAGAGGAAAGAAGATACAAAGAGGAGGAGAGAAGAAACAAAGAAGAGGAGGAGGAGAAGGAAAAGAAGAGAAGAAGAATAAATTTCAGAATCCCAGAGAGCGAAAATTGGGATTCTGAAGCGACATATCCTGCCTCTGCTCTCTCCCCCAAAAAAGTAAAAAGTAACTGGGGGATAAGATGTGTATGTGGCGCCAGGCCTGGAAGGTGCCACCATTAACCAGGTGTCCATGAAGTTCCAAAAAACAGCCCTTTTCAGGGCTACCCAATACTCTAGAAAAGAAATAACCATCAATTTGCCAATGTGTAGGTAGAGTAGTGTGAATATAAACACTAACTCTTTTTTAAGATAGTGTGAGGGTATGTGTTTGTGTGTTTGTGTTTGTGTGTTTGTGTTTGTACCCGCTCACGTACGATTGTGTGGATAGTAGATTATGGATTTGTTTATTGTTTCTTAGCGTATGTGTTTGTGTTTGTGTGTTTGTGTTTGTACCCGCTCACGTACGATTGTGTGAATAGTAGATTATGGATTTGTTTATTGTTTCTTAGCGTATGTGTTTGTGTTTGTGTGTTTGTGTTTGTACCCGCTCACGTACGATTGTGTGGATAGTAGATTATGGATTTGTTTATTGTTTCTTAGCGTATGTGTTTGTGTGTTTGTGTTTGTGTGTTTGTGTTTGTACCCGCTCACGTACGATTGTGTGAATAGTAGATTATGGATTTGTTTATTGTTCTTAGCGTATGTGAAGAGTATAGTTTGGGTTTTGTAAGCGCTCACGTAAGATTGTGTGGATAGTAGATTATGGATTTTGTTTATTGTTTCTTAGCGTATGTGGAGAGTATAGTTTGGGTTTTTATTATATGAAATGAGAAAGTATAGTTTGGGTTTTATTATATGAAATGAAAAAGTAGGGGGATGTTTTCCTTCACGTTCGCGCGTTGTTTGGTCATGATCTAGGTAAGATCAATTTTACGTTTTAGGGGGATGTTTTCCTTCACGTACGCGCTTTAAGTATAAGAACCCACAGTATTCGTCGTTCAAACCATTCTGCAAAGAATAAAAAAAGAAGATGGCTTCTAACCAAATGGACAAAATACAAACATTACAAGACGTTTTAGACAACTTAGGAATGATGGAGCAGATGTTAATAAGACTGGTTGAAGACCATTATTCCTATAGTCCCCATCGTGTAAAGATGGAAATTAATAACTTAAAAAAGGTAAAGGACAAGATTAGTGGTGTCATGAAAGAGATAAAGGAGGAGAAGGAGGATGAAGAGGAAAGAATAAGAATAAGCAAATGGAACGAAAAGATTGAAAAAGAAGAAGAAAATGAGAAGAGGAAGAAAGAAGAGGAGGAAGAGAAGAAGAAGAAAGAAGAGCAGGAGAAAAAGAAAGAGAAGAAGAGAAAGAGTGTTGGAGATAAAATAAGAACTTGGTGGAGAAAAAGAAGAAATTAGAAGCAGAAGAAGAAGAAAACCCAAAGGCCCTTTTCAGGGCCAGCCATATTTCTCGAAAAGAGATAGCCTTTCCATTGCCGACCCCTTTTTTAAAATTTAAATTTAAATTTAAATTTAAATTTAAAAAAATTTAAAAAAAAAAAAAAAAATCCCAAAAGCCCAAACTCTATTCCCCATGTTAATTTCC
This sequence comes from Sinohyriopsis cumingii, assembly GCA_028554795.2. Taxonomy (NCBI): domain Eukaryota; kingdom Metazoa; phylum Mollusca; class Bivalvia; order Unionida; family Unionidae; genus Sinohyriopsis; species Sinohyriopsis cumingii. The sequence continues at coordinate 76,964,040 of CM068829.1, read as the reverse complement.
CTTGTCCCTAGACAGACCCAAACTCTATGTTAAATTCCCATTGTCCCTAAAGTGACCCACGATTTCTCTCCATGTTAAATTTCCATTGTCCCTAATCTGACCCAGGGGTCTTTGTAATGCTAAGTCCCATTGTCCCTAATGTGCCCCACTTAACTACTGAAATATTTACTCCATTGGTATAAAGTTTTCTGCCGACTTAAAGAAAATGGTACAGGTAAATTTTGAAAATAAAACACTCATACTAAAGACGTTTCTAAGGATTTGGTCCAAACGAACTACCATAACACTTGCTGGTAAAATAACATTTCTGAAAACATTAAAGCCAACTATTTGTTCATCTCCTCGCCTCCCACCCCGTAGAGTGTCATGAGAGAATTTAATGAACTATGTTGTAATGTATATTTACTATATAGTGTTTGTTAGCATTTTTATTCATTGTGTGCATTGGATAATTCTATTTTAGATTGACCTTGTCCAAACTCAAGTTCATTTTTTACCTGACCTGAATCATTGATTTTGGTTTTGTAAACAACATGTTTATCTGTCTGAGACCAGGACTTTGGAAATTTTCCATGAAAAGCAGGGTCTACATGGTTACAACATTTTATGTTATAATTTTAGTAACAGACGTTCTAATTATAACTAAGATTTTACCTTTTAAACATTTGGATCCTTCGGAATGAACTTTTCTATGACGTAATGTTTTTTTTTAAATTAACAAATGCTAAATGTAACCTGAAGTCAAGTAGTGGACCATATCATCTTGTTTATCTTTAAATTATTCATTCGTATTCGTGTTGTAAGATCTGATCCTATTCAGTTGTACTATTGTTGTGTCCAGTATTTCATTTAGGCTGGAATTTATTTATTTTAATTATTGAATGAAAACTATTCTTCTCTGGAAATGCAAATGCTCCCCAAAAATTCCTGGAAATAGATAATTGGAATTATAGTGAAATTAAAATAAGATATATTCTTGGATTTTATTATTGTGATTCAACGAAAGACTGTTCACGCATCACTATGACACTGGCCATCACAGGCATATAAACACTTAAAGCGTTGGGTTTATTTTGGAATAAAGTCTATATAACACTTTTTTTCATTAAGACCTGTGTTAGAAATTTTAGGATTGCTTGGAATTAAATTCGCAACACCCCCTTTTTTTAAATAAATGTTTTATTTTGGATTCTAGGGAACTAAATTATTGTTCAATGTTACAAACTTGGTGCTTTTCGCTCTTTTCTATTACTTATTTTAAGACCATATAATCGTAATGCATGAATTATTTCGTTATCATGTTACACATTGAATTTCACCAATAAATACATGTTTCCATACAAATAAAAGGTATAAAAACTTATGAAACTGATGAAAGTGCATTTTATAATGGTTCACCTGAAACAATATGGGATTTGTTTTAGGAATATGTTTTAGGCTATAGAAAGATATTTCACACTAGATTCGACATGCACTGAGAATAGAAGTTACTTCCCGCGCTAAAATGGTTTTATTTGGATATACCGATGTAGAGCAATTGTATATACAATTATTTTAGTTTATTGCTAGTCTTATCGAGGACAAAAACATATGGTCAAACAAGATGAAAAGAGGCACATCTTCATCAAATGGTTTCTAAATTTTCTTGAAATATTATTATATATTAGAAATCGGATGACTGAAGAGACAGTTAATACTTTCCAAACATAGTTGATTTTTGTCTTATATTCTATATATCCAAATTTGCATAAAATATTAATATATGATTACCATAGACAGAAATAACTCTCCTCTTTCTCTCTCTCTCATATTTTTTTTAAATACGTTAATGGACTTGATACAATAGCTTTAATCTAAACGAATGATTTGTATGTCACAATTTTAGCGGTGAGGACACTAACGTTTGTGATAACATAGTCCGATTCCATTTCCAGTTTGTACAGGAAACAAGAAACTTTTACAAAAGAATTACAGAAAATAAGTTAATCAAACGTTAAAAATTGTAGCGGATTAAGATGTTTCTGATTCCTGAGGGTAAAAATGTGTGTGTGTGTGTGGGGGGTATAGCATGATACGAGATACATGAAAGCAGAATTTGATCTTTTTTTAAATATTCATTCCCATTCAGTGCGTAGTAATTTAGCAACCCATGCTAAGCCACATTAGGGCAATGCATTGTGGGAACCAGAACTTCATTGTCTCTGTAATCACATGGATTGAAATTATAGAAGTTGGTGATAGAGATGGAATTTACATGGCATAGATGTCTATATCACTGAGTTTAAAGTAAGAGAAGACTGTATAACAGAAGAAAAAAAAAAACAACAACAACAACCCAGAAACAAAATCCTAGGATAAAGTGAAAAAAATTATCATACACTTGTCAGGAGATAAAAACTGAAATTCTGGTAATATCATTTGACCGGTTTATATTAATTTTTACAGTAATGTGAACAATGTATACAGATCCTTTTAAGTCTGACACTTTTATTCATATATCTGAAATGCAAAATCATACTGGAAGAAAATCGAAGTTTAATCAAGACAGTTGGTTAAAAACAGGAACGCTCTCTATTAGTCTATACATATTTTTCTGATTAGCATTGGTAAATTAAATGAAAAGTCGAAACATTATTTAAATAATATTAATTTATTTAATTTATGAGGAATTTAAATACAATTTTTTTTTAATGCAGAGTTCATTTTTAACATAATTAATTTTGTTTTAGATGTAGAGGTCATCATGGCCGGGACAACTCGGCATTTTACTCATGCTATTCCGCGTCTGATTCGTTTTCGTAATATATATGATACTAAAGGTGTGAGGACCTGGCTTGATAAGGTCTTGTTTACCCTGTTCTCTAGTAGCTCGACATCGCGGAGCAGGGTGTGATGGATCTTGATGTACCAAGTCTATTAGCAAATTTTTTTTTAACAGGGTGGCACAATTAAAACACACATGGCTGATTCAGATTTACGAGGCATTCTTCTTTTGACAGAAAAATTGTACAATGATGTTTAGGGTTACATTAAAATCTATGACACTAGTGGCTATTCAAGCAAAACATATTTAATGTTACAAAAACAAATAAGAAAATTCATGCATTTTAAAACATTAACTAACCAGCACAACGTTTTGCGGCTCAAGATTAAAACCGTATTCATTCAGTACCGATAAAGATGAAAACAGAGTATGCACAAGAATTAAAAAATACATAAGTAGTGGATAGGGATAGCCTAGCGTCAATGGGATTAGCATTACAAAAACCCCTGGGACAATCTAGCGTCAACGGAAATTTAACATGGGAAAAAATCGTGGGACGATCTAGCGTCAAGGGAAATTTAACATGGGAATAAATCGTGGGACTGTCTAGCGTCAAGGGAAAATGGAACAGGGTCGGGACCCTATTTTAATACGGTCCCGACCTGATGGGTCTATGGAAATGGAACAGGCGAAAATTGAAACAGGGAGGGGTCTCTATTTTTTTAATTTAAAAAAAATAAAATAAAAAAGGGGTAGGCAATGAAAGTCAAGGTCTTTTCGAGATATTGGAGTGGCCCTGAAAAGGGCCTTTGTGTTTATGTTAATATGCCCTTAACATAAAGGGCATCTGCGACATATTCTTCTTCTTAAACTTCGTCTAACTGTAGGTCCATAGACTAAAACTCTTTTGAGGCATCCTTGTCTCTCCACGTAAATCCTACGTATCCATAGGCTGGTGTCGGTCCTATGGACAACTGTCCACTTGGATCGGACATACATAGGTATGTCCGTCCTGAACATCATCGAAGACACAAGCGTAGAAGATTGAACGTCGGTCCACATGTTGAGGCGCCGAGAACAGGTGAATCAATGCAGTGAACTGCGCTTATTTATAGGTAGAGGAAGGATTGAAACGGATTGAGTGCATTGACCAATCCAAACACGCGTTACAAAATTCAGTCAGCCCACGTCCAATCGGAAGAGAGCAGTCTGTGACGTCTATATAGATTCGCTAGCGCCTGTGTGCAGTCAATCCATGTGACAGTTTTTCAACATGACGGAAACTCAGAAAACGATAAATTGGGGTGCACCAGCGGTGGAGACCACCCAAGGGAACCCGGACTTACTTTCAGAAGAGGTAAATTGGGATTTTGTGGATTTTCTTACCTCGCAAGAATTTGTTCCGGAACCTTCGTCTCCTTCATTACCGCACGTGGAGAATTTTAGACAGAGACAGAAAGAAGAATTGGAGAAATTTATACAACAGCAAAAGGAAGCGGAACAACCTTTTCTCCTACAGCAATAACAGCAAGAAGAAGAGGTAGGAAAAAAACACCAACAAGAAGAAGCAGCAGCAAAGAAACAAGGGTGTGAAAATCAAACGGTCACGGTACTGTTAGACATTTTAGCGGAGTTAAGAAGTCTGAAACAAATGTATCAGACTTCTTTATTACGACCGAAGAGAATACGACCTTCCCGAGCTAAACACTCCAACCCTGTGACTAAGCCTACCGTGCCATCCTTAGTGATTTCAACAAAATCATCATCATCATCAACAGTACGCAGTCTAGAAGTAGGCCTTGGCCGTGGCAAAGGCTTAAGACAGTTAAAGTTGATTGCTTAAACTCACCCCTACACCAAAAAAGGCCTTTTTCAGGGCCACCCACGTCTATCGAAAAGAGATAGACTTTCAACTGCCAATAACTCAAAAAACCCCATTTTACCCCTATAGTACGTGTGTATGAGTGCGTGAGTGTAGCTTCTTATTTTAAAATCAAAACCCAAAGACACTTACCTTTTTATGCCTAATTTATTCTTTTATAAATATTTACAATCCAATTCACAATTCTCAACAGAGCACTTTAAAAAGTTCATAGACTTCTTCTGTCTCATTGTTTAGTCTCTCTGTTTTTTGAATTTCTTCACCGTCACAGTCTTTTCCTCCTCTTCCTCCTCACTTTCTTCCCTTCTTCTTTTCTTCTCCTGTTTCTTTTTCTTCACCTGTCTGCTTTCTTCCTCCTCTTCTTCTTCCTCTTCTTCTTCCTCTGAAGAATCCCTCTCTTCTTCTGACTCCTCTTGTTTCTTTTTTGGGCAATCTGGAGACCAATGTCCTTTTTCTTGAAAATAATAACAGGTATCTTGACTTTTGTCTTTTCTAACCCCTTTATCTCTTTTTGGACGGTCTGGACACTCTGAAGACCAATGCCCTTTCTTCTGACAGATATAGCAAGTATCTTGACTTTTATCTCGCAAGGAAGGAGAGTAGTCCGTCGGCTGGTCTGAAGAGAATTTTCTAATGACCCCTCGCAAAGCTCTGATGAAACGTTCGATTTGTGTAGTCTCTTCCATCGTTGTGCTCGGTTTGAGAGTGAAATGAATAGTGAAAGGACAAGACACATACCCTTTTATATACGCTGGTCTGCTAGGACTATAAATTAGTCCATGGTGTTTAAACTTTAGTCATTTGACTTTTTGCTATCAAGATGAAACGATCCAATTCATTTGAGAAGAAAGAAGAAGAAAGTAAGAGGCAGAAACGTGATCTATCGCCTCGTACCAGGGCTGAAGTCTTGGCACAAATTCATGCCAGTGATTTTGAAGAGGACATGAGTGAACCAGAATCCAAACCCTCTAAACAAAGTTCACCACCCTTAGTTAACCCTGAAAAGTACTATGACATTCGAGAGACAGAAAAGCGTCTCTCTAGAAAATTTAGAACTACGGCTTACAAATACACGGTGAAGTTTAAAGATTTCAAGTCCGAAGTACCGTTAGAGAAAGCAGAAGGGTTCATCACCGAGATGTGGGATTCTTTGCTCACCACACTCAAGCGACAATGTCAACCCAAAGAAAACGATCGCTTGAGACTTTCCATACAACACGACGGTTTGAAATCCCCTGTTTGGATTGAGTTTAGCAGCCCTGCAGAATTGACCGCTTCCAAAGTCATGGATAAAATTCAACACGTACAACAATCCAATGACCAGTTTGACATCACCGATGGAAAAGCCACACTGGACATGAACCACGTCTCTCCTCCTCAAGGGACTGGACGCAAAAAGATGTTATTGGTGGACGAGCTTCGCAGCACCAAAACAAGTCTCGTTGCAATTGACAACCCTCAAGACCAGATGTGTTTAGCCAGGGCCATCGTGGTGGGACGAACCTATGCCAACAAGAACGACACGGTAGAATGGAAAAGAGCCTGGAAAACTATTCAACAATCGGACCGAGCCAAACAACGAAGTGAAGCAGAACTCCTGTTGCAACAAGCATGCCTGCCCAAAGACAAACCCTGTGGCATTCCTGAAATGCAAACATTGCAAGATGTCCTAGCTCCACGCTACACCTTGAAAGTACACCCTCAAGAAGTGCGCGGACCTCTGTTGTTTCGAGGAAAAGACTTTAAGGATGGAAAATACATTCATGTCTATCATCACGATGAACATTTCGATACCATTACCAGTATCAGCGCATTCCTGGGATACGGTTATTACTGTGAGAAATGTGACTATGGCTATAACAATCGAGAGCAACACAAGCATTGTGGATCGAAATGACCAGGATGTTTGGCCTCTCCACCCTGTCTGGGCGAAGGGCAAGAACCAGTGCATTGTTCAACTTGTCTGCGCACGTTTGTCAGCCCTGCCTGTTACCAACAACATTTGAAAACACAAGGTTCACAGAAGAAATGCGCTTGTCAACTGCTGAGATTGTGCCCTACGTGTAGACAAGGCCTATGTACCAACAGTACAAAGGCACACGTATGTCGAGGAAAGAAAAAGTGTCACATTTGTCACCACATCGTGGACTTGGAACACTAATGCTACGTGCAAAAATACCAACCCCAACCAGAGAAAGAGGATGGTCACAAGAAGAAGAAAGGCAATTTCATCTTTTTCGATTTCGAATGCATGCAAGAGACTGGCATTCACATTCCTAATTTCTGCGTGGCTCATCGAGCGTGCGAGAAGTGTATTCAAGAACCTATCTTCAGTTATTGCCCTCACTGCAGCAAAATTCCTGGAGGGGGTGAAAAAAATCTTTCGAGGACCAAAGACGCTAGACGATTTTGCCAAATGGGTCTTAGACCCCATCGACGAGACATGGAACCAAGAGGACATCGAAAGTTACCGAGATTGTCATCGCCATGCCACAGTGATGGCTCACAATTTCTCCGGATACGATGGACAGTTTCTTTTGAGGTACTATACGGAACATGGCACCGAACGTCCTAAAGTCACTTTGAACGGAGCCAAAATCCTTTTCATGCAAGTTGGACAAGTGCAGTTTAAAGACTCCATGAGCTACTTAGCCATGCCTTTGAGTCGAATGCCTAAAACGTTTGGAATGACAGAAATGGCTAAAGGGTACTTTCCTCACTTTTTCAGTACAGTAGCCAATCAACATGCCGTTCTACCCCATTTGCCCGAGGCTCACTATTACGACCCTGACAACATGCGTACCGAACAACGAGAAGATTTCTACGCTTGGTACCAGGCTCACGCCTCCGACCCTTTCGACTTTCAGGAAGAAATGTTAAAGTATTGTCGTTCCGACGTGGACATTTTACGGCGTTGCTGTGGAAAATTTCGAGAACTGTTCATGGAACACGGAGGGGTCGATCCTTTGAAAGAAGCTTCCACCATTGCCAAAGCTTGTTTCTTAGTCTACCGACAACGATTCATGCCTGAAAACACCGTGGCTGTCATCAGTCCTCAAACGACCAACTATGTCAAACGTCAGTACTCGGTTAAAGCCCTACGCTGGTTACATTACTTGTGCGACAAGGAAGACAAATGGATTCAGCATGCCCGCAACGGAGGGGGTGAAAAGACCATCGGAACGCATTCGGTCGATGGATGGGACTTAGAAAATCCCAAGATCGTGTACGAGTTTAACGGTTGCTTATTTCACGGATGCCCCGTCTGTTACCCTGACCGTGGCACTAAAAATCAGTTTTTACAACGGACCATGGAAGACTTGTACCAGGCCACTTGTCAGCGACGCCTAAAGTTAGAACAGGAAGGATAACAAGTGGTAGAAATGTGGGAACACGAGTACGATCACCGTTTGAAAACCGATTCCGGGTTTAAATGACTCGTGGAAAGTTACCAGTTCATGGACCCGCTGAACCCGAGGGATAGTTTGTACGGAGGAAGGACCAATGCCACCTGTTTGCTGTACCAAGCCGACGAAGAGAAAGGAGAAGAAATCAAATACTTGGACGTGTGTTCGCTGTATCCCTACGTGTGCAAATATTGTCGCTTTCCTGCAGGACACCCGCAATTGCTAACAGAACACAGTGACCTGAAAAACATTCGACAATACGAAGGCTTGATCAAGTGCAAAGTTTTGCCTCCCACGAACCTATACCATCCCGTCTTACCTCACCATTGCCAAGGCAAACTGATGTTTCCTTTGTGCCGTACTTGTGCCTAAACGTGCAACCAACATCAACCTTGTCATCACACCCAGGAAGAACGGGCCTTGACGGGGACGTGGGTCAGCATAGAATTGTTCAAAGCTTTGGACATGGGATACCAACTGCTAGAAGTGTACGAAATTTGCCACTTTCCCAAGACACAACAATACCACAAGGGTGACCCTACTCAGAAAGGCATTTTCGCAGACTACGTGGATGCCTTTTTTGAAACTGAAGCAAGAAGCCAGTGGCTATCCGTCCTGGTGTCACACTCCCTAAGACCAAAAGACATTCAATGAGAAATACTGGGCACAAGAAGGCATTACTTTAGATCACATCGAGAAAAACGAAGGCAGGCGATCGTTTGCCAAAGTGATGTTAAATTGCTTGTGGGGCAAAATGGCACAACGACCGTGTTTACCCAAGACGGAATATTTGACCGAACCTTCCCGCTACTTCCAGATGATTCACGACAAAACCAAATTCATCAAACACGTGGACGTCGTTCGCGAGAATTTGATCTTGGTCAATTACGAAGAAGATCTGGACTTTGTACAAGACGACCCCTTTGGAAATGTCATCATTGCGGCTTACGTGACAGCTCATGCTCGCTTAAAATTGTACGAAGCTTTAGAACTGTTAGGGGAACGTGTCTTGTACTTTGACACGGACAGTTGCATTTACATCCATCACCCGAGTCAACATCACCCTGACATCGAAGGAGACCGTTTAAGAGCCTGGACAGACGAGCACCCCGACGACAAGATTTTAAGTTTCGTCAGTGGTGGTCCTAAAAATTACGGCTACGAATACCGGGACAAACAAGGAGAAGTGCACACGAAGTGTAAAGTGAAAGGAATGACTCTGAATTATCGTACCAGTCGAGTGGTGAACTTTGGGGTATTGAAAGAAGCCTTGCAGTCTAGAGAAGATGAACACTTTAAAGTGACCACCTATCAACCCAACAATATTGTACGTTTACCCACTCACCACATCGTCAGTCGACCCTTGGAAAAAGTCTATCAAATCTTGTACCAGAAGCGAGTGCGACTTCCCAATCATTTCACCTTACCGTATGGACACGTCGGTATTGGTCTGTATATAAAAAGGAACCCTAGGCAAGATCGATAGTTCATTGTGACTACCAAGACCAAGCGAACAAGATGAATACTTTCAGAGAAACACAAAACAAGTTCAGAAAGGCACAATTCAAGTTTGGGGCTTCTGAAGTGGAATGCGATTGTGAGCCTGGCGATGGGAACGTTGCTGTACGTTGTGACCTTAGCGATGCCGTAAAGCATCATGGGAACTTTGTTCTCACTACCCCTATCATGGAAAGTGATGCTGTGCGTGTCAAACCTGAGGGATGCGAAAGCGATGCCGCTCGTCCTCTTGGACACTTTACTGGGTTTCGTTTTAAAGGTGAATGTCTACCTTCACGTCTACTTCCCTACGGATGTCATCCAGCCCTGAGCAAACTCCTGTCCATGTCACCCAACCCTCATCGAAACGAACCTGTGAAAGACGAATATTCGTTTCTTGTGCGTTTGTCGGAATACTGCAACTTTGAAAATCGTCTTCAATCGTTCAAAGGAAAATGGCCTAAGTATCTGGGAGGTCCGACCCCAGAAGAATTAGCCAGAGCCGGATTTTTCTACTTGGGCGAAGGGGATAAAGTCAAGTGCTTCAGTTGCGGTGTGTCACTCCACCACTGGGAACCACAAGATTCGGCCTACCTAGAACATGCTCGTTGGTCACCGAATTGTCATTACTTACCTTTAGTGGGACCGAGACATTGAAGTAACTTACCATGTCGTGGAAGAAGAAGAAACCAGATTGGTTAGGAGTCAAATATTGGACATCACCAAGACCAGTATTTAAACTCCATTTCAAAAACGATATTGAATCATTACCTAAAGAACTGCAAGAGAAGAGTTACAAAGAAGTTTGACAGGGGCTTGCCAGAGTGAAATCTCATTGGGTGACTGTAGAACTTTTGTGCCGAGAAATTCACAAGAGGAAAGTGAAAAAGGTCAACCAGTGTGTTAGATTTCTCTGGGTCAAGGGTGCATTCTTTCTATTATATTACTCTAAACCGTTTACATCAAAAGAGTTCAATGAGATTCTTAGACGTTACCCTGAGTGGCAGTTGTCAGAAATTGCTCACTATGTGGATTACTTTTGCTCTAGGAGAAGATTGCGAATTGTACGGACTGACCTATTCATGGATGCTTTGCTAGAGAACATTCGTGCTTTGCCTGTGGAGTTGAGAGAACGCATTTACCGAGAACTGGTCAAAATACAAGTGAAACGTAAAGAACAGTTGCATCCGTTACGTCCACTGGTACCTGAATGCTATACAAGGACTGATTCAGTTGAAAGTTTTCCATTGGACAGACTTTGGTTTTAAAAAGGATTGGTTTGCTATTGATGATTCTATCTACTACATTGCAAACTTACTGCATCGAATTCCAGAGGAAGAGTTAACGAATTACCAACATCTTTTACACAATGTCAACTTAGTGAAAGAGGAAACTTCTGAACGAATTGTAATGTGTAAATTAGTGATTAAACGATTTAAATTCGACACTGAAGTAAAACCATGTCTGTGCAAACGGTACATTTCTTGTGTCAGAAAGAGGATTTAGTATGACCTATTCATGGATACTTTACAAGAGAACATTCGTGCTTTGCCTGTGGAATTGAGAGAACGCATTTGCCGAGAGCTGGTCAAAATACAAGTCAAACGTAAAGAACAGTTGCATCCGTTACGTCACCACATGTTTAACCACTGGTACCTGAATGGTATAAGAGAACTGATTCGTCAGAAATTGTTTCAGTGGTCAGACCTTGTTTAACACTTTGAGTTAGTGAATGAACGAAATGTTCATCATTTTGGTTACTTCGAGATTCACCTAGTGCAACGCACTGAGGAAGACGAGTTAAAAGATTACCAACATATTTTACGTGGAATCTACTTAGAGGAAGAGGAAACTTCTAAATAAACTCTGAAGTTTCAGTTACAGTATGTAAGATTTAGATTTCCCACTGGAGAACGAAGATCTCTGGCTAGAAAGTACGTGTATTGCTTCCGAAACAAAGAGAGTATAAAAACAGGAATCCATGATACGACTTTTATCACATGTGATTGTACAGATTCCGTGGAAGGAACTCAATGACCATATTCAAACTGTGGATCATTACCATCAATTATTACAAGAACTATATCCAATCAGTTTGGGTCGACAAGTGGTGTGTGTCTTAGTGACTTGTTTTCTTGGATTTCGTTTACCAGCCGATTCCTTGTGGACTCTTTACGAACAGTACTTACCACCCATATGTCCTTAAATGGTCACGAAAGACTCCGTTTGCTCAAAGCCTTGCGTTTTCATCTGGATACTTCTCGACCTCTACGTGAATAAAAGATTCGTCAACTTTTAGCTACCGAAGACGTGTATGACGATGTGTGTGTAGCTTGTGACTTACACCCCCATTGGACAGATGTCCGTGACTGGAAAAAAGGGGGTTTTGAAGCTTGGATCCAAGAAGTGGCCCAGTATGCACGAGAGTTGTTCAAGGAAAAAAGTTACTTTTTAACCTGTGTTGGTGACGGTACCAGAAGAAGAAGAACCCGTCACCCAGGACAGGACTGTCGTGGACATGCCTGTAAGACCCTTTCGGGAGGACACTTGTGTGACCTTACCCCCTATAGAACTGGTCAGAACATTACCCAAAACATGTTGTACAGACACTTGTTTTTATTCCACGTTGATGATTTTGATGTGCCTTTTATCGTTGTACTTAAGACTTTGGCTTTTATGTATTTTTGTCTTTCGTGTTCATGTTTAAAACATTCAATAAACGTGTCCTGAAAAAAGTATATAACTCTTGTCTTGTTTGTTTTCGTGTCACAAGTCATCGACGAACACTTAGATCGTGCCAGTTGGGAGGCTTTGTATCTTCGCCATCCCTTTAACATGCTCATTGCTGGACCTAGCGGTTCAGGCAAAACCGAATTCGTCAAACGTTTGATCGAACATAAACATCATTTGATCGATCGACCACCTCAGCTCATCGTGTGGTGTTACAAAGAGTGGCAATCGGCGTACAGCCTCTTGCGAGAAAGTGAAGGCGATTCCATCGTGTTTGTGGAAGGCATTCCTAAAGAAGACGACGGCATCGTCTCTGACTCCTGTCAAACCCATTTGGTCATTTTTGACGACATGTTAGGAGAAGACGAAGAAGAAATTAAACTGTGGTTCACGCGCAAAGGGCATCATCGTAATGCCAGTGTCGTTTACATCACCCAAAATTTGTTTCAACAAAGTAAAGCCCATCGCACCATCAGTCTCAATGCACATTACGTGGTCTTGTTTAAAAGCCCTCGAGATAAATCGCAAGTGCAAGTCTTAGCCAAACAGTTAGGAACGCCTTGGCTGACTCAGGCGTACGACGATGCCACTCAAACAACACACGCCTATTTACTCGTCGATTTGAAACCTACGACCCCCGATGATTTGCGATTTCGTACCCACTTGTTTCACCACTGGTGCCAAGACGGAGGGCCTGTCGTGTACACGTCTCCGTCCTCAATAAAAAAATCTATAAAAACCTCAGACACTTTTCGTCTGTCTCACACAGTTTGAACATGATGTCCCTTCAGGTGGCGCTATACAGTTTCGCATTTTGCATAGGGTTAGGAATTTAAAGAAAAAGAATGTCCCCGGCTTTCCTCACTGGTTATACTGGCTATTTAAAAAAGACCTTGTATATCTTAGGTATAATGCAAAGAACCTTTAATTCCCTTTATTTTGGTGTATGATTGATGGGTGTACTATGGGTTATAGAGTATACAGCTTGGCCTTACTTCAAATGTGCACCTTTCAAAAAAGTGCTAGCTCTACTTGGTCATTTTCACTTCCTGAACTTCAGAGGTCAATTGTATAAAAAAGAGCCGATAACTTTTTTTACATTTTATATATTTGGTAATTCATTCATTGCACTTTCAGAAGCTGGTATTGTCTAGTCTGGCAAGATTCATTTTCCCTATTTTAATAGCTGCTATGTATAGTGTACTTTAGACTAATTCAGACTGATTTTTTAACACAAGGGAGCAGTCATTTTAGTTAGCAGTGTGCTTAAATCATGTAAAATTTCCAAAAGTACAATATCCAAAAGAAATATCATCCACATTACATTAATGTAGCATAGAGGTATGCAAACATTCTCTCCACTGTGCATGTTTTAAATGCGAACTACTTCACCTTACATACGTCACTCTCTCAAAAGCACATATTATCTGGTGAGCGCCACCTCAGTCGCATCTTCCCGTCAAATTGATTCGTGCCTTGTATGGTATCAGTCGAGAAAAAACCCACAAATACGAGCTCGTGTCTTAGAAGCTAGTCTCAAAGAAGCCTTACGATGGTTCACGGTGACAGCACGTCAATTACTACAAGGGATCATTCAGATTCCTCATCAAACCAAACGCTTTTTTGATCGAAACAAAGTCGCTTTGACCGAACTGGCCGATCCCCGCATTGACACTCAAACCAAAAAACAAATAATTTTGAAACCTGGAGGGAGCGGTACTCTAGGAGGGGTCATCATTCGCTCTCTCTTAAGCTGGGATCCTAATGCTCCCAAACTTCTCCCCAAGAAAAAAGTCAAACGAAGCTCCAAGAAGAAGAAAAAGAGCCACGGTGTCAAGACCAAGTCCCCAAGGAGACCCGTGTCTCCAAGAACTTCTCCAGTGGCGGGACCATCCTCTTACCAGTCACCACCCCGGATAAAGAAAAGAAGCCCCCAGAAAAAGAAACAGAGAAAAAGTTCCCAGAAAAAGAAAAGCCCACAGAAGAAAACTAGTCGCAAGAGAGTCACTTCGGCCACGACGCAACCTTACACTCGCAAACCACGACCTGCCACAGCGGTGGCCGCGTGTCCAGTAGCCTCAGGTTCATTCACTTCTCCGTTGATGACACCAAGAACTGAAGAGTACTTGGAGACGTTGATTACACCAAGAACTTCTCCGTTGATGACCCCAAGAACTTCTCCAGTGGCAGGTCCCTCCAATTTAGCGGCAGTGGTCGCTGCTCACAAAGTACCTTCTCCCAAAATCAAAGTTCAAGAAAGATCGGGCATGTTACAAAGTTTACTGGATTTGTCCAAGCAAGAACTGGCTCGATTTAGTCCGTTACGTACCCCTGCACGACGTGTCATGCCTGTCCTCAAGTTGATACGACGTAAAGACAACCAATGGCGACGCGTTCCAGTATAAAAAAGGCCTGTGACCAAGTAGGGTTATCAGTGTTTTTGGTGCTCCTGAAGACTCAAAGATGTCACCCTCCAGAAAACATCCCTTTTCTAAACAACCCCAAGGAAAGAAAAGGAAAGGACTACCTCCTCGTTTAGTCAAAGATGGGGACATGTTATCTGTCCTGTCCAAAGCTTCTCCACCCCTACGAAAAAAAACCTCATTCAAACGGCCTCCAAAGAGGTTATCGATACCGTGTGCGAATGTTGTTTGAACGCCTTGAAAGGAACGATCCCTTTGTCCAAACACCAGAAATAATGCTTAGGCAAACATCGTCAGTTTCTTCGCCAAATGGTTCCAAAAAAAAATCCCCATTCGTCAAAAGAAGATGTTGGTCCAACGTGGAGGCATTTTACCCCTCTTGTTAGGTCCATTGCTGAAAGGGGTCTTGGGAACCATGTTCGGAGGATTGGGGGAGCAACATCAAGAGGCACTCTGGAGTCCCAAGATCTCAGAATCGACCCTTGACAACCCCATGGAAGGATGAAAACTAGCTTTAGTGCCTTACAAACGACGGATGAAATACCATCGTTGGCAAGAACAACGTACCCCGCATTTACCTCCCAATCCCAATTTGAGCGAGATGTCCCAGTTACAACACGAATTGCAGTCCTTGATGGATCGCCAAGATTTGTCCGAAACGGAAAAATCGCAAAAGTACGGTCAACTCTTGCAACGACTGCAACTCTTTCACCAGAAAGCCTTAGACGAAACAGCTCTAACCACTCTGAAAGATTTTAAGACCTTGATGAAAAGGCCAGCACCATCATCACTACCACCACCACCACTACTACCATCCCCAGGGGTCACCAGAGATGCTACCCCACGAAGACCAGAGGAAGAAGAGATGCGAGAAGTGTTTCAAACACCGTCAGCAGCTCCCATTTCAAGTAAGATTGCAGCATCCTTGTTGATCCCGTCCCCCACACCCCAACGAGAAGAAATGAAAGCTTGGGTTAAAAAGATGATGTCCACTCCTCCTTCGACAGAAGTGAAAAAGAAAGAAGGGAAACCAGAAGTGAAAAAAGGAATGAAGACCAAAGCCATTCCATTGCCACCTCCACCACCACTACCTTTGACTTCTACTCCCGTAGCCCATCGGACACGTAAATCCTTTTCCAAACCACTCTTTCGTCCCACCCAAAGTAGCATCACCAAAGAGTGGGTGACTTATTAACACACAAAAAAATGGAAAAAGTGTTTGCCAGCATTTACTACGATCCCTCCCATCCTGCAGGTTACACAGGAGTTCAAAAATTGTATCGTGCTGCCAGAACTCGACTGAAAAGTCTCCGTTTACCTCAAGTGCAACGATGGTTACAAGAACAAGCTACCTACACTTTACACAATCCCATTCGACGCAAGTTTTCCAGAAGTCGCACCCGAGTGGAAGGCATCGATCATCAATGGCAAGCCGACTTAGCCGATGTCTCTCATTTGGCCAGCTACAATCGTGGCTACAAATATTTGTTTTGTGTCATCGACGTCTTTTCCAAATTCGCCTGGGTCGTACCCTTGACTTCCAAATCGAGCAACGAGTTAGTGCGAGCCCTGCGGACAAAGCGGTCGTCACCCTCTTCGATGGCAAACGGACAAAGGCACCGAATTTCTGAACCAAGTTTTCCAAAAAGAATTAAAGAAACGTGACATTCATTTTTTACCACCGAGAATCCCGAAACCAAAGCCAGCATCGTGGAACGTTTTCAACTCACTTTGAAAGAACGCATGTGGAAATATTTTACGCATCATCACACTCTGAAGTACATCGACATCTTACCGCACCTGGTGCAAGCGTACAACCAATCTTACCATCGAAGCATTGGTCATTCCCCGCAAGAGGTGACTCCCGAGAATGAAGTGCTGGTGTCTGAGCGCCTGTTTGGTACGTCCCCGACGAGGGCTGTACCCAAGAAAGGTGAAGTGTTAGCCGTAGGAGATTGGGTACGCATTGGCAAAACCAAACGCACTTTCGACAAAGGTTAGTTACCTAACTGGACTACCGAATTGTTTCGTGTCACTGGACGAGTGCATGGCCGTCATCCTGCCGTCTATAAATTGGAAGACATGAACGGAGAAGTGCTCAAAGGAACGTTTTATTTGCCCGAGTTACAACGTGTCACCAAAAAAGAAGACGACGTGTATGACATCAAAAGCATTCTCGAACGCAGAACCCGTAAAGTGGGCAAACGACGTGTCAAAGAAGTCAAAGTACGTTGGAAAGGATATCCACCCAGTTTTGATTCTTGGATCGACGCTTCGCAAGTCATCGACTATAAAAAGAACTGACCATCATGCCCTTTCACACAGACGCAGCTACGTCGACCACTCCTTCGCCTAGTTCTTCTCTGCAAGATTTACAAAAACAACCTTTGTGGGTGTGGTGTGGAGAACGTGTGCCTAAAACGCAAATCGACTTTTTCTGCCAAATCTTCGTGGTGTATTGTGTCATCGGGGCAGCCATCACCAATTTAAGTTTGCAACAAGGAGACAAACAATTGTGGACCATTTTATAAAGCAGCTGCATCGGTTACCTGCTTCCCAATCCCTCCCTGAAATTCTCTTCCAACGGGAACAACGGGAACCTTGTGTCCAGTGCCAGTGTCAGTCACCACTCCAACAACAACCCGAACAACAACCCCATTTTGGGCGGAGACACTTCTCTGACGTCCAGTAACCCCTCGGACAGCCACAGAACTCTGGAATTATGGTCACCAAAACCAATTTTACTTAACCTTACCCAGTGACAATTCCATGGAGGTGTTTCCCAATAACACGTTGTACTGTTACACGGCCAAATTACCTCACGCCATCCAATTAGATCACGAAGCCCATTGGGAAGTGGCTTTAGTGGAAATGATTCACTCTACACAAATCCAAAACATCACTGAAAAGCAAAACACTTTTGAGGTCGAAATTCTGAACCAACAATTGCAGGAAACCATGAATTAAATGGGGTTTTCATAGGACACAAGACCATCCAACAATCCACCCTTCAATATCTACACCTTGAAAATTCCGTCAGGGTTTTATTCTAGTGGTCAACATTTGGTGGATACCATTGCTTCCAGGTTCGAGTTAGCCTTTGGCAAAGCCCTGAACAGAATCAAAAATAGTGTCACCCTGGAGTACCATAAAGTGGCTCGTCGCTTACTGATAAAATTTCAGGATACCCAAACGTTGTTCATCAGTTTTAATCGTGACTTGTTTGATATTTTAGGTGGAGACACAAAAATGTCTCCAAATTTTAAACCGAAGATCAAGAGCAATATGGAATTTTACAAGTTTTTTCGATTCCCTGTAGAACTGAACCAAGGACTGAATTTGATGTTTGTGTATTCCGATGTGGTGGAGTACAACGTGGTGGGACACACCTCTGTACCATTACTTCGTGTCATTCCTTTCAAAGTGGATAGTGCCACGACCAGTGACCAGGAAGGTGGAAACACCTATCACGTCCACCGCGAATTTGTACATCCTCACTATTTGCCTGTCAGTAAGTCGTATTTGGACACGGTCAACATTGCTATAAAAGGAGATCTGGGACAAAATATTCCATTCACCAAAGGAAAAGTCACAGTGAAACTCCATTTTCGAAAACGGTTCCCTCACGATTCGTAACTCATGTATCCAGTGTACCGAGGGGTTGCTCGACAGCGAGGACACGGTTTAGGAGATATGCTAAAATTAGCCTTTCGTTCGGTGGCCCCAGTCTTGAAACCGATGGTGACACGCGGATTGCACGCCTTGAAAGATGCCGCACTGAAGCAAGGCAAAGAATTTCTCCAAAATGTCATCATCGACAAACAAGATCCCAAAGAAGCCTTCTTGAGGGCATGCAAAAATGTCTTGCTGCAAACGGGTAAAGACCTTTATGGCCGACGAGAAACACCTATAACTGCCCTGCACGCTACCGAGTCAGGCATTCAGCAAGGACAAGGCAGAAAGAGACGACGAAGAAAACACCCTTTCACCAGACTTCACACGTCTAAAGCTAGAAAGACAAAGAAAAGAAGAACCGTCCGAGACTTAGACGTTTTCGATTATTGAGAAAGAGAAAAAAAAATGATGCACCGAGAGTCTTGCGCCTGTTCCAAGTCGGAACTGGATCTGTTTGCCATGCCCCCCACCATGATGACCATGCAAGAATCCCAATGGGTGGAATTTCACCCCGTCTCCTCTTTGACAGATTCCGCTCCCATCGAGTTTGAAATCAAAGGACAGCCCGAAGATTACATCGATCTGAATAGCAGTTACTTGTACCTGAAAGTCAAAGTTGAAGATAAGAGTGGAGGTGATATAGGCAGTGACGAGAAAGTAGCTCCCGTCAACAATTTCATGCATTCCTTGTTCAGTGGAGTGGACTTGTACTTGAATAACAAACTAGTCAGTAGCAGCATGGATACTTACCCTTATCGTGCCTACCTGGAAAATCTCTTGACATACGGAATAGACGCCAAGAACACTCATCTCAATGCCTGTGTGGTATGGGAAGCTGACGGAGCTGACGAGTTTGAAGAATTGGAAACTATTACAAATGATAAAAATACAAAATACAATGAGGGATTTGTAGAACGAAGAAACAGAATCATGGGAGCCGACAAAAGTTTAGAACTGATGGATCGTTTGCATTTGGACATGTGGTTGCAAGAAAAGTATTTGCTAAACGGAGTGGATGTCCGCCTGAGACTGAACCGTAGCAGTGCCGCTTTCCATTTAATGGGTGATAGTGTCGATTACAAAACCAAAATTCAAGAAGCTAGACTCTACGTGCGACGCGTGGAGGTGTTACATAAAGTGGGAAACGACATCAGTCAGACGTTGAGCAGAACGACCGCCAAGTATCCGATACGACGCGTGGAAGTGAAAACCTTCATCATTCCCAAGGGGCAACGATCCATGATCAAAGATCATCTGTTCCAAGGACAGTTACCCAAACGTTTAATCGTTGGTATGGTCGAGAATGAGGCCTTCAACGGAGACTTCAATAAAAATCCTTTCTATTTTCAACACTTTAAAGTGTCCAATTTCGAAGTCAGTCGCGATGGCAAGACCTTGTGTACCCGACCTTTCGAACCTGACTTTGAGAAGAAGAATTACTTGAGATCGTACTTGTACGAAGCCACCGGTCAGTTAGGAACCAACACCAGTCACGGTATTACGTACGACGATTATGCAGGAGGTTACGCTTTGTGGGCTTTTGATTTCACTCCAGACCAAGGCAGCGACGAGGGACATTTCCACCCTATAAAATCCGGCCAGATTCGTGTGGGAATTCAGTTTGCAAAACGAGATCCTGATGTAACGTTGAACGTCATCCTGTATGCAGAATTTGAGAATACGATAGAAATCAACAGTTTGAGAGAAGTCATTCTAGATTATTAGAAGCCATGGAAGACTGTTATCCCTCTTTACCTAGTGGAGAAACTTTGGAGATGGAATGTGAGGAGACCGTGGAAGAAGAAGTTATCATGATGAAGTTGATATGGCCAGAATAAGAAGCCCATTTATTCTCCTGTTTTGCCAAACACTTGGTCGACAAAATGACGGAATTGATCAAGAAAGATTGCTATGGATGTCAAAACGATCATCCCAGTCAAATTCAACATGATAAATGCCTGATACTGAGTCAAGAAGAAAAATTGGACGAGTTTCTGGACGAAGCTTGGAGTCTCATCTCAGACGAAGTCGTGTTGCATCAGTGGTATAAAGACTTGCGTGAACATTCTTGTCCACCATTTACCACTCAAGAGATCCATCGTATCGAAGCTCTCCTGAATCAGAGTGGGGAGACTAAACGAAGAAACGGTTTTTTGTCAGACATTTTCAAGCAGAAAGTCAGGATCGAATTGATCACTTATTATTACCTGTGAAGAAAAAACCCACACAAATAAATGGATACCTGGGAACTTTATTACCTTTTGAATCACAGTTCGTACACAGCTTCTTGGAATCCTGTCGTCTGTGCTAAAGATGAACTCCCTCATCGCAAACCTCAAGACCATCAAACTTATGTGATCAACACGGACGACAGTCATCTCCCAGGAACCCACTGGGTAGCCGTCTACTTTCCTCAAGAAGGATGTGTGGAATATTTCGATTCGTATGGATTGCCTCCTTTGGAAGACGATATCGTTGACTTTATGAGAAGAAATGCTCAGACCACCCGATTCAATAATGTGAAATTACAAGGCACAGATTCCTTGGTGTGTGGACAATATTGTGTGTATTTTCTGCATCATCGCAGCCTGGGCTATTCCTTAGAACATTTAGTGACTCATTTTGATCTCGTTCTTCTTCTAGAAACGATGTGAAAGTAGATCGATGGTTTTGTGACCATTATGCTTATTTTTTGTCTCAAGCTAGGAAACGTAGTGTCCATCAATGGGCTAATGACTTCCAACAGTGGAAATCACAATTTCATTCACAACGTTGTCAGCCCTGTCCAAAATAATGTGTTAGTTGACAAAAAATGTTTGTCATTTGAAAAAAATGTTTGATGTTATATTGTTGGGTTATTGTTAAATATGTTAGAGTTGTTTGTTAGTGTTAAGTGATTTTGAATTTTAAAAAAATGTTGTATTTTGAAAAAAAAATGCCTGTGTGGTTTGTTTGGCTATATGAATCTTGATTCATGCTCTTTGACTTCTTACTATCCTTCTCATGGCACTCATTGAACGTTCCGGCTCGAAAACCGTGTAGGGATGTTTTCCTTCACGTCCGCGCTCTGACTTTAAAGCCGGGTTAGCCTCCAGTCTAACCATCCATTGTCGACTCATCCTCCTACGAAGATGTGCTCCAGACTAGCTAAGCTAAACGAAGCCTACGTGAATTTGCATAGGGTCAGACACAGTCTGATACCGAAGCCTGAAGAGACAGAGAATGTGAGAATGTTAAAAGTCACTGAAGACCTGATAGAAGAGCTCTTCAGAGAAGAAATGAACAGGGAGAAAGAAGAATGGACACAGAAGTACAGACTTCAGAAACAGCAGAGAGAGCAGCAACAGCAACAACAACAACCTAAACGTGACAGAGGCTTTGTCGATTGTCGTATCAACACCAAAGATCTCTTCTTCTCTTTCCAAAGAAGCAGACCTATCGTCAGAAAGTCTATCGTCAGAGGACGTCGCATTCTTAGAATATAAAAGATCGCCCTAGCTTCATCTTCGCACACACACAAAAAAACAGCCCTTTTCAGGGCTACCCCAATCTCTAGAAAAGAAATAACAATCGATTGCTTATAATAAGTTAAAAAATATTAGTGCGTGTATAAGCACATGAATTATTTATCTTGCTTAGAAAATGTGTGTGTGTGTGTGTGTGTGTGTGTGTGTGTGTGCCACTGTAAGCACTCACGTACGTTTGTGTGGATAGTAGGTTATGATAATGTTTTTTTGTTGTTTGAAGTGTGGGAATAGTAAATTTGGGTTTGATTTAACTGATTTAAGTATGTGGATAGTATAATATTTGTTTAATAAAATTTTTTAGAATAGTGATTTGTAGTATAAAAAAGTGAGTGAGTGTTTCTTTTAGGTCCGCGCGTTGTTTGGTCATGATCTAGGTAAGATAAATTTTGTTTTAGGGGATGTTTTCCTTCACGTCCGCGCTTTTAGTATAAATTGAAAATCGCTTGGCAGTCTAGCTACCCTGTTCATGCGTTAACAAGACAATGAATACCAGAATAAGCAAACTTCTTGAACTCCAGATGCACCTGGAATATGCCAGGCGCATACTAAATGAACTGGCCGCGGAGGCCATCGTCGAAGAGGGAAGGATGAAAGAGGAGGAAAGGAGAAAAAAAAAGAAGAGGAGGAAAAGGAGAGAGGAAATTTCAGAATCCCAGATACAGAAGATTGGGATTCTGAAGCCACTCATCCCGCCTCTGCACTCCCAACAAAAAAAGTAAAAAGAGACTGGAGTAGAAGATGTGTGTGTGGTGCCAGGCCTGGAAGGTGCCATCATTAACCAGGTGCCCTGGAGTTCAAAACAAACAGCCCTTTTCAGGGCTACCCAAACCTTTAGAAAAGAAATAGTAATCCATTTCCCAATGTGTGTATGTATAGTAGTGTGAATATAAACACTAACTCTTTTTTTCCTAGTGTGAGTGTATGTGTTTGTGTTTGTAAGCACTGACGTAAGTTTGTGTGGATAGTAGATTATTGGGTTTTGTAAGCGCTTAAGTTGGTTTGTGCGGATAGTAAATTTGGGTTGCATTTTAATGCTTTGCGTGTGTCGATAGTAGATTTTGGGTTTGTTTATTGCTGCTTCACGTATGTGGATAGTAGATAATATGAAATGAGAAAAGTAGGGGATGTTTTCCTTCACGTACGCGTTTTTAGTGATGATCTAGGTAATATAAGATTTGAGTCTTAGGGGATGTTTTCCTTCACGTCCGCGCTTTAACTATAAGAACCCACAAAGTTCGTCATTCACACCATTCTGCAAAGAATAAAAAAGAAGATGGCTTCGAACCACCTTGATAAAATGAAAAAATTGCAAGACGTCCTGGACAATTTGGGCATGATGGAGCAAATGTTAGTTAGGCTAAACGAGGATCACTATTCTTATAGTCCCCATCGAGTGAAGATGGAGATTAACAACTTACGAAAACTAAAGGAAATCATCAGTGATCTGTTGAAAGAAATAAAGGAGGAGAAGGAGGATGAAGAGGAAAGGATAAGGATGAGAGCATGGAACGAAAAAATTGAAAAAGAAGAAGAACATGAGAAGAGGAAGAAAGAAGAGGAGGAGAAGCAGAAAGAAGAGAAAAAGAAGGAAGAAAAGAAAGAAAAGAATAGAAAAAGTGTAGTACAGAAAATAAGAAGCTGGTGGAGAAATAGAAGAAATTAGAAGAAGACGAAACCCGAAGGCTTTTTTCAGGGCCACTCCAATCTCTCGAAAAGAGATAGACTTTCAATTGCCTACCCTTTTTTTATTTTTTTATTTTTTTAAAAAAAAAATAAAAAAATAAAAAAAATAGAGACCCCTTCCTGTTTCAATTTTCGCCTGTTCCATTTCCATAGACCCATCAGGTCGGGACCCTATTAAAATAGGGTCCCGACCCTGTTCCATTTTCCCTTGACGCTAGACAGTCCCACGATTTATTCCCATGTTAAATTTCCATTGACGCTAGATTGTCCCAGGGTTTTGTGTAATGCTAATCCCATTGGCGCTAGGCTATCCCTATTCACTACTTACATACTAAATAAGGATATAAACTTGTAGATTTACACATACTGCTAATTTATCAACAAGAAAATTACCAGGAAATAAATTTACTAAGTTAATGCAATCACACGGAGTAATGCACCAAAATACAAAAATAGCATTTTCTATGTGTAATGACAAACAATGGTTTGGTTTAAAACGGAAATGAATGACACATTTCACCATAAACTTAATTTCCTGCTCTGCATTTACGATACACTTAACTCACAGCACAACTATATAGTCAAAGTGAAACTCAAAACGTGCTAAACGTTTGCTTCTATAGTTCTTTTTCGATTTCTCCGTTAATTTAATCTCTAGAAACATCATTCTCTTCAGCCATACATTTCATAACCTTTTATTCTTGCTCTAGAAGGCAAACAATTTTTTAAAAATTAGTGTTGTACTTAGGTTGATTACTGATATTTTTAGTCGTCAAAATTCCCTCAAATCATCAGTTAGATACAAGTCTTTGTACCGTAATAGAAATAAAGCAGTAACTCTAACCACTTATCAAGGATCTAAAACGATCTAATGCGATCACTTTTCGTGTCCGAATAACCATGTTCTATTGCGATTCTTCTTCTGCAGAAAAATTGGACAGAGGATAGCAACATAGTGTAAGAAGACTTTGTTTTCAGCCTATATCATATTTAGTGAGAACATTGTTTTTTCCCACAGCTAGTCACTCAGTAAATTATCATATTATGAGGTTCTTTCAAAAACATTTATTAATGCTAAAGACATTAAAGGTTTAAACTGGTCGGTTTACATATTTACCTGACCATAAGCCAAGTAATAAATATGGATCTTGTGAGCATGGCCATTTTCTCTTTTGTTGAATTCGTTTTTGCAAGTTACCTAGTTTTAGAATGCTGCCATATAATCTGATTTCGTGCGTACTTCTGCAAACTGTTGTGTCAGTTGAAGACCACGATGATAAACTATCCTTGACAGACCTTCTACAATCACTGAGATTTTGTCTAATAGTGAGTTATATCACTTTTTTGATACACCTTCTCCTCTCTCTCTCTCTCTTTGTACAGCATCAAAACAACACTTACACGCATCACGCGAGAATTAAATAAGAAGTTCGTTAAAGTCGTATTGATTATATCCATAATAATTAGGTCAAAATATTCCAGTTCTGTACTTATCATTAATCAAACGTGTAATTGATTCCGAGATAGTCGTATCCACAAATATTTTTCACTTAGCAGTTATATTTGTTCACATTGTACCACGTGAGCTCCTGTTGCAAGTGTCATGTTCAATCTAAAATCTCGTGGAAGAGCGCGTGGATACAACGGAAGAGCATATGGATAGAGTAGACAATGATTTGTTAGGATCTGAAATGTTGTGGAAGAGCGCATGGATACAGTACGCAATGAAAGTCATGTGATATTCTAAATGTTTTCCATACTGCACAAACTGTACTGCTCCAGTACCAGATTTGATCACATGAATTACTGGTAAATCCAAATTTGCCTGAAAACACATGAATTTCAGAAACTTTTGCTTAACTCTTCCATTGTGTTGTTTGAAAACCAATTGATGAGGAGGCTGTACTTCACATAAGTATTCAAGTTCAATACATCATGCATAGCAAAGATGCAAAACTACTCATGACTGACACATTTGCAAAATTTTGCACCTACGACCAAACCTACATCCCCTACCCGAACTAACTGAACATTTGTATGCATGAAATATGGTGACATAAATTTAAACAGTACAAATGAAGGTACTTGTCAGCTATACAGCTAAATCTTTTATACAATGTCCCAACAGCTTCAGGACACACGGTAATAATGGTATGGAAAAATGGGAACCAGCCTGGAAATGGGTGAAGATAAAACAGAATATATATTGGTTTGTTTGGCTGGGATTGGTTAATAATGTAAGTTATGTTTTAGGAAAAGGAATCTTTTGTGAGCTTATCCTAGTTGCAAGTATAAAACAAATAGAGAATTTGTTTTATTGATGGGATTTCAGTCCTTTACCAGTCGTGAGTTTGGAACACTCATTACTAAAATTAGCACCTGACTCTTTGGTGCGGAATTGAAAGCACATGTTTCAAACACATGCAGGTCCAGAAAATGACGCGGCTCATATCCGATCCTCTACACTTAAGATGACATCCAGGTTTCATTTATACTGATAAATATAGGTTTGATCATGAGCACTCAAAAATGTTAAGTTATTGAATTTTTAATATCATGGTGTTTGCATAGGTTTACTTTGGGGAACTGAATTAGTACCGTGAGTCCTTCCCGTTTCCCACTAAATAGCTAAAGTAAATAGGTTTGCTCAAGTTTATGCATGTGACATAGCGATGTTTGTTCACATTCACTTTCAAGTGCCATTTTCCACATCACCTGATTACTCTACCTACATATTTCTGAAAGAGTTCGCAGTCGCTAATCTAGACATTTTATTTTTTGTAAAGCTTTTCGTCATCAGCTGATGAAAGAAACTTTCAGTGCTCAAGAACCAACAGTTAGGGGATTCGTATACAATAAAAATAGCTTGGGCCCCAAAACAGACTCTTGAGGTACAACAGAAATGGTCTCACACCACTCTAAACGTTAACCACGTACAGTGTGTGTATGGTGTGTGTGATTTGGATTTTTAACGTAGCTTTATATATCGCTACGTTGTCTGCAGTGTAGCAGTTTATAGGGATGTCTATCAATGAGGTTTCATGCCGCAGACATTTAGCATGATGCCCCACGCAGTCACATTATCCTGACACCAGGCTGGCCAGTCCTACAAATAGCATGTTAATGCTGAGCGCCTAGCGAGGCATCTGTTAGTACCATTTGTATAAGTCTTTGGTATGACTCGGCCGTGGTTCGAACCTCTCGCATCCGAGGCGGAAGCTCTAAACCACTATACCACTGGAGCGGTCTGACCACATACAAACAATTCTTTGATTGCTCTCACACAGATACGATGAAAATTAGTTAAGAATATTTCAGGTCACAACAGAAGATTGTAGACCGTGTAAAAGGAGTTTGTGAGACACGGAATGAAATACTCTCGAAAATAAATGTAAAATGCGTGAACATGCTAATTACTATCAATTTATTTTCAAATAAAACCAGTCAAACTTGCTACATTGATTACTGTAGAACGCTATGACATAAACCACAATTTTCTTCACATTGATTGCTGTAGAACGTGATAGCACGAACTACGCTGTTCTTGAGACGTGGTAGGGTTAAATAAGTTTAAAGAAAATGCTTGTTTACAACTTGGATAGGATCGGTAAGAGTGGCACAGATCTATAACTTGAAAAATATTTTATATCCCCTGATTAAAAAGTCTTTATAACATTCGCTGTTTTTAATATATAAGAAAAAGTGTCGGACTTTATAATGATGTTGAACGATTTGCATGCAAGTCCGCATAATTCATCAGCGCATGTTTTAAAAAGAATACCAGTCATATTATAAAAACAAAATATTAAGTGCACTTTCACAACAACTTTGTGTATATCAGTACATATATTGTTTGTTGTTTATGGATTGAATGCAAGTGTGCATATCAGGTAAATAATCTAAAGGATTCGAGTTAAACCCACCTTGGAGTTAAACCCATCTTTAAAGACATTATTGAACATATTCCCTGTCTTTAAAGAGTCTTAGAATTCGAAGGTATATCTGCAATTCTCGGAGGTAATGAACCATCCTGCTTTTTACATTTTACAAAAACTCCAAAGACGTACAGGGTTTCCTTTTTAGAGGAAAATCAATATTTGTTCTATAACCTTTGTTTGCACTCTTTTTGAATTTATTTTCGTTCTTTTCTTGGCACAGCAAAAAGTCAAAGGTACTTTTAGGAGTCTTTCATACGTTCACATTTCGCATACTTTCTCTTCTTCTCTCACTGCAGCAATCAATCAGATCGTTATATAAAGAGACTGCAAAAGGTTTCGAAAGTCTGGCAATTGGTACAGTGGGATTTTATTATGAATATATTTGTGTAGATTCATATCAGTGTAAGAGCTCAGGGGTAAAAATACGGCGAATATAAAATATACGAACGCGCCTCTTTATGATATATTATAATATATCATAAAAATGAAAGCAACATCCCTCGTATCAAACTTTTGTCTTTGATTGTATGATTCCATTTCTTCCATTATTTGTCCATATAACATGAATGTGCTGACGGTCTCCATGGATATTAGTTGATGAAATAGCTAGAAAAATTGTTGTCAATTATGCCACCCTGGATAAATGCAGATGATGATGATGATGATGATTATTGTTGTTGTTATTATTATTATTACTATTATTATTTAGTTTGTTCTTCTGTTCTTCAGTTAGGCAAAGAGCACGTTTTGTTAGGATGGCGGTACTTGAAATATAAACTATGCTAAACTCAGAGACAAGACCAAACTTGAATCTGCAGAGATTTCCAATATTCCCGGAAAGCATGTTGCTTCGTGTCTTCTTCCGCATTCGTGGACGTTGCAGTGAATAGCTTAACCTTATTTTAAATGTTCTTCACGTGTTAAATGTATGCTTGAGGTACGGTGGCATAACTCACTGTTAAAATGTATTTTCAATAAACATGTTCCAAAACGAATGCTGCCATCTTAGTTACATGTAAGAAAAACCCTACTGATCAGTAAACTCTTCCTCAGTAGCACACTAGGGGTATTAACCCATACTAGTCCGAGTTTCCTCTGACGTACCCCATCCCATTTTAGATATTTATGTCCCTAACATAAATATCAGAATATCTAATTAAAAAGGTCGGTAAATGGTCAGAGGAAATTCGGACAAGCCCCGTGCATGTGTTGGTGTCGATGCGGCATCCAGTTAGTTCAGCTAAAAGAGGAAAATATTTTTTTTTAAAAGGTAATATCTGTTTGCACTTGTATTAAAACGTCAAGGTCACTCCCTTTCGTACACTTAGGAGGAAATACAACTGCAGAAATTCAGTCGAGTATGACCTTGTGACATTCTCCACTGTGGTTTACAGTCACATTTCAAGGGAAGTAACTCAATTAGACAGTCGATTGCCACGAGAATGTTGAATCCCCTGGATTTGTAATGGATGTACTTATTCCTCGCAGTCTAGTTATTAATCAAACTGAAAATTACGTACGAGGTCAGACCACTAATTATTTTACTATATGCATTTCTCCCAGCTGAACTCAGACCAACATTCCAATGACACTAGGATTCCTAGGGTGACAATCAGGTTAGAAATTAACTAAATTGTGTGCATTCTTTTATTTTTTATCCTCGATGCTTTTCGTAATCTGTTGGGGGTGGGTGGGTTTGCAAACAAACGGGGTAGGGTGGGGCGAGCAAAACTATATTTACTTCAAATAGCCCGCGTGGACATTGTCTTGACTAATACGGACAAAAATTGAAGGACAATGTCTTGACCAATACGGACAAACACTGAAAGAAGAAAATATTCAGGGAGTGAAATTATAATTCGGTCTGATAACAAGCCACTTTGTTATACAGCTCTGCAAGTGGAAATCAACGTAAAATTATACTCTTTATCTCAGTAATTAGGTTGCCGTTTAATAATTCATACAAAACAGGTGAATATTTTGGAACGAAATAAACTTCTTACAGTATAAATGTCAGACATTAAGTACAGTTACTTCTATATTTAGCAAACGGTAGAAGAAAACACTGACTTTTTCAACCTGATCTGACACATAACATCTGTATCGGAAAGGTTTAACGGGATTCTGATAAACAGAAAGTGAAAATATTTCGGTCAGTATGAAAACATTAGGTTGACATTTTACAAAGGTTAAATGAGCGATACAAAAACACCTATACAGACCAATAGTCATCACCCTAATGGTAATATGAAAGTAAAAATCCATATCAAAACTATGGATTAATACATTCTGTTATATTTGAAGCACATATACTAAATATTGTTGAAGTATATGCTTTCAAAATAAAAGTAATCTATGCAAAGGTGTTTCTTCCTAAAATTAAGGGGGGGGAGACATTTTTTTATTATACAAATGGACAAATTATACTAAATAATCCTGTCGTTTGCCAAATAAAATTGAAATAGAAGAGGATATAGAACACACCATTTACGAACAAGAGTTATCTCTATGCAAGAAACAAAATGACATGTTCGGAGCTGAAACGTTATTAAAGACTACAATAATAAACAGTAATTGGTATTTATTATATGCTCATTTTTTCTTTTCTTTCTCCGTTAACTTTACATTATCAGAATCGTTCAATATTTTACGAAATTGCACACCTTCATATCGCACCCACGCGCAGGACACGTGTGCCCAATAGTGTATTAGGAACTACTTTGTAAAAAAAATCCTGTACATTCGCATAGTAGACGCAATACGTTTTGGTTGATTAAATTTGTTTCTGAATGAACTAAAGCAGATGTTTCGTGGACTGCAACATACCAACTGTTTTGCTACATTCCACGTTAACATTTTGATACATTGTTTCAGATTTTGCGATAGACACCAGATTTCATAAAATTGCTTGGTACCTACAAATAACACGCAAGCTATAAAGGCATAAACTGTCTCCTTTAGCTGGTAATAAGAATGGGAAAAAATATACTTACAGTTTTACATCCAGAATTTCCTCAAAATGTACTTTCTTAGTTCTGCAAATCCGAGCCATGTCAGGAGTTCTCAAGCTTGATTACACATTTCGAAATTGTACTGTAATTTCGACTATATTCCAAGTGCAATTACATCTTCCTTACTGTACTCAAAATGAAATAAACATTAAATTCAATAGCGTCTTTTTGATAATTGCAAATGAAACACTTCATATTTTCCTCACATAATGATTTCAAATAGTCAATGACAGAACAAACACACTTGCAGATGTAAACACGCTTCTTCCGCGCCGCTTCAATCCGATGTATTTCATGTACAATTTGCACAGATGAATCCAGTCCAAAATCACAAACTTCAGCCGAATCAAAACAAAATACCAAAATCTATTCATTCCAGATCAAATGGAAAAGTTGTTGCAATGCGCATTCATTTACAATATGACTGGAAATTTCAATTTTAACTAGACACGCCATTTTCTTTCGAAAGTTATGTCGAGCGCGCGACTAAGTTCAAATCTAATTGGGCCGAGTTATGTGCGCATTAATAATGATGTTGTTGTGTAATGATAAATCTGCGCTTGTGTATTTAGTTTGGAATACGGCATACATTCATTTACGTTGTTTCTTGTAGTGTATTTTGTTTATAAAGTTAAGCCTTAGGTAGAATAAGAAAATAAGCATATAATAAAAAGGTTACTGCATTTGTATGGGAAAATATGAACTCGTTTTGTCGGATGGATATACTGCACTCCTAAAGTCGTGCAGTATTCCATCCAAAAAACTCGTTCATATTTTCCCATATAAATGCAGTAACCTATAAATATTGCATGATCATTTTGTTATTCATGTTTACTATAGGTTGAGGATTCAGACAAGGAATGTGCTTTAGTCTTGGCTCACAATCGATTCAACAAAATCACCAAGAATAGATCTAAAGACGCCTTCGAAAGACTGAGCGAGATCTAACAGTATTGGTTGCATCGTTACAGCTGGATATTTGTCAATTCCAATCCTTGGTCGAAATATGGGAATCAACTTAAAGTAGCTTCACTTCTTGGAAGCAAAACTTGTCAATGTACCCATTCTATTCTCATTTTCTTCGCCACCACTGGCATTCTTTTATCAATAACATTTCATTTACTTACTCGGGGATGATATTGTCTTTGTGCAAAATTGCTAAAATGATCACATACAACGCTGAGGAGTTAGGAAAAAAACAGAATAATGAAAAGGGCTGTCATCGAGTAAGGGATACATAAAAATGCTTGAACTGTTGATTCTGAAAAACAGGTGAGAGGTGCGAGATCTGCGAATGAATGCCATGTCCTTCATTCTGAAATAATAATAAAAGAGAGGGGTCAAATCCTGGTGACAATTCATACTCTTTTATCATCTTTGCCATATTTGTTATTCGAGTTCTCTAAGCATTAATCAGCGCTTATGACATTAATGTAACACGGCGAAGTAAACTTCCCGGAAATGATGTTATGCAATCCTGAGTAAGTTGATGCTACGCCTGCAGCTATTCCAACTAGAAGTATTTCAATGTTTAAGACCTTGGTGTGAAGAGGCAGTTCCCTGCAAATATAAAATAAATATTTGAAAATTAATTTATCCTCGATCGTTTAGACGCTTTCCGTCACAGGACAATGTTTATTTATTTATTGCGTAAACACTAGAAGACATTAATGCAATGTCAAATAGCGAGCCTTAAGACAGCGGTTCATAATCTATTTTTGCGGCGACCCAGATTAGGTTTGTGGTGTTAGCCTCAAATTATTCGGGCTGATCTCGGCCACCCACTCGAAACCCACCCATAGGTTAAGAATCAATGTCTTAAGGTCTTATAATCCATTCAAAAGAGAACTTCGGGACAGAAAAATAACTTTTTTTAATATCGTCTAACTCGATTGATGACACCCGGAAGACCCTAGATTAAGGAATTATAGAGCATGGTACAGGTTTGTATAACTAATGCCGGAACAGACTAGTTTTAAATTATTTCCAGTGCTTCACTGACAAAACTGACGCCATTGGACCACCCACCCACAACACATCCCCTGAACAAAAACAAAATAAAACAAAAACAAAACAACAACAAAACAATAACAAGAAACAAAAAAAAAGGCAAAAAAAAAAAAAAATAAAAAAAAATTGAGTCGATGCATGATGACACTGTATTTTATGAAACCTTTTATAATAACCCTTTCACAACTGAAAAAAGCAAAACTTTTCGTGTTCGTGACAAATAAGCCACATATTTCCACTTGATGTATACACAAGGCGGATAACTGTTCAGTAAGATATGACCATATGTAGCTTTGTCCTACGTGGAGAGACTGATTGCGCCATTTTTCACTTCATTACTAAGTACCCATTTAATACTTGATATGATCACTATATACCGACAAGTTTGTCACACTCATTTAATATTATACTCATTAAGTATGTGATTATCAGTCATACAAGTACATCAATGCACATTATATGCCGATTATGTGCCGATAAGTACGTCATGCTCATTTAATCATATGCTCATATTTTATTATCAATCATACAGGTACATTAATGCTCATCATATGACGATATGTCGTGCTGATAAGTACGTCATGCTCATTTCATATTATACTCAAAATATGCCATTATCTGTACATTAATGCTCATTATATGCCGATAAGTACATCACGTTCATTTAAATATTATACTCAGAAGTATTTGATTATAAATTAATGTTACATTAATGCTCATTATATACTGATAAGTATGACATGCTCATTTAATATTATGCTCAAACGTATGTAATTATTAATCATACTGTTATATTAATGCTCAATATTTACCGATAAGTATATCTTGATCATTTAATATTATATTCAAATGTGATTAATCAGTCATACAGATACATCAATCCTCATCATATACCGATAAGCATGTCATGTTCATTTAACTGTGTGCTCAAAAGTATGTGATGATCAATACTATAGGTACATCAGTGCTCATTATATACCGATAAGTACGTCATGTTCATTTAATATTATACTCAAAAGTATGTGATAATCTGTCATACAGGTACATCAGTGCTCAGTAAATGCCGATAATCATGTCAGTACTCTTATCATAAATGTGTCATACTAATTCATATGTTTTGCATTTAAGGTAAGGACATCTGCATGTTCATAGGTACGTCATACTAGATTTTATATTTTGACTTCCTTATCCAATCTATTTTCACACTCAGCATCGGCTGTTTTTTGTTTGTTTGTTTGGTTGTCTTTTCGAAATAATTCAGCAACAAAAGATAGATAATGTGAATCTTATGTTTATTCAAAATTTGCGAGATTAGCAAATGCAAAGCTTTGGAATGGATAGGTAAATAAACTAACCCACTCCGTCCAATTACGGCAAGGCCCGGGTGCATGCTGCAAATTTTCAGGTAAAATAATGGTGGCAGAATATACACGAGCAGAGTAGTGGTTGATCCTCCAATAAAAGAAAGGACCAGTCCAAAGTGCGGAATTGTTTCCGCTACGAAAACAATTCCGACAACTAGCATGGTTCTGCTGAGAATTCTTTTCCAAGAAAATTCTACAAAGGTTAACAAAATATCAATATAATATTATGTTGAAATGGAAAACAAACCAGTCTTGCACGTTGTTTTAATACCATGGATAATAAACTGGCTAAGAAAAAGATGTTTTTTAGTGCACCTATTTGAATATTAGAAAGAATATATGACTTCACACTTTTTCTACTCTGCCATTTAAAACTGATGCATACATACATACATACATACATACATACATACATACATACATGCATGCATGCATGCATGCATACATACATACATACATACATATATACATACATAATACATACATACATACATACATACATACATACATACATACATACATACATACTTCTTACATGTAACAAACGTTTTTAAAAAATAGAAATAGTTCACTGAAAACAAACAACGTGTTTTATCGATAAATAATCAATAATTTTACGGATGGATAATCGATGGAAAATAATGGGCTATGAACACACTCACCATCTGGAACTTTGAACAAATGCTCCAATTCTTGATTTACCGGATTTAGAAGAATGACAAAGCCAAACAAAAAGTGCGAAGTCAGTAGAATTGTTATAGCGTGTTGCAAAGGACCTTTCGATATAGTATCAAGAATGTTGTCTTGTATATCATCCCCATAGATGAAGTAGGCTGTAGTAGATACAGGTACGTACATGACTAGCACCACTGTAAATAAATATAATAATAATATAGTGCTGTCTTACACTTGTGGAATAATTCCTCAAAAGTTCTTACTTATCCGTTATTTATAAAGTGACCTAGCAAGTAATTTTATTAGTCCGAAAGCAAGAGGAAAATTCAATTCAATGATTTATTATTTTTAATAGTCCGAAAACAAGAGGAAAATTCAATTCCATGGTCTATTAATGATGAGACGATGGCAACAATAACGATATAGATTGATGACAAATTCTTAGAATAAGTGAATGGGCTTCACAAAAGCAGACCAATGGCTGGTAATTTCTATTATTATTATCAATAGATACAGACGTTTGAATTGCTCTGAAGTTGGTTAAAGGGTAGCTTTTGAAACATGTCCTTGACCTTTAAAAAGATAGTGTCAAAATTCATTACAGATTGTCAAAATAAAACGAGTTAGAATCAGACAAAATATTAAAGTTTTGTTTGCAAACATTTGAATTTTAATATGTAAGGATGAAAATTAATTAAAATTTCGGTCCGCACAATCGAAAATATGAATGCCATAATCAACCAGAGAGGTCGGCTGAACATAAGCAAAGCATCAACGATTGGATCATCTTGACTGGACAAAGCAGTAATCTTGCACTATAGCAATATTGTTTTGGCTGGAATATCGACTGTGAATCAGTCCAAGAGAATGAGGTGGGGTAGTAACATGATGTCGGTTTGAGCTACAATTCTTGTTATCCTAACGCCGTGTTTGGTTTTATATATGCAAGAAAGAAAACCCGAGAGAAAAAAAAAAGAATGTGGCCTCGCTGACTTAAAATTTAGTCATACACATAAATCATAACAGCTATATCGCACATCTCCAAACCATGACATTAAACATGTGATGTAAACATGCACTGATGCATAGTAAAGATGGCATCAAAAATTGCGCGAAAAGATTATTTACTTGTGTATCCGACAATTACGGCTTTCCAGAATTTCTTCTTTTCCCTCATGTCTTCTTGGAAGGTAGGAAAATTTGGATGTCCTCCGAAACCAAAGCACATAGTGCCAAACGCCGTGGAGAAGGACATGAAATCCGGCGACGTGTGCTTCACAGCGGGATGGTCTGGTTTGTCGATAATGATGTTCGCCAGAAGAATGATGGATGCGATTCCAGTAGTTGCAGTTGCTCCTAAAGCCAACAACCTAGAGTGCATAAACGGGAGAATTTAAAGGATCTACTTGAGGGGTATGCTTTAAGACAATAATGGTTGTGGCAGCAGCAGCAGTGACATAACATTTACATGAACAGAAATGCAAGAAAATATGCACCATTCTTTATATCATAACCTATTTCGTATTAGAATTGATATATAGAGGATATCTACGTTGTTAGAGTACATATAGGAAATATTTTACTAGTGAAGTGGGAAACATTGTATTGTCACGAGTGGTAAAGCCACGAGTGATAATAGAAAATGTGTCCACTTCACGATTGAAATACATCCTTATAGCTACTGAAAAACGTAAATTTTCTTTTAACTATACATTTTTAAAAGTCAAACTCCGACGATTCGTATAGATTTTTTCTCTCAATTGTAAGTGTGATTCACAGCTGCATCGATATAATCAAGTTAATATTTTACAATAATTCTAGGACAGCGACCTTCTACAAACGCAATTTGTGCATAAAATACCCATATTGTGTATATTGTCAAATTAATGACAGTTTCCAAACTAAAATGAATATAGTTTTTATTTTTTTAAAACAGATTTCTTCTCTCGCGGATTGATACAGTAAACATTGTTGGGTTGGTGGTATTGTACAATCATCACAGATCGGTCGTATCTGAAAGATTTCAAAACGTATAATCTTTAAACAAACTATTATCATGATTTTAACTTTTGTGAGTTTATTTGTTTCTTTATTTTGTTTATTTCTACGCTCAAAAACTAATATTTGGCTCTGGTAAGCTTTCAATCTAGTTGAACTCAAAGTTGGATTATCACTTAATTTCGGTTTGCAGTCAGCATTCATCAATGCCTGATTTCCCCATTGTTGTCGGACGATGACTGTGCTGAGAGTTAGAATCAATACTTAAACAAGTGTATTACTATTTCTAATCAAGAGATTTCCCACCCCACCCCACCCCCTCAAATGTGTCTGCTGTCAAGTGTGAAGGGCATACGATACGGTACAGAATAGATAGCAACAGTTCACGTGGAAAACTAAATTAATGGAGTTAATTCCTGAATACTACTTTGTGTTCTTTGAAAATCATTTATAGGCAGTTTTTGAAGCCGTCTCTTATTGATTAACCAAATGTATACTAGAGGGTCTACATTCTTGAGATTTTAAGATATGTTCACCCTGAGAGAGAGAGAGAGAGAGAGAGAGAGAGAGAGAGAGAGAGAGAGAGAGAGAAAACAAGAAGATTGGAATATGCATAGTTATGGAAATAAATATCTGAATGGCATAAATTAGGACAGATTTATTATCTGAGCAGGAAAAGAAAGTAAGTTCCAAAGTGATATCGTATCTGTGACGATATCATTTTTTTTCCCCACTGATACATTTCAATATCACGTTACAAAATATATACTAAAATAAATTCATTGTTTTATGTATGTTGTATATTCAGATGATTTAAAAAAATAAAATAATAAAATAAAATGATCAAAAATCCCTTAACTAGCCAAAAAGAAAGAGGCGTTTTACAATTATACAAAAAGTGTTTATATGGTATATAACCATACGAACTTAATGAAATCTGTATACTGTAGTGCCAATGAATTATAAAACGGCTACCATATTTTGATTTACTCTAAGGTTTGTTGTTTCATTCTGGGTGCAATCAATGAAGATGATAATGATAAAATGCTAGATGAGAGAAAATGATCGTGAACTTTTCCTCTTTATTTAAATGAGGGTCACTTCTGTCTTATCGTTTGTAGTCATATACTTTCCACGGAGAGCAAGCATTCATAGCGTATATACGTCACGTGAATCTATTTAAGGATGTAGGTATCAATTACAAGAAACAAAGGCAAGCCCCACCCCCACCCCATATGTAATATATACCAATACGAAAAGGACAGAAAAAAAAGACATGATCATTTTTGATTCGATTATGGCTTGTGGATGATTACAAAGAGAACATTGAAATTGATCGGATTTATAAACGATTCGCAGTTGAATATGATATAGAAATGTATCCATGCGTTTCGAAGATACATTCATAAATAGAATTTTACAAATGTGCCACGTTCAACGAAACTTTTATTTTGGCATACCTATACCTAAAATGACACTCATACTTCAACCTTGCACGTTTCTGAATGTTACGTTAAAATTCATTGGGCTTGCTCATGAGGGAACTTCAGAAACCAGGAAATTAAAGATGCATAACAATCAGTGTGTGTGGGATTTGTATTGTTAATGTAGCTGTAACAATTTTTCAGTCATATCGCTACGATGTCTGTAGTGTGACAGTTTACAGTGATGTCTAGCACTGGGACATCATGTCGCAGACATGTAGCATAATGTCCTACCCAGTCACATTATCCTGACACCAGGCCGACCAGTCCTAACACTAGCTTCTTAATGCTGAGCGCCAAGCGAGGCAACTGCTAGTACCATTTGTATAAGTCTTTGGTATGACTCGGCCGGGGTTCGAACCCACGACCTCCCGCATCCGAGGCGGACGCTCTAACCACTTGGGCCACCTAAGCAGCCAATCCTACCTTTTTGAAGTTAATATCTTACCAGAAATCTTTTGGTGTGTTGAAGAGGGTGAAGGGTGCGAGTACCCCTCCCAGGATGAGGGCCCAGTAGCAGGCGTGGATGTCCCCGTGTAGCTCCCGCACCAAGCTGTGGATATTTTCCGCTGAAACTACCAAGTACACTACCGCCGCTCCAAACAAGGTAAAGTTAATAGCAAAGGATACCAAGTGCCTAGTTAAATAATAATAATAATAATAATAATAATAATAATAATAATAATAATAATAACAACAATACTACTACTACTACTACTACTACTACTAATGATGATGATGATGATGAATTTGATGATGATGAATTTGATGATCATGTTGATAATACTAATAAAAACAGCAACTACAATAATTGCAATGATACTTATAATAATAATAATAATAATAATAATAATAAATTATAATAATGAGAAGCAGTAGAAGAAGAAAAATCAATATCATGGTCACTGAAAGTAGTAATATTAGAGCTACTGCAATGTTTGTAGTAGTAGTAGTAGCAGCAGCAGTAGTAGCAGTAGTAATAGTGGAAGTAAGAGTAGTAGTAACAGGAGCCTCATTTTAAGAAATCTTAGCAGTGACGTAGGAAGAGTTACAAGATCTAAGATACACTTTAAAAGGTATCAGATCCTTCATAGATAAACATTTTAACAGCTTGTTTAGTAATATATAATTAAGTTCTCTCTATTTGACCAGTGCTTATAATGTACCACATGCCGTGTCAAGTACAATCGGCTGGTTTACAGAACTTGGTATTTCGATATCGTTCATGAGACATGTTTGACCTCTTTCCTAGCTGTCGTCTGACCATTCATATGATTCATTGCTGCATTATAAATGTGTCGATATTGGACCACCCAACCCGTTTAAGCAAGACATTCATTTTTCCAATTTAAATCCATTATCCCTATACAAGAACATTTCTGTACAATCTATTTTTTCTTAAAGTAAAAGTACCCCCAAGCCCTATTACTATATTATACAACGTCTATTACTTTTACATTGGGACCCCAAGTGGTCGAGTGGTCAAAAGCGCTCACCGTAACGGATCATTGCCATCTCACCTCTGTCTGCGTGGGTTCGAGTCTCAGGTTCGGCCAGTGTGGGTATGTGAGAAAGCTTGCCAATAGC
This sequence comes from Sinohyriopsis cumingii, assembly GCA_028554795.2. NCBI lineage: Eukaryota > Metazoa > Mollusca > Bivalvia > Unionida > Unionidae > Sinohyriopsis > Sinohyriopsis cumingii. The sequence continues at coordinate 76,924,385 of CM068829.1, read as the reverse complement.
TTCTCGGTGGTTCTTTCAAGTGTTTTCCCGGTTTCTTCCTCCACCATTTATACTGGCTGCCATGTATAGCCTTGTGCTGAAAAATGGCGTTAAATCATACAACAGCAACTTTTACATTGGCATGCATAACCACTCAAATAAAAAAATAAACAACAAACATACCCCAAAGTCCCTGGTCCATAGTATGTATTTTGTGTAATCTTTGACACTTACATGCAGAACATTAATTTAGATTTTTTTTCGCACATCTTACAATATGGCACAACGCTATAGCATTAAATTCAGTAGTTGTCAGAGACGTAATTTATTTAGATCAAAAGTTTAAATTGGGAGCCACAATGTCGATATCAAGAGATAATGCGTATATGTAAATGAACTTTAGATTTTGAACATGGTGCAACAAAATCCCATTTTCCTGCAACTGTACTCATTACACCAATTAATAAGGATATCGCTCAAGTATTTAACGGAAAACAAATTTAATATACTGTTTAACAAATTGGCACTTACAAATGATCAAGCATTTTTTTTAAAAAATAGCTATGCCGTAAAATTGATAGTGTATTACTAAATTTTGGCGAGATCAGCCAAACTTGGCCGTGTGGATGCCAACAGATAAACCAAAGGTACCAAATATACCATATTTTACACAGCCCGTTTTGACAGCAACATACGCTGTTAACAAGGTTAATGAAACTATAAATTTTAAGAATCAATGTTGCAACTCAGATTACGATATCATGACCAATGTTCAACAATACGAGCGGTATTTAAAAAGTTGTGAACATTAGTGCTCCGTACAACAAAATTACTATGCTAGTTAACAGTGAGTAAATGGATCCCATTACAGTATCCACCCTCTTGCAGTTCTATGCACTTTCTCAGTCTGGGTAAATAATTATGAAAATACATTTTGAATTAACTCTTTAGTATCTTGTTCAAAGAGGGGATAACTGCATTTTAACTGATTGACGGTTTTCATATCGTCCATCTCTCAGCGAATCTTTGATAAAGGGATTGAAGGGGAAATAAACTGGAGCTAAGTCAGGATTGCATGAAGGATGTGACAATATTTAAATACTGTTCTTTAGGAAGTCTGGATGACAGTGGATTTACGTGCCGGTACGATGTCATGCAGTATATTGATATCTCTAGATCTATATGCGAGGACCACTACCGCAGGAACTTAGACAATCAGATCTTTCGCATCGAAAAGTAATGCGTATAAAACTATCTTTTAAGATCGACTACGTCGAGCCATATGTTGTCCCTGCTAGTTTTCTTCGATCGAGTTCAAAAATGCAAGTCATGTTTTTTTTCTTCACCTGTGACAATTGCATTTGAAAAGGTCTCTTTTCATATTTAGCGAATAGGTGTTTGCCTATTTCATACAGAGTCTGTTTTTGTTCAGCCGTCAACAAAATTTGGGACCTATCCTCTAAGACATCTTTCGGAGCTTCAAATGACTCCTAAGTATATTGAAAACAGCTGACGAATTAATGCCAGTGATAAAAGAGATATCTTCTACTATGTATCGAGCCTCGCCATCAGTTGCCACTTTCAATTCACCAATCGCAGACAATGGTCTTTCTGAACGTAGGTCATATTCCATGGATTTGCAACAATCTTTAAAATGATGAAACCACCTCAACATTGTAGGATATGGTAGAGAAAATTACATAGGTTGACTTTAACCAAGTCGGCCATGATATCAGTCGGAGGGGACCCTATGAGAGCCTTGATTTTACGGTAATTTCTTTGATCAGTAGCAGACTTGTTCTCCTTTTCAAGTGTTTTTAGAGTATTTTAATTTACCTATTCTGTGTCTCAAGGATACATTTGCTTGTGTCCGGCTTGCTGCACTAGCAGCCGCTCCTCCTTTTGTAGAACGTTATTTTGTCTATGGCGTTATATTTATTGAAAGAAACGAAAAAGTTGCAACCAAATATTTAGAACTTTAATTAAAAATCGTATCATCAACTTTTGTTCGGTCTTGTTCATCTATTACATCCTCCTCCTCATACAAAAGATTTTCAAGCGAATAATCAAAGTCAACACCACCCTTGGTCACTTGCATGTGTTATACCAGTAAACGTTGTCGTCAGAAAAGATAAAGATTCACTGAGTCCAACTGACGTAAAAAAAAGTTTTGCTTTTAGCTTCGTCACTAAAGTGAGGAGCTGTATGACAACAATAAACATTTATCGTTATTTAATCAGGAATAACCGAACAAACAGCATGGGTCAAAAGGTAAACAAAAATGGAATTTATTGAAGACAAAGGTAGAAATAGCATTCTTTTTTAGAAAACGAACTGTACAAACAGAATTCAGCAAAGTTATTGTAAACCGAATATAGTCTGAGATAGAATGAGATAACAAGTAAGACTGGAACTGAGAAGGATTTGTAAACAATGGACCAGAAATAAATGAAGAAGAGGTTAAATGTTTATAACGCATAGCTCTTAAATAAAAAATCATTGCTAAATTTATACAGTGAATCATTTCTTATAATCGATAAATTAGAAGTAAAGAAAATGAGATGAAAGATGACTACATGATATAAAATCATATGAATGGATTTGTCGATCTTAGTCTGCATAGGTAAGTAACTTTGAACAAAATACATCAATGGAGTCGGTTTCAAAATGACATCATATTAATAGAATGAATCTGAAATTCTGAAAATGTTTGAAAATATAAATGCAACTTGTGCTGTCTGCTTTCTGGTGTCGATGCTTTTAATGCCTTTAACTACAATGGTTACAAATAGCTGCAATGCAGCTGTTTTCCTGTGTTGAAATCTTATAGGAAAAGTATATTAGACAATGAAGAGATAGAGCAGACTAATTAATATTGTTCAGAATCCCCTGAGTGATTAAGTTTGTAAGTTTAAATTATGTGCCGTTTTTAATGCGCTCCTTATCTCTTCTCTGGAAGACATTCTATCATCGTTTGACCTATTTTCACTGGCTCTCTTTATGTAGTGACTAACCAGTGAAACAATTTCTCTCTTTTTTCTAGACCAGTTAGATCATATAATACAAACTGAATAATCTATGCCTAAATAACCCTCATACATTCAGGTTTTATGGAGTTTGGCCTCGTCCATATATGGGATACAGCGGTTTTCAGTGTGGTATCTGATTTAATTTTGTATCTTAGAGAAAAGATATCATCATTGCCTTACCTTTGTTCGTGTACTTATTCATGTATCCGTTACAGAGCTGTCCACATTCGTCTATCCATCATTTAAAGCTCACTTTCTTGAATTTTATTTTAGTTTATTATATCACTTTTTACTATACGGTTTAGTATGTTGATTGTAAATGGTTAACATTATATATTATTTTTTTGCGATTGAAACGCAGTTATTTTTGTATCTAATACATACAGTACATAGCTTTGTTTAGATTGTTTTTCTTTCAACAATTATATTTAAAATGTAGTTTTCATAACTTGTTAGTAAAATTGAAAGATAGCTTACAAGTAACGTTTTCAACATCTTGAAATCAAATATCGTAAACTTTCTAGATTTCGTTGGCAATTATATATAAGATAGTTAACAAAAATGAAAGTTAAAACAAAGTTAGCAAAGAACCTGTAAAGGTTACTTGACACAAACCAAAAGAATATTGTACACATGGACTTGGCAGACAACAGGGGAAAGGTTAAAAGGAATTTAGAAAAAAGAAGAAGCTGAGCGTTTGACAAAAAGAATAGCAAAAATCTGAAAAAATTACTAGATTTTGAAAGAATATTAAATGAAAGAAATGAAGCAAAACATTTAACTCAAACAGAACATTTATTATTTCATAGGCCGTGATGTTGTTGTTTTGTGCATATTGGTCAAAAAGTAAAGTTGTTTCACTTTACATCAACCTAATGAGGTAATAAATCCTATATAAAGCAAGCCATTACACGATACACATCAACACATCTAAGGAACAACATTACAACAAAACAACACACCAAAAGAAGAACACTACAACAAATCAACACACCAAAAGAACAACACCACAATAAAACAACACCTCAAAGGAACATCACCACAATACTTTGTCAAAATATAAACATTTCCGGAGATGCTTCATCGTTTTTGCTTGATAAATAATGAGATGTGGACTTAAAGGGAAATCATCCTAAACGCAACAGATCGTGCAGTAGTATATTCATGCTTTTACTGCTACGTATAGCATGAAAATAAAAACAGTACTTAAAGTCGTCTATAGGTAACCATGGATACTATAGAAGTTATTTAACTAGTCATTAAAGTTTCCTTCATCAATATCACAATAGACAACATTATAGGTCATGGACTTATAATGGATACAATTTTTATTTAGTGAATATTCTGCAGAATTCCACTAACACATGAGTTGTCTATCGACGACTAACGTTTAACACAAAAAGGTGTTTAATAAATTAAGAGATCTCTTGCATGGGGCTGATATTAATAGACTGAATATCGGAAGATGAAGATAGAAAAGCGTTATGTATATTTGATTTAATTATATCTGATTTAATATATATTTATTTAAATTTAATTGTTTGTCAGTTTTACTTTTTTATTTTTCATTACATGATATTGTAATGTAAATTTATTCACTAGAGATGATACATTTTTAGAAAATAGTTTGACCTTGACTGTTAGTTTATAAACACCAGGTGTTGATCTAAATCCTGACCTTGTTTCAGAATTTATAGCAACCTTCGTAAACAAGTTCTATTTTATTTTAAAATGATTGGTTGTCTCCAAGGTCATTATGGGACTTTGTCTTTAAGATATAAACCATTTTTATGTTTTTATTTCTTAGAGTAAAAATGATTAGTTTTTGTCAGGGTCATACTGAGTAAACGTGATCTGTAACAAATATTTGCTTCTATGAACGTCCAGAAGATGATCACGTGACCCTTGTATACGTTTTAGAAAGCCCATATAACCTATATAACCCATGTTTTGGAGAATAATCAGTAGAAGTTGGGCTGTTAAACTGTTAGTTGTATGTTGTGCTGTTTGGAGTTATTTCAAATTACATGGTTTGGAGTTATTTTAAACTACTTGAATTCAAAAGGATTAATTCTGTTATTTTTCAGGAAAATACGTGTGCTCATGTAATATTGTGGAACAAGGACAGTGTTTTCATAAAAATGTATTCAGCTATCAGAAACCGGATTGATATTTCTTGTTTCTACAAGGAACTGTAGACTTCAACACTACATATTGCAGTATACGTCATCATCTTCTATCTTGGATTCTTCGTTGGGATTCGAACGTGAAATCAGTAGAACCTTTTGTTATTAGGACTTCAAAATTTTTATTCTTGGATAATTCTCGGATTATTTTTGGATTTGATTCTATAAAACCGTAAGTTCATTTTTTTTTCATTTTTACAGAACTTTTGCATGGAAATAAATTATTGCATTTTTCAAAGCTTGTTGTTTTCACTCTTTCTGGTGTTACTGTTTATTTGAGCCTAAACAAGCGACATAAGAAAAGGAATATATATTCACTGCATGCCAATGACGTATGTTACTCAGGTAAAATGACGAAGTGTTGAGTACATGTGCGATATCTTTATGAGGTATTAAGTGCTTATCTCTACGGATTAGATAGCAGTTGTACGGACACAAGCAATCTCAGCAATATGGGCATTATCAGAATTTTACATCCCAAACAAACAAGTTATACATGTAATAGTCACTCCGTACAAAGACGTGTTAATAATCAAATGCACAGGGCTCTGAATGATAACACTGTTAAGTGGTATTAAAAGAGCTAACAAAATATTATAGATGTACAAAAACAGTTTGATGAGATGATTTAATAGTTCAGACAGAGATTCTACAGCTATGCAAGTGTTGCAAATAGAGAAATAGAATATCATTTACTTAACAAAAACATTATATGCATCCGATCAAACATAGGATAGACTCAGAGATAGTTTCTTTAAAAAACGACTTGGGAAAAAGAATAATTAACTGGAAGCTTATGGAAGTCTCCAATATCGACCGGAATAATTCCAGAGAGACTTGAATAAATATATCCAACAAAATGACACAAAACAGTAAGGTACTAAATGATTTGAACACAAACGTTGGCGACTTGAACAAGAATATAATTGTTAATACTACTACTACTATTAATACGCTGACAGGGTTGCAGAATAATGAAAAACAATGAGAATAAAAACGAAATCAACGTTAATGAAAGCACGATTAGATGAAATCATCTTGTCAATTAATATATTGCAAATTTGAATGATAATATGAAAACGATAGAAGATGTTACATTTATCGAATTTATATATCGCACTTTTACACTTGGCCAAGACTGCAGCACTGGACCCAGATATGACGGATAAGTACTAAGCACTTTGATGGGATAGGGTTCTGCAACTTGTCAGCAGTATAATAAAAAAGGTTATCTTTTTCATCTTGTTCCACATATGCATTACAAGTCCTACTGCTTCAATGTCTTAATAATTGGTATTTATATTAAATCCAAGTTTTCACCTTGACTACGTTTGCTGACGTTGCCATTCTTTTGATTTCCATATACTGGCTTGAATTATACATACGCTTATGACAAATTTTTTATTACAGATTTGTATTATAGAAAAGATTCATGCTGGGCAACTACAAGCGCAATATTCGACAAATTATTTTTATAAAAAAATGAGATTAACACCTTACAACCCAACGACCCTCTAAACAATCCACACCCCTCAAAGATAAACAAAAAACGCAGCAAAAATAATAAATAAATGGGTTCGATGTGGGTATGTGAGAAAGCTTACCAGTAGCTTCTCGTGGGTCGGTGGTTCTTTCCGGGGTTTTCCCGGGTCCTTCCTCCATGATTGATATTGGCCGCCATGTATAGCATTCTTGTGCTGAAAAATGGAGTTAAACACAACAGCAGCAGCAACAACAACAACAACATATTCCTCATGATTGAATTCATGATCATTTATCGCCGTACTCACCACATCATCGACACTATTCAACTTATATATGGCAAAAGTTACTATCTCATCGTGTTTAATAGTTGGTTGCACCTTAGCTTGTCTTCAAATGTTTTAGCTACAAACCATGATAAGGGTGCAGGAAAGTATCATTCTAACCTCAATCCATCTAAACAGATGAAAAAGCTTGCATCCTTTCTTATACTGTTTTCTAACACATCTTTTATCTTCCATCTCTTTATCTAAATCATTATTAATCAACCTAAAATTAATGACTTTTAAAATCGTTGTTGAATTAATTAATGCTACCGGAGCGGTATGAAGAAGATAGTAGATCTTGGTGTACTTCTCGCATAAAATATTATGAAAGTTCAAAACAATTACAACATAAATTTAGGAATAACTCGAACAGTGTCCAGATGTTATTGGTATAGACTGATTTTAACTTTTGTTAGAAGTTATTTTAAATAAATAATTTTGAAGCTATTCAGATTTTAGTTTCGGTCATAGTTTGTCTGTGTGACCAAATCTGCCAAGTAATATATTACATTGCAAGGATACATCTCCCGAAATTATTGCATGTTGTAAAGATGTTTAGCACATAAGCATTATGGCTTTTCATAATAGTCTACCTGAATTACATGTATACAGAGCTATGCTAAAACGAGAAACACTTAATTTTCCTTACATGGATCAGTACACTAATTAAGCCAATATACTGTTACGTAGATCTGATTTAATTCATATTTATTTGAATTTAATTGTCAGTTTTAAATTTTTTATTCTATTTTATGCTATTATAATGTTAACGTATTCACTGGAGATGATATTTTTCCAGACAATTGGTTGACCTGAACCATTCTTTTCATAAACACCAGGTGTTGGCCTGGATGCTGACCTTGATTCAAAATTAGTAAACAAATTTATATTTTTATTTTAAAATGATTGGTTGTTGTCAAGGCCATGGTGGGGCTTTGGGTTTAAGATGTAAACAACATTTATTATTTTTTTATTTCTTAGATAACGTTCATGGTCTAATCAAGGCCATATTCTGTGCACGTAATATAAACATGATCACGTGACCCCCCTTCTAATTTCGCAACTTGGGGGAATTTTGAAACTGCGTCTTATAATACAATATAACCTTTGTTTTAGAGAGAGATCTTTCAGTTTGGGGCTTTTTACACTGATGTCAAGTTAGTTTGTTGTAGCCAGATTTTGAGCTATAATTTTCTTCAGATCAGTTGGATTTCAAAAGGATTAATTCTTTTTTCTCTGGAAATATTTTGAGGAGTGCTCACACAGAAATTTTGGAAAGACATTGCTTACAAATTTAATATGGATTTCCAACACTGGATTGCCATTATTTGTATTTCTACGAGGAACTGTAGATAAGCACAGTACTGACCACAGCTAAAGTCATCGTCATCCATCTTGGATTTTCCATCAGGATTCGAACTTGAAATTATTAGAACATTTGTTACTAGGACTTTTGCAAAATAATTCGTGGATTATTCTTAGATTATTTTTGGATTTGATTCTTGAAAAAGTACGTTCTTCTCCTTTTTTCATTTTTACAGAATTTTTCCAGGAAAATAAATTATTTGTTAAATTTTAAAAAGCTTGTTTTTTTCACTCTTTCTGTGTTACTGTTTAATACGTCAATTGCATCTTATTGTAGTCCTCGTAATTAAATCAAATTAACATTACCTGTTATTTCCTGAGCAGCTATGCTCTGTACCAGATGTAATTTTGCAAACACCATTTATTGTTCAGGCTTGCCAGTCTGCTGTGGTATAGTTTTCTTTAACTTTTGGGAAGGAAATCCATCCTTGCACGATTGACTTGGGTGACATGGAGGATTGCATGTCAGTTCTACAGGTTGGACGTCAGAACATGCAACATTATGCATGATAAGCTTTTTAATATATTTGTTGTCTCTCGTTTTAATTTACAGGAGACACAGTGGTCCTCTGTGTACAATTATTTCCTTCAGGCTATATTTTAAAATAAATATAGATAGTATATATGAACACTAATCATGTATTGATACATTTAAACTGGTTGGGTGGTGCAGGATTCTGCACATTTATACTTTCCCTTACGTTTCTGGTCCAAACGCCCGGTTTACAAACTTGGCGTTTAAGATATCGTTGATGAGAGATAGCATAACTCCTTTGATTAAATCGTACGATTTTTCAGTATTATTTATTGGAAAAACTAAATAAAATGTATTTAGGGCTTTTGTTGGTCAGACGTGGACATTGAAAGTCAGAAAATTACTAGTGGCATGAAATAGGACTAAAAAGCAACAATACAACACACAGCAAAACAACATAACACAACACAACATAACCTTTATAACCTGTGTAATTATGCGACTAAATAACTCCATTTCGAAACCTGACATTCTTTGCTCGGTTAGCTGTGCTATAAGATAACGGATTCTATGTCTGCCTGTCTACTGTCTGTGATCGTCATTATGTCGCCATGATCATTCGCCGTTGCAATGAATTTCTTTGGGAGTAGGAAATTAGGTTAGACATTGTTGGACAATCAAAGTTAAATAGACCAAGATTTACCTTCCTAGTCTTCCGAATGTAATTTCTCCAATTAAAGGATAGGGATATCGGACGCGTGCTTCTCTATGTTGGGGGTATCTTTCTAAAATTATCAACCAGGTTCGCCCCAGAATAATCCCAGTGTATGAGGATACGAGGCATGCGCAAAACATCAACAGAATTCCAATTTCACCTGCAATATACCATGAAAATGCATAAATTATAAACAATTTGTGATACCTGGCTGTAAATATATTTCTTTCATTATTAGAATTTAAACTAAATTGACTGAAAAAATAAACCAAACAAACTTATAATAAGGCAAAATCGGGCGCATAGCAGCTTGTGTTAGGTTTCAATCGCGATCTTTGCTTTGCTGTTGTTCTAAATGTGATTTCTTGCAAAACCAGTTTGATATTTAATAACAATTGATTATTATGATGTATTTCAACCTTCCATGCACGTGTTGATTTAAGACTGGCAAAGTAAAATGTATTTTTATTCTATTGGCAACGTACGAAATGGCAAAAAGTTAACATATAATTGTATCCACTCTCCAATCAGAGTTAACCATTCTATGCGTCATCATCGTAGTCAAAGAAAGGACAGATAAGAAGAGCTGCTTGCAAAACCTTATTCATGTTTGCTAAAATAAGAAATGGGTATAGAATGTAAGGTTATCTTTAAGTGTTCATTATTTTAATCGACCTATTAGCCTCCGTTTCATGCCTTTTTTAAAATTCGGTTTATATTGTTTTCTCTCTTTTAATAGTACTCTAAACTCAGTTACGGACTGTCGATATTGATGGGGGGGGGGGAGACGGAGTAATTTACGTATCGTATTGTAGATATAAAAATTAAACGTTCTCCAATTACTGTTAAAAATGTTATAATACCTACAACTATACTATACAATTTGCCTTCTTTTTTACAAGAAAAAAGATCGTATGTTATTTCCATATAGCACATCCCCTTCTCATTCTCAATAAGAGTTATCGTCGTATTGTCCATTTCCAATGTTTAAAGAACTGCCACCCTCTGGGTAGTGAAAAACAAAATATGAAAAACAAAGATCAAGTCAATGTAGTTTTTGAGATATAAAATAAAACGCCATGTTCTTTTGTGTCTTCTTTACTTTTGTGATGCAAAATTATTCAAACACGAAGCGATTTTGATGTTAAAGATCATGTGGGATGGTCCATATTTAAAGAAAAAATAGATCTGTCACATTTCTTCTTCAGTTTCAGATGTCAGATTAAGATGGAAGTTACCTATTGCCGTGCCCAATAAATAGTTAATTAAATCAACTAACCAGTTTAGAATGTGTTCATGTACTTTGAGCACCACCTGTAGGGGCAACAACTCCATGCCTACGTAACAGCACATGGTCGACTTAGCTGCTTAACATTTTACTTCGATTCGTAACCTCTCCATTTTGTTTGTAGTCAGATACTTTTCTCAACAAAGTTATAAAAATAATTCTTAAATGGAGAGATTAGCTTTTCCACAGAATATTTGCTAATAGTTTCCTCATTTTGGAGACTTCAAGTCTTATGTTTGATGCATCTAATAATAAAATCATGTTTTGTTATCGAATAGTCTAATGTAGATAAAAATGATATACTGACAAACGTGGGTATTCCCAATTAAACATGCAAACTATTGTCCTATTTTCTCTTCATTTTACAACTTATTAATATTCATTATTGAATTAATGTTGTGTTATGACTACATCACCTTTCTGCTCGTCTACCTATCTCTTTTCATGTAGCTTACCAGTCCCTTTGAGAGCATTTGGCAAGGCAAGGGCTCCGGCACCGGCTATCACACCAGAGACAAACACCGAAGTTTTGAAAATGTTTAGTCCACCTTCTTGCGAATTCTGTAAGAATATAAGATCTGTTACTTTATCTCATCTATAACACCAACTGACCGGAAATAACCAGAATTACATAAAGCTTGAAACCGTCAATGTTTCTTTGAGTGGTAGTTTCGAAAGTGAGGTGAGACTGGACGAAGCATTAAAGTGGGAGGCCAGACCAAACGTTCAAAACCTCTTTTAACAATGATTCTTTCTGAATCTGACATAAGCTACAATAATAGTATATGGCCTTATATACATTATATATCCTTATATACAGTACAGGGCCTTATCTACAGTATATGGCTTTATATTTGGTATATGGCCTTATATACATTATATATCATTATATACAGTACGGGGCCTTGTCTACAGTATATGGCCTTATATTTAGTATACGGCCTTATATACATTATATATCCTTATATTCAGTACAGGGCCTTATCTACAGTATATGGCCTTATATTTGGTATATGGCCTTATAGTTAGTATATGGCCTTATATTTAGTATATGGCCTTATATATAGCAATTTAAAAAATGATAGGTATGTGTAGATTAATGAATGGATGGATGGTAAAATCGATGAATGTATGTAGGCATGTAGGTGGGAAAAGTACCATTTCATCCACCATTTATGGTTACTCAGTAGCTACATTTCACTTAAATAATAAATACATGAATGTAAAAATGAAGGTCAAAAAGTACCAAACATGATAGGATATAATTGACAACAAGCCTTTCCTTTTATTATCTTTTTGTTTTTTGTTAGCATTTATCACTAAAAATAGGTGACGCGCTTTAGCTACACGATGTCATTTTATAAATAAACATGTATGTACACACACACGCACACACACATTTGTACACCCTGATTGATGGATGAATGGTTGTGTGTGTGTGTGTGTGTGTGTGTGTGTGTGTGTGTGTGTGTGTGTTGGAAGAGTCAGTTCTAGCATATATGTAAAAAAAACCAAACAAATATATTACCTGAATACTGATATTGTCTTCCATTAGGGACACCCTCTCATATATTCTGGTTGTATCCGAGATACTCATCCTCATCTGTGCACTGTAGCCTTGTAAATACACGAAAAAGGAAATTTGTCACGTGTTGCCTATCACACACAGAAATTTATATTGTCCGTATACAAGAATTCGATTGGAGCAAACGAATGAAGAAACACCAGGATATGGAAGTAAATGCGTATAGATACAATGACACACCTGTTACGATGTGTATATAAAGTGGTGTACATGTATATTATCTCTAAATATCATGTATCATTCTGTATCAATATATAGGTACAGTGATATGTATATAGACAATGTCATGCTGATTAAATTAATGACACGCGAGTAGATAATTTGAGGACTATGCCGGATCACCGGTTGAAATGATTAAGTGACTGTCATCTCTTAACCACGATTCTCAACATGCTATCAGAGGATGCTACTATCTGTGCGTGTGTGCGTCCATTCGTATGCGTGCGTGTTGTCACTCAGCTCCTCCTACACCTTACATGTATAGATAATTACTTCAGCTTATACACCTTAAATATCGACTTTAGATTACAACTTCTTCAACATAATTAGGCGTGGTACATGGATATCCACGATGGTCTTTGACTTTTGATCCATAGTAAATGGATGGTAGTAAACCACGATGAAGAACCTATGCAGGTGGAAGAGTAGAAATCACTGCCTCATTGAAACGTCTTTTGAGATTTGTGGGATCTATCGAAAATTGTGCCTATTTAAAAAGAATAAAAATATGCCTTTACTTAAAACTTCATAAAGTCCTCAACGATCGTTATCTAATTCAATTTCTCTCTTTTGCAAAAATCTCTAAGAATATTAAAATATAACATATTTTGTAATTATATGATCACCATCCAGTGACATAGTATATCTCATATACGAATATGTATAAATAGACCGACTGAGAAATTTATACCTACTTACCTACCTACTTACCTGCCTACATACATACATACATACATACATACATACATACATACATACATACATACTGTTACGTGTTTAGCTCTAATAAACAGTAACACAGAAAGAGTGAATAAACCAAGCTTTTTAAAATTTAACAAATAATTTATTTTCCTGGAAAATCTGTAAAAATGAAAAAGTAGAAGAACTTGCGGTTTCAAGAATCAAATCCAAAAATAATTTAAAAATAATCCACGAATTAAATTGCAAAAGTCCAAGTAATAAATGTTCTAATAATTTCAAATTCGATTCCTGATGGAAAATTCAAGATGGATGACGATGACGTATGCTGTAGTCAGTACTGTGCTTATCTAGAGTTCCTTGTAGAAATACAAATAATGGCACTCCGTTGTTGGAAATCCAAATTAAATTTGTAAACAGTGTCTTTCCAAAAACTCTATACGTGCACTCTTCAAATATTTCCAGAGAATCAAGAATTTAATCCTTTTGAACTGATCTGAAGAAAATTATAGCTCAAGATCTGGCTACAACAAAATAACTTGACATCAGTATATAAAGCCCAAAACTGAGAAATCTCTCTCTACACATTTCTATTAAAACTAACAAATGCGTAGTTATGGAAAAACTAGAATTGCGAAATCAAAGTGTGGGGGTCACGTGATCGTGTTTATGTCACGTTCATCAAAAATGACCCTGACTAAAACCAATCATTTTCTCTAAGAAATAAAAATAAAAAAGTTGTTTACATCTTAAAGCCAAAGCCCCATCATGACCTTGACATCAACCAATCATTTTAAAATAAAAATAGAACTTTGCTTACTAATTTTGAATCACGGTCAGCATCGATGCCAACACCTGGTGTTTATAAAAAGAATGATTTAGGTCAACACATTTTCTGGAAAAATATCACCTCCTGTGAATACATTTACATTACAATAGCATGTAAGAAAAATAATATTTTTTTTCTCAAACTGAAAAACGAACAATTATATTAAAATAAATATGAATTAAATCAGCTATACGTAACACCTTCCCCATAAAAAAGAAAGATTTATATGATAAAGCTTTCTTTTTACCATAGATTAATTATACACGAGTTTTAAGAAAAACATAAGAAGTACTCTTATGAATTATTAACAGTGTACATGAAATAATACATTTGTATGCACGGGAAATTCAGAGACAGCCTCGACCTTAACATCTCTGGGTTTAACTTGTCCATGTCCCACAATATGTCATAGAAAAGTTACACTAGCACGACAGAACTCACTTTTAGATAAATTAATTGTCAAACATGCATCTGTGAGTCTGTCAAAGAATTTCCGAATTGTTGCTAAATGTTCTTTCCAGATGTCGTTGTAGATGATGACATCATCGACGTAAGCGTCACAATTGTCTAGACCAGAGGTAATCGTAATCATATTCATGAGGCGTTGAAATTTACTTGGCAACCCTTTCATCCCGAAAGTTGTTGTTGTTGTTGTTGTGTAGTTTAACGCCATTTTTCAGTACACGAGAGGCTATACATGGCGGCCAGTATTAATGGGGGAGGAAGAACCCAGGAAAACCCCGGAAAGAGCCACCGACCCACGAGAAGCTACTGGCAAGCTTTCTCACATACTCGAACTCACGCAGACAGAGGTGAGATGGCAATGATCCATAACGAAGAGCGCTTTAGACCACTCGTCCACTCGGGGCCCCCATCCCAAACAGTATTACTTTATATTGGTAAAGTCCATCTGGAGTCACGAATGCTGAAACTTCCTTTGCTCTTTCCGTTAGTGGAATCTGCCAAAATCCTTTCAGAAGGTCAAATTTGGTGACATACTTGGCATTCCCGATCTTATCAATACAGTCATCAATTCTTGGTAATGGGAATGAATCTGTTTTTGTCACACTGTTCACCTTCCTATAATCAGTAAACATACGGAAAGTTTTATCTGGTTTTGGAACAAGTATGCATGGTGAACTCCCGTCACCTTTACTGAGCTCTATACAGTTATTCTCCAGCAAATATTGAATTTCCTTTTGCAAGTATTCCTGTTTAAGAGGGTTCATCCTGTACTGGTGTTGTTTGACAGGTTTGGAATTTACAATTTCGTCGTCATGGAAAATTGTCTTTGTTCTTGTAGAAACATCTGGAAATAAGTGCTCATATTCAAGTACTAACTGTTTAAGTTCATTTCTTTGTTGCTCTTGCAAAAGTGAAAGTTTATGGTTCAGATCTTTCACAATTTCTGAATTCCGAAGATTTGTCACTCCAATGTCAGTAGAATCTAATTATATTCCCTCACATAAATCTTCACCGAGTGGGACAGGTACAACTAAATTAATTGCATGTTTAACTTGGCTATCTTTCAATATACTGGTACTCCTATAATTTATTTAGATCCCATGAGCACTAATATTATAATTTAACTCATTCATTTTCTTCTTAACCTTGTAAGGGCCGTATTATCTAAATTGAAGAAAAAATTGGAGAATGAGCAAGAGAGACATAACTCCATTATTACAAAACTCAAATGTTCTATCCATTTTAGTTCTGTCAAACCATAAATGCACTCCTGACTTGAATTGCTGAACGCCAAATTCCAACACAATAGGCTGGAAAGTTCCAGACCTAAAATTTGACCCTTGACCCGATTGAATAGAGTTAGAAAGGCTAAATTGAGTGAAAGACTTTATCAAAGCTTTTACTATTATTTTAGATTTTATATTCCTCAAGGGAATTGCCTCTGAAACTTTGTTGATGCACACATAATGGTCAACATGTATTGGTTACCTGACTTACTGTGATCAATAAATGGTTCGTTAAAGGCAGGTATAGGTTGTAGATGAGCTTTGGAAATTTTCTGAGTTGGTTTTCCTACCATTTTACAGGTCACAAGATCTACAGTATTTGGCAACATTACTTTTGATTTTTGGCCAATAAAAGTGAGTTAAGATCTTGCGATGATAAGTTTCATTTATCCCTAAACGACCAGCCAAAGGAATTTCATAAGACAAAACTACGTATTTCCTGTCTGTAAGGTTTTGGAACTACAATTTGAGAGTTCACTGACCATTCGTCATCAGCGGGTACCTCGGGAGGTCTCCATTTTCTCATATGAATGCCATTGTTAATGAATTAAGAGACAGGAACTTTAGTAGCTTCAGTTTCACTAATGACTTTCTGAAACAAACAGGAGATCTCAGGATCATTTTCCTGTTCGACGACAAGTGATTGTCGTTCATCACCCTTAATAGAATAAAGAGAATGAGTCGTTAAAAGAGGATCACTGTGATCAATACCTTCTGATTGATCCAAACAAGGAGTGAAGGTGACCTCTTCAAAAATCTGACCAATACATGTGTCAGCTAAAGGAATACTTTCCTTATCTACATCATTCTAAAGAGCTTTCTTTGCCATAGCTCTGGTAAGTGCACAAACTGGAAAAACATCAGAGAATACTTTTTCAATTGGATCGACTTTCTGATCCAAGCAAGGCTTGTCAGTTGCAAGTGGATTAACCACAACCTTGTCTCCAGCTAGGTCATTGCCTAGTAATAAATTAATGCCATCAACGGGTAAAACAGAGACCGTTTCGACTGTCACGGGTACTGGAACTAAGTCTGATGACAAATTTACACAATGGAGAGGAACATTAACAAAGCCGCACTCTACTCCCTGGATAAGAACACTCTCATTAGAAGAAGACTTCTCAGAAAAAGGCAAAGTACCCGACAATAAAAGACTCTGAGAAGCTCATGTGTCCCATAAAATTTTAATTGGGATAGGATTGGCCGAATCACCCTAGAGTGATATAGAACCTTTCGATATGAATGGTTCATAATTCTCCATAATCAAATCGGACTGGTGTTTGTTAGACCCAACAAATGTATTGCTTTCAATACATGACCGTGACCTTGACCTCTTAGAGAAAAGAGCATTTGGAATAGGTCTGTCTTCATTCTGATGCCTTTTTTTCAATTTGTAGCAATCAGAAATAACGTGTCCTTTTTTTCTTGCATTAGGTATACGTAGGAAGAGACAAGGATCTTGAATCAAGCTTCTCCGAAGTTTGATTTTTAGAAGTTGTGCCAGTTTGAGTTTTAGAAGGGCTTGTATTAGGCTGAAATACTTTTCTGCTAAAAGAAGGTTGAGTAGAAGTCTTATTTACAAAAGGAATTTTATGAGTTAAAGAATAATCATCAGCAGCACGAGCAGCATTTTCCAAGGTTTCAATCTGATGCTCGTCAAGATAAGACTTACTGTCACTATGTACACAGTTTTTGAACTCTTCAAGTAATACAAGTTGTTTAAGCCTTTCATAATCTTGTTCAACTTTCTTGGCGAAGCACCATCTATCATATAACTGCTCTTTCTGTAGCAAATTCGACATGAGTTTGTCCAGCTTCTTTTCTACAGTTTCTGAATATTTGCCGATAAATTTCAGGGACTAACTCATAACCCCTTAAGATGCATTTTTTGACCGTATCATAGTCGCTACTTTGTTGAACTGACAGTGAACGGTAAATATCACTAGCTTTACCAGTGAGTACACATTGTAATAATTGAGTCCAATGCTACGTTGGCTACTTCAACTTTTCAGCAAGTTTTTCAAAATAAGGAAAATATTTGTCCCCTTCTTTTTCTCTGAAAGGGGGCACTGATCTAATATTCTTTGCAAAATCAAAACTTAAATTTGGAATTGAAGTATGAATGTGCTTTTCACTTGCCAGTTCCATTTCTTTCATTCTACATTGGTATTCCCTCTCTTTCTTCTCTCTTTGCAGTTGTATTTGTTCTTTTTGTAACTGCATTTATCTTTCTGTCTCTTTTTCTTCCTTATCTAACTGCATTTCTTTTTCTTGCATTTGTCTTTCTTTTTCTTCTGTTTTTAATTGCATTTGTTCTTTTTCTTTCTCCAATTTCATTTGTTCTTTCTCTTTCTCCAATTTCATTTGTGCTTTCTCTTTCTCCAATTTCATTTGTTCTTTTTCTTTTTCCAATAGCAATTGCATTTGTTTTTCTTCTTTATCTTTCTGAAGCTCCAGCTTTCTCAATTCCAATTCCATCTTGTATTTTAATTCTAATTCCTTCATTTTTGTGTCAGAGTCTGATACAGACGTACCGGCTGAAACGAAAGCACTTTTATCCAAAACATTCCTTTCTCCCACATACTGAACCAAAATATTTCTTATTTCCTGTTTCGTTAAGGAAGTTTTTACTTCCGAAAGATAGTATTTTCTGACAAGTTGAATCAAATCATCTTTTTTGAAATGATCTAATTGTTCCTGGGCAGAATATGAAGGAAAGATTTCCACCTTTTATGCCATTTTTAGAAAAAGCATGTCGATTTCACTAAAGATTTCAAAAACTAGGGAAATTCAAATTTCAAAAAACAACGTTTTCTGAAATATTTTATTCAAAATACAAAAATCCTTAGGACGAGCGCCCAGTTTCTGTTACGTGTTTAGCTCGAATGAAAATAGAACGTTGTTTACTAATTTTGAATCAAGGTCAGCATCCAGGCCAACACCTGGTGTTTATGAAAAGAATGATTCAGGTCAACCAATTTTCTGGAAAAATATCATCTCCAGTGAATAAATTTACATTAAAATAGCATGTAAGAAAAATAAATTTTTGTTAAACTGACAAACAAACAATTAAATTAAAATAAATATGAATTAAATCAGATATACGTAACAACACATACACATACATACATACATACATACATACACACACACACACACACATACATACATACATACTTTCGTACGTACATACAACAAGTATGCATGCATATATACAAAAATACATGGAGCAGACACACACACACACACACACACACATATATATATATATATATATATATATATATATATATATATATATATATATATATATATATATATATATATATATAAGTATGCATACCATTGGAAACAAATACCCATTTACACACGCATACCGTTCGCCTTGTAATTTTTGGCTTGTACCAATTACGTGATATAAAATGGTCACTATTAAATATCAAGGAATTTCACCAGGATCTAGCGCAAACATAGGAAGTACCACCTTATGTACATTGCAAAATATCAGGACAAATAAATATACATGTAAGATCAATAGGTGACAATATATAAACTGTGCGCGAGGCCCCCTCAGTCGGATGACTAAGTTCCTTTTTATATCTCTTTTCTTTTCTTTATTTGTGTTGATATGCAAACAAAATCCCAAAGGTTCTCTACACGGCCATGAAATGTTAACGTTATATAATTAGCAGAGTACTTGTTTCGTATTCCTAATTGCTCTGAGTTCGATGCCGCCATTGTTATGTATATTTAATTTGCATTGTTTGTTGGCTTTTCTCAATGATTATATGTTTTATATATCTGTATTTTGTACTTTAGCTTTGTGCAAAAATCAAATTTAATGGTGTACCTGACCAGCGACATTTATTTCGTAAACAACACAATATGTAGCTAATATTTCTTTATGAGTCTAGATTAAATATTCAGATAATTAATAAGTGTAAACATGTTTACTTCAGTTTGAGTTAAAGATATAGTCTTGAATCTGACCTTAGTATCTTCCAGAAAGGAAAATTCCAATTAAGTTGACAGAATATTTATAGAAAATGATAATTGTGACTTACATCAAGTAGAGGGGGCATATAATCTTGTTTACATTTAGATTATTCATTCTTGTCTTAACATCCGAAGCAGAAGTCTTAATATTGTTCAGTTTCTAATTTCGGTGGATTAATTTACTGAAATTATTATTTGCTGGAATTACAAAGTGCTGAATAATAAATCTTTGACTAAAACTTTAATTTGGAATTTTAGTGAATTCAGACAAAGACATTTTGTATTTATTATTGTGATACATCAAACGACTGTTAACACATCACGACATTCCACGGCACATCGGCATAGTCGAAACTACAGGTACATCAACACATTCAATATTGGAATTTATTTTAAACTTCATACATTTAGACTTGGGGTAGATCTTTTAGGACTATTTGGAATTTAATTCACAATACCGCAAGTTATTTAAAATTAGTAGCTGAATGTTACAAAACTTGTTGATTTTCGCTCTTTTCTGTTACTTAGTTTAAGACCATTTACCAAAATCAAGTTATGATGAGATGTATTCTCCACGTGTCCAAGTTTTTCCTCGCCTTTAATATCACTGCTACCTGCGTCTTCAAGAATGTTTGGTACAGATTGTTTTAATTTGGTTAATATGTGCAAAATACAATCTTTAACTGAGTGTAATACAAACACGGTCATCTGAAAAAAAAACTTTAGTGTACTGTGTAAATCGTTCTGAAATATAATAAAAAATCTCTTTAAGCCAATAATATCAACTCTTTTTAGACCTTGCTGATCTAATATTGAGAACTAACATCTTATAGTCAATCACATTAATATTTTTAGCGTTTATTTGTGTGGATGCATGTACATGTAGTACATGAATGCTGTTTCAATAAATGCAAGATAAAAGAGACAACACAGAATTTTTGAGAATACGAATGAAAGTAAACATAGATCGTTTTCTCCATTTGTAAATGACTTAAGATTATGTATGAAGAAAAAAATACAGAAGGGAAAGTGTATAACGCGAGGAAGGCTTCTTCAAGTTTATGTGGAAATTTGTTTGTGTCTGTATGCCATCCATTTCTACTTGTCGACAAACGGTACCAACAAAGACTGCACAAATGGCTTCTTTTTTTCCAAACTTGTTGAACAGATTACCATTTTAATCATATGAAAATTCTGACATATACAAAATGCTTTTTTTCAATTTTAGGAACGTTTTAGTGATATTGAAGAGCAAATGAGCAGTAAATATTTTTTAAATTATTTGACATTGATTATTGAAATGAGTAAATGTTTTCTTAAGAAATTTGTTTTTTCCCCATTATATCTTGCTGGATTACAAAGATGAATTGCAGATTTTGACGTTTCTGTTCAATCAGTTTCAGCTGGTTCTGTTTATATTATTGTTTTAAGAACTATTACAGATTTACAGATCCTCCATCTTCTGCAAAATTTAGACTTAGTTCTCTCTCTATCTCTGTCTGTCCGTCTGTCTGCGTCTCTCTTTATGTTTATCTCTCTGTCTCCATCTCCCTCCCGCTCTCTCTCTTCTCTCTCCTCTGTCTCTCTTCTCTCTCTCTCTCTCTCTCTCTCTCTCTCTCTCTCTCTTTATATACTAATACAAATAATACTGGTTAGAGAATTATTAATTCCTCCTCTACTGAGATTCGATCAGACATCGCCCTGAGAATGCTAGGATGGACATCAACGCAGTCCGAAATTGATAGAAGAAAATTGATGTTTTTACACAGATTGTGTTTGATGCCTAATAACGTACATACTAAACGTGTGTTTAACGTTGCGTTATTTCACTTCATTTTGAGCGGATGCATGTCAAGCTGCCGGTTAATTTAAAATGTATATTATACGTTAAAGAAGTTTGACTTGCTCGAGTATGTAACTGATTATTTGCAGCATTCCGAATACCAGATAAACAAAATTGAAAAGAAATTGTAAGGTCAAAAATTGCTGGTCTTGAAAATATTCCCTGGAGAGTTCGTATGTCTAATCAAGCAGATTTTGATAGGTTCTCTTCGATACACGAATACGTACGACCTGCCTCAGTGTGGCAGTCGGCTAAAACCAGACAGCACACTAAGGTATATACATAGGTAGCTAAACTATGGGTTGCTGTTCCTACAACACAGCTCGATATGTGTATTAGATGTGGGAATGTTCATACAGACTGGATACTTCACTGTTGTGCTGTTTGTCCTTATATGCCGAATTTCAGAAACTCTTTCTGGGATTTTCTTACTGATAAATTTCCACTGAGCCTGCACATTAAGTTATTTAATGCAGAAGATGAGCTGCAACTACAATATCTTCTAGGTTAAAGGTTACCAGCAGATGTAATCGACAAAGAAAACTCAAGCTATTCGTCCAGTATGCAGCATACTTTGTCATGCAGTGTGCAGCTATCTTCTGCAAATAAGGTACTGAAAATTGCAACTTATACAGTTGAGGAACACTTTATTGATTGGTATATTGTAAGAATTTGTATTCTAATGTTCAATTGTTTTTTGGGTACTTATTTATTGATTATATTCAGATGATTTATTGTTATATCATGCGATCTTTTATGGAAAGAAATAAAGATAATGATGATGAGCATTCTTCTATAGGAATCCAGGGATAGCATTCTCCGTTCTGTCTTGTGTATATTTATAACTTCTCTCTCTCTCTCTCTCTCTCTCTCTCTCTCTCTCTCTATATATATATATATATATATATATATATATACCACCGCACCCGTACACACACACATTCTTTAATTCGTCTCTTACTGAGAGGTTAGAGATATTAGTCTTGGTTGAATAAAATCATTGTTATGAATATCAAACGTTGGCCCCTGATTGAGATATATTCGCTCAGTGTATGCCGGATATAGATCATGAAAACGATTCGAACAATAACTTTGTACTGAACTATTTGCCGGATTTAAAAAAGAACGTATTCTTATATTTTTGGGGGTGGGGGGCATTTGCATTTTTATGTTACATGAATAAATTGCAGAAATATAAGATTTTAGGGGTAGTACTCTTATTTCCAGTCTTCTAAACTTTCAGAAATGAGACTTATAAAAGACCTTTTAGGTTCTTTTATATTGTAAGAATTTTTCACGACTATATTTCCAAACAGGTAAAACAATCACCAAGTCACCTGGTGATGACACGATATTAAGATTTGTATAAGTAGTAAATCGCCGTCGCTGTGTGATGAGTCATACAGCTTTATGAGATATAATTTAATATTTTATATTGATTGAAGTAACAATCCTGAATATCTTTAATATGCAGCATTAAGAGTGCTACGTTAAATTTAGTAACATCTATACTTAGTCAGTGATCAAAAAGTCAAAACACTGACCACCAGGACTCAATTCTTCCATGTAATTTGTGAGTCTTAAGTTAAGGATGATCTGAATTTCTAAATCTGCCACAAGGAGGACAGGGAAATTGGCAACCAAATGTGATTCGTATTAGTTAGGGATGGAGGGCGGGTAGGAGACTTGCATTTTTTTTGACGAATGACATTAAGCACGTGAGAACGGAGATCTACTTTAGGGTAGGTTACTTAATAATGTAAATTCCGTGTATAACTTGATATATAATGAGACAACCTTTCGAAACTGTTATGTTGTTTTGAAACAACACATTCTTTGATAGATCGATCAATTTTGTCAAACTTTGATATCACAGTAGAAGAAACACAAACTTGTGAAAAGTTGGAAGTTCTATAAACTTTGATTTAAAAAGAGAAGAAGAAAAAAATTAATGTTTTTGTTTTTTGTTGTTGTTGCAAGTATCCGCCAGTTCATGTCGCAGAACACCGAGAAAGAAACATGATTTTGATAGGCTGAACGTTCTTTTAACCTTCATTTATTTTATTGTCAGATCTAAGCTTTATGATAGTCGTTGAGAATGAGCATTGTTACTGATAAATCTGTTCTTGCCTGATGTTTAAATAAGGTTTAGAAGAATCTTATCCTTTCTTAGGGCACATGCGTCACGCAAAATATGTAAGGGTAATGGGTGCAAAGTTTATACATTTCTGATGATTAGCTGATTGCTAGATGAATGCATTTATTATTATTATTATTATTATTATTGGCGTTGTTGTTGTTGCTGTTGTCATTATTATTGTTGTTGTTGTTTAACTAACCATGGATTGTAACGAATAGAAAGTCGAAAAGAATTCTTCAAACATAGGCAGGCTAAATGAGTCGCTATATCTTTTTCTCTCAACATATGGCTATAGGAACAATCAATCCTTTCTATAAAACAAATAGTGATACAAACATTGCTGCGTCTTATAATTTATTGTTATATTAATAACTGTTATAAATGACGCCATATGAGATTATTGTAGTGAATAGCATTTACACCAAATATGCATTAGAAATTAATTAAAACAAGTCCATGTCTCGTTATGGCGTGACTTTGAAATATGATCTGTTTTGTTTATGTAAATACTTTCGTTGCTTCATTTACATTTAAATAATCTGCTTTAGATTTAAAGATTTACGTTTATTTGGTTTGCTTTGATGTTTTACGACACAGAAACGCATTAAGTTATTTAGTGCCGAGGTAAATGGAGTAAAGTACCTCGCCAAAGGACAAACCATGTGGCCCACTCGGGCGGATCCTTTTGGTAGGACTCGAACCCGCACTCTTTCGATCTCGAGACTGAGATGCAAAGTACTGAGCCACGGCGGTTCCTATTTAGATTTATATACTCATATAATATTTTCTATTATTACACACGTTTAATAACACCCAATGACACAACGAATAGGCCGTGCCAACATATAAGGTGAATTCGTAATGACCAAGGCATCCGAAGGTAATTTAAAGTCGATTCTTTATACCATTTTTGGGATACTTACTGAGTGACAGTGCAATATTTTAATGTGATATAATATAATATAACCTTTCATCTGAGATATTTTCAAATGAAATTAATGAAATACATTAAATAGTTTCCATTGTTGCGAGTATTTAATTATTTAATTGGTTTCATTGTGTTCAATTAAAACAAATACTTGTGTAAGATACTTTATTTTTGTCGTTCGTATAATTTGGCATGGCATTAAATTCCTTTATTGAAATACACTTCGGTTATAAAACAAACAATTTTGGTTTGCCCTCTTTAAAGATTCGTCTACCAATTCAGTCCTTATTTCATCTATGCTGTACTAGTAGGCCTCACAAAATACAGAAGACACTACACCGTATGTTCCTTCAATGGCAATATCAACAACAGCAGAAGCCTGAACCTCTACCAAAGGAGGAACGGGAACATGAGGCTTAACATCCTCAGTATGTATTAATTCTTGAGGTTGAGATAAATGGAGTAGGAGATGTGCGGCTTGTGGTGACCGACCTGAGAGGTGTCGTCAGTAACTGCTCTTTTAATAATAATAATAATAATAATGCGGACATTGTACAGCGCCTAATGGTTAGAAGCTCTAAGCGCTTTACAACATTAGACAACACCTATAACGTAAGAAACATATATAATGATATGATTACAAAAAACAAACACCATGATATTAGAGAACATAAAAAACATGCTGAAAATATTTAAGGTAGGAAACATTATTAGGTCTTTAAGTTCGATCTTGCAGTCGAAATAAGTGAGTTTTAAGAGCACTCTTGAATGGGATCCATGTCTCTTTGTGTCTAAGTTCAGTGGGCAATTCATTCCGCGTTGCTGGGCCCTGGTATGCAAAAGAACGTTGTCCATATGACTTCGTTTTCATAGTGGGAATAATGAGTATACGATTGTCAGAAGAGGAGCGTAAGTATCTTGCTGGTGTGTACACTTGGGTAAGGTCGGATAGGTATGTTGGACTAGAGTCCGACAGTGAAACGTAGCACAGAAGAACAAATTTTGTGTGTGATTCTGGATCAAATGGATAGCCAGTGTGGTGTAGAGAGCAGCGGGGACGTGTGCTCTGATCGTGGTACTCTAAGTATGATCCGAGCAACTGTGTTTTGAACTTTTTGAAGTTTCTGGAGCAGATATTGAGATGAACCAGACAGATTTGAGTTACAGTAGTCCAGTCTTGAAAGTACTAATGAACACACAATTGTTTTAGTGGCATCAACTGAAAGATATTTGCGAATGGAGCTGATGCGTCTCAACTCAAGATATGCAGCCTTGCATATATGCATGACATGTTGGTGCAATGTGAGAGTACTGTCCAGAGTGACACATAGGTTTCGTACTGATTGTGTGAATTTAATGTTGGTGTTGCTGATATTTATTGTTTGAGGTAAAGGATGTGAATGAGAAAGTCTTTGTCTTGTGATCAGAATGGCCTCAGTTTTATCATTATTAATCTGCAGCTTGTTACATGTCATCCATGATTTCACAACAAAAATGCACCTCTCTACACCTTGGATGGTAACATCAACTTCATTTGGGTGGCTAGATTTGTATATTTGTGTGTCATCAGCGTACAATTGGTGAGACGCTAGATGATGATCTATGAGACTTGAGAGCGGCTGAGTGTATAGAATGAAGAGAACAGGTCCAAGAACAGACCCCTGTGGAACACCACAACATAGATTAACTGGGCTGGAGTGTATTGCATTTGCAGACACAATCTGTGTCCTGTTGACCAAGTAGGACTTGAACCACAGTAAGGCTGTATCATGAATGCCAAGTACATGTTGGAGACGGTGAAGTAACATATCATGGTCTATTGTGTCAAATGCTGCAGACAAATCAAGGAGGGTGAGGACTGTAATCTTTCCGCTATCCAACGCAGAGACAATGTCATTAACTACTTTATTTTTTATATGAATGGGAGATTAGAAACTGGGCGGTAGTTCTTAAAATCGTTATGGTCTAATGTTGGTTTCTTCAGCAGAGGCTTTACAATGTCAGTTTTGAAAAATGATGGGAATTCCCCGGATGAGAGAGAGGTATTAATAACATCAGATAGTGAAGGCAATACTGGATCTAAGCACTCAAGGAGCAGTGATGTTGGAATTGGATCCAAAGAGACAGGTTCAAATGCTGCTAATGGTTGCCGCTGAAATTCTGAATCCCAACTGTATGGTGACGACGAGTCAATTGAAATTGTGTTGTCAAGCTTATCTCTAATGGTTTGCTCTTGTCACGGAAGAAATTTGCAAACAGGTCCGGAAGGTTGACGGGAGAGAAGGTAGTTGTAAGTGGTGTACATTTGTTCCCTGACATTAGCTTGTTAGTAATCTCGAAGAGCTCTTTTCAGCTGAAACTTTCCGTGATCTTAGTACTGTAGTGGGCTGATTTCGCTGCATGGACTATATTTGTGACATTCTTCTTAGCGGCTTCATAGATTTGCTTATGAATAGAGAGTCTGGTGGAAAGTCAAAGCCTCTCAGCTTTACGGCGGTCTCTTTTAGCAGTGCGAAGCTGGTCCCTAACATTTCTATACCATGGAGAACACTTTTGAATTGATACTCTGCACTTGGTAGCTGGGGCGTGTTTGCCGAGCAATGAAAGCAGGAAGTTATCGAGTTGTTCTGCTGTAGGAGGTAAGCAAGTTGTTAGGTTTGCTTGAATGTCATGCATTAGTTTGGTTCTATTTATCATACGGAGGTTTCTCTTAGTAGCAGATAAAGGTGGAGGGGTAGGGACTAATACGTCAAGATGGCATATAATGCAGAGGTGATCTGATGAAAGTTCGTGGGATACCAGGGAGGACCGTAGAATGTTATCATCAGGTCTATGAAGATGTGACCATGTTTACGGGTGGGTTGGTTAACTGACTGTTTGAGGTAGAAGACATTAATGGAATCTAGGAGTTGTGATGTGTTTGGATTTCCGGGACAGTCAAAGTGAAAGGTGACATCTCCAAGAATAATCAGGTTGCCACCTAACGAATTTCCATACTCCAGGAGATTGGGAAACTGCTCCAAAAAGAGAGATTCAGTCAGCGTGTTTTTTCTATTAGGAGGAGGGCGGTGTAGGCAGAAAAATGGACTGACCTTTGCTCCAGTGTGAGTGTGGTTTGGACTAGTTCAAACGATGTGTGGTAGAAATTGAAAGTTGTTGTGTGGTTTAGGGTTTGATAATAGAGTTCTTTGTGATAGCAATTCCACCTCCGCGAGAGTGGCGTGGGAACGACTTGATGGAGTAACCAGTGGGTGTTAGATCCGCGAACTTTGGCTCATCGACTGATGCTTTTAGCCATGTTTCTGTCAGGAAAAAGACGTCGACATCTAGTCGTTGATAAAAATTAACTATTTCTGTGCGCTCTTCAGGACCATGCAGGTCACTAGAAAAGAGAGATAATTATCCTATTTGACAAAAGCTTTTGTATTTTATGTTTTGGGTTTGTATGTGCTTGTATATGGCTATGTTTTTTGTCAACTTAAATTTAAAACACATTGTACCCCTTCTCTTTTCTGTTTGATAGTATGTTTGTATGTAAGGGTACACTTCATACCCTTCTGTGTGATATCATGTTTTTCTGTTTGTGTGAAAGTATGTGGGCAAACAATTTTCATTGGGTTGTAGGGGTGTGTGCTTGAATAGTAATTTAAGAGCGGGTGCTGGATAGTAGGTGCCTGATTTTGGATGGTAATCAAAATGTGGGTACTGGATAGTATAGGTGGTGTCGGATGGTAAAGGTGGGTGCTGGATTGTAGATTAGAATTTTAACATATTACGTATTATTCTCTTGTCCCTATAAACTGTCGACACTTTTTCCCTTCACCATTGTAACAATTCATTTTCACTTGTCCCTATCGGCAAAATTGTCCCATAAACAAAAGTGATCCTATAATACCATTCCAATGTTAATCCTATGGATCAATCACTCTAGTATAAGATTTCCCTTGTCCCCTAGAATCCCGTCAATGTAAAACCTATTGGCCAATTTAACATAAGATTTACCTTGTCACGCAAGAAGCCCGTGAATGTAAACCTACGTCGTAATGTTAATGTATTTACACACACACACACACACACATAATTTATTGAATTGTTTGTCTGCTAGTTATAATTTTTTTTATTCCATTGCATGCTATTGTAATGTAACATTGTGTACTAGTAGCTGACCAAGTTCCAAAATCAGTGACAGTGTTAGTAAACAACGTTTTTTTAATTGTTGTTTATCTTTCTCAGAGTAAGAATCATTAAGTTGAGTCAAGGTCATACCTGGACTACGTAATGTTTATCATGTAACAAACGTCTATTTTTTTTCCCCAGAAGAATGAATTCTTGACCCCCATCCGGGAATCTGTTTTGCGTTTTAGTTAGTCTTAAAACTGATGTTATGGTAAAGGATTTCCAGTCGGGCTTAAAATATTTGACACGTTAAGTTGTATTATGTTGTGACCAGTTTGGGCTGAATTTTATTTTTCTTCAAATTATTGAATTCAAGTGATTGTTTACCCTGGAAATACAAATATGCTCTGATAATTCTTGGTCAAAGACATTGACTTGAATTTATACGAAATTCAAAACTGGAATAATATTTTCTGTAATTCAACAAGAGACTGTTGACACATCAGTACAACGGTGACTATTAGTGACGTCATCGCCTTCCATCTTGAATTTCATCGGGATTTGAACTGAGATTCACTTAGAACATTTCATTGATAGGACTTGTGTATTTTAATTCTTGGATTATTTGTGGATTTAATTCGAAAAATCGTAAGTCCTTTTTTCTCATTTTTCACTTTGTATTCAGGGAAATAAATTGTTAAATTTTACAAAGCTTGTTGTCTTCACTCTTTGCTGTTACTTATTTTAAGAGCAGAGACTCGTAACAATATATGTATGTATGTATGTATGTATGTATGTATGTATGACTGACTGACTGACTTTCTATATTTCCTCTTCATAAGAGATTTCATTCAGTTACTTTTTCGTTTAAACAGAAAAGTTAGGAACATAGCTTGACATTAATGGACTTACAGTACACTATATATATATATATATATATATATATATATATATATATATATATATATATATATATATATATATATATATATATATATATATATATATATATATATATATATACATACATACATACATACATACATATATATATATATATATATATATATATATATATATATATATATATATATATATATATATATATATATACATATATATATATACATAAATGCACATACATATATATGAGTACATACACACATCTACACACATACATACACACATATATAAACACATATTCATACACATACATACACACATATATATACATATACACATATACATAAACATATACACACATATACACATATACACAAATATAAACATATGTAAACACATACACATGTATACATACATACATACACGCACATACATGCATACACATATGCACATACACACATATATGCATATACATATATGCACATTATACACATACATATATACATATATATATACACATACACACATACATATATACATATACACATACATATATACACACACACATATATATATATATATATATATATATATATATATATATATATATATATACACACACACATACATACATATATACACACATGCATATATACATGCATACACATACACACATATACACATATACATACATATATATACGCATAGATGCACATATACACATATACATACATACATGCACATACATACACACATATATATACACACATACACATATATATATAAATATAAAGAAACGTAAAGAAAACGCAATATCTAAACACATGAGTGAGAGAACTCAATGGAAACAAGATTAATATGCAACATAGATTAAGAGAGGAAAATAAAGGAATTGGAATTATTTACATTCGACTGTAACGATTTAAATGGATTATCATGTTTTTTCTCACTTTGAACACATGTAGATAATTTATAAGATCGAAATGATTTACTGAACAAGCATAGTATCATATATCGTTTTCAAGGTCATTTGTTCTTCTGTACATTGTATCTATTCCATCAGCCGCCACACACATGAATGCCTGCCATGATTGATCATCCATAGAATCAAAGATGCCCACTCTCTTGCCCAAAAGGATATGAATGAGTCATTGTTCTGACATAAAAGCCAGTGCGAGTCTAGAATGTCTATTGCATCTATTAGTTTTTCAAACATAGTATTACGTTCGTCGTTTAGGGCTTGGCAGTATAGTAACATATGCTTGGCTCTGTCTGTAGTTAATCTTTTGCAGAGTTTACATTTATATTCATTCTCTGTTGAAATTAATAAAATAATGTTATAAAAAATTACATTTTGGAGACTTAATATAAGTGTTAAAGTAACGATGATATGTTATTATGAACTAAAAATCCATGAATATATTCGCTCCGTAAACAAATTCATAGTCCAATCTGTGCATTAATTTTAACAAAAAAACATTTACCATAACATCACCTCAAAAAGCAACTTTATTAAGATCGATATCTACTGAAGTTGATAGATGTTTGTCTCCTAAAAATATTGACCCGTTGTTTCATTCCGATATGTATTCTTCTGTCTCTGCTTCTTCTAAACCCGATATAATATCTGTATCATAACGAAGAAGTATCCTCAAATGTTTAAAAAAAATTAAGAATCATTTGTAGTTGTTTCCATTTAGTAATAATTTAGTTAAACGTAAACAAAAGACTAATGACGCATGCAATATATACTGTTCTGTGTTTATTGCCTGTCTTTAACTTTTTAATATCTTTATTTTAATATCTTGTTCAGTTAAAACTGATAGAAATAAATTACTTGTTTTGTAGATTTTATTCCCTGTATGGATTTAAATTTATAGGTTTATCATAAAGATAATCAGCAAATGTTTTATAATTTCAATCAACTTCGGAGTTAGATTGCTTAACAGAAGATTGGTAAGTTCGTTTAATTGCTTGCAATTTTTTTTATAAAAAAAATCCATTAACTACATCTGTTACTACTCGATGATATATTTAGTAATTTAATTCATGCTGAAGAAAATATACCAAATTCTTCTTTAAGTCAAAGTTTAAAATACCATTCGAATTAGAAAATCAAGTTAGTACAAGGTCATTATATTTGACTTAGTTTCAGATATAAAAAATTAAAATAAAATTAAACTTGTTTACAATCTTGATTGAGACTGAATTGAAATATAATTTAAGGTAACGTCAAAAGGATTAATTTAGAACTCAGGAAACAGATGATGTCTTCATATAACAGAAGAAGTTATACCATTTTTGTTGGATTACATGGAATAAGGAAATCGGAACAACTTTTAGGTAAAGGAAATATTCCTTAATTCAAAGTGTTAAAGGTAGGTAAGAATCAAGATTTGGAATAAAAAAAACACAAAAGGAGAAGGAATCAAAAGAAAACTAGAATACAAGTTGCGAATGTCTTGATAAGAATCGATCCTATTTTAAAAATAATGGTGAAAATATATTTTATCTCGCCTAATTGTATTCTTTCATGCTGATAACATAGCTTATAAAAATACAATTATCTTCGAGTTTTTAAAGCAAATGTGTATTTAGCATATCAAAAAACAAAATGACAACAAATCCTAAATATATTGTTATTAATTTTATTCCATAATGATTCTATTTCTTCATTTGCAAAACAATATGATTCTATAGTAGTTTATAATAAAACACCATGCTTTTTGATAATGCAAATCTTAAAATGAACGTAAATTAATCTAAAGTACACTAGTCTGGCAAAATTCATTTTCGCTATCTTTATAACTGCTAAATATAGTATACTTTAGACTAATTTAGACTAAATTTTTGATGACATGGGATCAGCCATTTTTATTAACTAGGTGCTTAGATCATGTACAGTTTCTACAATTACAATATAAAAACAAATTCAACCACAGTACATAAAAGTAACGTAGAGGTATACTAACATTCTCTACACTGTGCATGCTGCAAATGCAAACAACTTCCCCTCACAACTGTCATTCTCTCTCAGAAGTTCTTAATATCTGTAGAGTGTCCTCATTGCAATAAAGAGCTAAACATATCCGAGATTTATTATTGATTTAACGATAAAATCCAAGCAAAAATAATATTTTAGAAAGTGTAAACGATAAAAGCCGATGTGTCCGAAATTGACAGTTTTACGATAAAATCTGAGGCCATCCGAGATTATTATGTGACTCAGAGTTAAAATCCGAGATAATTTGAAATTGATAATACGTCGTAGCTCATGAGAAATCGGACATTAATGAGTTTTTAATTCAAACCGAAATTAAGTGAGAATCGAAATTTTTGGTTCAGCCTCTTTATCGAACTAAATTACAAGGTTGCCAAGACCAAACATTTGAATGCTGAAATGAACGAAAATGAACAAAATAAACAATCAACATCCATCCAAGTAAACTCCCAATCATTAAAATCTTTTGTTTAAAGATGTTATGCTCTGAAGTCTGTCCGATGTATCCACTCCGTGACATTTCTGCAGTATCTCTACCCCAACAATTTTAAACTGCATTAATCTATGTAATAAACATGTGAAGGAAAAAAACTCTTTCATTTTCGTAAGGAAACAATAATAATTCGACAAAATACACAATTTAATGCATTATTTGTAAGCGATTAATTTGTAATCGGTCACATCCCTATAATGATGGCAAATTTCGGAATTTATTTATATCGCCCTTGTACTATAGTTATTATTCGTATTGGCACATAATGGAGAAAACAGTCCATACAAATCAACGTTTTTTTCTCTTTAAAATACACATTACAAAGAACTTTTTTAGTAGTCATAAGGAAACATTTCACCCATGAAGTGGAAACATTTTGAGTTGTCAATCGTGGCAATACTCAGATTTCTACTTCGGTCGTGACCTATTTCCTTGCATCTAACCACTGAACGTAGATATCCTGTTAGCTTTAGAAAATTATTTTATATTAATATGAAAAAACCCAACAAAACAATCAAAATTTATTTGAAGTAAATGACACGTGTCTGGTTTTATAAACGGTAAACCATTCCTTGTAACCAACGGAAACCCTCAACGCTTAGATGCTAACTGGAAAACCACAGTAAAATAAAATCCATAAATAAAACTTTATTTAACGTTTATGTTCCAGGATTGAATATATTCTGAGCGTCAGGGAGGTGGTGGTGGTGGGGGAGAAGTGTGTGTGTGTGTGTTTGTATATGTCGTGGGATAGAATGATATTATGTCACTGTGTGTATTGATTTACGTCATAACTGGAGTACACTTAGCTCCACCTTCTCTCGGCACTCGGTACAGTCGCTGTTATCTTCCGGACATGTTTGCAAATTTCTTCCGTGACAAAGTACAAACCATTAGAGATAAGCTTGACACCACAACTTCAATTGGCTCGTCGTCACCATACAGTTGGGATACAGAATTTGAGCGGCAACCATTAGCAGCATTTGAACCTGTCTCTATGGATTTCGTACGTACAATCCTGATGAAGATTGCAGCAAAGTCATGTGAACTTGTTCCAGTTCCAACATCACTGCTGCTTGAGTGCTTAGATCCAGTATTGCCTTCACTAACTGATGTTATTAATACCTCTCTCTCATCCGGGGAATTCCCATCATTTTTCAAAGCCGCCATTGTAAAGCCTCTGCTGAAGAAACCAACATTAGACCATAACGATTTTAAGAACTACCGCCCATTTTCTAATCTCCCATTCATATCAAAAATATTAGAAAAGGTTGTTCTATCCCAACTTGTATCTCATCTGAATTCAAACAGTCTTTTTAGCAATGTACAATCTGCATCTCGCCCTTGCCACAGTACTGAAACTACTCTTCTAAAAGTAGTTAATGACATTCTCTCTGCGTTGGATAGCTGAAAGATTACAGCCCTCACCCTCCTTGATTTGTCTGCAGCATTTGACACAATAGACCATGATATGTTACTTCACCGTCTCCAACATGTACTTGGCATTCATGATACAGCCTTACTGTGGATCAAGTCCTAATTGGTCAACAGGACACAAATTGTATCTGCAAATGAAATACACTCCAGCCCAGTTGATCTATGTTGTGGTGTTCCACAGGGGTCTGTTCTTGGACCTGTTCTCTTCATTCTATACACTCAGCCGCTCTCAAGTCTCATAGATCATCATCCAGTGTCTCACCAATTGTACGCTGATGACACCCAAATATACAAATCTAGCCACCCAACTGAAGTTGATGCTGCCATCCAATGTGTAGAGAGGTGCATTTCTGATGTGAAATCATGGATGACATGTAACAAGCTGCAGATGAATGATGATAAAACTGAGGCCATTCTGATCACAAGACAAAGACTTTTTCATTCACATCGTTTACCTCAAACAATAACTATCAGCAACACCAACATTAAATTCACACAATCAGTACGAAACATAGGTGTTACTCTGGACAGTACTCTCACATTGCACCAACATGCATGAACATATGCAAGGCTGCATATCTTGAGCTGAGACGCATCAGCTCCATTCGCAAATATCTTTCAGTTGATGCCACTAAAACACTTGTGTGTCCATTAGTACTTTCAAGACTGGACTATTGTAACTCAATTCTGTCTGGTTCATCTCAATATCTTGCTCCAGAAACTTCAAAAAGTTCAAAACACAGCTGCTTGGATCATACTTAGAGTACCACGATCAGAGCACACGTCCCCGCTGCTCTGTACCCCACACTGGCTATCCATTCGATCCAGAATCACACACAAAATTTGTTCTCTGTGCTGTTTCACTGTCGGACTCTAGTCCAACTTACCTATCCGACCTCATCCATGTGTACACACCAGCAAGATACTTACGCTCCTCTTCTGATTAGGCGCTATACAAAGTCCTCATTATTATTATTATTATTATCTGGCGTTTCGCTATAAAATGTTGTATATCATTTACACGCCTACCGAGCTTGGCAGACACGAATGTATGCTAAAAGTCTGGCAAATACTTCCATGCATATACTTTGTTTGTTGCGATGACTTGCAAAAGTTAATCTATGTCTTGTTTGTAATTTGAACTAAGTAAAAGTATTCGAAAAAATAAATGCGTAATATTGCCAATGCCTTTTGGAACTCTTCCGTTGTCAAATCTTCACTCTCGGACGTGAGTGGTTGTTTTACGTCATTACGATCATTATTTACTTATTTCGTCAAGTCCAGACAGGTACCTACGATGTAATACGCGAACTATATTCAGAACTACTTTTGTTCAGATATGGCGGCGGAAGGAGATAAAGTCATGGTTAGGACATTTCCGGCCTTTTCTGTGGCAACATATGCAGAGGAGAATCACCAAACCTGTCAAATGTATGTTTCCTACAACTACATGGCCGAGTGATGATACGATTGACGTTGTGAAGCTATTCATTTTCGGAGGTAAATAATTCTTGCATGCGGTCCGCAATCCCGTAATACCTAAATGGAAGTGATAGGTTTTGAAAAGCTTATACTGTTTTTATCTCGAATTTCA
Organism: Sinohyriopsis cumingii; assembly: GCA_028554795.2. Classification (NCBI taxonomy): domain Eukaryota; kingdom Metazoa; phylum Mollusca; class Bivalvia; order Unionida; family Unionidae; genus Sinohyriopsis; species Sinohyriopsis cumingii. The sequence continues at coordinate 76,888,006 of CM068829.1, read as the reverse complement.
GCAGTGAAACAACTACATGTGACTTTCGCGATCATGTGCACTGTTGCCACGAGAGAGAGAGAGAGAGAGAGAGAGAGAGAGAGAGAGAGTTATTGCATTTATAAGAATTTCATCGATAAGAGATTTCCATATATATTTATTTCGTAGAAATTGTATTCTGCGGAGAAAACACATTTTTCCAAACAGCAAAATAAAAGTACCAACACATAACAATATCTAATTTTAGGGATTCTTTCAGCATTAATCAGCGCTTGTGATGTTAATGTAACATGGAGGTGTAAACTTCCCGGAAATGACATCATGTAACCCTGAATACGTCGATGCTACGCACGCAGCTATTCCCACTACCAGTATTAGAATGTTTAAGACCATGGTATAAAGCGGCAGCCCCCTGCAATAAAAAAAATTACAAGTTTATATATCCTTCACACACTACCGCCATGCCGCTAATTTATTTTTGTCACAAGACAATGTTTAATTTCATTCAACAAATGCTTGACACTACTCTTGAAGCCCACATGTCTAATCTGATTTCGATCAGGCTTGGAATATGGATTTAAATCCTCAAAATCTCGGACAAGTTCCATTATGAGCGTGATGCAAGATATTAATAAGGTAATACTGCATCTGATTGGTTAACCTTTTAACCACTCTGGAGTGCATATTTCTGATCCGATTTCAGTCAAACTTAGAATATACGATTACGGCATTAAGCTCCCAAACAAGTTCGATAATGATAGACATCGATCCATATTGGCTGAAGTTATTACCAAACTGGAAGCCATACTAGTGATCCAGTTTTGATGAAACATGGAATATATGCTTCTTTCGTCAAGATCTTGAACAGTCATTAATGAGCAAGAACTATGCATATTTATGAAGGGATCTTGTATGTAATAGGGATACCATATTAACAATCTGGAAGCCAAAATTCTGACTCGATTTGGTTAAAATTTGATATGGGCTTATATCATCTAGATTTTAGGGGATCTGAAATTAAGATGGACCCAAATGTGGTAATAGGGTGATCTAGCAGCTTATTGGCTGACAGTGTTGTCACCGTTGAAGCAATATTAGTTTACCTGTTTTATTTATTATCATCATTATCTGGATGACTTCGGTGTTGAATAAGTGTCTGTGCATTTGAATTATGTCTTTTCTTTATAAATCATCTTATCAGGTTATTGTAACATAGGTGAAATAAACATGATTTATTGTTTGGGGGACAACCATTCATAAAGCATATTCTTACAATACTACACGAGCCTGTTTAGTGAAATGGTCACTTGTTAAGTTATGTAAGTCAGGTAAGCGATATCAGACCCGGCTGGGCCTCTTGGTTCACCATAGTAACAGTACTTCACCGACAAAATAAACGGCTTCGTAAATAAAACAACTTCATTGAGTAGATGCAAGTTGAAGCCTTGTATAATAACCCTTCTACAACGTAATAAATACTTTGTGTTCGTAATAAATTAGTCATATTTCAACTGAGAGTGTACATGAGAAGGCCACTTGCTCGGTAAGAAATCGCTTACTCCCTATGTTGAGAGACGGCAACGGTCGCCAACGGGCAGGAACCATATTTCGCAGGGTTATGGAAGGCTACATAATCCAGATTTGGACACATGCTTTTTATAACATAATATTTATATAACCCATTGTTGTACTGATTGTAACATTTTTCGTTTATGTAATCAAGATACAGTTAATGCTTCATATGCTCATTATATACCGATATCTATTTTATGCTCATTTAATTGTGTGCTCAAGTGTATGCAATGATCAATCCTATAGGTACATCAATGCTCATTATATGCCGATATCTATTTTATGCTCATGTAACTGTGTGCTCAAAAGTATGCAATGATCAATCCTATAGGTACATCAATGCTCATTATATGCCGATATCTATTTTATGTTCATGTAACTGTGTGCTCAAAAGTATGCAGTAATCAATCCTATAGGTATAACAATGCTCATTATATGCCAATATCTATTTTATGCTCATTTAATTGTGTGCTCAAGACTATGCAATGTTTAAACCTATAGGTACATCAATGCTCATTATATGCCGATATCTATTTCATGTTCATGTAACTGTGTGCTCAAAAGTATGCAATGATCAATCCTATAGGTACATCAATGCTCATTATATGCCGATATCTATTTCATGTTCATGTAACTGTGTGCTCAAAATTATGCAATAATCAATTATATGTACATCGGTAAACCAATGCCCATTTTTATGTTCATAAGCATACCATGTTCCTTTTCATGCTCATAAATATGTGTTACTAATTGATATGTTTACATATCAGTAAAGTGCGTTTGAATGCTCAGAGTACATCATACTCATACGTAGCTTGTCATGAGTACGTGTTGAGTAGTTTTTCGTTGATTTGTCTTTTCCAAACAATTTCTAACAATTACGAGATAACGATTAATGATAAGAATGATATGTCTATTACAGGGTTGTGAGGTTATCAAATGCAACGCATTGGAATGAATAGGAATATCAACGAACCCACTCTTTCCATTTGCGGTAAGGCCTGGATGCATACGGCACAATTTCAAGTAAAATAATGGCGGTAGAATGAACACAAGCAGAGTACTGGTTGATCCTCCAATCAGAGAAAGAATTAGTCCAAAGTGCGGAATTGTTTCAGCCACGAAGACTATTCCAGCAACTAACATTGTTCTGCTAAGAATTCTTTTCCAAGTAAACTCTAAAAAATATAAATACAATATTAGGCTGAAAAAAATCAGTCATTCATATTGTCTGAACAACATAGATTTAAAATTATTTTAAAAAATGTCTTCACTGTTCATCTATATGAATATTAAAAAAAAGTAATATAGCTTTTTCCACTCTGCAGTTCAGAAGGACGCCTTACATCCATCCATCCATACATACACACATACCTCAAAGGTTCTGACATTTTAGAAATAATTGGTATGCATTATAAAAAGTTATTTTTTTAGCAAGAGAACGAAATTACGCATTGCTTCGATTAATAATCGAATACATTTTTGGTAATCGATGGAAAAAAAGGAATATATGTATACCAACCATCTGGAACTTTGAACAAATGCTCCAATTCTTGGTTCACCGGATTTAGAAGGATGATAAAGCCAAACAAAAAGTGAAAAGTCAGTAGAATGGTCATAGTGTAATTCATAGGACCTTTTGATACAGTATGAAGAATGTTGTCTCGTATATCATCCCCATAGACGAAATAGGCTGTAGTCGATACAGGTACATACATGACTAGCACCACTGTAAGTAATAATAATAATAATAATAATAATAATGAAGTACTGTCTTACACTTGCTCAAGAATTCCTTAAAAAGTTCGTACTATTCAATAACTTATAAACAGGAATGACTAATAAGTTCTGTGAATTGAAGAACCGGAGGGGAAAAATTCAGTTTAATTTGGGCTATCGATAATATAAACTTGATGACGACAACGACGATATTGACAACATAGTTTCTGCAAAGAAATTAATGGGCTTCACAACCAGAAAACTTTAATTAGTAATTTTTCTCATCAGCAGTTTCATTTATCTGTCTCCGTAGACTGTAATTGTTAAATGGTGCTGATCGTAGCCACGGTCTTTATGACGAATGGTCAAAGTTCATCACGCATTGCCAAAATGGAACAAGTTCGAGACAGGCCAATATATTGAAGTTTAATTCAAAATGAGGCGGTAAACAGTCGGAATTTAACTATAAAAGGATGAAAATACAGTGAACGTTTGTCACGAGAAATCGATTCTGGACTATGAAGATTTGCAAACAAAATCAATATTTTGGCCGATTACATGACTGAATGATATTCACGTGAATGGACAAAGTAATCATTTTGTACCCTAGCAAAAATATCTTCGTATATTTAATGTGAAAAAGTAAAGTACATTAGTGTGGATTGATATCATTATTTCCATTGTAATTCTTCTTCAAACTTGTTTAGATATTTACTGAAGATCCTAATGCCGTTTGGCAAGAAAGAACACGAAATTACAAAAAGTGCCAACGATTTTTTTAAAGATATATTTATAAACCTGTCTCCCAAATCGAAGTTACACCTGTAAGAATATGATCGCATATCTCCAAACCAATTCCAATTATACCTCAAATTCTCAAGTATCTACGAGAGGGCTGCACTACATTAACAAATAACATATGCAAACACGCATGAATTAATAAGCGGGCATACTAAAAAATATTATTCTTAACTTGATCGAAAAGTGTGCGAAAGATTACTTACGTATATATCCGACAATAACGGCTTTCCAGAATTTCTTCTTTTCCCGCATGTCTTCTTGGAAGGTCGGAAAACTTGGATGTCCACCAAAAGCAAAGCACATAGTGCCAAATGCCGTGGAGAAGGATATGAAATCTGGCGTGGTGTGTTTCACCGTGGGATGGGATGATTTGTCAGCAATGATGTTCGCCAGAAGAATGATGCACGCGATTGCAGTAGTTGCAGTTGCTCCCAAGGCCAACAACCTATTGAGCGCAGAAGAATTTAAAGGACGTACTCGAGGGCTAGGATATATAACAATGGTAGTTTTGGTTGTAGTAGTAGAAGCAGTAGTGGTAGCAGCAGCAGCACTAATTGTTACATTAACTTAAATGCAACACAATAAGCAACCTTCTTGGGAGCATATCATCTTAGAAGTGATAAAAAAGTAATTTTTATACACATATTTTATTTTCAGATTATTGAAGAAAATATAATAATAAAATGCTCAAACGACCTTTAATTATCAAAATGGGAGGAGTGGTTGTAAATTCTGAAAAACTTTTATTTTATGGCATATATATCCATGTTAGCATAATTTCTGATGTGTACTGAAGTAACTGTACTATGGGTCACTACATGAATGATGAAACAACAATATTTATTTTACTTTACTTAATGCAATAATGATGCTATCAATGAAGATGATAACGATGAAACATTAGATGACAGGAAATGATCGCGAGCCTTCCTCATATTTTAAATGACGGTCACTTTTCTTTATCGTTATTGGTCCTCTCACATCAGATAACATAAAAAGATCAGAATAATTTAAGAAAATCTAAATAAGGATGTATGATTTCATTTAAAAATAAACAAATAAAAAACAAATAGACGACTGTACACAATACTAACACGATGAGGAAAGACATTGAGACACGGCCATTTTCATTCAGTTATGCCTTGCTTGGATGCATAGAAGAGACCATTTGAAATGATTGGATTTCAAAATGTTTTCTCCGTAGAATAACAAAGAAATGTATCCATGCATCTTCTAGAGATATTCAATTAGGATTTTTCAAATGTGCAAAGTTTTACAAACCTTTAATTTTTGCCTATCTTTTAAACCTAAAATTGTACTAACACATGACAGTCGCATGTTATGTTGCTCAATGGCGTGAGTGACCTATGCGAATGGCATTCTGTTTCAGAAGACTTTGGTAACGAGGGAAAATTATGAAAATGGAAGCAAAAGATCCGCAATAATCACACTCATTCCGCGGGATACAATCAATCCAACATTTTATAGCTTACCAGAAATCTTTTGGCGTGTTGAGGAGGGTGAAGGGTGCGAGTGTCCCTGCAACGATAAGGGCCCAGTAGCAGGCATGGAAGTCCCCGTGTAACTCCTGCACCAAGCTGTGGATGTTTCCCGCCGATACAACGAGGTACACTACCGCCGCCCCAAACAAGGAAAAGTTAATAGCGAAGGATACCAAGTGCCTGGTAAAATGGAAGGGATAATCACAGTAATGAGAAGAAGAAGAAAAACAACCGTTATCAGCATCATTATCTTCCTAAGCTGCTGTAGTGCCTGTAGTAGTAGTAGTAGTATTAGTAGTAGTAGTAATAATAATAATAATGGAGGTGCTTTATTTTAAGAGTACAATAAAAAGAACTTAAAGCGAATTTTGTTTACGTCGCAACAGATCATCTCGCATCCAGACAGTGATATGATATGATACGCCCGTTTATGTTAGGGTGGACTCTCATTAATTGCATTAAACAGCACTCGTCTGCGCTCCATACTACATTGTGCATTAGAATAAATGACTTAGGACTACATTCATCTTCACTTAAATAAAAACGGCAGCGAAAACAAAAAACGTTTCAAAGCCACAAGGCGTAAAGAGTAAGAAAAATGTATATTTTCTCCATTTCGCCCTTTCCAACGCATCGATTTGAAAACTCGACGCTTATTTGGAACAATGTAATTCAAATTCCGTTTCAACCTTTAAGTGCATCGCAATATTCAATCGAGGGCCATCATGCATCGGAATAGTCAACGCCAAATCAGTTTGACCACTGGAAGAGAGCGCCTAAATAGTCAAATATATCAATGATCAGGATATCGACATCTTTTTTCCTAACAGAAACACGGCGAGAAACACCAATCGATGACTAAAAACACGAGGATCTACCCTCCTCCCGTTACTCCATCAAGTCGTTTTCCCGCCGCTCCCGCGGAGGTGGGATTGATGTCTTCGCAAAAATTCCATACCCTATCGTCTTAACCACACTGCAGCGTTCAATTTCGACCACACTTCGTTTCTATTGGTCCAAGTCACACTCACAATAGAAGAAAAGTCAGTCCATTTTGTTTTTGCATGTACTGCCCTCCTCCAAGTCGAGAAACAAGCTGACTAAATCTCTTTGTTTTGGAGCAATTTTCTAACATCCTGGAATATGTAAATTTGATAGATGGCAGCCTGATTATTCGTGCAGATTTTCAAATTTCACTTTTACTGTCATGAAGACCTATACACATCGCAACTAATAGATGCCATTAAATTTTTAACCTCAAATAGTTAGATAGCCAAGATAAAAAATTGCAAAAAGATTCTGACTTCAAGCTTATTAAACCTGTTTTTAAGTATCACTGCACGAGTTGAACTAGTCAGCTGCTTTGCATCCGTTTGTAGTCTCTATGGATACTTTTTTTCTGAACAACTGCACCCAGTACAGATGTTATTTTTCTCCATTTTAAAAGCGATGTTCATTAGTGTACCAAACTAAAATTTCATTTTCAGTTTGCTAGTCGAAACTGGCACATTAGCCTTTCCATTCGTGGTAGCAAATTTGTCAAGGGACCGTTGAATTCATGACACGAAGGTCCTTGTGCTAGTTCCAAAAACCTGCCAATCCAGAAAGTGAAACATAAGGTATGCTGTAAATTTAAAAAAAAAAGGTTTTGACGCCAATGCTCAATAACAAGAGATATTAAAAATTCATACTGGCATGCACCTTGTACTTTACTGCTGTTAAGAAAGATCACCAACACTTGAAATTGACACTTTTCTGTCGGGCTCTGAGATAATTCATACTGAACTGTATGTGTTTCAGCTGTCTTTTGGCTTTATATGACACTGTTTTCAAATCTGGCTAGCAATCTATGAATAGAAAGAATCACAGCAATCACGCCCCCCCCCCCCCCACAATAGGCCGCCATATAACTCAGAATTTGTATTCGTTATTTTTCTTTTCTTGCAGCACTGAAGGCTGCACACATCATTTTGAGACGAAATAGTTTGTAACCTTGGCATGTGCATAATATGGCACTCTTCGATATGAACTTCCATGAACTACTGCATTCGGTCTGGGCATGGCGGATATGTCCTAAACAAGTGGGCGAGATATAGAGTTTCGCAGCTTGACAGTAATATAGTAGAAATTCCATTTTCTCCATCTTATTCCACACATAAATTAAAATTTATCTTCATTAGGATTCAAGACAACGTCACTAGGTTGGTCAGTTGGACTAGATTCTGTGGAATTGCCCGTGTTTTGCGGTTCATATCCTGGCTTGAATCCAATTGGCAGCAGATGCTTCAACCATTTTCCGTTACCTATTAGTAGAAGAGAGGTTTTCATGTGCAAGTATTACCCTATACCATCCACCAATTTAATTTCAGATCAACACCCAGCCCCCAACTCTTAAAAAGTTATAAACGTTTGTTTTATTTTCACGCTGCCAATCCATAGTATTCACCTATTTTTTTATTTGGAGATCAACATCCAACTCCCCACCCCAAAAATAAATAATTTTTGGATCAACGTCCAATGCTAATGCGTCTATCGTCAACAATAATTAACTGCAATTTTCAGCCACCAAAAATCTATATTAGTTTAACACACCAAACTTTTGACCCTGAGCCACCAGTTGCTGTTCCTTTTTCTCAACTCCTCCCCACCCAATGAGATCACACCCTAAGCTATTGCATCCATCCTTAGTAATAAATATATTATTTCACGACCATCGACGCCTCTGTCATATGAAGGTGCAACTAATAACTTTATTATCTGGTGGGGAGGGGGGCATACTAATGGACCACCAAGAATCTACCCTCACGGACCCAGCGACCCCTTCCAATCCCTCAAATAAAGTTTTGAGATTATTACCCCACCGTCTATAGTCACGATGGCGGTCATCACATGTCAGAACAGTATATTTAACCTATAGCATTTGCTACATTCAACACATTTATCTCTTTGACACAAATTTTTTCACAACCCGACAATCAACCAAATCAATTTGATTTATCGATTACACTAATAAAGTAAGTAGATGAAAGAGCAAGACTAGCAGTTTTGTATATCAGAATATCATATGTACGCATAATAAACAGAAATGAAGTTGAAACGATAGCTAAAGACATGTGTGATATGCTAGGCATACAATGTATTAGCAAGTAAAGACACGTGTGATATGCTATACATACAATGTATTAGCAAGTAAAGACAACAATGGAGATTTAACCTGCTAATTATCTAACATGTAGATAGATATCGACCAATGAACTGAGATTCAGAGATTTATCAGCACTTCGATTATTGTGTACGTTGAAGATGGAAGAATATAAAATGTGTTATCCATAATCGTAATTTAAAATTGTGTATTGGCTATCATTAAAACCAAAAAGAAAGATATAACAGCTATTAGACCAAAATAGTTATAATTATACGCAGAATACATGTTTGCGACTTACAGCAAACCAAAAACATATTCTTTAAGCTGGTGAATTATACTCTGTTCAGGAAATATGTGGAACCTTTTAAAAATAGAAAGAAAAGTAAACCAAATTTTAAATCACCGAGTGATAGATATAATCACATTCTACCCTTACAAGATGTATAAAACTACGTTGATAAAGGTTGCATTAAGTTGATATGATGTCAACATTAACTGTTCAACTGTTTCATGTATAATAACTGAATGTACAAAATCATTACCATTTCAAACATATTCCAAAGATTTTATTTTTGGAGTAAAATTGTAACAGAATTATGAATTTGCACTTGCACCTCCGCTGATATTGTAATGTCTAGCACTTAATTGTACCTTGCTGAGGATGGTTGCCATTTTGCACTACCGCCTCTCCGATATATAGTATTAGTTCCCCGGCAAAGATGGATAAAGAAATCGAGCCCTTTATCTAATTATCACCAGGATTTATTACAATTATCTTATAATGACTAAAATTCCATTTCCTGTTGTATGTCTTCTTGTTTGTAAATGTTGAAAGATAATGACAATAAAGTCAAAGAAGTTCTTACATTTCTATTAGGAAACTTTGTCCACAATTGGTAGCATTACCTATGATGGTATAATGCGGTTCCAAATGCATTACTGACGTCATTTTAATTAACAAAACTGTATTGATCCTATACGATTATTCTGAAAACAATACACAACATAAATATACATTATATGTGCATTTACGTTTTCTTTTCTATTTGTTTATAGGTAAATCCCGTGTGGAACATTAGCCGAGTCTGTTTCATGGTATCTATTTTAAAGATAAGAGTAACCTCCATGCGCACCAGCACCTATTACAATAGCAATGAATATATGCACATAAGTTGTTTGCACGACAGAAATTTGCAACCAACATTAAATTTATGTTGTCTATATTTCTAAAAACTAGCACCGGGCTCAATAGAATAATATGGAACAAACATATTTAAATTATTTAGCGTATTTGCAACCAAACGTTGTTCTCGAAATCTTTCGTTCATGTGGTCAAGTGTCATTGATCTGACTTCGTTGAACTCAACACTTCTCTTCTGAAATTCTTCAACACTCACTTGTCGTGTTCTCTCTTCATCAGATCCATTGCCATCAAATAACTTGAACAGTTAATTACAGTTAATTACAGTTACTAACAGTTAATTGCTTTCTGTGTATTCTGAAGCATTAATTCTTGTGGCATCAATCATATATGTTGCTATACTTTATTTAATGGCAACACAGTCTGATGCTATGACTAATTTTTATAAAGCATGATGTAGATTGTTTAATACTGTCTTCCATACTATTATATATATTTTTTTATATTGAATTGTTTTAAAAATAGTTTCTTTCTATCATCAGATAATGTATGTATGGGACGTAATGAATAAAGACAACGATTAGCGTTAATCTCCAAAGTTCGACTTCTTGAAAAGTTTGCATACTGTCTTCATTGTCTTTACCAGCAGTAATTCCACTTTCGATTTTATTACTGTATATTTTAAGTAATAGGACACCACAAAGATTTTGTTTCATTCTTATTGTTTATAGAATAAAGCATGGTTTTATCTTTTTTGAAATATTGTAATAACCCACAACAAAATCTATTCTTATTATAGAAGTTTTTGAAATATATAACTTTGAAGCTATTCAAAGTTTAGTGTTTTTTCTTCCAACATTTGTGGTCAAACCTGGCGATTCACAATGCACAGTCCAAGGGAGACAAATTATTGCACGGTGCAAGGATGCCAACCCAGAATCACTGGTGTTTATAATGAATCACATGCGTATTACGTTATGCTAAAAACAGACACATTTCAATTTCATTTTCCTTAAACGTATCACCATATTCATTAAGCCAAGCAACTGTGCCAGTGCTAGATGTCATTCTGCGCTTGTTTTAAAAATAATTTTTTTTCAGCAGTGTTCAAGAAACAATTTTTTTCTTCTTCAGGTATGGCATTTAATTTTTGGGCGTAGTAATCTTTCCTTTCTGAGTAGCAAATCGGTCCTGATGCGATTGACTTGAGTATCCTAGAGCAAGGCTGGTATGTTTGAGAGACCTGATGTCCAGAAAATTCAGCAAAAGCTATGCTGAATTCTTTATATTTATTGTCCCAAATAGCCCAAATAACAAAAGACATATATGGTGATCCCTTTTTTGAAATTATGTTCTGGAATTAGTTATTTCAAAAAAATATAGATTGTATTTTGGAAAATTTAAACGTGTGTTGATACCTCTATTAGGACAGATTTTTTTTATAGCAAAAGTAATAAGACTGAAATTTTCTTTAAATTGTATTAATAAAAATGTTTAACTAAATTATATTGAAAGTAATTTTCTATCAAAATATACTAAGATTAAATCCATTTATTTCGGTATTACAATTATATACTATTCAATAAAGATTGCGACCTTATGAGCAAAAGGCAAAACTCTGTACATTTCCCTTGTATCATAAGTCAGCAAAATAAACTACACTCGGTAAGTTGTGAGATAGACGAACTAGACAAATTCTAAGGATTCCTTCTGTAAGGGTAAATGAGCTGATCTGGCAGAATTGTCTACTTAATGACGTACATAGACCCAGACGATAGTCTGTAAGAAGCGATGGAGCCTCACACTGAGATTGTGGCGGAACACAAGAACTAGACGTTTGTCCTTATTTGGCCATGTCCTAAGAAACTGGTAGAAAACGCGTCAATTCGAGGACACGTCAATTCATTCGTCGGAATCTCAAAGAGGCTTGTGTCGTTACAGGATCCTGAAGTACCTCCCGCAACGCCATTTTCCCCAAGATGTAGCCGTATCTACACCATTATGAGTGACACCTTCTTTGAAGGGAGCCCAGAACTCTTTCTTCTCTCTCTCTCACCTTGGGCAAATGGTCGAGTGTTCCAGCAGGAGCGCATCGATATCCGGTTTACCAACTTGTCTTTTAAGATACGTATATAAACAATAGCAATCATCTTATGCATACGTCTATGATTTGTTTGATGCAAATTATTTGACAAATTTCTTATGACTTTTGTATTGTTGTTTTTTTCTGTTGTATTATCCGGACGTGAACATTTAAGATCAATAAATTAGAACTGACTTTAAATTGGATCGGAACAAACAACACACGATAATATCACACGACATAAATCAATACAACCTTCACAAGCAGAGTAATTTAGTGCGTAAAGCTCTCCGTTCGAACCCTAAACCTTTTATCCTCCATTTGATTTAAGCACTATGATCATTCTCAGTTGCTTTGAGAGTAGGAAATTAAGTTAAAAATTGCTGTACAATCGAAGAGAAAATGATCAAGATATATCGCTAAGTGTTTAGAGCTTTCGACTTTCGAACCCCGGCCAAGTCATACCAAAGACTAAAAAATGGTATTTGCAGCTGCCTTGCCCGGCGCTCAGTATTAAGAGGTTACTGCTAGGCCTGGTGGCAGGATAATGTGACTAGATGGGACTTGATGCTACATGTCTGCGGCAGGATTCCTATAAACTGATACTGTGCTTACATTGAGCGACTGAAAACTTGTTAAAAGCCACGTTAAAAAAACAACAACCCCAAATCCCAATAAAAGATTTACCTTCCAAGTTTTCCGAATGTAATTTCTCCAATTAATGGATATGGATATCGGGCACGTGCTTCTCTATATTGAGGGTATCTTTTTAAAATTAACAACCATGTGCGTCCCAGAATGATCCCGGTGTATGCGGACATGAGGCATGCAAGAAACATTAACAGGATTCCAGTATCACCTGCAATATACAAAAAATATATAAAAGGCATGTACACATATGTTTTAAGTTTCAAACTGCAGATTCAGATGAAAGTTATTCCTACGCATTTTCAAGTTAATTGAAAACATGAGAACTAACCAATTGTGTATGGCACCATGCACTTCACGCAACAACTCAAGGGGAACACTCAGTAAAACCTGACTACAAATGGAGGTTTTTCACTTGACGTTTTACAACATTATTTAAAACTTTGATTTATTTTTGTAGTCAAAAGGTTTTCTCCACACAGTTATGTGACAATTATTCAATATATAGCTTAGTTTTAACACATTACATATAGCTTTCCCTCTTTTGCTGCATAATATCACGAACATAAAAATAAATATACAGGCTGAATATTCAGAAATTAAACCTCCCTACTATTGTTCTAACTTTCGCATTATTATGAGACACACACGCACGCACACATATACGTATATATATATATATATATATATATATATATATATATATATATATATATATATATATATATATATATATATATACTTCCTTTAACTCACCTGATCCCTTGACGGCATTTGGCAAGGCAAGAACTCCAGCACCGGCCACCACACCAGAGACAAACACAGAGGTTTTAAAAATGTTCAGTCCACCTTCTTGCACATCCTTTCAAGGTATAAAATAAATCAGTGCATCTGATCTACAACTTCCATAATAACATTTAAATGTCTGCCTATATAAATCTAAATATTTAAAAGCACGTTCTCTCTCTCTCTCGTTCTCGCACTCTCTCCAGGTATGTTTTGATATTATATCTTTCCAGCGATGCAAACACATTTTGCAATTTATTCCTTATTTACACATACTCTTGCTCATTTGTCCAGAAAAGGTGAGCTAATATTTCGTAAAATCTTTATGCATCAAAGAATGAGACAATGAAAAAGATTTAATGACTATTTCCGACATTGTACGTTACAGCTAACAACGTTTTATTAAAACAGATGTAATAATTACAAAAATATTATATCATCTGACCACTATGTATGCAAAACAAATAACATAGATAACGTAATCAGGGTTGCTTTCTCACTGAATATATTCTGTTATGGATCAAATTTGTTCTCTGGGCTTAGCGACGATTTTTCATTCGTAAAAGAACTTGATAATGGTTTGCAAGAAAGCTGGTGGAAACGGTTCTTCTCAAGCACCGACAAAAACTTTTTTCATAGTTGCATGAAAATCAAAACATGTGCAAGAATGTAATCGACGAAACGAAATTCACTCTGCGCATGAATCAGTATGGAACTGTTACATAAATCTATAAAACTGGTTCGATCATTGTCTTTAAGCCTCGCCGTGGTTTCTTCGATTGTTGAAAATTTGTTGAAAAATAACAGGCACGTAAATCGCTCAATGGACACCATATTAAAATGGATGCAAGTGGGAAAACTCGGCAGTAAATACTATAATTACCAATAGTTACACAAGCTTAATTACACTGCTTAATTACACTGAAATTTAGACAGAAGGGCTGGAACTATTTTAAAGTCAGTACATTAAACTATGTGTATCTATGCATCGATTGATTGATGAATGGATGGATGAATGCATGGATGGTTGGTCAAACATATGTATGTATGAATGCATACATGCAGTTGTAGGCAGGTAGGTAGGTAGGTAGGCAGGTAGGTTGATAGGCGGGTAGGTAGGTAGAGGAACGACCATTTTATTCGTCTTTAAGGTTTATTTAGTAGCTGCATTAAAGAGTACATACTTGAATATGAAAATGTAGGTCAAACTGAATGTAAGTACAAAACATGAACGGAAAAATCGATACCGTGCCTGTCGCTTATTATCTTTTTATCTCTTTCTTTCGTTTATTACTAGGAATCTGTGACGTAGCGATGTCTTTATATAAATAAACATGTAGGTACACATACATATTTATTGGCGCTGTTCACTGAAGACATAATTTGTACTCTTTTAATTAGTCAGTTTTCCTTAAGTTTTCATATCTTATAAAGTCTAATAAAACATTTAAAAGATATCGTGCCATTTAAATTATATATATGTATATCCAGGAATCTATAGTTTTTCAGTTGTCTCTCCTTCCCCGAATATTATATATATCTCCCTCTCTCTCTCTCTTTATATATATATATATATATATATATATATATATATATATATATATATATATATATATATATATATATATATATATATATATGAGGAGGGATAGACAACTGTAAAAGCTATAGATTCATGGATGAATGTTTGTGTGTTGGAAGATGGAGGGAGGTGAGAGCATGTGTAAGCCCACAAGATGTATTACCTGATTGCTGATATTATCTTCCGAAATGGACACCCTCTCATGTATTCTGGTTGTATCCGAGATACTCATCCTTAGCTGTACACTGTAACCTTGCACATAAACTGAAAAGGAAAGTTGTCACGTGTTACCTGTCATGCACTGAGATTGCTATTGTTTGTTTAAAAATACTCAGTTGGAGCTGACATGTGAAAAAAAGAAAACGGAAACGGAAGTAGATGCTTACAAATACCAGGATAGGTTATTCTACCGATATAATGGAGAGAGAGAGAGAGAGAGAGAGAGAGAGAGAGAGAGAGAGAGAGAGTTATATTGTAGACATGTTTTAACCTTCTTTCAAAGGTTACATGTAACTAAGTATTTTCATGGTATGTTGAAGTTTTAATGAGATTTAAAATACAGACGATGGATTGCATGATTTCTTTTACTCACCTTTTGTTGCACAGGTTAACACTTTTCTTAGTTAACAAAGTCGAACAGTATGGTCAAAACCGGAATTCCTCATTTACACATATACGAATATTGTCCATTTTAAAAAGTAGATATATTCTTTCTGTACCCGTTACAATTCTTTACCTACAAATATGACCATATGCATGTACAGATTGGTGTACATGTATGTTATATCTGAATATGACGTGTCTAACTTGTGTATCTACATAGGTATTGGGACATGAGCAGACACTAAAGTTATACTGATTACATTATAGCACGTGAGTAGATAAATTGTGGTTCATACCAATCTATACAGAATTGCCGTTTGAAATGATTCAGTAACTGTCTTTTCTTGACCGCTCCGGTGGCCTAGTGGTTAGAGCGTCCGCCTCGGATGCAGGAGATGCGGCTTCCAACCCATGCCGAGTCATACCAAAGACTTATAACAAAATGGTACTAGCAGCTGCATCGCTTGGCACTCAGCATTAACAGGTTAGTGTTGGAACTGGTTAGCCTGGTGTCAGGATAATGTGACTAGGTGGGACATGATACCACACGTGTGCGGAATGATGCCACAGTGCTAGACATCACTATAAACTGCCACACTGCATACATCGTAACGATAAGACTGAATTTAAAAAAAAATACATTAAAAGTCAAAATCTCTCTCTCTCTCCCACACACACACACACACACACACACACACACACTTCAATTCTTACACATTAAATGTATATATACTCACTTCTACACCTTAAATATATAAATACTTTGAAAGACACACCATGGAGAGAATGTTGGCATACCTCTATGCTGCTTTCATGTACTTCACTGAAATTTCTTGACATATTGCACTTGTGGAAATTGTACATCATATAAGCCCACAGCTGGCCACAATGGCTGCTCCCATGTGCTCGAAAAATCAGCCTGAACTAATCCAAAGAACACTGACTTTGGCAGTTATTCAAGTAGGCACAACGAATTTTACCCGAGTGCACGATGCCACCTTCTGAAAGTGCAATGAATGAATTACCAAATCTATAATATGTAAAATATGCTTTCAGTTTGGTTTTCTCAACAACTTAAATTTGATATAAAGGAAATGAAAACGACTAAGCGAAGCTAGCAGTTGTTTAACAGGTATACATCTGAAGTAAGATCAAATTGTCTGCTCTATAGCTCTTAATACAGCAGTCCATTACACAACAAAATAAGGGGACATTATAAATTCTTTTACCTAATATGTACAAAATTATTTTCAAATAGCCAGGATAGCCAGTGAGAAAAATCTGGTAAAGTCTTCATATCAAAATTAAAATCATTGCAAATTACGAAACTGTCGAGTGCAATCAACATATTTGGGAGTACATGCTTTTCATGCTCTCTGTTGATAGTGTTCTTTGACGTTACGGTTTCAATCGGTATCAGCTTCTTCCACTAAGTAGAGAACGGTAATTTTTTTCTCTTCCTTTATTTATATCAAAGGTAATTGTACACATATTTTAGAAAAGAAACACACATCATTAATCTTGGAATCATTGACTTTTGCCAATTCTGTGTTTTAAAATGATCTACATTAAATATCAAGGAATAACAGCAGGATCTATGATAATTATCACATTATGTACCTTGCTAAAAGTAAGGATATATAAATGTGTATAAAAGATCAATAAATCAGCTGTATAAAATGTTTGCGAGGTCTTCACTTTCTGATGAATACGTAGTTCTTACATCTCTTTTCTTTTCCTTCCTTTTTGTCGATATACAAAATCCTTAAGGTTCTCTTCTCTTTGGGTTTAATTTCCGTTGTCGCCATGTACATACATCGCAATCCAGCCATGATCAGAAGTTTTCATGATAATTTTTTTTATAATTTCGTTCAAATTGGGGAAACTTGTTAAATGAGGCAGAAACTGAATGTAGTCCAAATACGTCCATCTGACGGACGTTAGTTTACTTTGTAAATCATTATATTATGTGAAAGAAAGAAAAATAACCTAAATGAAAGTAATCCCTTAAACATAAAACATCAACTCCTTTGAGACCTTTGGACCTTCTTAAAAACGATCATCGGCGAATTAATTGGATTATTTTGTGCTTGAGTGAATGTGAACTTATGTACACTGCTATTTCAGTAAATGAAAGAAAAAGAAGAAACCCACAACGTCTACGCATATAAAGATAAGTGAACAGAGATTACTTTCGTCCACTTTGTACATGACTCATGAAGAAAAAATAAGAAGCGGGAAATAAAAGACTATCCATGAAAGGAAGAGGCTATTCAGGTTTATATGTTTCCATGTAAGAGAGAGAGAGAGAGAGAGAGAGAGAGAGAGATTTTGATTTTTAACTTAGCTTTAACAATTTTCAATCATATCGCTACCATGTCTGCATTGTGGCAGTTTATAGTGATGTCGCCAAGTCGTCCAGTCCTTACACTAACCTCTTAATGCTGAGCGCCAAGCGAGGCAGTAGTTAGCACCATTTTTGTAAGTCTTTGGTATGACTCGGCCGGGGATCGAACCCACGACCTATCGCATCCGAGGCGGACGGAGAGAGAGAGAGAGAGAGAGAGAGAGTACGGTGTATGTATGTTTGTGTACTACAATCACGATGATCTCTGGAACTTGATCCACCTCAGATTTTCAAATTGAGTTTATTGTATATTGTTATGATGATCACACACACACACGCACGCACGCACGTGCGCGCGCGCACGCGCGCACACACACACACACACACACACCTCTCTTGTTTTATCAAACTCCCTTTCCCTATAATGATTTTGTTGTACTTCTTATTTCAGTAGTTTGGTGACTTTTTTAAAAACAAATGGTGTACCATTATAATCGGAAATTGAATAGATTAGAGAATTATCCCAAATTTTATTTAATCCCTTGAATTGTTGACCAAGATACTGTCAGTCTATTGAAAACGAAATTAAGGTATGTAGATTAATATTTCGTGAAATCTGTACGTTTGACATGTTTGTGTATCCAATACTTATTTTATAGTCTATATCTCTTGCAGATTGGCTTCTTCTGAACAAAGAGTTTGATAAAATATATTTAGTAAGTATGGGATTTGCACGCAATCATTGTATCGTATATCTCATACGTAAATATATAAACATTTTACAGTAGTACGAAAGACATGGATCCTCGGATAATTAACATGTACTAACCGGCTTATTCCCTTTAAATCAGTTTTCGTATTTAAAAAAATAAAAATAAAATATCCCACCACTATGTGACCGTTCATCTCTCTCTCTCTTTATATATATATATATATATATATATATATATATATATATATATATATATATATATATATATATATATATATATATATATATATATATATATCATCATCATCATCATCATCATCAGTCCCATGGCCTATATATATATATCATCATCATCATCATCATCATCATCATCAGTCCCATGGCCTAGTGCGGTCGTCGAGGCGCTGTGCTCCTGAACATCTGACCAGTTCCCTCCACTTGTCTCCATCATGTGCCAATGCCTGTGTCTCCGAAAAACTTTTCCCATATATAACAAATCTTAAGCCCACAAGATTTTATGAATTATCCTGGGCTACTTTTCTTTTTCTATTTGGTACTAACCCTTAAACATTTCTAGGCCACTACATAGAGTCCGCTCTTCAGTTAATACGTACTTCTGAGAGAAGAACCGGGATAAGGCAAAGTTGTTTGCACTGGTAGCACACACAGTGGAGAGAATGTTGAAATATTCTTTGCTACTCTCACGTGCTGTGACTGAAATTTCTTTACATGAGGTAATTTCTCAGGCAGAGAGCTTATCAAAATGGCTGCTTCCATGTGCTCGAAAAATGAACCTGAAGTAGTCCAAAGTATACTCATTTAGCTGTAGTTAAAATAGTGAAAATGTATTTTTTCTGGAGTGGATAATACCAACTTTTGAAAGTGTAATAAATGAATTATACAATATTAAAGGAAGAAAAAACCCAATGTTTTGGCTAGTTTTCTTTTTCGAATTTACCTTTGAAGTCTAGAAAATGAAAATGATCAAGCGGAGCTAGCAGACCTTTGGAAGGTCATGTTGTATATTCGTTAACTGAAACTTTACCCATCAATCATGTAGCAAATTAATGAGAATTAACTGTTATTCTGTTTTTGATTAACAAACAACATGTAGACCACGATATATCCATACATTTTTAAAAAAAGAAATCATTGGGCTAACCGGCAAAATTATATGAAAATCCCTGGCCACTTACTTTTACTAGTCTATACTAACAATCCACCTTTCTTATAAAATTCTAGACCATTAATATTAAACAAATTATTACAAATCCTAGGCCAACTATCTTCACTACCGGGTACTAACCAGTTTTGTCAGCCACAAACGTCCAGGATTATGAAAACGTGGGCCACTAAACCTGAATGTTCTTTTTAATAAACACACTGTAGGCCAGTGTCACTGAAAGATCAAGGATTATGAAAAACCCAAGCCACTACCCCCTAATCCTCAAAGATTAAAATACCCATGCTAGTGGTTATCAAAGCTAATTGTTGCAAAGAAGCCATGGGTCGGTGGTCATTTAAAAAAAAACCTCAAAGTCTTCCACTAGTCATTAACCATCAAGGATTATGAAAAACCTCACCCAACCAAATGCTATATTTTGTGACGTCTAATTTTAAATATTCTTAGATGAGAGTCCTAATTTGTTAAATTATTCAGAAAAATCTAGGATAAATCCTGCTTTCCGAAGTGTAGTCTTTATATGCCAACTTGTTTTTATTCTTCTCAAATTCTGTACATCACCGGCTCCGAAAAACCACAAAAGAAATAAAGCAACAACCCCTTTTTATAACTTTTGTTTAGAAAAAAGACGGCCACGGAAGGTTTAAAACATCAACAGGTAAACAAAAACAACTTTCTTTTTTTTTAAAGCTCAGAACGTTCTATCTTGGAAAGTCATTTAATAACTTGTCTCCCTTTAAGTACTGAAAAATTACATTGTCCCGCAAACACTACAGTAATAAATGACGCAAGGAAAAGAGGCATATCATCTTTATTATAACGAAATTTTGCAGATAAAATATTATTAGTCACTAAATCCAGTAACTATGCAGTTTTAGGCATAAGCACACTGTTAGACAAGCCTAACAACTGACACTCAGTTGTTTCATTTAGACGGTACTTAATTGACGTATAAAGACTTTGACCTTTGGTTTTGTTTTTGTGTTGCTAATACACGTATCGTTCGTCTGGTCTTGGAGTACTGTTTAAGAATTCTATAGCGCTATTTATGAATTAACAAAGGTAAGTAAAATGTCTGTATTATGAATATAGTAAGCATGTATATCATTAAAAAATAAAGGTACTAATTGTATCCGAAATAATCTACTTACTTGACAAAGAAACGTAATATATAACAGATTGGCCTGGTTTGTCTTGACGTATACTATAAGAAATCATATTAAAATTTTATTAAAAATATAACCTAGATAATTAAGGTATATAAAATTATTATGATTGTACATACGTATATATCATTGATAAAACTAGTTATAAAATATAAATTACGTCAGTCAGTAAGTGCAAATCAATATTGATATAGAAAATATGATCAATATTGTTAGCAAGTGACCGAAACCATGTATCCTTATAATGTTTAGATTTATAAATCAAAAGTTGTCATACCTAACCTCTCTTTGTGCCTAAAATAGTTTGCATATGGTATTGAGCACAATCTTTAGGAGCTAGCTGCATACTAACAGATCCAAACACCTGCGCAATTGAAATTAAAATCAGTTCAAAATAAAATACAGTAATATTGCTATTGCATTATAAAATATGACACAGAATCTGGTGATTTCGTGTATGCAGAAAAGTAAAGAAACTAAATAAAAATAAAAACTAATATGGAAACAAATCTCGAGACAGATAAGAAGGGTAAACTCTACAAAAGAAGATGCCGCCTCCCCCCTGCAGATGAAAAGTGGTTTATTCCTCAAAATGTTACCCACGGTGGGGGGGGGGACTTAAGATACTTAGCAATTTTATTTTCTAAAACAGCTATCTAATATCACCATAAAAAGTGGCTTGACCTTTTATCTTACAAATGCAAAGAATATGAATAAAGTCATAGGACTTTTATATTTAAAAAATGCATATCATTATTTCTTTATTTAATGACATACACTAACCATGAACATTAAGCAAGGCATCTATACCACGATCATAAAAGTTCAGTTGCTTTCAAACATTTGTATCAATTGTGTAGAAAAAATTAAGCTGGCTAAGAAAAAAAAATGAATAGATTAAAATTGTATGAATTTAAAGATTACACATTACATATGTAGACCAAACTATGATTAAATTATTGATTTGTTTATGTTCGTCAATTAGATGACAAGTTTCAAGCAGACATCGTTGATATTCAAGCATATAAAACGAATGTTTACGACTTTAAATTTATTTCGACAGTGATAGACGGCTTTTCAAAATAATCTAAGGCTTAAAAATTGAAAACAGAAAAGATAGAGGATATACACGCCGTTCTTACAGAAATATTTAATGACAGACATTCCCCCTCAACTCATGGTAAAATGGAAAGGATCCGGTAATCTTTTAATGGTTGAAAATCGGAAGAAAATATTGTATCAATAAAACAAACCCCGATTAACAGTCCTAAATTCACTTTTAGTACTGATGTTATTACTACAACACTGTAGCATTACTATGAAAAAAATGTATTATGTAAAGGAAGCACGTAAATGTATATTTAGTCATATGGGTTAAATAGCAATACTAAAAATAAATTAATTAAATAATTATCTGTGATATGCCTTGTGAAATTCGGTCATCATATGAAATGGAGCATGCAATACAGAACGATGTGATATGATGAAATCTTACTGCTATTCTTACTAATGGAGATAAGAAAATCAGGGGATACAAACAAAACAACAATCACCCGTAAATGTGACAATACTCTATCAGAAAAAGTAGATTTCACAAAAAATTTATGAATGGAAAACCGCTGGTCACTCTAACAAGACTTTAATTATGTGTAAGAGTTTCCTCCAAAATTTTGAATAAAAAAAAGATCAATATGAAAATTTATCAAGTTTACTTCATGCAAAAGTACAAAATGTTTCAAAGAAGGAAATTTTACAATCGCCTTTAATTTTTGTTCCAACTATAACAGAGATAAAACGAATAGTCAAAGAAGCTTAAAAACACACAGAAGACCAAGACGACTAGCTTAAATATATTTTTAATAGATATAAATTTTGTCATCAACATCTTTGATTCTTTTTATTGCTTTTTAAAAAAGAAATTCAAAAGTTGTTGAACCATAAATATAGACAGGAAAAAAGGTACATACAAAGTGTTTATTTGTGAAGTAAATTATTTAACTGTACATATTAACAAATTTATCCCAATACGACAAAATTCATAAATATATTTATCATACCGAATTTTAAAGAGTTGGTGGCCATTGAGATGACTGTACCTTGGGAGGAGAGGTGTTATGAAGCTCATGAAATAAAATTGACCACGCATGCAACGCTGATGGAGACATTCAAGAACAGGGGATACAGATTTTGGTTGTTCCCACAGGAAATGGAAAGTAGAACGTTTCCTGGTCAGTAAGTCTGGAAGATGCTCAGTGCTCTATGGATAACAGTTACTTCCTTAGAGGAGGAATACAAAATTGAGCAGGGGTGCACAACCTTTTTCGGCCAAGGGCCAGATTGCATTTTCTAAGACTACTCGAGGGTCACAAGCACTATGTAATATAATTACTGTTCACGGGACAGATCTCTATGTTGTTTTAATTTGCCATGAGGGCCGGACAGAATACGTTCGCCGGCCGAATCCGGCCCGCGGGCCACGGGTTGTGCACCCCTGGTCTAGAGCCCTACAATCACGCATTGGGGGAAAACTGCTACAAGCGCTCAGCTGGCTAAGGATAAAATATGAGGACAAGAGCTGGTTGCCTAGCACAACTGGTATTTACTGATCAACGCTTCCGACCCGCTATCAGGAGGTTGTTCAGGCATCAGGGGAAACACACCCAGTGATAGATGGTTCCGGCTAATGATGTTGATGTTGCAGCAGTGGATACACTGTATTGCACCACTGTCCACCTTTTCTGTATTCAAACAGATAGTGTTTGATAGTTACTAAATCCATTTTAAAGCTTTTCATTTATTGCTTAAATCAGAAATAGATTAATAGCTCTTAGTTTTTTTTAAATTATAGAGCTAACTCTATTTGTCAATAACTTTATTCATATCATGTAAGTCCATAATCTTTCTATTGATTTTTGTAAGTTATTCTTTTACTGTAACTGCAAAAGACTATTACTGGAAGCCTTCAGCGTATCTTCTAAGTTTTTCACGCCGACTTCTGTCAGGAATTGGATTTACTTTATTTGTAGTCAGCATGCAGTAAATTGTGTTAATCTGTTCCACTGTCTCTGATATTTAGTGGGATGTTTGATTGTTTAAAATGTGCCTTGTTTCAAATATAAAACGTCTAATCCCATAGCAACATCTATACTAACTAGCAAATAATAAATACTGTTTAAGGAATTGCAATCATGTAAATATGTTTTGTTAACGACAGTTATCGCAGTAAAAAACTTTTCTATTTGTAACTTTCTGCTTTATTTCTTATCTAAATTCTTGTAAACATTTTCCAAGTTATTTACAAAGTTATACTCTTCGAGGATATTTGATCTTTTTCAAAGTTAACTTCTTTGGTAATTAAAGAACCTTAGACATTTTTTCATCAGTTTTAATTTCCCAACATTCCATTTAATCTAAAATGAAATAAGTTTTCCAAAGTTATTAAAGTGTTGTTTTCTTCTTCAATTTGTAATAAGTGCTTATTTATTTATAATGGTTTTCATCTTTGACATCAATGAGCTAGCACTTGATATTGAAATTAGCTATCACAACCCTACAATGGGAGTTATTATATGCTCAATTTTTTATTCTACCTAAAGCATAATTATATTAACAAAATACCCTACAAGAAACAAAGTAACTGAATGTATGCCGTATTCCAAGCTTAATACACAAGCGTAGATTTATCATTACACAACAACATTATTACTGCGCACACAACTCCGCCCAGATAAATTTGAACTTAGTTGCGCGCTCGACATAACTTTCGAAAGAAAATGGCGTGTTTAGTTAAAATTGAAATTTGGAGTCGTATTGTGAATGAATGCGCATTGCAACAACTTATCCATTTGATCTTGAATGAATAGATTTTGGTATTTTGTTCGATTCTACGAAATTTCGTGATTATGGACTGGATTTATATGTAACAATTCCACATGAAATACATCGGATTGAAGAAGCTAGGGAGAAGCGTGTTGACATCTGCAAATGTGTTTCTGTTTCTGTCACTGAACGTTTGAAATCATAATATGGGAAAAATATGAAGTCTTTCAATTGCAATTATCAAAAAGACGCTATGTAATTTAATGCTTATTTCATTCTGAGTGCAGTAAGGAGGATGTAATTGCACTTATATTTGAAATTACAGTACAATGTCGAAATGTGTAATCAAGACTGAGAACATATGACATGGCTCATGTAATTTGGATTTGCAGAACTAAGAAAGTACATTTTGAGGAAATTCAGGATGTAAAGCTAAATATATTTTTTGCCATTCTTATCACCAGCTAAAGAAGACAGTATATGCCTTGTCACTGGTATGTTATTTGTAAGGACCCTTTGTTGCGTCTGTTGTATAGCTAGACTAAATCCGAAACATTGTATCAAAAAAGTTAACGCGGAATGTGCCAAAGCAGCTGGTATGTGGCAGTCCACGAAACATCTGCTTTACTTTATTCAGAAACAAATTTAAATACCACAACGTAAAGCGCCTACTACGCGAGTGTACATGATTTGTTTACAAATCAAAAGTGCTGGCGTCTGCATCTATTGTTTTTTTACAATAGAAAGTTGTTACTTTATGCACGTGAATGCAATATGTGTATTCGCACGCGAATTCAGTATCGGGTAATATTGCACTATTCTGACAATGTAAATTTAACGGAGAGAAAAAGGAGCATATAATAAGAATCTATTTTCATTACATGTACGATGAAGATGAAAATGAAGATAATGCAAGAGATGTCTATGAATACACTTAATGGTGTAAAAACCATATTTAGATAATCCCCTAAATGAAGGATTTACAACTTCAACTCCTTTAAAGCATGATTGAGTTCATGACTATAAAGAACATATTCAGCATGGATTAAACATAGATGAATCTCTATATTAGGTAATTAGAGTTAAAATAAGACACTGAAAATTAAATATTCTATTGTTTTCATGAAAACAAACATTAATAAAAATATAAAATTCAAATTTCAAAAATTGGTATCTAATGCAATTCTTAGTACCTGGCTTTAATAGCTTCTTTCACAGGTGGAAGAAATTTATTGCATATTTTAGGTTGGGACAAGAAAGGAGATATATGGATAGAATCAAGTACCAAACAAAAACAATCGGCAAAAATGATTTATTAATACTGTAATTGAAGGTGTTGTAGTTACTTTCTTACTTACAAAACATTCTCTAGAGTGATGATTTATAGTCAACAACGAGCTATAAATACAATTAAAACAAATGTTGGGAGAAACTTATCCCAAGAAATTTTAAATGATATTGGAGAAATACATAATAACTTAAAAAGGGAAATGTTGATTTTAAAACAGAAATTCAAAAGAAAGAAATAGATTTAGAAATATCTTATTCTTGCGATGCAAACATTAATAGTTTAAGGATCAAGGTTAGAGAGAATTAAGGGGTTATATGCAAGACCTTCTGCTGAAGTACAAAAAAAAATAATAATGAAAACTGACATTGGTTTAAAAAACAATTTTATAAAGAAAATAGAAAGAAGATATTGGCAAGGCAAAAGATGAAAAAAGCAAAGCTACAATAAATAAGTCATTGGAATCTTATGAAAGTATAAGAACACAGATTATTGGTCATTGAAAATATACAGAAAACATCATTAGAAAACAATATTAATAGCTTTGAGTCAAGAGTTAACGAAAAGTTACCACCAGGCAAAATACTAAAAAGATTAGTGAATGAAAATGAAGGGAACAAAATTTCTAGTTTTACAGCTATTAGTATGACAGCACAAACGTTTTCTTTTAGCATTGCAGATTTTTGTGAAGAGATTAACAATGACATGCGATAATGGTAGCAGTGGTTCCAGATTTGTTCATTGATAAATTTGTAAAAATGTATGAAAAATATTGCCAACCATTTGTTTCAGTTATTGAAACAAAGGCAGCAGCAGCATTGGCGGTGTAATAAGCAGGCCATTAACATTAGCTAGAGAAGCTATTTCTTTAATATGTGATAATCCGATTATATTAATTCTAAAATTAGCTTGTTGTACTTAAAGGTTTACTTTTAGCAAGAAAATAATAAATAACTATCAAGCGATTTCGAAAAAGTTCAGTATATCAGTTCCTGGAGCCATAAACATAATTCTAAATGCTTGTTTGTTTGTTTCTTGAGCTGTATATTTTATATCATGATATACATTGATTGTAATCTGAGGTGTATTGGCATTATGGTTGTATGTTTGTCCACATAATTCTTATCAAAGTTGTCTTCCTTGTTGTCTGCCATTTGATAAATTGCTGAAGAATTTTTTTTTCAACTCATCAAATTAGAGTTTTATCAAGTCATTGTTTATAGTAACATTTATTCCTAGACAAATAAATATGACATTTGTACATTCTTTTTGTAACTCACTACATCACCATAACACTAGAAAAAACAAAAATGCCATCACCATCGACTATATAGCTTAGTCTAACTTTTGAACTTGAAACATTGATGTGTTTCCATCTGAGTCATAACATTGTATGCTTAAAATTCACTTTTCAACTAACCTTGTTTATAGTCCCAAAATTCAGTTTTCAAATATCATTTTTTAGTCCTAATATCCATTTTTCAAAAATAACATTATTTACAGTATTTTTACATTACACAAACAATGAATAGTCATTCTATTCTGTACTTGAGCACCTACAATACATATAACATGCAACCTAATATTCATTTTAGACACACTATTCTTTTATTGTCAGGTCCATTCCTATCTTGTAGCAAGAAATAAGTCCATTATAGTCTTTCTTCAAGTGTTACCATTTCATTAATTTCTTCATCTGGCATTTTTCTTCAGCAAGGAAATTTTCCAGCTCTGTACAGTTTTACGTTCTACAGGCCCATTATTAATGGGATATTTGTTTCTTCTTTTAATGTATCTTGAATCATGATATGGTTGAATATTAAAGTTGTAGCAAATTATGCTCAAATTTTTTTTATCTTGATTTTTGAATCAAATGTGCAGTCACATGGTGATGGTATGGAGCAATCACACAGCAGGTTTTTATTTGAAAATATATATTTATGAAACATATATATATTGGTTTTACTCATTTTGTTATACTTTATCTGATAAATGCCAGTAAAATATTTTGAGCCTGGCATTGTTATACATACTGACCAATTTAATTGATTTTGCTAAAATTTCAAATCATACTGTGATTTGTATCATTTCAGTGAATTATCATTATCAAATTTTAAAGTAAAATTGCCTATAATTTTTAGGTGTTTGTATATAAAATATATATTTTTTCTGTCATGTTCTATTTGTGTATTCAAATTCATTTTCTATTTTAACTTGTATGGTGTTTGTTAACAAATCAAATGCAGTGCAGGACAAATATCAAGTGCACTGTATGATAATTTTTAAATCCGAAGTCAATGATTTATTTTGTATCACTCACATTTAATGACCACTGGTCAGGAGTATTTTTTTGTAATTTTTTACTTTTACTTGCTTATTAGTTATTTGTGTTTTCATAGTCAATGATGTGACACTGGATTATGGTTTTGATAAAACATTTGGAGTTAATGGCCACCAGTTCTTCATAATTTTTGACATTGTGGTTAGTACAGATTACCCGCTAGTAAAAGTGGCCCAGAATCATTCATGTAATAAATAAATAAATGTAATAAATGTAAGCAGCCCATGATTTTCATAAAGTCAGAGAGTTAATAATGTTTTCAAAAAGAAAATTGAGTGTTACTACAGATGTGATGATAATGATGATGTAAATAGTAATTACCTCACATTTCCTTGCTGGTAAAAGTTTTATGGTGGCAAAAATATTTGCTCACTTGCATAAAGTTTGCAAACAGTGTGCTTATTTGCAGGTGCAAACTTACATATGGATGTATCAGTAATTTGCAATGAATGCATTCCCATTGGTTTTATGATAGTTAAGCAAACTGTTGGGGTTGTTTTAGGGACAAATATATTGTTACAGTCACAATTTATGCTTTTTAAAATGAAATAGGGTACATGATGGAAATTACAATTGATAACAACATTATTGTTGTTTTTATTGTTGAAGATGATGGCTGAAAATTCAAGCCTGGTATGCATGATGTTAATAATGTTTTGAAGGTAAACATTTTTTTTTACATGTATTCAGTATACAGTACAACAATCTCACCATCCTCCATCACAAACATGCAGAATAATTTTATACTTTTTTCATTCTGTTACATGTTAGGCAGAGAAACAAAGTTTCAATAATTGAACTTTATTTTTTTAAGTTATGAAGCTGGAGAATCAATTACACACTGCATGAATGGCCTTTTGCTATTGCCATTACAAGGGTGTCGTTGAATTTCAAGCTTAATATCTTCATGATAACATTCAGATATTAAGTTTCAAATTTTACAAGTTTATTTCTGAGTGGCTGATGGTGGAAACTCAAACTCAAGTTAAGATTTTATATCATCTCCAGACTTGTACTCAATCCCAGCCTTTGTCTCATTCATATTGTCTGGTACAGTAAATACACAGAAGTAGTATACTGCATAAAATATATATACATACAAACATACATAAATACATATATATATATATATACTTTACAGCTGGGTACCACAAACATTTTTTGGGGCCCTGATCGGTTGAGTTGTCTAAAGCACTCTCCATTACGGATCACTCCATATCACCTCTGTCTGCATGGGTTCGAGTCTCAGATTCGACCAATGTGGGTATGTGAGAAAGCTTGCCGCTTGCCAGTAGCTTCTCATGGGTCGGTGGTTCTTACCGGGATTTTTCCGGGTTCTTCCTCCACCATTAATACTGGCCACCATGTATAGCCTATCATGTGCTGAAAAATGGCGGTAAACCCAACAACAACAACAACAGCCACAAACAATTTTGTAATTTTGTACCACAGTACACTGCAATTAGGGACAAACAATCCAATGTTCTGAGGCAGAGACCTGATAATATTTTGTTTAATAGCTGGATAAAATATCTTGCTATGATATATAACAAAATAACTCCATTATATCCAAGATATTATTTGGAGAAAGTGTTAGTTATCTTGAAATGAACAAAAAGAAAATATTTCAGCTGAAACAAAATCTCTGCACCCCCACCCCCCCAGTATCTTGAAGTAGATGAATTTGATAAATGTTAATTGTTGTACCAGTTGTTGTCTAAAAGTTGTAACAAAATTGGGATGATTAAGCTCACACTATAAATGATACTACAAAGTACATAGTACTGACATTAAAGAGCCAATTGATAAAATTAGGAAATGCTGGTAACGAAGCCAATAATTTTCTAGCTACACTCTTGATATAATATGTAAGAAAACTTTGAATGGGAAGCCAATGCTTGGGCAACATATTTGTCAGAGAGCACCTGTAAACACAAAACATATTTCCCAACAGATGAGATGAGAAAATATTTAATGGAACTGAGATATTACGTAAAGTTCAGACAGAAAGCAATTTGCTCCTGAATATCACAAGATGATTACATTCATATATGCTACTAAATAACTAAAACAAGACATTTTAATTCTGATATTTTAACTCAAAAATGTTTCTGAAAATTGGATTCAGCCAGAATCATTCACAATTTTGTAGCTGTGCTAGAATACGCAACATGTGTCAAACATGCGATTAAAGATATAATTATATATGTAATATTCACCACTAATCTGTGACAGATACAATGGTTCTGTTAACAAAATATAAGATTTTGAAACTTATTTCTCATGGTGAATGAAATTATGCAATCAATATCATTAACATCGTAACAAGATTCCTCAAGGATTTGTATACATTTCTTACTGACAGAAACTACCAACATCGTAACAAGATTCCTCAAGGATTTTTATACATTTCTTACTGACAGAAACTACCAACATACTGCTACAGTGAAACAGTTCCACAGTAAGTACCAGTTGAATAAAAATAACATGATAAACCTGTAATATTGCTCACCTCAAAAAATAATATATATATATATCAGAGATCCTGAAATTCTAACTGTTCTTGCCAGACATCTGCAAGGAAATTTAACCTGACAGTCATGTATTTGTGAAATTTAACACAAACATATTCACAATAGACATACCAAGTTTTGACAAAAAAGAAAACTTTTGATATACCTAATTATTAAATATCTTGGAAAAAAGCCTACTTTTGGTTATGGATTTGTTGTTGATTTAGTATTAGTATTATCCTTCCATGTTTGACTGGTTTCTTGTCAAACTAATAATTTATAAAACATCATTTTCTTATTACAGAAAACAATAGGACAGCATTTTAACCAACAGTATTTTATTGCACTTGACTCATTTTAAAAGTTAATTAGTAATTGATGACAAGCTCATTAATTGCATTTTCACTGAAGCCTGATGGTAAAGTTTAATTAGATCAGGTCCACAAATAAGTCTTGGAACTTAATTGTTCTTGCTAGTATCAATTTTTCTTCCTTCTTGCCTAATTTCACATATTTTGTTCTAAAGCTATCATATTTTGATCCACCACAACACAAACCACAAGATGTAAAAAACTCCTTTAATATCAGTAATACAAACTCTAGGAGGTAATCATTCAATTATGTTTTTATGGCATGTTCAGGAAATAAACTTTGACACTGCTTTTGTCTTGTGTTTTATGGTTATTGAGTGTTTGAACAACTGTAAAAAAATAATGACCAAATGTTGTTAGTCAGCAACACATTGTCCAAGAAGGAACTGATTGTCCAATAAAGAAACAATGAAGTCATCTTTGAATTAAGTTTAGTTGGCAACATTTTCAATTACGTTTTGCCAAAAAAACAATCTGTAAGCTAGACCTAGTAACCTTTGAATTTTAGTTCATTCACATGTTGTTTGTTTGTGACAGATTAAAGGGTAAACAAATGAAAGAGTCATTTGTATATATATATATATATATATATATATATATATATATATATATATATATATATATATATATATATATATACCTAACAGAATTGCACATTTTGGACCATATGGTAGAAAATACTTTTTAGCAGTATACATGTACAAAATTATCACAATGGAATCACAGCTACAGCTATTTAACCAAATATATTGTACATTTTTTGCTTATCACAAGTCAGGTAAGAAAACAGGAGATTTAAGTTGGCCTTTTCTCTCATCAACCTTTAATCACGCTTCAACAAAGACCATCCCATCTCTGTTGCGCTTCTGTTTTTATCACATTTGAATGGGCAGTAAAAATGAAATGCTTGAAAAGAAAGACAGAGGACATTTGGTATATGCAGTCAGACTTGTAGGAGAACAGAAAATGCTAATTCTGACTCTTCTGGATCTGTCTATGTGTCTCTCATTTTCTAGTTCTCTATGTATTGGTCTGAATCAGAAACATATACACTCCCTCCCTCTCACACACACACACACACAAACACACACACACACACACTATGAATCAGAATAATTTAATGTCTACACAATTCTGCTAGTTTTCTTTTTCTTGTTATTCAGCTCGGTTGACATCAATGTAGCAAGGCGTGGAAAAACTGCTAGATACCAAAGAATTAATGGCAGAAACTGTTGATGCTGCACCTGCACAGATGCCAAGAAGGATGATTTCATAATTCAGTACTTTCACATGAAATGGAACTTCTCTGAAAATAAAATTATAAATAAACCAACTCTTAATATTTAAATTTATGTAACTCCACAAAATTATAAATAATGTGGTAATCATATACTTTAATAGTTTCTAAAAAAGAAAGATGATCCTGTCACATTGTACATGTAATTCAAGTATTGAAAATTTTTATAAAACTTTGGAAAATGATTATCTAAACATATTTTCAGTTTGTTTAGCTGGCAGAAAAATCTTGTCAAAATAACATAATCTAATTAACAAATACCTTGCTGGCCATGTTTCACATCACAATATAATGAACCTGAATAATAAAGATTGTATCTTCATATTTCTATTTTTATTTTTTAAGCTATTCAATGCTGCTTTAGTCAATATTACAGTCCTAACATGGTGATATTGTCTCATTCAACCAGACTCTTGTGTGGCTCCATGTGAGCTATGTAATATCAGTGTCTGTTTAAATGCTTAATTGATGTCTGTTACCTCGAGACAGGAACAGTCAAAGGTGTGTCACTGTAAATTTCATTTCCAGAATTTGTACAATTAAGTTTACTTTAATTGACCCTTATCAAATGTCTTACATGGGTTTCCAATTTTCCCCGGGTTCTGTGGGTTTCATCTTGCACAGTTTTAAATAGAATAGAGATGGACAGACGTAAGCAAGAAGCGTTGTTGTGGATCCACCAACCAGAGACAAGATAGCACCAAAATGTGGGACTGTTTCTGCCACAAATAGTACACATATTACCATTGAAGTTCTTGAGATTATTCTCTTGTAT
Organism: Sinohyriopsis cumingii; assembly: GCA_028554795.2. Taxonomy (NCBI): domain Eukaryota; kingdom Metazoa; phylum Mollusca; class Bivalvia; order Unionida; family Unionidae; genus Sinohyriopsis; species Sinohyriopsis cumingii. Next base: position 76,854,633 of record CM068829.1, on the reverse strand, counting down.
GTGAATGCTGTAAAAAGAAAGAAATCATGCACAGATAATGATGAAATACTAATAGATTATTCAGAAATGTGAACACCTATTTAAAATCACTAACAAGTTACTAGACAGATTGGAAACTGGTGCTTTAGAAACTGAATGGATGTTAATTGATACTGTTTAACTAACTGTTGTTCATTTAACTGATTGCTTTAAAAATAGTGTTGTTTGTGGAAAATTGTTCACATTTAGCTGCTTGACTTTGTGTGATTCAGGTTTTTCAGAGCCTGGAATATGAGTGCCAACAGAAATTTGGAAGCATAGTTAAGGATACTTTTGACTAAATGTTTAAATACAGTGCTTTCCACTTCTCTACTGGATAAATTTCAGTTATTTTTGAGACAATATAACAAGCATAATAAAGACATTCTTGTAAGGAAAGCCCAGTCAGTGAACTAATATCAGAGATATAACAATACTTACTTTCAGGTATCTTGACCAAATGCTCCAGTTCCTGACAGAATGGGTTGATGACGATGATAAACCCAAGCAGCAGATGGACGGTAATCAAAATCTGCACGATGTATTTCAGATACCCATTTGAGACCACATTTAGCACATTGTCCTGCACCAGTTGGCCATACACAAAGTAACCCCCCAAGGAGACAGGCAAGTACATGGCCAAGACAACTAGCATGGAAAAGACCAACTACAGCAAATTCACTATAACAAGGCAAGCACAAACATTTGACTGCATTATTGTGGAAGATTTGTTGTTTTAGGTTTTCTTTTAGATATCTTTGCTCCATGAAAAGTGATCACCATTGTTTGAATGCGAGGAAGAAAGATAATGCTACCACATTATTCCATGGTTGGTCATATTAACAGTAAAAGTTAATGTACCCAAACCACAAATAACTGAACTGCTCTCTCATCCATGTCTCTCTCTATGATACAAAAATGGCTATCATTCATATAACCAAACTCAATGTGTGCCTTGGGCAGATCTGATAAATGAAATTATGCCATATTTGGAAGGATGCATAAAAGGTATAAATTACTTACAAGTTATCTTTTGTTAAACTAGATGCTTGCTATCACAAAATGTACTAAAAATTTCAGGTAGACTTGAAAAATATGTATGAAAATTATTCATTTCTCTTAACAAATTTGCACAACAAAGTTTCAAAATATATACTGCTAAACTAATGTTTATTTATGGGGTTGAAACAAACTTTAAAATTTAAATGTTAAAGAAAATATATTATTTAAAGATAATCTCAAATATCAAATATTTTTATCATACTGCACAAAAATTATTTTTTTCTATTTTATCTTCACTTAGAGTTAAATGTCATGCCTATAAATCAAACTTTGCACACAGGTCTAAGTTTCATTCTTAGCTAATAAAAATAAAGCAATATAACTAAAATCCTTTGAGACTGATAGCTAATAAAATGATGCTGTATAACTAAAGTCCTTTGTGACTTATAGCTAATAAAATGATGCTGTATAACTAAAGTCCTTTGAGACTTGTAGCTGATAAAATGATGCTGTATAACTAAAGTCCTTTGAGACTTATAGCTAATAAAATGATGCTGTATAACTAAAGTCCTTTGAGACTTATAGCTAATAAAATGATGCTGTATAACTAAAGTCCTTTGAGACTTATAGCTAATAAAATGATGCTGTATAACTAAAGTCCTTTGAGACTTATAGCTAATAAAAAAGCAATATAACTAAAGTCTTTGAGACTTATAGCTAATAAAATGATGCTGTATAACTAAAGTCCTTTGAGACTTATAGCTAATAAAAAAGCAATATAACTAAGTCTTTGAGACTTATAGCTAATAAAAATGATGCTGTATAACTAAAGTCCTTTGAGACTTATAGCTAATAAAAAAGCAATATAACTAAAGTCTTTGAGACTTATAGCTAATAAAATTATGCTGTATAACTAAAGTCCTTTGAGACTTATAGCTAATAAAATGATGCTGTATAACTAAAGTCCTTTGAGACTTATAGCTAATAAAAAAGCAATATAACTAAAGTCTTTGAGACTTATAGCTAATAAAATGATGCTGTATAACTAAAGTCCTTTGAGACTTATAGCTAATAAAAAAGCAATATAACTAAGTCTTTGAGACTTATAGCTAATAAAAATGATGCTGTATAGCTAAAGTCCTTTGAGACTTATTGCTAATAAAAATAAAGCAATATAACTAAAGTCCTTTGTGACTTATAGCTAATAAAAATGATGCTATATAACTAAAGTCCTTTGAGACTTATAGCTAATAAAAATGATGCTGTTATAACTAAAGTCCTTTGAGACTTATAGCTAATAAAAATGATGCTGTATAATTAAAGTCCTTTGTGACTTATAGCTAACAAAAATGATGCTGTATAACTAATGTCCTTTGAGACTGATAGCTGACAATCAGGATTCTTACTAAGATAGCCAAGAAGAACTGCCCTTCCAAAGTGTTTCTGATTCCTCATGTCGGTTTGAAATGTTGGGAAGGCAGGATGGCCACCAAAAGCAAAGCAGATGACACCAAATGCAGTGAAGAATGACAGGAAGTCAGGATTGCTATGTTCTATAGTGGGGTAGTTTGGCTTGTCTTTTATCATGTTTGCTAACAATATGACACAGGCCACAGCAGTTGCACACGTTGCTCCCACTGCAACAAACCTAGAAAGATAGGTTTAATGGTACATGTATTAGAAAATGGTCAATATTAACTGAGGATGGCGCTGAAGGGATAAGGTTAGGTGCAAAACAATTTGTAGGATATGCAGCCATGTTTCAGAATAGGGCACAATATTTTGTATAAAAAGGTCGGGAAAAGGTTAAATTTACATGCTCTGTATTAAGCATGATCAAACAATTATCCTGATTCTCCTGCCAGAATCCCAGTAAAATCTGACTTCTCCTCTAATTTGTTCAATCCATTAATGCTTAAATATAAATATTGTAAACATTAGAGAATAAAATTCATCATATATAATTAGCATAGTTAATTTTCAACAGTGGAAGGTAAAAACATGTATCACACACACACACACACACACACACACCAGAGTTCCTGAGATCCCTGTAATTTGTAGATCAAAAGTTTTAACTGGCACTGGTCATTAGTCAAATGAGTTCTCAAATACCATCGTATCAACTTGTCTTTAATCCACCGATCTGTTAAACTACCATATAATCACCTTAACAAGGTAAAATTCAATGGTGACTGTCTAGTTTACATAATTATTTCCTTATCAGAAAATAAAGATGTTGCTAGATATGCCTTATTCAAAGGTGACTATATCTAGTTTACACTATGTTCCTTTGTCAGACAATCAAAATAGAGGTTTTGCTGACTGAGCTTGTTTGGTCATTATGTTTTCCCAATAATTTAATTCTCTATTACCACAAAACACAAGAAGAAAAAAGCCTGTAAGCTTATCTTCTGGACAAAATACAATATTTAAATGGTTACTCCAGAGTCCATACTATCATAAAGACAACAGATAAGTCCCTCACACTGCATGGTTTATAACGTGATGTGTCAGCATATAATACCTTTAGAACAAATATATATAAAAAAATATACTAGTAACAACAACTTTATTATCATCCAATAAGACTTATTTGGGGACCTGATCAAATAAAATTTCACCATCTGACTTTACCTGAACTGCCTGTTCATCTGGTGTTACATATTTTCGAGGTAGCATGTCAGCTTGTTGTCAATCAATAAATACGTTTAATAAACAATAGAGTGGAATAAGCCACTCTTGTTGGGGAAAATTATAAAGTACAGTTTTCTGAAAGGAACAAATAATTTTTTATAAATAACTAGCTTGAGAAGAAACCAGTTAATCATGGAAGGATAATACTAACACTAAAGCAGCAGTAAATGATCCAAACTGAAAATGAGACATTTTCTGGTACATTTTATAATTGGTATATTGTTATATATATTTAATTTATATTATGAGCTGGCTGTTCTCCATGATTATATGTTATGTATATCTATATTGTGTGGCTGACCTTTGTCACTAATTAAGTTTAGGGCCTACCTGATTAATGTCTTGTTATTTTGTGAACAATATTACATAGCTATTATTTTTCTATGATTTTAGATTATATTGTAAGATCATTATTACTTGTAGGTAAACATATTTACAGATGTTGATTTCAAGGTCTAGCTTGTTTTAGAAGCAATTTGTTTACAAATTTGATAGGAAAACCACTCTAACTCTGTTATTGTGTCTTAGCATTTTATATTGATGCTGTTAGCTTCAAAATTATTCATTCTTATTTTAACTTGTTAAAGAATCAGTTTTATCGTTGTATTCAGATTTTTAATTTGAGAAGATTCATTTATTAAAATTATTCATTAGAATTACAAAGTGCTGAATATTTTCTGACCAGATCACTATTTCAGGATTACTGTGAATTCATTCAAGGACATTTTGGATTATATCGTTATGATAAATCAAGATGGTTGGCACATTAGCACATTCAAGACTACTGGTACATCAAGACATTCAGAATTAGATTTCATTTGGAACACCACTGAAATTCATTCAGAATACTCTATACTATTGGACTTGTGAAAGAACTTCTAGGACTATTTGGGATTTGATTTGTAATACTGTAAGTTCTTTTTAAATGTTCACTTTGTATTCTAAGGAAATAAATTATTTGTTGAATTTTATGAAGCTTGTCAGTTTTCTCTATTTTCTGTTACTTAGTTTTAAGATCCAGAGTCATAACAATAAAATGTTTTCTGTTTTGTCATAACTTGTTACATCTCCAATGAATGTTTTTATATTAAAATATGAAATTTTACTTATATCTGGTCATCATACAGGACATATATATATATATATATATATATATATATATATATATATATATATATATATATATATATATATATATATATGGTACATTTTCTTTTTGTATGGAGCTTCATATGTGAAAAAACCCATGAGTTTTGTAATATTCATTTTCTCTAAATAAAATTTATATTTTACAAGCTCAACAACACTAATGAGACTAATTACATCAAAGGAAGCCAGCACCATAAAAAAAAGCTTAGTAACTAGGTGTTGAATGTACATAATTATTTTTCTCAATGCAAAGTAGCAGCATGCATAAGAACAAAAGGTTATCAGTGAACATTTAGAACTTTGCAAACATTTAATGATAGTAATGATAGCAGGAACTGATTAATTAATTATTGTTGTTTGGTTCTTATTGGTTTTAACGACACTTTTAATGTTATTGGCTATATCATGAGAAGGAAATGGGAGCTAAGTGTTTCCCAGGGACACAACAAGGCAGGTATTGAACCCATGATTCTAAAATAAAGAGTCTAATGATCTACTATCTGAACTACCATGATGTACTGACTTATCAATGAATAACCTGTTGCCAAGCCAACAGTTGCAACTTTTATTGGCTGAGTGGTTGAGAGAGAACGCTTAGAAATATATAACTGTGGGTTCCAAATCACACGGTAGAATTTGTTTTCCTCTTCAAGTCATCTTGAAAAATGGTTCCATGAAGAACTTTCTATTCTCATAGACTTTTGCAGCAAAAAATATTGAATGGTACTCACCAGAACTTGTTGGGAGTGCTACTGGCAGAGAATTGTTTACTTGAACTTATCTGTTCCATGAACATTGACCATAGCTACTTCACATGCCTACTGTACATTGACTGTAGGTCGTTAAGAGAGATTAAAGGGCACACCTCTCCTGAACTGGCCTATCAACCATGATCCATCTACAAAGTAGCTAATGACTATCTTTAAATTAAAGATTCTGTAAGTGTGAAATCTGCATACAGCGTACTGATAAGTATATAATGAATGTTTTGACAAATGGGGCAGCCCCTCCCCCTACAAAGGTTTATATCAATTTATACATGGTATATATAGGGAAAACTGGTTAGGTGTTAGAGGACTCAGACAAACAAGATAATGGGTTGATTGTGCAATGACTCACATTATAACTGGTCTGCAGACAACTAGATCATGATGGATGAAAATGGTGAATGGTAGCTTTACCTACTCACCAGAAGTCACTTGGAGTTCCTAGCCATGTCATGGGAGTAAGGACGCCAGCTATAATTATGCTCCAGTAGCAGAAGGACATGTTGGCACCAGCATCTGACACGAGAGACTGGATGTTCTCAGAAGCTATAAGCAGGAACACACATGCAACTCCAAACAGTGTGAAGTTGATAGAAAAGGACACCAACAACCTTCAAAGATAAAGAATAAGATATTGCAAGGTCAAGAAGTAGTTATACATACATGTATTTTAAAAACAGTGGAAGCAACAAGTATGTTTTAGATAAACATAATTTCTCATCTTTATTTGTTATTACCTCTTGAAGTTTCTTTCATGAGAAAACTTACATTTAAAGGAGTTAGAAAGCATAACAATATTATTCTTGTTTGGCACCTCTGTAGTCCTGGGTTCAATCTTCATTTCTAACATGTGAGAGTAGCAGATAGCCCATCTCAGTGGTTATCCAATTTGTGCCACCTGAAAGACTAAAAAGATGATAATGTCTACGTTATAGATGCTGTTAGAACTTGATGTGAAATTGACATGAAATAAAGTGATACTATACCATTTTGTAAATGAACTGAATAGCGACTGACATTCTTTGTCTTACCCCAACCCCCCTTTTAAAGACTTTTTGTTTCAGCATATATTAAAAATACACTATTGTAATAAGAACTTTGATTCTGGAGTTGTTCCACGTTTTGAATTTCAAAGAAGTAAAGAAAGACTGCATCCTGCTTGCAGGACTATGTGGTTTCAACTTCCCATCTACCTTGTCTTTGCACGTGATGGCCTTGAGTATCCTAAATTGTTCCTCATTCTAATTTAGTATGAGGAAGTGGTACATTACCTGTGTTACAGGAAGCAATCTGTTTTCATGTTTTTTTCATTAGATTTGAGAGTAACATGAATTAAAACAATTATGACAACAAAGTTCCAAATGGACAATTACTTAATGTGTAATTGTGGCCAGGAAATGGCACCATGCATTTGTAATAGGTTTCATATTATCAACGCACACAGAGTGTAAATTACAACTGATTAGTTGCATCTAATGTCAGAGCCCTATTGGTGTGTTGGTTGACCATCAGGGCTTGATGAAGTCCATGGTGTGTTGGTTGACCATCAGGGCTTCATGAAGTCCATGTTGTGTTGGTTGACCATCAGGGCTTCATGAAGTCCATGGTGTGTTGGTTGACCATCAGGGCTTGATGAAGTCCATGGTGTGTTGGTTGACCATCAGAGCTTGATGAAGTCCATGGTGTGTTGGTTGACCATCAGGGCTTGATGAAGTCCATGGTGTGTTGGTTGACCATCAGGGCTTCATGAAGTCCATGGTGTGTTGGTTGACCATCAGGGCTTCATGAAGTCCATGGTGTGTTGGTTGACCATCAGGGCTCGATGAAGTCAATCCTGCACTTCTCTTTGCTGATGGGTCCTCATGTGGCTGATGAATTTGATATGAGATGCTCATGTCCTGGAGCAGTGTGTACACAGGAAGCATGGGTTGGTTCTTGATGTTGAGGCCTTCCTGCATTCCCTGGCATCAGCGACTTCTGTTCTATGGGCATCCTCGAAGGTTTTGTACCCATTTCTAACAGCTGCATGTCAGCCAGGTCTATCCTTGGTGCAGAACTTGAGGTTTTGTCACAGATATCGAGTGGCATCTCAGGCTGTCCTTGATGGAGTCTTTAAATCTTTTCTTTCGGTGTTCAATTTTTTCACTTGATAGAGCTCCATAAAAAATCTGACAAGGCATTTGAGACTCCTCCATATGGATGAAATGACCCATCCACCAGAGCTGGGCTTTCATGAACATCGCTTTGATAATGGTTAAGCCTGCTCCATCCAGCACTTCCAGGTTCATCACTCTATCTTGCCATCTGACACCCATAATCCAGTGCAGGGCTCTCGTGTGGAAGCGATCAAGGTGCTTGATGTGCTTCTTGTATGTTGTCCAGGTCTCACATCCATATAGGAGGCTTCTTAGCACAACTGCTTTATATACCTTTATCTTGGTGGACAGTTTGATACTCCTGTGATTCAACACACGAAAGCAGAGACATCCTAATGATTGACTGGTGCTGCTGCTGCATGCTGTTATCCCTATGTCTAGCAATCCATTGGAAGATATGATGCTTCCAAGGTACTTGAAGTGATTTACAGCTTTCAGCAGGGTGTCTTTGATAGACACAATTGGGGGGGGGCAAGCTATGGTGCCTAGGACAGGTTGGTGAAGTACATCTGTCTTTTTCCCACTGATAGTGAGTCCGAAGAGTCTCGAGGCTTCCCCAAAGTGAGTATTGATGATCTTTTACTACAATACTAGAGCCCTATTACTATAATGAATAATGTACAAATCTTGTTAATCCCTATGTCTCACACTAATAACTACAACCATAACATCATGAAAAGCTAGGAGAAATCAAAAGCATTACATTAATTTGGTATAATGTACCAGTCACTGCAGCAATCAAACTAAACATCCCCTGCATCTGGAGTCTTAAAACTATACATGACATAAAGACACTTATTACATTCAAGATGCTGTTATTTTAAAATCCCTCAATAAACTGTGGCATAATACTTGCAGTTTGTCCTAATTGAAAGTTGTGCCAATATCATCTCCATCATGGCCTCCAAGGTGGTCATCATGAATAATAGTGTTGTTGAAACATCCCCTGAATGCAAGGTCATCTCAATATGAGTTTTTGATTTAAACACTTAAGAAAATATGTAGTTGGCACCAGAAAAGTAAACAGAGCTGACCTGATATCCAACATGGTAACAATGGCAGCCATCTTAAAGCTGTTTCAGCTGCTATATAATGCCTGAATGGACTGTCATATCGACATAGAATTTTTACTGCAGGATTTCTTGCAAAATGAAGATGGTCCTAAGTGAACAGAACCCCAAACACTTGCACTGCTGCAACCATCTTGAAAAAAATAGAGTCATTTTAACTTCTCCAGAATTAATTGTTGTATAGACATGGGATTTCAACTGAAATGTAGTTGAAACCTAAAATAAAATGTTTCTAACTTAATGTTCAACATGGCTTCTACAGTAACCATCTTTGAAATATTTTTGTCATTATTCCTGATCAATGGATAGTAGTATCAACATGGCATTTTAGTAAAGGATTTTTTGTACCATTTCGTTGGTCATCTTTAATCTGTAGTAGTTTATGGAGATCATGCCTTTAATATAATTTTAATCTCATTAGGAATGGGTTTGAGTATCAACCCTTTAAGAAGTTGGGGTCAAGGTCAATGGTCACTTCTTATATTTTTGTATTTCACCAAGCTTGTACAGACAGTAACATTTTCATTTTCAAATAGATGTTTGCAGAACCTTTTTTACAGCTGTAGTTAATAAGACAGCAGACCAGCTGATAGTTGGTACCAATTTATACTGATTTCAAGGTCAGAAAGTGTGAGTTGGGTTTCATGTGCAATGATTTGTAAGTATGATATTACAAGAACATATGTGATTTTTTTTATACAATAAAACCTGGTTTGTGAACATATCAAACAAATTCCTTGAATGATGCAAGTGCCATAACCTTGGTTTCCAAACTTAGAATGTGGATATATCTTGAGATTGGCTGAGATGAGTTCATTGATCTGCTGTTGATGAGTTCAAGTCAGGACTTAGATTGTTTATTCTAACTTAAGTTGTGAACATGTTAACTCTAACATATAAAGACAGACTTTACAGAAAAACTTGATATGGTTTCAATTCTCAACTGGTAAAGAGAATCTTCAGGCAATGGACTGTTGATGATATATTATGACTTAGCATATTAAGTTTCTCTGGTGTGCTTTTCTGGTTCTGTCATTGCCACCAATGTACATATGCTGTGATAATAAAACCATAAGAGAGACATGACAAAAATATGCACAAGATGAATTATGTATAAAAATATGAATTGACTATTAAACATAGACATCTTTGTTTTAAAGTATTAAATTTTAAAATATAAGAAGCCCACCCAACACTTTCATTTCTTACCTTTGAAAAACTTTGCTATATGTAAAGATCTGGTTCCATTTTTTATGAATTAAAATCATATCTGATACAATATGCATGATAGCTAAAATATGATATATATGGGTAGATGTATGCTTTCCAAGTCATGTGTGGCTCCAATCACATTCTTAAATGCATGGAACTAGATTCATGAAATAGGGATGGCCATTTTTTCATGAATAATTCCTTGTTTCATCTGCATTCATGATCCCTCTGGTGCATATCATTAAGGTCTAAGTATTAAAGAGACTGGTTGCCATATAGTAACATACAGTAAACTTAGAACCTTACCGTCCAAATTTTCCATAGGTAATTTCTCCCATGGCAGGATAGGGATAGCGGACATGTCCAGTGCGGTAATGTTCATATCTTTCTCTGACAATGCCCCAGGAACGGCCCAATATATCACCAGTATAGGCCGAAAGAAAGCAGCATCCTATCACCAACACTATGCCAATCCAACCTTATAATGCAAAAATACCACAATGTTAACAACTGTCTCAAAAGGCTTTTCTTCCTTCATATTCATTCAAAGTAAAACTAACTATACAACAGTGATCCTTGAAATTGTTTCTACAAGTATTCAGTTGTGAAAATAGGGTTCAATTTGTTAAAAATTTCCATATTTCTACATTTTTCTAAGAAACATTTTAAAAAGTTTACTCAGGTGGTGGTGGGGATATGCTTGAACTCCTTGACCCCACCCCCTTCTAAACCCTCCACTGCCAGAAATTCATTCCAATCACTTTCCACTAAATATGAAGGTTTTTGCAGTTCTGTTTCACTCTGAGTTTGCAATTAAATGATTTTCCATTTCAAGCACTTTACTATTTCTGGGGAAAAACAAAATAAGGAATGACATGTAGAATGCATGAGCAGTTCTCCTGAGTACCCCTCAACTGAACCCCTCAACTGGACCCCTCAACTATTCATTGGCTTTGGACTATGCTGATAATAAAGGGGTCATGCAGTTTGCTGCATGCAAACATTTGCTGCTGTATGAGGAAAAGGTTTTGAGTCTAAGAATTCAGACTCTTACAGGATTAATTAGCAATCACATAAATAAAATACCAAAATGTTAAAAATAATAATATTAAAAAATGTAGGAGAAATAATCAGAGTTTAAAAACTGCTGTTCAGCAGCAATTGCAACCCCAATATTAAGTACAGCCAATGTTTACAAAATCACTAAACAGATAAATCCACATGGCTCCAATTTCAATATATTATGTAAAAGTCAAGACTAGATTTTAACCATTCAAATTAGCTACAGTTAAGTCAGAATTAGATATTATCCTGAATTTCACCAACAGAACTTTTAAAGTTAATTCTAGGATAAAGGCATTTCACTAGTCAATTTCAGATTAGACCCAAATTTCAGCCACTTTAACTGCTGGATTCCAGATACATGTTTAAGTCTGAACCTTAGATCTACTGGTAAAATCCAGGTCAGTCATGATTTAAGACTTAAAGCAAGACCCAGACTGAATATCTACTGGGTATATCCAGGCCAGGCTTGATTTAAGACTAAGGCAAGTTCCAGACCTAAGGTCTACTGGTGAAACCCAGGCCAGGCTTGATTGATTTAGGACTAAGGCAAGGCTCAGACCTAAGGTCTACTTGAGAAATCCAGGCCAAGCTTGATTTAAGACTTAAGCAAGGCCCAGACCAGATATATACTCATGAAATCTAGGTCAGGCTTGATTTAAGACTAAGGTAAGTTCCAGACCTAAGGTCTACTCGTGAAATCCAGACCAGGCTTGACTTAATACCAAGGCAAGGCCCAGACCTAAGGCCTACTAGTGAAACCCAGGCCAAGCTTGATTTAAGACTTATTAGGCAACACCTAGATCCAAGGTCTACTGGTGAAATCCAAGCCAGGTTTGATTTAAGACTTAAAGCAAGACCCAAATCCAAGGTCTACTGGTGAAATCTGGACCATGCTTTACTGAAGATTTAATGCAAGGCCCAGACTTAAATTCTGTCACTGAAATCCAATCCTGAAGAAGTTCGAATACTAAAAATATAAACGTTTTAAACCTGCAATTAGAAGTCGGTTAATATGAAAATGCAGTGTTAATTTCACTATTACAAATAAATTAATCTTGACCATGTATTTCTCATAGATTTAATACCACTCCAACAGCAATTTATATGTATAGTTACTTTTATGATGAAATAAAGAAATAATGATGCCACTATGAAAATGTTTTACTGCTTGAAGATGATTACCAGGTAACTTGGGAGTATGCTTTTCTGACAATAGAAACATTTTGTCAGTATTGAACTGATAAGACTACTTCAGAGATAGAAAGATGATATTTCAGAGACTTTGTCAATGCCTTGAAACATTATTAATAGTTATAATATGCCTACATATCCCAGCCTCTTAAATTAAGCTGGACTATAAGCACATATCAAATGGTTTGTCCTTAATTTGACCTATGTATTATATATAGAGAGATTTGATTTGATTTGCAGTTTTACAGCACAACAACATAAGTTACTTAGAACCAAGGCAATTGGAGTAAAGTGCCTTCCCCAAGAACATCATGACTGCCAATAAGGGTGAAGTGATTAATCAATATATCAATAATTTTGCCATACTGATACACATATCAATATAAGATGTGAACAACTGATACAAAAGAGTTTATGAACATCAAGTTACATCAATCTTCAGCAGTCATGAATAATTATCAGTCATTTGCCTTTTTATTCTTTGAATTGAGATTTCATCTGAGTGAGGCATTGGAGGCACAATGGAAAAGAATAACTATTGACTGACCCCTTTTAAAAATTAATTAGAAGGTGACTAATTCAACACCCAGTTTAAAATCAGCTACCTTTGCAGATTCCATGCTAATTCTTTTCATAATGTCAGCACATTCAGACACTGATAACATATATCAATATAAAGGAAATATTTCAAACTTGATCCCTGTTAGTAATGTAGGTAATTTACTGGTCATTTGATAACCACTTTTAAGCCAAGTTTCTCTGTTGCTTTTAATCTTGTCTACTTGAATCAAATTTGGAGGCCTACATTTCCATCATGTCTCACTGAAATTAGCTACTATGAGTCCTGATTAGTGGTTATTGTTTTTCCAGTCCAGGGTAGAAAATAACCACCAATCAGAATTGAATTTGGCTTACTCCCTGTCAGTCACACCAGAAAGTATAGGCACCAAAACTTGATCCAAGTAGATACCAGAAAAACAGAAAAACTTTACTTATAAATGGTAACTAAATGCCAGGTAAAGGAGTTAAATCATACATGGGGAACAAGTTTTGAATATCTCATTTATGATTTTTTATATGATATCAGAGACTGAGTTATTCATCCTATGTTAATCTGTAGGGATGTTGTCAAAAGCTTTCCTTTCTTGCTGAAGTGTCTGTGGTTGCAGCAATTGCATTGCACCTGCAGGAAGGTTAGCATGAGCTGTTTGGTTATTAGTTCTCTCCACTCCTCCACCTGTTCCAGGTAAGATTTTCCTTGCACCGGGGAAATGCACTATTTATGTTGTTTTTTAAGATAACATTGTAATGTCTTTTGAATTTAAGGAAACACATCAGTTTGGAAGTAAGGCACCTATAAAGCATTCATGTAATGCAAAATAAAGGGTGTGGTGACCAAAATGAGTCTTTCATCTAATCAAATGGTGCTGCCTGAAATGGTAAATGAGGTTAAAATTTAAATTAGAATCACAAATGACTAGCAGGTAGTCGGTCTGTTATCTTTGCAAGGAAGAGAATTACAAAGGAAGTCTTGTTACATCTGCAAGCTGTGTACTGGAAACACGACCAACATGTTCACACATCTAAAAGGGTACTACCTTACCTCTAACACTCAAGATGACAGACCTTCAAGTTGATATGCGTATTGATAATGCTTCATATCAAAGGCTGTGTAAATGATATGTAATGATACATGCATATCATTTCACCGTTAATTACTGAACAGGCAGATGCAAAGGTAGGATTCTCACACGATGTTGGTCATGAGTCTGGCAATTTGTCACCATGACTCAGAAAGAAAGAGAATGACTGGGATCTGCTGTCCCATACATTCAACATTTTAAATTGTTTTGCAGTAAAGTTCTTTTTCTCCGTCATCAACATTGTCATCACTATTGTCATCATCATCTTCTTCTTCTTTATTAGTGAGCTGCAGTTTGCCAAGTTGTCTAAAGCACTTGCCTTTACCAGTCATTGCTATCTCACCTCTAACTGCATGGGTTCAAGTCTGGCTTGGCCAATGTGGGTATGTGAGAAAGCTTGCCAGTAGCTTCCTATGGGTCAGTGGTTCTTACCAGGATTTTCCTGAATTCTTCCTCCACCGGTTATATTGGCTGCCATGTACAGCCTATCATGTGCTGACAAATGGAGTTAAAACAAAAAAAGTGAAGAATCTTCTTTATTTGTGATATATACACTCAAAAGGCCAGAAGGCAAAGAATGGGAGGAGGGAAACAGAGTCTTGAAGCGGGTTAGCATGCAATTATCAGATGATGAAGACCATCATCTACATAATAAACACCCGCATTGCATTTTTATTATTCTTACCTGTATTATCAATTGCTTTAGGTAAAGCTAAAACACCAGACCCAGCTATCTCACCAACGATGAAGACGGCACATGTCCAGATAGTTAGTCCATGTATTTTTTCCTGTTGAAAAGCTGCAACATTCTGAATAATAATAATAATAATAATAATAATACAATGATGATGATGATGTGATCATGACAAAAGAAGAAGAAAAAAACATTGATAGCAACAAAAACATCTCATATGACAATGAGAAAAGCAATAGTAAAGGCAAGGTGCATGATGATAGTGATTTTAAGTAAAAAAAGATTTCTGTGGAATCTGACTCACAAACAAAATGGATCTTAGACACAAAACTCAATTTGATCATACAATTTTTAGATTATACATAATTCAATCTTCCCTTCAATCTGACATGAGTCTGTTTTGGTAGACCATTAATACAATTTATCAAGTTCATGTCAACACTGACCAAATTTTAAATTTTTTTCCAGTAGGTCATACACTTGAAAAGGGATGGATGTCCATCAATTTCTGTGGTATCATAATTCAAATTTAATAGCATATATATTCACTTGTAAATGTAGTCCAACTCCACAGACCCATATCTGTCATTGCATAATGTACTGACAAATCAGGGTTTACATTGTTCTACTAATAATTCCAAGCAAACTTAACACAGGTCCAGGTCTAATGGTGCATTGTGGAAGGGAAGATCACAGACTGTGCAGTTTGCAATTTGAAGAGATTGATAAAGTGAGTATATGAAGTAATGCCAAAGAAGTTTTAAAACTCATAGTGATCTTGGAAAAAAAGACATTTTTAAGTTTTGCTGGTAAGAGAAGGCATTACTTCAGGACACAGCAAACCATTTCAGTTACACATATTCCTGAAATATGAGAGAGAAAACAGGCTCCATAAAGCACGCTTTGCAAGCTGGAAATATATGAGGTGGTTTATTATATTGCTGAACAAAGTTAATAATATAAGTAGTTAATTATGGTTAATTATAGTTGAGGAAATTAATTTTTATTTACAATACTAAAGTGGGTCCATATTTTCAACCATGATCCTATGTGACTGACCTTAAACCCAACTGCCACCATTGTTAACTACAGTATTGTAGATTATATATTTCTGCAGAGAATTAAATTTTAGTATTGTGAAATAATTTCCTGACTGTGTTAGAAGCATCTGACAGCACAAAGATCAGAATTTTTCCAATTCTATGTGGGGCTTTTAAAGCAAGTATTGACACAAAAGCAGAAAGATAAGTTTATTTAGCTGTATGTATGTGAAGTTAAAACTAAAATTTCTCATCAATCCACACTTTATGTCTTGATAAACCAGTCTTGAGTTTGTTTATGTATGTAGATATGTAAAACATGTTTATGTATGTAGATATGTAAAACATGTTTATGTATGTAGATATGTAAAACATGTTTATGTATGTAGATATGTAAAACATGTTTATGTATGTAGATATGTAAAACATGTTTATGTATGTAGATATGTAAAACATGTTTATGTATGTAGACATGTAAAACATGTTTATGTATGTAGACATGTAAAACATGTTTATGCATGTAGATATGTAAAACATGTTTATGTATATAGATATGTAAAACATGTTTATGTATGTAGACATGTAAAACATGTTTATGTATGTAGATATGTAAAACATGTTTATGTATGTAGATATGTAAAACATGTTTATGTATGTACACATGTAAAATGTGTTTATGTATGTAGACATGTAAAACATGTTTATGTATGTAGATATGTAAAACATGTTTATGTATGTAGATATGTAAAACATGTTTATGTATGTAGACATGTAAAACATGTTTATGTATGTAGATATGTAAAACATGTTTATGTATGTAGATATGTAAAACATGTTTATGAATGTAGATATGTAAAACATGTTTATGAATGTACTTACATCTATATAGTAAAATATGTACATGTATGTGCATATATTTATACAGCATAAAATGTTTATGTATGTACATATGTCTATACAGTAAGACATGTATGTATGTGCATGTCTATACAGTAAAACATGTATGTATGTACATATGTCTATACAGTAAAACATGTATGTATGTGCATGTATTTATACAGTATAAAATGTGTATGTATGTACATATGTCTATACAGTAAAACATGTATGTATGTACATATGTCTATAAAGTAAAACATGTATGTATGTACATATGTCTATAAAGTAAAACATGTATGTTCATATATTTATACAGAATAAAATGTTTATGTATGTACATATGTCTATACAGTAAGACATGTATGTATGTTCATATATTTATACGGTATAAAATGTTTATGTATGTACATATGTCAATACAGTAAAACATGTATGTATGTGCATGTCTATACAGTAAAACATGTATGTATGTACATATGTCTATACAGTAAAACATGTATGTTCATATATTTATACAGAATAAAATGTTTATGTACGTACATATGTCCACACAGTAAAACATGTATGTATGTGCATGTCCACACAGTAAAACGCGTATGTATGTGCATGTCTATACAGTAAAACATGTCTCTTCATATTTATACAGTACAGCATATATGTACATATATTTATATAGTATAACATGTTTATGTATGAACATATGTCTATACAGAAAAACATGTTTATATATAAACATATGTCATATATGGAAAAACATTGTTTTCCAGTTTCTTTTCTAATTTAGGGGCTGTTTAGAGTGTGACAGGTGGTACAGTCATGCATGCCATAAACAAAATAATAAATCCTATTTTTGTAAATAAGATTACAGGTCAATATTCACCATACTCCACCTCAAGTAATCTGTCTGTGTCCTCCATTTACACTGTTTCAGCTGCAATGTATATTTTGTTGATTTACATCCTGGAAGAAAGAAATCATATATATATATATATATATATATATATATATATATATATATATATATATATATATATATATATATATATATATATATGTATATATAATGAAACCCCTCAAAACTTAAAACTCTTGGGACCCTCAATTTATTTCAGTTTTGGGAAGTTTCAGTTAACTGAGGCATTTAGCTATTAATAATCTGCCTAATAATGTGTGAAGTACATGTATTGTTTTATTTTGTACGAGCTTGGGACATTTTCTGGGTCTATGTCTAAAAGACCAGCCCCCTACATTACTTGCTAACCATAATTAATCAGCGTGTGTCAGGAATTGAGCAGTTCAATTATATTTGCAAGATTGAATTCAGTTTGAGTTTTTTAATGGTGCTATTTTAAGCATACAATTGAAATTTGGGTTCAGAATTTGCTTCAGTATTTGGAGTTGAGATGTTTCAGTTTACTGGGTGGGGGGGAAATTATATTAAAGATGAAAAAAAATTGGGAATAAATAAAAATGTTAGTTTTGAGGGGATTTTGGTATACTTATGTTTCAGTTTTGAGATGTTGAGACATTGATAGAGTGAGTTGGAGAGATCATAAGGAAATGTGAAGAGATCATAACATTAACTGGAACTAGACAGAAAGGTGATCTAGAGCAATCATAGGATGAACTGGGAATGGACTGATAGGTGATTTGGGGTGATCACTGGGTAAGCTGGAAATGAACAGAGGTGATTTGTAGTGATCATAGAATGAGATGAAAATGGACAGAAGGATGATATTGAGTAATCATTGGATGAACTGGAAATGGACAGAGAGGTGATTAGTCATCATTGGATGAACTGGAAATGAACAGAAAGAAATCAGAGGAGGACTAGCTGAAATCATCAAGAGGAAGTGGGAGATGGTGAGCTTGAGAAGGCAGACTGGCATAATTGAGAGCAAGTGTGAGTCAGAGAGGGAAAGCTGGAGTATGTGAGAGCATGTGGGAGAGTCCATGCTGGAGTATGAGTAGGATGGGGCAAGCTGAAGTAATCAAGTGTGAGTGATAGATTTAGAACTGGAGTAACTGAGTGAGAGGGCAATTTAGAAGAATCAAATGTGAGGACATGGATCAAATGAAGGAATAAATGGGGAAGTGGGAGAGAGTGAGCTGGAGTAATCAAGACTGAGAGAGTACAAGCTGGAATAATCATGAGCAATTGGTTGTAGATGGTGAGTGTGAGTAAAAATTAACAGCAAGTTGATGAGTAATAGCTCAATAATCAAGAGAAAGTGGGTAGGGTGAGCTTGAGTAAACATAGGTGAGTGAGAGAGGCTGGGAAAGAGATTACAAGGTGAATTAAAGGGACATAACTATATCAACGATTTTAAAACAAAGTAAGTTCAAAGACTCTGCCAGAGTCACTAATTTGTTTTAAAATTTGTGTACAATTGTTTTTAATTATTTTTTTTTTTAAAAAACGGAACTTGTGAAGATTGGATGGAACAAAACAAAATAAAATAAAAATTGATGGCATGGAAATGATGGGCAACAGTCTTTGAAAAAAAAGTACATAGCTTTATAACTAATACAGTTATTTATGGTGTTTAAATATTATAGATCAAATTTCTTATTAACAGATTCAATTTAAGAAAAACACTTTAGTTTGCATGTGTATACGTGTATATACGAGCCTTCCGTTTTGTTGTCTTCTTATATACTAAATGGGGACAAATCACACGGAAAACCACTCACTCATTAGTGTTACACAGATTATACCCTAGCATCCAACGTACACTTCTACGCTAATGATAAATACACAAAAGTTGCATCATATGTTTGGTTTTAGCCAATCAAAAATAACACCGTAAATTACACTCCACCCCCTCCCGTAAAAAAAAACAAACTATATAGATAATCAAAATAGCATATTAGCTCGCAAACACGATAGCATTGAGACCACCAGCCCAACCCCTCCAAGTTCTACATTACTTTTGATCGGCCATCAAAAGGGGAGGGGGGGGGGTGGAGGGGGATGCAACGTCGTAATGGATTTGCAGAAGGAGGGGAAATAACCCTGATTATACCTTTCATTTTATTGGCAAAATACAAAGTTATGGCAATATTGCTAAATTACCCTCATCATACTAAAATAAACACCGTTTTTCTTGTGATAAAAGAAAAACAATATCCTAACGAGAATTTAAAAAAAAAAAAATCACCAGCATACAATGCTGTCGGGTATTTCTGCGCACCTAAGGTTTCCGTCTCCAATAATAAAGCAAAACGCTTACCGACTTCGACCGATTGACGAAAATAAAATACTGCAATATTTACCATTTGAAAAGAAGCAGTTATCACCAGAATATTCTGTTCAAAATAATATTGTTTTGGACACACGGGATACCACCCCCGTGTTTTCATGACTCGCGATATGTCGGCCTTTTCTGCGCACAGCTTTGAAAAGTTGTAAAGTTTATCCATCGGGCTATAGAAATGAAATATATTTCTTTTGGACTGTTTCTGTCAGCAGTTCAGTCGAGTAATTAGGTCCGGTTTATAGCTAGTTTTACAAAATTCAACGGAAGAATGCCAATAAATGGCAAAAGATATTAAGCAAACTGAACCGATCTTGTAAAAAAAATTAGTAAAGTTCAACATTTTATAAAAAAAATAAGCTATTATGTGGAAGAGAAACAACAATGAATATGATGTAATGGGTTTTCCAACG
Source organism: Sinohyriopsis cumingii (assembly GCA_028554795.2). Taxonomy (NCBI): domain Eukaryota; kingdom Metazoa; phylum Mollusca; class Bivalvia; order Unionida; family Unionidae; genus Sinohyriopsis; species Sinohyriopsis cumingii. The sequence goes on along the minus strand of CM068829.1, from coordinate 76,834,380 downwards.
TCTTGTTTATGGGGAAGAAATACTAAAGAATTTGGAAACAGACTATACGTCGGGGAATTTCTTGAGAATGCCGTTCTAGTGGCAAGTTGACACGTTGGATAGCAGACGATATTGTACGTGCGGGACAACTTCTTGCAAAATTGGAACTTGGATTAAGATGCAGAATCTTTTAAGGTATACATTCCATCTTTTATATAATGTATTTATTTGTATGATTCTAAACTATACATAGTAAATATGATTTTCTGATTTACAGGTTTAAGAAGGTCAAAGAGTGGGTCTTCATGTTGACACTTAGAAATCACATTTTCATATACATTTCGAGTCAAAATGTTGAATATTTTTGTACATTTTATGTATGTCACTTTTCTTAATTAAAGTACGATCGTTCTTTCTTGATACAAAATGGATTTTTGATCCAAAATAGCACGTGATCAATGTTTACAGGCATGACGTATCGTTTCGCAGAATTACCCGACACGCAGAACTGGCCGACATGGTGGGTACTGGTCCAAATTAAATGGTTGATCCCTCTGCTGTACACAAAGATACGGTTCACAATGGCTATTATCCATTGCACATGAAAAGGTTAACTAGAGTTTAAATTAATATATTAAATACAGGGATCTTTCTGCCGTTTTCAAAACGAGTTCCAGAGTCCATGGGATTGAGAACTTTTTACACGTAAGAAAGGAAAAGTTGGGAAATTTTTCGAATTCCTTTTTTTTAAAAAAAAATATTGAACATTAAAATAATTACAAAGCTAGGGTCCACGGTTGGGGGGGGGGGGAACTCAGGCGAAATAGTAACACTCAAGCGTGCCATATCGCCAAATGTAGGGAGAGTGGGATAAACAATCTGATGAAAATCAGATCTCCACTGTTATAGACGTATGACAGCGGAGATCTGATTTTGATTGGATTGGTGGGACTAAATAGAGCAAACCGTACATATATGAATAAGTAAGACTTCATCTGCTTGGTTGATAAAATTAGCGAGTACATATATATATATATATATATATATATATATATATATATATATATATATATATATATATATATATATATATATATAACCTTTGGCGGATTTGCTTACTTGTCAATTTAGATCTAGGACAAGTCGGAAACGACTTAGTTTTGTTTTGCATAGTAACGCGATGTAAACTTGTTATTAAAATGAGTAACAATCATTATGTTTTAGTTTCGCACCTAGGCGTCGATTTTCTATGTTTTTCACAGTTGTTCGGGATACTTTTTCAGGAATTTATGCGCCATTTCGATGCAGATAAAGTTTCCATTTCAACCAGGTATCGCGCATCTTTATGAGTCAGACGTCTGAAAAGTTAAGGGACGGAGAATGTCAAAATGGTTGTAACTGTTCATCTAGTCAAGCAATGTTAAAGTTGCCAAATCTGATCGCTATTTTCAAGACTGTTATTAAGGATACATAATACATACACATTCACCCCGTAATTTCAAAATGGATTGATCTGTCATTCAGATACTTTACCGGAGGTGCCATATAGCATTTTACAGCCCCGTGTAATCTGATTAAAATCATATCTCCACTCTCCCACGTTAGACAGTGGATATCTAATTGTAATCAGATCGTAGCCCCGTTTCATAATTAAAAATGAAATAAGAAATACCATAAAGACTGGCGTCATACAAATTTTCATTTGAAAATGAGGGTGCCGAAAAGGCTGATGTAAGAGCTGGTTATTCTTTTGTGGTGGCTATCGAGTCGCGTATGTAAACATCCGACAACTGTTTGTACGGTAGTAATCTGGTGGTAACGCTTCAACATGTTTTTCTACCAGCGATAGTTTTTACAATCGTGCATTTTTATTATTCACAAAATCTTCACGAGGGCATAGAGACAATAATGTAAAGTCAGTTGATAAAGGTTTTGAGGGTACTTTTCCAAACTGTTCCACAAAGCTGTATAAGTTTTTCATTGTTGTCATTACGGAATTGCAATGCGGAGTTTTTAAATTTATCAGATCGTCAAAACAAATTAAGCAACGTCCTATGCACAAATAATAAATGTTTGGCACAGTCAACACCATAAAGATTTCCTGACCATACAAATTTTTTTGTGGTGCTTTATTTATAAATTGGCTGATAACATAGAATCATAAACATTTTATTAAGGCATATAAACGCAAAAGAAAATGGTGATGATCTGGATTATGAAATCATTGTGAACAAATAACCTGACAAATTGTGAACATCCGTCAGTTACTGTGGGGGGTGGGGTGGGGGCTGTTGTTAATGAAATGCTGCCCTACTCTTGTTATTGTTGTTAGTGATGGTCTACCAAGAAAAAGAGATTCCAGTAAATTAATGCTTAATGTAAAAATAATTAAATATTCAATTATAAACAATTAACACCAAGAAGCATCCATGACTTTAAAGGTAAATAAAACAGGGAGTTAAAAGTGGTTGGATTGTGCCTGAGTTTACGCACAAATTTAATATTCATAACTGTCACAATATAGATAACAAGATTAGAAAACGGGGCCGTTTGCACGAACTGCATTAATCTCTTTTTACGCACCCCCATCACCCCTTCGAATAAACCCCAATAAAATCAAACTCGCTGAAGAGATGATATATAAGGGCATGAATGAGAACAATACAAATGTTTGAGGGAGTAGGGGGAGTAATATAGTTCAGGTTATTTTTAAAAACAGCATTTTTTGGTTAAATTTTATCTTGAATACTGCAATAAATTTAAAATTAGCATTTTAATTAAAGTTCTGAAGTCGAAAGAAAACTATATTCTGCATTTAAATGATATAAAATGTGACTTAACTGCATACAAACGCGACATAACTGCATACAAAATGCGACTTAACTGCATACAAATTGCGACTTAACTGCATACAAATTGCGACTTAACTGCACACAAATTGCGACTTAAATGCATACAACATGCGACTTAACTGCATACAAAATGCGACTTAATTGCACACAAAATGCAGAAATTTTATATAACAGATAAATTTATTATACTATACAATAAACTTAGAAAGTAGATTGGAGTTAGTCGAAAGATATATTTTTGCTGTTTTAAGCCTAAAGTGTCTTCATGTTTCAAAATGAACCTTTTACTCTTCGTGCAGTCTATTTCTATTAGGACTCGTACAGCTTTTAAAATGAAAAGAAACATAGCATGACGTAACAAAACCTGGCGAAATGCATACATTATAGCAGTCGGTATGCATTTGAAAGTTGCCTCATGAAAGCGGTCCAGGTTCTTTGATAGTAAATTGGTATGATTATGAGTACTACATTACACCATTCATATGGCAGTACGACTGCGAATGGACACAGCAGAAACTGTACATTTTAATTAATTCTAATTGATAGGGACCTAGTTTGCATTAGAAATAAGTATAAACAGTTAATCAACTGCCTTCGGAACAAGCATTTTTTTTTTTACTTTTCATAACCTGACCAAAAAAAGAGAGGAAGTTCAAAAGATTGAGACGTAGACCAAAAATAGAGGAAGTTAAAAAGATTAAGATGTAGTTTTGAATTAACCTTCCAAACATGAAGTTATAAAGCTGAGGTTACTTATTTTTAACACCAGCGACCACACTGGTGTGAAATCACATATGCATCTGCTCTAATGTACATTTAAAAAGGTTTGTTTGAAAGTAGTTGTTAAAACAGTTTTCGATTTAGTCATCTGGTGAAAATTTATAAACAAAAATAAATAAATAAATAAATAAATAAATTGTTTGTTTTAAGTAACAGTTGATTTAAGTTTTTTTTTACTATCTGCAATTGTAATAACATAACCTAAGCATCCATATCAATTAAAAATTAATTACAATCAGTGTTTCTCCGACGAGTGAAAGATTAAGAAGCAAAATAGCCCCTTCGGGTCAGAACTGGGGTCAGATTAGACGTATGGTGTCTTTTATGCAAAAATGAAGGTAGAGGGAAACACTGACAATGCATAGTTTCTGCCGTACGCATTTTACGACACATGGTCAAACTACATGGTGTTATCGCCAAGAATAACACAAACGTGATGTCAACGAGAGCCGGTGATCTTTCGGTCAGTTGATAACCTCTGTTTTAGATGTCTCTTGTAATTTATCTCGAGTTTTAAGTGCATAATTATTACTGGTTACTCGATTCCGTATAAAAAAAATACGCAAGGTATTCAGCGATCAAATTTCAGTGTAATTCAGTAAAAGTGTACAGTATTAACATTAATCCATTATAGTGTTCTCAGCGGTTCGTCATCGTCCTTTTTGTTCATTAATAGTTAATAAATGTCAATCAGCCTTTCTAAGAATCTCTATAGTTCTTTCCCTGTGATAAATAGCAGACACTATTTGTCTTCTGCTGTGACTGACAGTATTACATATCACTTGAGTAACTTGTGAGAGCACAAGCTAATCACAGAGACTATGTGATAACTTCGAAACTCAAAAGGTGTTAACTGGATTCTGCTCAAGCTCTGAAGTAAGCTTTTCTTGTAACTTTTAGACCACAGGTGCTCGACGCGAGCTTGATGTTGAGAAAAGGTACGTAACTTCCAAATACTTGGTTTCACCCATGACCCTCAATTTCCTTATACCTTCTCTCTTATACAGTATGATAGAAAGTGTCCTATGTCAGAACGGGTCATGGGGTTAATCTAAGGTATTTTGTCACTCTGTATGATTTTTTTCCCTTCAGATTATTGCGTTTTTTTCTCAACATCAAGCTGGCGTGGAGCACCTGTGTTTTAGACTGAACATACTGTGTGAATATAAAAATCAAAATCTACTCTTTGTTTTTCATCCCCTGTTTCGTTGTATGTATATGTATGTATAATTCTACGTCGTTGTATGTTGATGTACTTAAGAGTGTAGAACACATTCCTGCTCAAATTAGGTCACTTGCGACCGTCCCAAATTTCTGCGGTTGTTAAAGGTGGCGGGATGTTGTTATATGAACTTGCTTACTGCGATGATTATACGTCGTTTATTCCACTAAGGTGTTTTAACGTTAAACATTTAGAATAACATAAACAGCATTAGATATTCTTTGATTCTGAACGACTTAAATAATATGGATAATATTCTTTTAAACAGCCCTCTCGCGCTCGTTATTTCATTAATATTTGTCCAAATCTAACCTGTGTATTCATGTATACTAAACAAAATACTTACATCCGTGTTCCCACCAAGGTACTCTCTCTCTCTCCTGGCCACGTAAAATTGACAATAAACTTGATAGCCGCAGGGCGTCTTGTGATAAAATCCACGTGGTAATGACTTGGTAATGACCCGTAGATTTATGTACAAAACAAATCTACCATACATGACTTATCACTACGTATATGAACGTGATTGTACATGAGTTAAGAGTGGATCAAAGTATAAGTTTCTGCCGGACCAAGTGTTAAGTATTGTCGTGCGGCGAAATAGCGGTCTATACGACTCGCATATGCAGGGCTATTGGTAATGAACAATTCAGTACAGGCGGGTGGGTGATGGTACTCGGATTGTAAAGAAATGGTTAAACATTATATAAATGGTGATGTCCCATTTATTTCAGTTGAGTCAACTCAAACATTTAGCAGTGAATATGTGAAAGAATAGCTTATAATAAAAAAATGTATTGCCATATTGTGTCCAGAGAATGAGATGTATAGCAATATGGAGTCGGTATGTTGTGAAAACAAAACTCCACTGATACTTTTGAATAACCCCTTTAGTGGCATGAAGAAATATGTTATGTATAACACGTAGGGAAACTGAAAATGAGCTGTTTTTGTCTCGACATACTGTTTGCTAATAAAATGGATTCTAGTCAGTCGTGAACGATCTTGACAGTACATCTTGAAAATGGTAGAAAGGCCTGTATTGCCCATAAGCAGCAGTTAATGAAGAAGACAATGACAGCACACCTTGTAGTTTAGTAATAATCTTACTAATGTCACAGATTTAGTCCTAAATAATAGGATACCCAAATGAACAGTCTGGAATGTTTTCATATTCTCTGCTCAGGTTTTTCTGTACATGATGTAATCTACCTTTTCTACCACGAATTATGATTCAGTTTTCTATTATATATATATATATATATATATATATATATATATATATATATATATATATATGAAACTTGAGTTTAAAGCTTGAACTACTCGGTATCCTTACAATGGACAGAAGGCAAATCGTTAGACTTTAATATTTCTTCTATATGTAGATCACCACACCGGCCACATTAACCTTTCTTACTTGTTTAAACTTCTCACGGCCTTACAATAACTATACTGTAATGTGATACAAATTTACCCAGTGTTAAAATGTCATAGAAAAATAACACAAGCAATTATATATCACAAACACTTTCCATAAACATGGCCCATTCGACACGCCGTAGAATTCACTGTAGATAACACATGTCATACATGTCACTGTAGATAATACATGTCATATACGTCACTGTAGATAATACATGTCATACTCATCGACACTAGGCATGTAGAGCTATATTTAGTTTAACATTCACGATTAGTGACAATCACAACACCCAAAAGAACTGAACGAAGTAGATTCTTCTAAAGTTTAAAACTGCTCATATATCTTACATGATCAGTTTGCAATCTTGTTAAAATTTGTCTTTTTCTTAATTTGAATCAGACTCTTGTTTTGTAATTAAGTGTCATCTCACACTAGCGGAAACGCACACCACACATACAACACTTTACATATTTATAAGCAAAATCAGTATATATCCCACGTATGCATACAGTTAGGTTTAGTTAATACAAATAGCTAATGGCAGGTACTTGTCATTATATATAGACGGGTGTCAAAGTAATAGGACGTTCCGGGTTGGGATTAGATTATAGCGAAGACATTGAATGCAATTTTGTGAATGAGATATTTGACACCAAACTTGTGCACATAATGGATTTAACAAACTGGTGACCAACAAGTTAAACTGATATGAGGAAAATTATATCGTTCCTAAATGGAACTAATCAGAGCATGTAACTTAAACGAGTAATCAACAAGCATCAACGGATGGAACTTGTAAACAAATATGATTACGTATGTATCTATCACCATGGATAATCACTAATGAGAATTTAATTACAAAAAATGAACAATGTTTCATGTTCAACAAAGTTTATTAAAAATTAACTTTACTTTCATTTTCTGTTTGATTCGAAAGGTCGATTTTTTATTTAAAAAAGAAGGTAATTTTCGATATAAAGAAGGCTGAATATTGCATTTAAATACATCCAACTCGACGTACGTACGGGTTTCCTCGTCTAAAAATAGAGCTTGGTTACGCTAATATGATCACGTGACAAATCAAAAGCGTAATCAATGGCGTTTGAGGGATGTTGATACTGTCACATTAATTTAGGTGACAATGAAAGACTATTTACTGGTGTCGCGAATGGGATGAAACAGGTTTGTTACATATAAATATGCTCTCTTTTACGTATAGCAGTTATACTATGCAGTTGTAGAGCAGAATACATCAAATAGTTTGTTGTGTAATGGGAATATGGGGTCATCTCAAAGTGTTACGGATTGAAAGTGTACGTTATAACATCTCCCCCCTCTCTCTCTCATAAAATAAAATAATAAAAGGACGAGCCCTCTAGCTGTTTATTTATATGGTTCACCAACATACTGTTATGTATATTTCATTTAATTTATATTTAATTTAATTTAATTGTTTGTTTGTTAGTTTTACATTTTTTATTCCATTACATGCTATAGTAATGTAATTTTGTTTACTGGAATTTGACATTTTCAAGAAATTAGTTTGATCTGACTGTTTTTTCGTAAGCACATACTTACAGAACTTTGTATCTAAAAATTGACCTAGTTCCTGACTTTGATACAGAATTAGTAGTGTTGGAGTAAACAACATTTAAAAAAATTTATTCATAGTGTGGGATTTTAGGGTGCGATCGAGGCTGTACTGAATGTACGTGACTCTTTGCACGTAATAGCCTCTATTTCGAAATCATGGTTTTACAGGAATTTCGCAGTAGTCAGGCTTAATACTGATGTTTTGAGAAATAATCTAAGTTGGGCTTTTAAACACTTAGATATCAAGGTGTTTTTTTTTTCTGCTGTGACCAGTTGGAGTTATATATATATTAATTTTTCTTGAAACTATTTGGATTCTAAGAGATTAATTCTTTTTCCTGGAAAATATTTTAGTGCTGATACAAAATTCTTGGAAGAAGACATTTATTGAAATTTTATTCGGAATTCAAACACCGGAATATTATTTTCAGTGGTACAACAAAGAACTGTAGACACATCATTACTACACTGGCTATATCATACGTCATGGTCTTCCATTTTGGATTTCGTCGGAACTCGAACTAATTGTTAATTCTTGGATTATTCTTTAATTATTATTTTTTTCTGACTAGAATCATTTTGACAGGTCGTAACTCTTTAATCGTTTGAAAAAAATAAAGAGAATTATCAATGGATATGCTAACTATATTTTATAAGAACACATTAGGCCTAGATTGAAATAGCAGTAAAGACAATCATAATCTGCAGGTTGCACTTGATTTTGAAATTTTTCTCCTTTCTGCATTAAACTCTACGATTGCACATTTAATTTTTTTTTTTTTTTTTGGGGGGGGGGGGAGAAAATTTCCAGCCTTGAGATAGCTTATAAAAATTTCTCTCTAATTTGTGGAAAAGAACATATTTAAAAAGAATTAACTATCTTGAGGTAATAGAGAGAAAATATTTTTGCTTTGAAAATAAATCAAATGTCCCCTCTCCTTTCAGTGAAAATACTTGATTTGTCTGGTAGCAGACTTTATTTTGTTCTCCATACATATACAATAAGTGTAACAAATCTGAAAAAGATTTCTTTTATTTCTAACGTTTGACTTAAATTGACATTATAGATCTTAAAAATATTAAAATAAGTTTCTGCCTGGCTGATGTCAAAGATTAGGACTAAAATCTGTGTCATTAATAAGATTATTTCCTCATCTATCTCTCAGTCCATACTATAATAAATATGCTCAGGCGAAATCTACCAAAAAAGTGTAGAAAAGAATGCATAGTGTTTGGGATAGATATTTGATTGTTTTTACACATTTTTACCATTTATGGTCTATACATGAGGGATTTTGATAAAAACAGCATTTTAAAGAACTTTTCAAATAAATTCTACTTTCGCCCTACAGCTCTTAACTTTTTAACTTTACTTCCTAAATCATTAACGGAGATATTTTGCAGAAACATTAGACTCATATAAATAGGAAATTAGACGAATTTTAGATTTAAAAAAAGCACGGACCTGAAGTAATTTTGATAGAGGAAGGAGAAAAAAAAGTAAAACAATACCTGTATCATTTGGAAAAATTTGATTTTAGTTCAAAACTCATGCCTGGATTGATAATAAGCGACCATCATAATAATTATAGGTTACTGCATTTGTATGGGAACATATGAACGAGTTTTTCGAATGGAAATGCTGCACGACCTTGGGGGTGCAGTATATCCATACGACAAAATGAGTTCATATTTTCCCATACAAATGCAGTAATCGTTTTATTGTATGCTCATTTTGTATTCTACCTAATGCTTAATTATATTAACAAAATACACTACAAGAAACAAAGTAACTGAATGTATGCTTTATTCCAAAGTAAATACACAATCGCATATCCATCATTCCACAACAACAACATTATTACTGCGCACATAACTCCGCCTAGATAAATGTGAACTTAGTCGCGCGCTCGACATAACTTTCGAAAGAAAATGGCGTGTCTAGTTGAAATTGAAATTTGAAGTCATATTGTGATTGAATGCGCATTGCAACAACTTTTCCATTTGATCTGGAATGAATATAGTTTGCTATTTGTTTCAGTTCTACGGGATGATAGACTGTATTTATATGTGACAATTCCACATGAAATACATCGGATTGAAGAAGCGAGGGAGAAGCGTGTTGACATCTTCAGATGTGTTTCTGTTTCTGTCACTGAATGTTTGAAATCATAATGTGGGGAAATATGAAGTCTTTCAATTGCAATTATCAACACAAAAAGACGCTATGAAATATAATGCTTATTTCATTTTGAGTGCGGTAAGGAGGATATAATTGCACTTATATTCGAAATTACAGTGCAATTTCGAAATGTGTAATCACGATTGAGAACCTATGACACGGCTCATGTAATTCGGATTTCCAGAACTAAGAAAGTACATTTTGAGGATATTATTTTGCCATTCTTATCACCAGCTAAAGAAGACAGTATATGCGTTGTCACTCGTATGTTATTTGTAAGGACCCTTTCTTGCGTCTGTTGTATAGCTAGCCTAAATCCGAAACATTGTATCAAAAATGTGAACGCGGAATGTGCCAAAACAGCTGGTATGTGGCAGTCCACGAAACATCTGCTTTATTGATTCAGAAACAAATTTAAATACCACAACGTAAAGCGCCTACTACGCGAGTGTACATGATTTGTTTACAAATCAAAAGTGCTGGCGTCTGCGTCTATTGTTTGTTTACAATAGAAAGTTGTTCCTTTATGCACGTGAATGCAATATGTGTATTTGCACGCGAGTTCAGTATCGGGTAATATTGACAATGTAAAGTTAACGAAGAAAACAAATGAACATATAATAATATAACATAAAACAAAGTCTTATTATGACGATCTTTATGAATTTAGAAAAGAAGAAGTGCTAAGGTAAATTATTATTGCTAACCGCAATTTTAAAGTACTTAAATATAACTTAAATGAACAAAAGAAACAAAATTAAATTGATGGATTAATTACATACGATATATTACTGCCTAGTCTTAGAAACAAGAAAAACTGTAAAAGTCCAGACTGAGTGGGTTTTAGAGCAGAATCATTAATAGTCTTTAGGAAGTAGTTAGGGTTATTTCTTCTTAGATCAATTTTTTGTTGAGCCAGTGTGGTTTTTGGAGATATCAAAGTCGAGATCACAACCTTTTCTATAAACATCTGTACAATTGTAGATTAAATATCGGGATTTCACGTGTAACAATGAGATGATTGATTTTAGTTTTGTAGTTTTGTAACAATGTATCCACGTGGAATAAAAGTGACTGTTTATCAACCTTTGGAATATCTTGTTGAAGATATTACAGGTTCCATGGATGAAACTTAGAGAGAACAAACACTAGAAGCTTCAGATGTTATCTTTGATAGACCATCTATGTAATTTCTCATAAGATTATTCACTTAACAAAAGAAAAGTTGACAAAGTATTCATTAGCCTTTATAAAGATAAATTTACACGTGAACTTAAATTAGATGAGTGTTTAGACCGGCAAAATAATATATATTAATACATGCATTTACAAAAGATACTTATCTTAAATTGTTTAAATTAAAATTTCCATATAATTCGATCTATGAACTGTCTTGTATACAAAATGAGAAATAAGCAAAACAAGTTCTTATTGTAGGAACAGAATAATTGCTTTTACATTTACTGATTGCACTAGAGCTAACAATATTTAAATACAATTGTTCATGTTGCTTAAATATAAATTCATACACCTTGATATTTTAACTTCAAAGAAGGAGATGCAATATTAGAAATACATAAAGAAAATAACCTGATGAGATTTTAAATTTGACTTTACTTTTTCTAAAGTACTACATGTTTAAATTACATATTCACAAACTAGTACCATATATGGAAACAAATTCTAAAGAAAAATTATATAGCCCACAAACACTGATTAACTCCGCCATGGCCGGTCCCATGCCCGGGTGTAAAAGGAGGAGGTTTGTGCGTGGGGCTAGCAACCCGATCCTGTAAAACCCGAACTTGCTACAAAAACGCAAACAGAAGAAAAACCAGAAACTGAAAGCCTGAGGGAGGAAGGGTCTTCTTCTGGAAGATTTATGATGCTATGTGGTGAAAGCCGCGAGCCCACGGAAGCCATAAAGCAGACCACCCTTCTATCAAACAGGAGAATTAACATCGCAACATGGAATGTGAGGACAATGTATGAGGCAGGAAAAACAGCACAGGTAGCAGCAGAGACGAGGAACTATAACCTATCCCTAATGGGCATTAGTGAGACAAGATGGACTCAATCCGGACAAAGAAGACTGATGACAGGAGAGATGCTACTGTATTCATGACATGAGGAAAATAATGTACCTCATACAAAGGGGGTGGGGCTCTTGCTGTCAAAGCAAGCATATAATGCACTGATAGAATGGGAACCACATGGGCCCAGAATCCTCACGGCAACGTTTAGGACCAAGAAGGAGAAAATAAAGATGAACATCATACAGTGCTACGCACCAACAAATGACAGTGAAGAAAAGATAAGGACCAGTTTTACAACAGACTACAGAATATAGTAGAGAGCTTCCCAGACAAAGACATCAACATACTCATGGGTGACTTCAATGCCAAAGTTGGGTCAGACAACACAGGGTATGAACAAACCATGGGGATCCACGGCCTAGGCAAGATGAACGAAAATGGAGAGAGATTTGCAGACCTTTGTGCACTGAACAACCTGGTCATTGGGGGTACCATCTTTCCCACAAGAGAATCCACAAGAACACATGGACATCACCAGACCATGTGACAGAAAATCAGATTGACCACGTCTGCATAGCCAAGAAGATCAGAAGATCCCTGCAAGATGTTAGGGTGAAGAGGGGAGCAGATGTGGCATCTGACCACCACTTAATTGTCGCAATGCTGAAACTGAAACTGAAGAAGAACTGGATGGGCACCAAAGAGAAGAAAACAAAGTATAACATCAGCCTGTTGAAAGATGCAAAAACTAAAGAAGAATACAGACTGACACTTAACAAGTACCAAGTGCTACAAGAGCTTCTTGAAGATGAGGAAGACAATGCAAGCAACAGATGGCAGAAAGTTAAAGAGGCAATAAAATCAACATGCCAAGAAGTACTAGGCCCCATGAAGCACCAACAGAAAGAATGGATTTCAGCTGAAACATTACGCAAAATCCAGAAGCGTAAACAGAAAAAAATCAGCAGTAAATAGCAGTAGGACAAGAACTACAAAAGTAAAGGTACAAAAAGAGTACACTGATGCCCACAGAGAAGTGAAAAGAAGCATCAAGATAGACAAGAGAAACTATGTTGAAGGAATGGTAGCTGAGGCAGAAGAAGCGACAAGAAGTGGAAACAGGAAGAAGCTGTACGACATCACCAAAAAGCTGTCTGGCAAGTACAGCAAAACAGAGAGACCCATACAGGAGAAGCAGGGAAAGATCATAGCAAGTACAGAACACCAAATTAAGATATGGACAGAACATTTTAAAGAACTGTTGAACAGTCCAGCCCCACTAAATCCCCCAAAAATCCACCCAGTCAATGCAGATCTCCCCATAAACTATTACAATCCCACCAGAGACGAGATCAGGAAAGCAATCGGCCAGCTGAAGAACGGCAAGACAGCTGGACCTGATGGCATCACAGCAGAAGCCCTCAGAGCAGACTTAGATGCTTCAGTGGAAATGCTATACCACCTCTTTGAAAGGATCTGGGAGGAAGAAGAAATACCGACTGACTGGAAGGATTGACACCTCATTAAGATCCCAAAGAAAGGCGACCTCAGCAACTGCTCCAACTACAGAGGAATCACACTCTTATAATACCAGGGATAGTCCTCAACCGGGTCATCTTGGAGAGGATGAAGGAGGACGTTGACCCACAGTTACGAGATGAGCAAGCGGGATTCCGGCAGAACAGATCGTGTACGGACCAAATAGCTACTCTTCGCATCATAGTCGAGAAATCGTTGGAGTGGAATTCTTCACTCAACATCAGCTTTGTCGATTATGAGAAGGCAATCGACAGCGTGGACCGAGAGACACTCTGGAAACTTCTTCGCCACTATGGCATCCCAACCAAGCTGGTGAACATGATCAAGAACACTTACAACGGAATGTCCTGCAGAGTCATTCATGCAGAACAGCACACACACAGCTTCCTAGTGCAGACTGGCGTGCAAGGCTGCCTGCTGTCGCCGTTTCTCTTCCTTCTCGCCATCGACTGGATTATGAAGACGTCCACCAATGGGCGGAGAAATGGGATCCTGTGGACATTGTGGAGTCAACTTGAGGACCTGGATTTTGCCGATGATCTAGCACTCTTGTCCTATAGTCAGTAGCAAAGCAGGACAAGACCGACATACTGGCAGCCACATCAGCATATATTGGCCTCAACATCCACAAAGACAAGATCAAGATCCTCAAGATCAATTATACCAGTAACAACCCAGTCACACTGCAGGGAGGTCCCCTGGAAGAGGTGGAGTCCTTCACGTACCTTGGCAACATTATCAACCAGCAGGGTGACACAGATGCAGATGTCAAGGCAGTAATCGGAAAGGCTAGAGCAGCTTTCATACAGCTCAAGAACATCAGGAGCTCCAATGAAATTTCCTTAACCACCAAGATCAGACGGTTCAGCTCCAATGTGAAGTCAGTCCTACTGTATGGAGCAGAGACCTGGAGAACCACCAAGTCGACCGTAAAGAGAGTTCAGACCTTCATCAACAGTTGCCTAAGAAGAATTCTTCAGAATCCCTGGCCAGACACCATCAGCAACACCAACCTGTGGCAGAGAACCTCCCAGCTTCCAGTAGAGGACAAGATCAAGAAGAGAAGGTGGGGATGGATAGGACACACCCTACGTAAGCCGCCAACCACATTACCAGACAGGCTTTGAAATGGAACCCTCAAGGCAAGCGTAGAAGGGGACGACCAAGAAACACCTGGCGACGCGACCTTGAGGCGGACATCACTAAGATGGGTCACACCTGCAGTCAGCTTGAAGGGACAGAAGCCTCTGGCGATCTTTTGTGGGCGGCCTATACCCCGGCAGGGGTGACGGGCAAAACTAACAAACACTGATTGGGAGACGTTCAGTCAATGATGAAAAACTTATGAAGGCATAATTGTTACATAATTTTTGTTATGAATAATTTGCAGACTTTACTGTGTAAAATAGAATGCATGTATTATCATGTAGGATACACGAATTAGCATCTTTCTATTTTGGCCGATATCTTTTACCGATTGGAATAAGGAATAAGTATTTTAGCAGTGAAATATAAGACAGCAAGGAATGCATTGCATTTATAACCTGAATCTTTCTCTTTCCCTCCTTTTGTCCCTACTCCTTCTCTCTCTCATTAATTGTATCCCTTTGTTTTACTTACTTTGTCTTCTTTATCGTCAGCTATACATTCTCATCGTACTGTCAGTGATTGTTTATCAACCTTTTGAATTTCTTGTTGTCTACATCAATACTGATTGTAGTTTTAACCATGTTTAAAGCAATTAATACCTTGCTGTTAATTGTTTTTATATCCGACAAAACTTCCCATACCTATCACCATGTCAAACGGCTTTTATTCTGCAAATACATTGAGCTTTTTTAATATTTTTTTCCACATTAATATATAACTCTCTGTTGCGTTGTATTCTCTGATATGTTAATTTCCTTCATTTTAATACCAAATTTAATTAATGTATTATACAATATTTGAATCTTTGGTATTTTCTATTTCGTTTATCCTTTTCCTCTACAAATCTTCCTCCTCAAGGACACATCTCTTCTGTTTATGATTTTACCATTTATTTCAGTAATTTCGTTTCAATTACTACCAAATACAGTTCAGCGAAAACTTGATATTTAATATCTGATAAATGGACAACGTGAAGCGTGTTCGATTTGTGTGATCTAAACGTAATATTTAATTCTCGGAACCAGCATGTTTGCGCCGGACAAATATCCTGATACTACTCGAAATTTTGTATCAATTACTGGTGTACAAAGTAGGTAGCAGCGCCCCGAAGATAAAGAAAACAATGCGACGAAACGGGAATGTGAATATTTTTATTTTCCTCCTTATAATTGTTTTGTTAGCTTTGAGGACGGGGGTATGAAGTCAATACCTCAGATGTTGTTAGAGCTGTTGTTAATAATGGGAATGAAGTAAAGGAGGAGATTGTGCTTTATAAATAGTCATTTCTAAATATTCTAGCAATGATAAAGAAAATGTCGCACATATTCGCATTGTAATTTTTCCTCGTGTCCCCACAGCCTTTTCAAACATGGACATATCAATGTTTGCTCTGAAAGACTTCAAATAGTTTTCGCTTTATTTTTCATTCAAGTAAACCGTGACATAACACATATTTCCATGTAATGTGGCATTTACGCCTAATCATAGGGCTATACTGTGACTTTTGGACGTCGACGTACTGCTTGTTCTTATTTGATGATATGGGATCAAGGGTAATAGATAATTTGCGATAATTTTGCAATGGACAACGCTTTTTGATGAACGACATTGAAGTTTCAATCGAGAGCATTTGCATTATTTGCATTGGTTGCGCCACTTAAAAATAAGTTAATTATGACAGAGTTATAAGTCTGTTATGGTCTTCTTCTGTCCGTCGATTACAATGCTGAATAACCATTCAGGTGATTTAAACAGGTAGTGATGGATTAGCGCTGGTGTTAATCAGTGTTCTGTCCTTCTGTGCACGTGTACATGCAGCATAATGTCTCCTTTCATGTGTGACCGATTTATTGTTCATTCTCAAACCTACCGTTTGTAGTAGCGCCAAGAGTCACAGGAAAGGTTTTGAAGACAAAAATGTAATCATTTGGTGAAGTCAAACTTTTTATATTCAGGTAACGGAATTAGCTGCCAAAACCCAACTGTTTTCTTTGGAAATGCTGTTCACATCCACGAGCGGTGAAAGCCGCGTTAATTCTTTCCATATGCAAATAGGTATGCGTGCGTGAAAAGAACATTAAATTCCTTCCCAAAGAGAAGTTAAAGAAACCATGAATTGGACTATTCCTCCACCGTCTGACGAAGAATTTCAATTTTAGTCCTAACCTTTATGAATTGACGATATCGAATAATGTGTAATTCATAGCTGGGCCCTTTCTGTCAGTCGTGAAAAGTGCTCAGATTATCACTGTCATCTATCTTGCATGCGCTAGTTGATTAGATAAGTTTGCAAGTGAAATGAAGTTATTAACTGCATACCAGCTTCTTTTTAGCAAAACTAACACATAACATCTGAAACAGAAAACCTCAAAGCGCACGGTCAACAGAACACGCGAAAAGCTTGCACTCCTACTTTAATAAAATGGGAGCACATTGGGTATTGATTTTTCCATGTTTATTTTTCATGTGTTTCGTTTACCGCGATTTGAACTCAATTTTATTTGATACAGAATGACGAAGTATTATGTGAATCTTAGTGAGCGCTATTCAGGTCGCCTAATACAGTTATTTACATTATACATATTTCCAGAACAAGCACAACATTAATTGTTAAGATTGCCAGCTTTTATTAAGGAATTGCAAGAAAAAGATGCGTTTTCTGATAAAAACTTTAAAACAAGAGTTGGAAGATTCGAAAGGTTACATACTTTACGAAAACCTTTAATTTTCGCTCATCATCGTGGTTACGGAAATAACACATGTAAGACAAAAGAAAAGCCCCAAACAAGAGCAACACCAACACACAACATAATGAAACGTTTTTAAAACATTTGGCGATAAGTACACTTGTTTGCTGAAAAAAGTTGTCTTATATCGAAACTGATTGTTCAAAACAGCTCTTTAACTTCGAGAATAAAATAACGCACATTTTCAGAAACAAATGAAATAAATATTTATTTTGGTATAACATTATTTTAATGAAAAGAATAAAAACGAAACACCTAAATCGGATGAACCAACCAACCTTCAAGAATACCGTTTGCAAATTATGAGCACTCCAAAAAGGTTAATGGAGCATTTTCTTTGTCTCGCTATCTGTCGTTTTGAAGTCGGATTAAATTATCTTGCGCTGAATAAGGTACAAAGTTTAAAGATGTGAAATATCAAACACCTTCTGCACTTATAATACTCTACAATCGGGACATTGACTTGAATATCGACCACCTTGCCTATAGGATTATACGTTTTGTTTGTTACATGCTTTGCTGTCTTTAATGTGTAATACAATCATGTAGATTTTCTCGATGTTTGTCTTTTCTTCACATACAGCTCACCTTGATAATCCAGATGATAGAGAAATGTTTCCCATGCCATCTATTTTGGATAGTCTTGTGATAATTCTTTATGACTGAGGATGCCATGAAATTGCTTATAGTAAAATAATTGTCGAGCAAAAAGTTCCTAATTGATTCAGTATTTCTTTGAATGGCTGAAATATATATGTATATTTTTTATAGAAGCCATGAAAGAACTTTTAATTTCCCTATGATTTCATCAGTTTATATGTGACCTGCATTGAACGTGATCTTGTTTTTCGCTAGTAAATCAGCTTCTAAACCGTTCACATTGTATTTATTTATCATCTTTTCTGTTTTACAGTTGTAATGATCAACTTTTACAATGTTATCTCTTTTTAATTCTTTTGTGACATCATTCTATCACCACGCTGTGACATTGCCTACACTGTAGTCGCCTTATTATGTTTCGTATGTGTACCATTTTGATATATGACGGTGATGTTTTTGGACGTATGAGGAGAATTCGTGCGGCAATTTTAAAACATGAACGTTTTGTTTAATAAATGCATACATTAAAACTATTTGAATCTACTACTTTCCTATGCCATCTTGATTTCGTTATACAATGACATGGCATGTATAAGATTAAGATTGAATTAAGAGGAAAGGAAAATATTATTAAATGATGACAGTTGGGGACGTTCATGGAAAATATAATAAATGAGAAAAATAAAACAAAAGTAGAAAAGTTCTGCGCAAAAGCATTTTCTGGCGGACGTAGTGTAGAAATGTATAATAATCAATAGATGTACGCAGTTCTCTGTTTTAAATTGCTATTTATTCATCTTCTAAGCAATGGGTATAAGCTAACACATAAAGGAAAATTGTATGCTATATATGCATAGGAGGTAATTGCAAAGAAGAGCAAAAGTACAATGGAGATGGGTTGTAAATCTTGTTAGGTTGGTTTCAGATCTTGATCGGTGAACACAGGACTCATCTAAGCTTCATTTTATTGTATCGGTCCGACGATGGCGGTAAATGAAAAGATTCTGCAAGAAGTTGACGCTTTAAATGCAATACTTTGATTGACCAAAAGCAAGGAAGGGTCGGAATATGTAACCGATGAATAAAACAGATTCATTCCCTCGGGCTCAACAGTAGATACACAGTCGTCATAAGTTACCCCTCCACTTGAGGCTCCCACATACATAAAGCCGATCAGATCATTGGGTTGAACAGCAATCCGACTTCCGGAAGGTATGGCAATACGTCTAAGCCTGTCGTCACGTGCTTTATCTATTATGTTCTGGCCGACCAACATGAAGCTGAAAGATAATAAATACTACATTTGCAGAACTACGAGTTACTTAAACTGCTACTACCATCACTAGTGCTATCATTGTTGCATTTACTGTTAATGTCAACACCATTTCATTAAATCAGAGAAAAACTAATATTAACACTATCTCATTATCGCGTTTACCGCTAGAGTTCACGCCACTGCTGTTGATGCTAATGCTGCCAGAAAACGAAGACAGAAAGAAACGTCAAAATTTTAAATTGTTGCTAACAGTACATTTTCTAAACTATTTCAACAAGATTTTAAGAATGTACTTACATCTCACTGGCGTACTTACAATAAATTGTAAGTCCTCTTCAAAAGTTAAGAAATGTCACATACATCTGTCTTGAAGGCCCGCTTCCTCACATTGCATGGGGCGCGGGACGATAGTTACGCCACTGCTATTACTACTAATTAACTACTACTATAGTATTCTCACACTATCTTGTTTGCTTGTGCCCCTACCTACCGATTTTGAAAACAGAAGTCATCAAGGGCATAAAAAATGCACAAAACTTCATTTCATTAATTGATTTATAAGTTTAACCAGCTTATTGTCAGATGGTCTCTAACATGTGAGCTTGTTAGCGTTTCAAATCAAACGGGGGTTTCTTTAGTAACACAGGAGCCGTATCTGCATGGGCCAGTCTATGCTTGCAAATAACAGATGTGATTTTACCAACCATGTTTGATAATCTCTATAATTACGTAAATTTTGGAGTTAAATCACTTTGAACGCGTGTATACAAGAGTTACTTTCTTTTATTTGTTGAGTTTGTTTTCGAAATATTATAACTAGACATTCCATATATTGGACGCAGACGACACACTTTTACTAAAATGAACTATTCTAGAAACCTGTAAAGGACAGCGAGTAGTATTCCTTCTTGTGTATATCGGGAGCTTCCATTTGATTTGAAACGCCAATACACGTGTTCAAAGATATATATATATATATATATATATATATATATATATATATATATATATATATATATATATATATATATATATATATATAATGTAATAAACTGACTAAGAACAGTGCAAAACACCAAAAGTATTTGGTGAATATTCACGTTTGTATTTAAAACAGGGGTCTCAAACTCAAACCACCCTGAGGGTCGCATGAGGGTATTTTCGATGGTCCAAGGACCGCACCTCCTTTGTTATCTCTCATGACACGTTGTTGACGCCAATCATTTTGCGAGCCACAGGCTACGGCTTGGCGGGCCGCGTGTTTGAGACCCCTGCTCTAAAACAACGATCTTCATAGAGATGATATCAACAAATTTATATGAATTTAGCAAACTTTTAAATCTTTTGAAATGAATAACGAATAATTACAAAAGCTAATTCAGAAATATTACCAGGACATAAAAATGCAAGCAATCGGAAATTATATAATGTGTTGGCTTATTTGTTGGTACAGACGGGTCAGAGGTGGTGGATGAATTAATAAAATAAAAAATCAACCGCTTGTTTGATAGTACTTTCAAGTTCAGGGATAATTAGTCGTCTATGTATGCTGGTGGTCATATAATTATGTCTTCCTGATTTTTCTCGTCGAATAGAGCAATCTGTGAAGTCACGTGTAGATTGAAAAATACATACAGTTGTATAAGTACGAAACAGAACCGCTCCAGTGGCCTAGTGGCTAGAGCGTCCGCCTCGGATACTGTAGGTCGTGGGTTCGAACGCCGACCTAGTCATACCAAAGACTTATAAAATGGCACTAACAGCTGCCTCGCTAGGCGCTCAGCATTATGAAGTTAGTGTTAGGACTGGTCGGCTTGGTGTCAGGATAATGTAACTGGGTGGGACATGATGCCACATGTTTGCGGCATGATGCCCTCGTGCTAGACATCAGTATAAACTGCCACACTGCAGACATCGTAGCGATATGACTGAAAAATTGTTAAAGCTACGTTACAAAATCCCAATATCACCCCCCCCCCCAACAGAGTACGAAACAGAGAAATGGACTTAAAGCGTAACTATTTGTTGGTCATATTGGAAAACGAGGTGTAGGCATAGACTCACATGGATGTACCGATTTTGTGATAGTCTTCGTTTGTCTTCAAAGCAGGGTGTTGCATCGTCATAGTTCGAAAAGGCAAAAGTAAATTAAATATAGATTCTATGTTCTCTTTTGCGAAACTCCAAATATTTCCCACTTTATACATGTTATAAATATCTTAGTCTTTTAATTTTAAAGTTCTTTCTTTGTTCCTGTAATTTTCAAGCGACGTTCATTCACATCCGTATGATTTCGGCGATGTGATTCATTTACCAATTCCTTGAAATTAAATAGCACGCCCCCTCGAGAAAGTAGTTTGATAGTGTACTCAACATCAATGATATACACTGGATTTTAAGGCTTAATGACCTTCATATCGTCTCCTTACGGGTAATCAGGTGGCAAAGACAGGTCTTTTCTACAATGGAATTCCGTTCCACATGCACAGTTACCCTTCTCTGTCCCACTAAATGAGGTACGATGCCATATCGTTATAGGAAGGTAGATGGAACTAAACAATGATAAAGTCGCACTTTCCTTTATATTCATCAGAGGCCATCCCACCTCCAACCTCTGACCCCACTTTTATGACAATAAAATGTGTCATATCCCTGAGTGTATATTTGGGCATCATTGCCAATTTAAACAGATACTGAATGGTAAATATTAACTTCACGCCAAACTCAGATGTCACTAGGTTTCCCTTGTTAACAGTGAATTTCTAACCAAACATAAACATTAAAATATAAAAACTACTTTTCTTACCTCAATCCGTTCCTTCTCCAGACTTGGAGTGCAATTTTACCATTCACATAGCTGTAAAACTGCCATTCAGAAATTTCTCCTGCCTTCGTGATTCTGTGGTAAGCATTGTCTCCAGTGTAGACGGTCTTCTGTGCCAACACTTGGTCTCGTTTCCGGATGCCTATGCTGCTTACTTTGGTAGGGACTAGATTTATCGCTGCCAAAAGAAATATACATTTTACGGTTCAGCCATTACAAAATACAAAAAATTATTATAATGGATAATGGTTTAATTCACTCAAAAGGTCATTAATTGAACAAATAAATGAATAAAAAACCGTACCCCCCCCCCCCACGAAACCCCAGACAAGAACATGCACGTCCTGGAACACATCTTTTCCTGAATATATGTGCAATATTCAACAAAATATATTACTATATTACTCTAGCTGTTTAGCGCTAGATGTAAGCTGATATACACTTCCCCCTACAAAGTCCATCATGTTTCATGAGGGATTTTAGAGCATCACGATCTGTGGAACTACAAGAATAAATGTCAATAATGGTTTATGTAAATATGTGCTTTAAACATACATACATCCATACATACATCCATACATACATACATTGACAAACTGGAGCTGAGCCAGTCAGAGAGCCGGATGGAAGACAAGCACGGATGAGGTTGCCTTGTATCAATGTATATCCAGCATTGCACGTGACCTCAAATACCTCACCGACAGTTATCGTGTCACCTCCTCTCACTTTAGTGGCATATGAGACAGGCCCAGGATCCAAACAAACTGCACCTAAATAAAACATTACATATCTAATATGAAATACAGCAGTTCGTAGAAGTATTGGAATTGTGATGTTTTAGAGGAGAGAAACGATGTATCAATTGTGTTATTAAATACACTGTATAGAAATATCAAACGAAACCTCAAATTAACCGAGTTAAAAACCGACTTGGCCTAATCTGCCCACGTCGAACCGTTCAAACGCACTTTTCTCCAATTCGATGTTGTGTTTGTGTCATGGCTGTACATGTCAAAACGTCTGATAACCAAATCAAGATCTGTAAGTGCAGAATCTTTGACCAAATCACTGAAGGATGAAAAGTATGCTACTCTGAAGTTGGTTTGCTAAGGTGAGTGTTACACCACTAGTTGAATTTACCACTCAAAGCGTATGACTTATACATGTACTCCACAAGTTGAATTTACCACTCAAAGCGTATGACTTATACATGTACTCCACAAGTTGAATTTACCACTCAAAGCGTATGACTTGTACAAGCACTCCACAAGTTGAATTTACCACTCAAAGCGTATGACTTGTACGTGCACTCCACAAGTTGAATTTACCACTCAAAGCGTATGACTTGTACATGTACTCCACAAGTTGAATTTACCGCTCAAAGCGTATGACTTGTACATGCATCAGCTTCAGGGAAATTTAGATAAGCAATAAGTCTTCAAAAGATTGAGTTAAGTAGACAAAAACAGATTACGTTTCAACCGCTTAAGAGACATGATAACCAGCTGGTGTAAAGCCTCATATAAATGGTGATAGGTAATAACTTTCTAGGTCAGATGAGCAGTACAGCTTAGTCACCCTTGGGTTTTGAGTTTGAACTTCAATGCCATTGGCTATTTCGATTATCTTTGAGCAGGCTACCCCACATCATCTCAACTTCTTAGGTCTCTTGTGGTAAAAATAGGCAATGTCGCTTGTTGAAAATGAAAAGCCATGTTAAATAATAATAATAATAATAATAATAATAATAATAATAATAATAACAATTATTATTATTATTATTATTATTATTATTATTATTATTATTTCTTTAAAACCTTAAAAGCTAACGTCTACAGGTACAGCAGCAACAACAACATGTATGACAACAACAACTGTGCTATTAACATTATAAAAAGGTGTGTATATGCTTTATTGAAGCTTTGCACGCGATACAACAAATATCGTCTTCTCTTATCAATAATAGTCAGCTTGAATATACGTTGCATGATATTCACTTCCGAATTTGACACTAAATTAAGCGACAATAAATCTGTTAGTTTTAAATCCAACGCTTAATTCCAAAATCATTAAAGTTCAGCCTCATCGCCGAGAACTGCTGAAAACAAATATAAATATGACACATGCATTATAACAATTTATGTTTTAAAGATGTTCTTATTTGAAGAAATTTCAGCTTCCCATTTTGCCAAGAAAGCATATATCGACAAAATAAAGAAGAAGAAGAATCAGAGGAATACTTACAAGAAGCTGATGGAGTACTTGAATTGCATGGCATCTGGCCTGTTTAAAAGTACAATATTTCTAGAGTTAACACTACATTTCAGTGAGGAAAAAATGTTTCTTTCTTTAGCACTTTCATACGTGAACACAAACTTGCTCTCTCTCTCTCTCTCTCTCTCTCTCTCTCTCTCTCTCTATATATATATATATATATATATATATATAGTCGGCAAGAAGTTTATTTTTAAGAAGGAAATGTAAAACATGACATAGATGAACAATCTAAATCAAAGCGAAATATATAATAATATAATAAAATATATAATAAAATGTAAAGTTCGACAGCAAAATTAAACTTTTTAAGTAGACGAGTAATGAAAATTTGTTTAGATGATTTTAGTATGAAATTATCATTAGTTACGATTCCAGGATACATAAATTATAAAATAGGAACCTGTAACATCCGTATTGGTACACAGCCCTGTTGTTCTAGGACATCTTAGCCATGCAAATAAGGGATATTTAAGGCGCATATCCGGGATCTTTTCTATCAGAGTAGTGCAAGCATAACTCTGATCTGCGCAAACCTTTCGCACTGAAAAGGCAAGTGGGAAAACAATAATTACACTGACGTTGACACAAAATCTCTTTCACACAATCAAATTAACCATACGGAAATCTTACAATGATAAAAGTTATGTATATCTATATTATATGTTTCAGTTTTGATTCATGATTGTAGATTGTAATGGGTCATTTTTATAAACACATTGTACATTTTGATGATTGTGGGTTTGTACTATAAGATAAGGTAATTTTGTTTAGTACACATGTTTATGTGGCCTTTTAACATTGGAAGGTGTAGAAGTAATATTGCTGAAAATATTGGATGGGATTTGAGCTCAGATCATTGGTTTCTTCCTAGTAAATTCTGGGTCACCTGATCTCTGGTTGGTTAGCTGCTAAAGGACCTGACCTAGTTAGCGAGTTAGAATGATCTGGAAATGAATATATGACCCTCATCTTGGTTCTGACATTGTTTATTACTTTTTATATAAGGGATGTTTACCTGAGAATTGATAATTCATATCTTAAAACACCAGTCTTACTAGAATCAGCTTTAGTTGTGTTCAGTAATAATTGGAGAAGATTTATTTATTTCAAATATTAATTGAAAATACTTGATGATTATAAACTGTAGCACCAGGTAACTATTTTGGAATTACTGTGAATTCATTTAAACACAATTTCGATTATGTCAATGTGATACACCAATACTGTTAGCATATCAATCATATTCAAGGCTACTAAAATATCAGCACAATACATTCGACTTCATTAGGAACATCACTGGAACCCATTTGAAATATTCTATACTCTTGGACTCTAATATAACTTTTAGGACTATATGGGATATAGGTGGCGCTCTGCAGTTTCAAATTTTTGCATAGAATTTGAATTTTAAAGAAAAAATAATTTCTCCGGGTTTCCTCACTGGTTATACTGGCTATTTAAAAGAGACCTTGTATATCTTATGTATTGTTCAAACAACCTTTAATTCCCGTTACTTTGGTGATTGTTGGGTGTATTATGGGTTATAGTGTATACGGTTTGGCCTTACTCCTGATGTGCACCTCTCTAAAAACTGCTAGCTCCACTTGGTCATTTTCACTTCCTGCAGTTCAGAGGTAAATTGTAAAAAAGAGCCAATAACTTTTTTAAATTTTTTTTATGTCTGGTAATTAATTCATTGCACTTTCAAAAGTTGGTATTATGTAGTCGCTAAATTATTTTCCCTATTTTAATAACTGCTAATGATAGTGTACATTAGACTAATTCTAGCTGACTTTTTATCACAAGGGAGCAATCATTTTAGTTAGCTGTGTACTTAGATTATGTACAGTTTCCATAAGTACAATATCCAAAGAAATGCCTGCCACATTACATCAAAGCAGCATAGAGGTATGCCAATATTCTCTCCATTGTGTATGTTACAAATGCAAACAATTTCACACCCTCAAAAGTTCATGATAACTGGTGAGTGCCCTCTTAATTCGAAATACTGTTAGTTTTAATTGTTCACTTTGTATTCTAGGAATTTTTTAATTTGTTTAAGAGAGAGAGAGAGAGAGAGCGAGCGAGAGAGAGAGAGAGAGAGAGAGAGAGAGAGAGAGAGAGAGACTTGTTAATAGAAAATTGAGCACTAAAGAGAAAGACAAAGCACGAGGACAAGAATGAGAGACACCATGTGTCCTTACCATCGAATGCCCTTTTACAAACAAATCCATTTGTACTGGTGTCTTGGAGATCGTTCCATTTGTCATTCCAATATCTCATAGTTGCATAATCCTCGTTGTACCAATTATCTGGCTGACCTGTAAATTATCACGAATTATTATTATTATTATTATTACTATTATTATTATTATTATTAATATTATTATTTGATAATAGCAATAACAATAACCACCTTAAGTGATTAGTGTGATGTGTGTGATCTAGATTTTTAAGGTAGCTTTAACAATTTTTCAGTCATATCGCTACAATGTCTGCAGTGTGGCAGTTTATAGTGATGTCTAGCACTGGGGCATCATGCCGCAGACATGTAGGATGATGTCCCACCCAGCCACATTACCCTGAAACCAGGCCGACTAGTCCTATCACTAACCTCTTAATGCTGAGCGCCAAGCGAGGCAGCTGTTAGTACCATTTTTGTAAGTCTTTGGTATGACTCGACCGGGGATCGAACCCACGACCTCCCGCATCCGTGGCGGACGCTCTAACCACTAGGCCACCGGAGCGGTTCTTTAAGTGATTAAATGGTGGTTCAAGCCACTTCACATATGTAATAATGAACCAAGTTTTGCTGATTTTATATATATATATATATATATATATATATATATATATATATATATATATATATATATATATATATATATATATATATATATATTTCAGCTGATTTCTACAGATGCTCATCAATAACGAAATTAATGGTGTTTTGTGTTCTAGAAATTAATGAATGCCTACGATTAATAATTTCTTTGTATTTGAATTTAAATGGAAAAAAGTAAATAGACTCTTGAAAATAGTTTGATTGGTGTCATTGAGATAAGTGGATCCATTTGCAAGTATTATGCATGTACGAAAGTGAACAATAGTCATAACTTCGAATGAACCAAATGCAACAATACATTCTTGTCTTGTGATGGAATGTAACTATTTACAATTATTTTCATCAACAACGATTTCAAATTTGTTGGTTTCTTCACGATTGTCTCAGCTGGCACAAACACAGTTAAGACTTAGTATTATCGACGAAATAAAATTCTGGAGGAAGTAAAAAAGATTGCAAAGGTAACCAGAAATCGACGAATTATGATTGGATAGTTATTGGCTAATCAATACAAGACTGAAGGACTATCGTTTCTATTTAATTAGAGACCGATTCATTCGTAGATAATTACACGTGGTAACCATTAAGATTCTTCAATATGTCGATAATTTAGGTAAAACATTATGTTGGTATAGACAGATAATTTTGTATTAAAGATGCCCTTGCAGGCCCACGACGAAATTCTATATACGTCGATCAATGAAACAACTCGTTGGTATTATTTAACAAGGCATCGCCCTTCCTAGTACGGGAGTGATAAAAGAAAGTTTCAAGATAAAAAGTAAAATAAAGATTTAAAAAATTGGGATAAGCGAGCTGAAAAGAAAGTTTGAACATGAAAGTAAAAACAAGTATTTAAAAAATGGGATGGTGCCAAGAGTTTCGAATTAAAGACCTCTTGTTTGGCAGCTGTGAACATAGAAAGACAAATGTGGGTGTTTATATATATATATATATATATATATATATATATATATATATATATATATATATATATATATATATATATATATGATTTCCTTTGACGCAATAAATATTCCCACTGCTTCATAATTTGAAAGAAAACCCACAAAAAACCTCTTAAAGCAGATTAAAAATAATGAACACATCTTTGAGGATAGGATGAACATTCATGTTTTCAACAATGTAATACAACAAATGGAAACACTATGAACTTTAAGACAGATTTCCTACATATCTCAAGAAGACAAAACTATGTCTTTTCAACGGCACGACTTGTAGTTTCACCGAATATTTAAAGAGGAATTGTATCTATATTAAAGTTACGCTTTACGTGGCCATTCTTATTGTCAAATGGAATTTATATTTGTTTTCATTTCTATTAACAAACTCTGTTAATTGCATGGTAAGTGTGGTGAAAAAGACGAGAACGAATGGAACAAAAACGGAACCGGAGAAAGAGAGAGTTCAAAAACGTGTCGAAGGGGGTAGGTCAGTTACACGAATGAAGAATAAGGTGTAATTTAATGATTATTTTATTTCTCCATATACACAAACGAACTATCGGAATGAAAGAGAGTTAAAAATAATATAGTATGCATTATAATATGCTTATAGAAAGCTAAAAGAAATCATGCTTAGGTACATGGATACTTTATTTGAAAAGCTTTAGGACCAAGACTTTTTCTGTACCGATATATATATATATATATATATATATATATATATATATATATATATATATATATATATATATACACACACACACACATGCAGAATGAAGAATTAGAAATATACATGTATTGTCTAATATGCTTTATTGTGGTAGACATAAATATAACGTTTATTAAATAAAAGCTTAATTTACCAGAGTCCCAGTTGCTCCACGTGACAAGAGTTCCGTCGTTCCATTTCCATACACCTTCCACTTCAGCGTCATTCATGCCTAGCCAGATATACTCTCCCCAGGGTCTGTACGAGTTGAAAGGTAATAATGTGAGAATTAAAAAAATCCAACAAAACATTAAGTGAATGCAAGGTAGAGAGGTGGGAAGAAGGGGAGGAGATAAAGAGTGATACATATTATGCAAATGGTTAGAGGTCGTGAGGAATTGGGGATCACATGGTAAGATTTGTATGCATAGCTAAAAGCACGCGCTTAATTCTCGCTAAAAGTTATAAAAGGCGCCGTCAACGGTTCAGATGTTTGCTAAAGTGGTCTTTGAAAAAGTTCTCATAAGTTGTTTTACAATCGAAGTAAAAAAGTTAAATATATTAGTTCCTCTTTATTCAATCGATTTGCACCATAGCTTATATACTCACTCGTAACAAGTCCATTGCCTTGTGGCGGTTTTTACTCAAAGGTATATACAACTGTGCCTCAACGTGATATCATACATTTGGAATACCTTCATCTATTTTCGATAAGAAAAAATACTTGTTTCTTATAATTCTACAAGAAAGGCAGAGGAATCTCCAAATCGCCGGATTTCATACATTTATTAAAATATCTTATATCTGGTCATTTTGCGTGATTACTGGAAGATTAAATTAACATCCATGTTTGTCGCAAATGGAAGGAAGGTTAAAAATGTATTGTTTATATCAAACTGCTGTAGACACTAGGAAAAAATGAATTAGAAAGTAACTGAGCAATACTACTACTACTATACTAATTTTAATAGGCACATATTCGTCCAAAAGATGTTTTCAATTATTCCAAATGGTATGTCAGCGATAAGATAGGCTTGAAAAGAAAAGTTATAAAAAATCAAGATGGGCGGCGGATCAAAATGTGCCTTTTCTAAATTGATTTATAATAATATTGATAAATTTAACACTAATTTAGTCAGAGAATATATTGTTTTCAAAATATAATAATAATGTCGAGTATGGCTCCTATGTAAAATCTACTCTGCATTCAACACCACTACCACCACCACCACCAATAATAATAATAATGATAATAGTAATAATAATAATAGTAATAACAATAACAACAACAACAACAATATGATAAACTTACGCGAGCGAGCCAATATAATTGTTCTCGTCTATGGTTTTGGCGGTCGATACGGAGGCGTTCAGTGAAGCGCAATATGCTTCAGCATCCTGATAAGTTTTGTCAGTTTCGAAGAACTTGTAGAAATATCCTTGGAAAATAGTCCATCCATCGCCTTTTTCTGTTGGAACTGAAATAGTAGTAAATTGATAGTGTTGTTTTTATTGATAACGATGATTTTGTGATGAAGAATGGGTAGATGATTGAATTAGGAGTCACTACTGTGGTAGGTATTAAAAAAAATTGTATGCTGTAGTTCTTCGTGATGTGCACTTTAAATTACCACTAAACAAGTTAAAACTATTCTTCAGATTTCTGAGGTATTCTATACAGTATCAGAATTCTGGAAGCTGAATTATATACACCAATGGACTGGTTGGCTGGATTATTTAAAACTATGGACAGGCAGTTAAATTATCAATACGGACCGGCACTTGAATTAATGACACTAATCGTCTGGCGGTTGAATAATTTACACCTATGGACCGACAATTAAATTATCAACACCCACGGAGAGGTAGTTGAATTATTTCCATCGATTGATTTCTACTTGAATATGTTATACCGATCAATCGAAAGATGGATCAGGTAGTTATCTACTATCGCCGATGAATCGGCAGTTAAATTATTTACATCGATGGGTCAAGTACTGGATCTACTATCGCCGATGAATCGCAATTTAATTATTTACATCGATGGATAGGGTAGTGGATTTACTAACACCGATGAATCGGTAGTACAGCAATTTATTTATATCGGCAGATGAATTATTTCAACTGATGGATATACCGATAGTTAAATTATTTACATCGATGGTCTGACAGTCAAATTATTTACAGTCAGTTATTTATATTGCAGGTCTGTGAATTGATCCATTAACGGGTATTTCAATTACCTACATTGTTTGACAGGCATTTGAATTATTTACACCAAATGGACCAGCATTTTAATTATTTACATACATGTTGAATTATGTATTGACCGATATTTTAATTATTTACCTTCATTGTAATTGTTTACATTGACGGACCAGGAAGTGAATTATGTACAACGATGAACCAGCATTTGAATTATATACAGTGTTGGACCAGCATTTGAATTATATACAGTGTTGGATCAACATTTGAATTATGTACACTGAAGGACCAGCGTTTGAATTATTTACAGCAGGGGTCTCAAACTCAAACCACCCTGAGGGCCGCATGATGGCATTTGTGATGGTCCAAGGGCGCACCACCTTCGCTATCTCTCATGACACCTTGTCACGCCAATCATTTTGAGGGCCACAGGATACAGTTTGGCGGGCCGCGTGTTTGAGACCCCTGATGTACATTGATGGACCAGCATTTGAATGATGCACACTGGTGGAACAGCAGATGTATTATATCCACCAAAGAACCAACAGTTGAATTATATACTGTATTTTTAATACTGATTGAAAGAAGTTCGGACGGCTGTCGAAAACAATGCGAAAGAAGCGCAGATATTTCCTGTTTGTTTCGCTGAGTTGTAATTTGTGATATGTTTTATGAAGAATTCCGGTAAATGCGAATAGATGTTGTTTAGACAGTGTTATTTTCTAATATAATGTTAAATATAATCATTGTAGGGACTACCGTTGTTGACAAAAGTCCACCACAACTAATATAATCAAAAGAAGAATAAGAAATAAAGCAATAGTTGTACACTACATGTCTTTCATTCAGTTAATTAGTTTATGACCATAGAGTCGTAAACTGCAGGGATTAACACTGTTAATAAAAATTCATGACAAATGATATAACATTTAAAGTTGTAGTTCTGCAGTACACATACAAAAGGTTTTAGCGACCAAATTGTGCTGAAATAACTATGATACTGACCATTTTATCAACTGTATTTGACATGAAAAGAGGACCATGTCAATTATTACATGGCATGGACGGAGAGGAAACTATTCACCGTTTATGAATATTTTGTAAATACTTTTTGTCAACGACATGGCCATATCACTTCCTTTGTCGATGATAAATCAGTAGGTTATGTAAACTGGATTGTAACGTGAACATGTTAAAAACAAGTAAAATGAAGACTAGATTCATCTACTATATTCGTTATTTCCGATTTCCTCCAGGGCGCAAGCAGAAGAGCGATTTTTTAAAGGTACCAATATTTTGTAAATATAACCGAATATAACAAGGTCGAATATAACAAGGTCGAATATAACAAGGTCGATGGCCCGGAAGTTGCACATGCCAGTACTACATTTCGAAATTTCATCGAATTTCAAACTATTTGTCGATACAAAGGTATATTGGGATCTTTAAGTGAAGTAATGACAGTTCTTTTCAAATTGTCATCAGTTTGGATGATTGTCGTGAGAAAGGGCAATTTATATACTTATGGTATCATATATATCTTTAACTTGCTATCGGCATTCCATTTAATAGGTCTGAAGAAATCAACTACGAAAGATAAGTCTTGCCCTGCTATACCGCCATTTATTTAAGGCTATGCACTGCCACCACTACCACACAAGAAGCAGTCTATGATGTCATGATCAAAGCAGCGTTTTGCTTTCCATAGACTTATTCTTTGGCTACAACTTTGGCTCTCTAGGTGATAGACTTTGCTTAGCAAGCAGAATAATACTTATCGTAAGCACGTCTTAACTAATACTGGTTAAGCTGACATTCAGGTACGTCTTAACTAATACTGGCTAAGCAGACATTCAGGCACTTCTTAACTAATATTGGTTAAGCTGACATTCAGGTACGTCTTAACTTATACTGGTTAAGCGGACATTCAGGTACGTCTTAACTAATACTGGTTGAGCTGACATTCAGGTACTTTTTAACTAATACTGGCTAAGCGGACATTCAGGTACGTCTTAACTTATACTGGTTGATCTGACCTTCAGGTACATCTTAACTAATACTATTTGAGCTGACATTCAGTTACGTCTTAACTAATACTGGCTAAGCTGACATTCAGTCAGGCAGAATATGTATAAAAATATATACGGGTTATCGGACCTTTCTTTGTCTAAGTAATATCTGATGCGGCAAAGAACAATATATTTACTTGCAAGAAATAAAACCATGACATCATTTGTATCATATCATTGAACGTATGTGATTTACTAATCAGAAGTCGTTATAGGTGCATTAGTTGACAAGAGTGAGGTGGGTTTTTGCCAAAATATCTCGTGATAAATAAAATACAAGCAGAGCTGAGTTTTCTGTTATAAAATCATTCTCTCGCATAAACAAAAGAGCATCTTCCCCGCTTGCCTATGCTACATTGCTAATAGGCAAGCACATTGAAACTTTATTCCGAGCACCTTTATTCACTTTAATGTTTTGTTTGTTGTGAATGAAATGAGACGAATATAATATAATATAACATTCTACACTAAACAAAATGCAGAAAGACCTGTTTTCTTTAATATATGTAATCA
Source organism: Sinohyriopsis cumingii (assembly GCA_028554795.2). Lineage (NCBI taxonomy): Eukaryota > Metazoa > Mollusca > Bivalvia > Unionida > Unionidae > Sinohyriopsis > Sinohyriopsis cumingii. The sequence continues at coordinate 76,800,592 of CM068829.1, read as the reverse complement.
ATCTATTAGTGGAAATTAATGCAGAGATTAAAAGCAATCTATAAAACAATTTCTTTTTTAGTGATGAGTTCTGCCAGCTCAAGCAATTGATATAAGCGTAAGGAAGAATGTAGTTGAGAAGAAAAAATAACACTCTGTCAGGTCTGTACCTTATATGCAAGAGAAAGTGAGATTACCTCCGCATACAAAAGATATTTCGGGAATCCAGGTTCCCTCAGAACTGCAAGTTCTCGTAGCTTCGTCTGTTCCTCCGGTGCATATGTACCGGACTTTTTCGCCAACTGCGTATGATGATTTCTGGGGGGTATAATCACCATCGCTGATTGTACTGGGTGGACCGCAAGTTACCGAAGAAGCTTAGCAGTAATAATAATAATAATAATAATAATAATAATAATAATGATGATAATTAATATCATCCTCATCATCCTCATCATCATTTTAGTCATCATTAAGGTTTTAGATAATACCACATAATATAAGCCTTTAGGAACTGACATTATGTAAATCAAAGATTTGCATTAGAGAAACATTTTAATGAAATTATCTGAGTATACTAAATACTGAGTAGAGGAGATGATGATAATGCTGAAAATAATCGTCATGAGGATAAGAAGACGAAAAGAAGAATTGTGATGGAAGCATGCGATAATCACCTAAAATCCATCATCTGATGGAGACTAATTTACTGAGATAATTATTTGTAAAAATGCAGGTAACTTTAAAGTCCCCCACCCCCAGGGCTTGGAATAATTAGATCATGTCCGTAAGTAATTACAAGAGATTAAACTTTTGTTGCATCATATTATTTGCGTGTTTAAACAGTTTGAACCGAATTTATCGCCCATTCTGTGTGAATGTTTTGTAGGAGGAGGTATACTTGCTTAAAATACATAATTCCAGTTTGTTGTTTGAAATTCCGATTCTAGTTAACTGATAAATGATTCTAATGCTGAAAAGGAATATCAGTATGAACGGTGTACATATCCGCTTCTATTTCTATTACTCGATTATTTTGCTAATTGCAGCTTTGAAAATCGGTGTTACATAATTGAAAGTGACACTCTTAATTTCTGATATATCTCCAGCGGCGACATTTGACCTTACATAATAGGGTTGCATACTTGAAATATGACATTTAAAATTTTGAAATTAAAGAACTCCCCAAAGACACAGACATTCTGTCCAGAAAGGCCTAACCCGGTATGGCAGGAACAAGTGTATTGCATTTCCCACAAGTCTTGGCGCATTTCCAAGCATCACCGTTTACGTATTTTGTACAGAAATCAGTTTCAAGGGTCAACAGTTCCGCACAATCTGTCCATACGTCGATGCATCTCTCTGTAAATATTATTAAAATTATAATTCAATAGTGCAGTATTTATATCTGCCCCATGGTTTGAATTTTCAAACGTTTAATAGCACTGTTTAATTCTTTATGAAATAAGTTTGATTTTACATGCATGCATATATATATATATATATATATATATATATATATATATATATATATATATATATATATATATATGTTCATACCACACATGATGCATAAACATTGGCAATCTGAGCAGTTTTGCCTTCAACTGCTGAAGTCGTGTGATAGTTTGAGAAATGTGTTTATTGTGAATCAAAGGATATATATATATATATATATATATATATATATATATATATATATATATATATATATATATATATATATATATATATATATATATATATATATATATATATATATATTTGAACAGTAGGGACAAATTTAGCTTTATCGTCGTCTTTAACAGCATGTCTCACACTGCCTTTTTTGATAGCAGGCCTGCATGACCATTTGTAAAGTATAACATAAGCGGAACATTTTCGACAACAAATATCTTAAACTTGTTTCGGTATAGTCAGTGTCGCCATACTGTTGTATTTGTAGTACTAACTGACTCACTCTAAAATAATACACGTTAACGTCACATATAAATGTCATTGCAAAAGTAAAATTCCACGCATTTGTATGATGAATAGAGTCAACCATTCCATTTATTATTCTTTCATTGTTTTTTTAAATATTTTCTTAAGGAAGAGAGAAGTACTGTAGATTCATTATTGTAAATTATTTGCTTGGGATTAGTTTGTTTTCCATATTTAATAGTTTACAAACTGTCTTTCCAAGTAAACCAATATCTATAATTAGTTCAACATGATCTTATTACATTGATGTAATGACTGTAATACTGTAATAGTGCTGTCAATCTGAGTTATATTACATTTACTGTGAGAAAGAAAAAGTCATCCAAGGACGCATGCAAAATGAGACACTAATATTTTCCTCATATGTTGCGTATTGTAACCCGAGTGTAATAAAGAATCTGTCTTGTCTTGACTTGTCGCAATGGAAATTTAATAATTATAGCTGTAAAATATTTCAACATTCTGTAAGGTACATATTATAAATGTTGATTCCTTCTTGAAATAAACTATATGATCATATACATACACATAAGTCTGTACACTTACCAAGATAGCTAACATCGCAATAATCTCTGATACACTGATCAACGTTGGTGTAGCACCATGGCCTCGACCCAGTCCCGGGGTTTCGACAATAATTCTCTGCTAGATCGTCAGGCACATCACTAAACAATGATATATATATATATATATATATATTACTGATTAAGCTTCAGATGTTGATGCTGCGTCTAAGTTAAAAAACAAAACAATGTGAGAACCCAGAAAATAACCCAATTTGGAAGTGCGAACATTGACTTTTGCAAGTTCAGGAAGCAAAACGTAAATGTAGAAGTGAAGTGCACATCTGTTGACAGTGTGTCATAATATCCCTCACTAAATATTTTTATTGCAGATATTTTCCAAAATTTTGCATCACAATATTTTTATTGTATAAGCTATCAGAGTCCTGGTAGTATTATGGAGAGTATCAGCCAAGGACCTTTATGAGAAACTGCTTCCGGTAGTATTATGGAGAGTATCAGCCAAGGACCTTTATGAGAAATTGTTTCCAAATATCACTGAAAGCAAAGTCGTGTAAAGATTCTTCTGCACAAATCATAGGCATATAATCTGTAAAGTAGATGTACTGAAGCCACGAGTGACAACACCCAATTTTTCATAAAGGCATGTAAAATATTTTTGCATGGACTTTTTTCAATCTGTGACAATGCCATTCGCATGTGTTAATAAATCAATAGAAAAAGTTAATACATTTTAAAAACAATCATGGAGCAGCGACGTTTTGCAAATTTAGTTCGTATTTATAATGCTCCAATTTTTGTCAAAATAATGATTGGATTCGTACGAAATTGAAGGTATTTTTACAATATGTGCTAATACATTTCACCAACCTCCATACCACATGTATTACCGGTGAGATCCAAAAGGACGATCTAAATCGTTTTCGATTTCAAAGTATTTCATTATTAGATGGTGCGTTTTTGGAATATTTTGGTTTTACCTCGGATTATTCGATATCACAAGTCCTCATAAATCATTTAGTCTTTGTCCTTTCCGCTAATGAAATAATTTATGAGAAGAAACGTGTGTTCTTGTTTGTTCCACACCAAGTTCATTTGAACTTTTTATCTTTTCATTATAGTTTAAATTTTTATTATCATTTATTAATTACAATGTGCCAGCCAAAAGTAACCTACTGTAGGTCTTTAGGTTGCAAGTTTACAAACGTGTGTGAAGTACCTACCCCCCATCTAATCTTTTAAGACTATATTGTGTTTGCAGCATCGAATTCGAGGAATAATGCATGACTCACCTAATGTCCATCGGAGTGTGCGGGCACTTGCCGACAATATCCGTCCAGGGTAGACAGACATCGAAGTTACGCGTGACATTCACTTTACCGTCATATGCTCCCTCTACTCCTTGGTTGACGTAGTTTAACATATCGTCTAGTTGGTGAAAAAAAGTCATATATAGTACAATGTCTAAATAAAGAAAAAGTTATATTTAGCATATTTTCTAAGTAAGGAAATAAAGTTGTATTTAGTATAACGTCTTTGTAGGTAAATAAAGATATTTTAGCATGACGTCTAGTAAGGGAAATAAAGTTATATTTAGCATAATGCCTAGGTTGGAAACTTATTTTGTATTTAGCATAACGTTTACATAAGAAAATAGAGTTACATTTTCAATCCATCTTGATGAAATCCTGCATATTGCAAAAGACAGACTTTGGACATGCTAAAACAACAGTACCTTGATGATTCATTGAAAATTCATACCTTCCAATTGTGGAATGTTGTTAATAAATATATTTGAATTATTTTGCTCAGATGTTTTCAAGAGCTCTTGGTAAGATCGTGAGCACAATTACGAAGCCTGGAGGAGTCTTTATCTAGTGTTCACTACAGGATTGGAAGTGAGCGAATCGTGTTTGAGTGTAATTCGTGCATTATCAATGCATCGATAAACTGCAGCAATCTTCGAATCAACAATTTCCTGTAACATGCTTAATTTGCCAAATATCTACTTTAATGGAGTCATATGTTTAGAGAAATGAAGTTTGTGCACTCTATCTTTTGTTTTAATTAACACTTCTGTTCAAATATGCAAGTTAAATTGGACATGTTGAAATTTCCCAATGGAAAAGATCTGACAGTTCTACGTGTATCAACTTGTAAAGAATTCTATTAACTGTTTCAGGGTGTTTTCATCTCAGAAATATTTTTACTTTATACTGTAATGCTGAACATACTTACCAGCTATAACATCAACAGTTGCATTGAAACCTGTTGCTGCATTGTTTAAGTCCGTTGATAGAGTCAAAATAAGGTAGTTCTTCTCCGTTATGAGACTGTTTCGGTAGCCATTACCACAGATCCTACAATGATAAAACCAGCACCGCGTCGTTAGCTTTCGCGCTATACTTCAAATAGGAAGCATGCTACAAACGCGATCTAAGATTTTCTTGTTACAGTATCCATGAGAAGCATGTTGCAACCGCAACTTAAGTTTTTATGATAAAGTAGTTCCAATGGGAAATATGCTACAAGTTCCTATGGGAAAAATATTGCTAATGCAGCTTAATATTTCACAATGGCAGACATGTAACAACCTCGATTTAATGTTAAAGTATACCTTTCCTATGGGAGACATGCTCCTCAAGATTTCATAACAAATCTCACATCCTTACATGTTCTTTAGGGATTTGTCTTTTTATGGTGTGCTAAAAATCTTTTGAGCTTTTTGGTACCAATAGGATACATTTCAGACTGTCGCTTACTATTCTGCCTGGATGCGAGCAAATAATGTATTTGAATATTGATCCGGAACAATATTTCAAGTTTCATTAAAATGTATGTGTTAAAGCAAAGCCCGATATTGGAATACGTACCAAACCTGCATTGTTTTACTGCTGTTTGACCATTCTTAGATTTTTACCGGTTATGTTAAGTTTGAAATTTTTTACCCTATGTCTATAGTATATGAAGTCTACTTGTCTTAACAGTTGATTATAACTATATACTCAATAACAGAGCAGTGTTCATGGACAGAAGTGTTAGTAAGTGCAAGATGAAAGTAAATTTCGTATTTGCAGAAGGACCATTTCAAAAGTGAGAGGATGAAACATAACGTTATTTAAACAGTTTGGAATGATTTTTTTTGTGTAATACATATTTATTGCATTTGAACAATTACAAAGGTAATAAATTTATGTGGCAATATAATTTGCATGTGAAAGAAGAAGTACTATTTCGGCTAGTCACATCTTTCTCTATAGACTGTTTGGTCTAACACACCTCTTGCACAGTCAGACGATTCTCGATGATTATGCTGAGTTCTCATTTTTAGGGACATGAGTCAACCAAGGTGTCATCATTATGTGGTATGTAATTTGTGACCGGTCAATGGATGTCTCCAAAATACAATCACTCAGTGACCATTATTCAAATCAGATGGTTTCTTGCTAATCTTGGGATCAGTTCCATACGTGGAACGTTGCTTGTTAGTATGTGTTTTAAATTGTATCAGGAAGTGGACTCATCACAAGTGTGCGGAGAACATTCTTTGGCACTTTGGACTCATACAATTTAAAAGAAATGCGTGAAGCATTCAAATTATGTTGTGTACTTAAATGTAGAAAGAAGTTTGTTAAAGTGATTTCGTTGATTATACATATTTGGGATTTGAAAGTATTCAATGGCTTGAAATGTCTTATCCCTAGCATATGACGATCCAGAAGATGTATGAGATAATAATAATAATAATAATAATAATAATAATGGGTAATTAGATTAAACAGTGTATACAATAATTGTTGAAGTTATTGGAGTCCCCCCCCCAAAAAAAAAAGGCAAACCGGTTGTAATTGGAATCAGGAAAATGTATATTATATCTTCAGTTAAGATATGAAATGGATTTTTGACGTCGTACAAAAATCCTCTGTGCCCCGGAAGTGAATGTCGTATCTCTAACAGATCTTCACATGACCCATCCGCTGCCGTTTTGATGTCCAGTTTATCAAAATTAAGGCGTAGCTTGGTCCCAGTAGGGCCCTGGAATATGACAATAAAACCGTGTATTATTACAGGATTAGGACCCTCGCATATAGTCTGACAAGTACTATTTTGTGACGTAAGCGATACCCAAACATTGGAATTGGTTACATGTTTGTGAGTAAAAAAGTATCCATTCCAATGCTACATAAAAGTTTTGCTACAGAACTCATGTTTTAGTAAATATTCATGAAAGGGTAACGAATCATATACTGTTTTCTATTTGCAACATTTGCCAGTGTACTCAGCAACACGTAGAGCGCCTTTGTTCAACGTTTGCTTGCAGTAAACAGTGCATGATCATGATTTTTTCAGTTTTATAAGCTTAGTTGACAGGCAAATTAAAACATAGTGGCACAAATATTTGATCATACTTTGCTTGCCAAGACAACCGCCTTTTATGCAGTTGTCATGTTAAGATGACTGGCATCTTTTGAGTCTCCCAGGAAATCGCCCTTATATCTGACTCCAACTCTGAGGTACCCAGAGAGAAACTTTTGATATCAAAGTGATCCAGTCCCACCATACTTTTTTCGGCAATCGCTTTTAACACGTGTGGAATTGTCTCTTTCGAATAGTATATATATATATATATATATATATATATATATATATATATATATATATATATATATATATATATATATATATATATATATATATATATTGCATTTGGTTTCCTACGAAATAGACATAAAGACTTCAGCAAGTTAGATTTCTGGGTGATCATGAATTTTATGTCATGATATAAGTGCATACCTGATTTAACTAGAAATATAAAGACAAATAGCTAATACATACATACATACATACATCAACTCACCTTTACCACCCATGTACATCGTTTTGCATTGTCATAATTTAGCGGATAGTTCGGCGATGTAATAGTAACAGGATTACCATTCGACACGCTGTAAATTCCCCCGCATTCTGAAAGAGTATGACACTATTATCAGTACACTTCTTTAAGATTTCCTTGATATTAAGTAATATTTACGTGCGAGTAATTAATTTAGAAGAGTTACAAGGTGCTTTCGAAACTTTATGTATTTTCTAACATGCTTTGCAAAGATAGTTTGATTCAGAAGTGGAACTGATGTATCCACTGTTTCGTAAAATCATAACAATTCTATATTCTAGCTGAAACAATGTCATCTCGAAACGTTATTATTGGTCTTTTGAGGCCACAAATAGGAAGAGCCTTTTACCAAACAAGCTATTCAGTCCTACAACATACTGAGGCATCTTCACCATGCCCAGCATGTATTTGGCATTCACGAGAAAGGCTTACTATGGTTCAAGACCTATTGAGCTTGACACAGATTGTGTCCGTAAGTGGATACCATTTCAGCAGTGTTGATCTATGTTTTGGCGTTTCACATGGCTCTGTTCTCGGCAGCGTTCTCTTTATTCTGTACACTCAGCTGATCACAAGTGTCATATATGGAAATCAGGTGTTTCACCAGCTGTACGCTGATGACACTCAAATATTAAAATCTAGCAGCCAAACTGAACTTGAGGCTACCTCCCATGGCGTGGAGAGGTGCATTTTTGACTTGAAGTCATGGATGACATGTAACAAACTGCAAATGAATGATGATAAAGCTGATGCAATACTGATCACCTCGCAAAGGTTTGCTCACTCAGAACCTTTACATCCGACAATAAGTATTAGCAATACCAACATTAGATTCACGCAGTCAACAGATCTCTCTAATCACAACATGTCATGAACATATGAAATGATATATATCTGGAGGTGGGACGCTTCAATTCCATTGGCAATTTTCTTTCAAATGATGCAGCTAAAATACTTTGGCGTTCCTTAGTACTTTCAAGACTGGATTATTTTAATCTAGGTCTGTCTGGTTCGTCTCAGTATCTACAACATAAGCTGCAAAAAGATTAAAACAAAGCTGCTTGGATCATCCTTAGAGTAGGCAGAAATGAACACACATTCCCTTGCCCTGTAACCTACACTGGCTACCCGTTCGATCCAGAATCAAGAACAAAATATGTTCACTATGTTGCATTTTGTTGACTGGCTCCAATTCATTACATATGTCTGACCTCTCCCATGTACATACCCTATCCAGAAACTTGCGCTCCTCTTCCGACATTGTATTCTCATTATACCCCTTATAAAAACGAAGCCATACAGGGAATGTTCCTTCCCGTGCGAGGGCCAAGCCAAGTAGAACGAATGGTCCATCGATCTTAGACACTAGTACACTGATCTCATTCAAGAGTGCTCTTAAAACACTCCATTTTCATTTACAAGATCATCCTTAAAGACTTAAAAATATTTGCTTAATTATTTTTAACATATTTTTCTTTTTGTTATTTCATTTTGTTTGTTTTTGTGATTTATATCTGTTTATTATATGTTTATTATGTGTTATCTAATATTTTAAAGCACCCAGTGCTTCTAAAAATTAGGCACTGTAAATAAGCCTCATTATTATTATTATTATTATAGGAGGGATTGGAGAATAACATACAAGAAAGAGGCGAAGTAAGAAGAGGAGATAAAGGAATGGATTGGTCACAAGAGATGAAATTAAATGAAGTTGGTTGAAGGGAAAATAGACGAAGATAAAAGTTCTCTGGTAGAAAAAAAAGAAAAGATTTATCAGGGAGACTTGAAGAGAAAAAAGAGAAATGTAACTATTAGAAGGAGGGAGGATCTTGATAACCAGAAATAGAAAGAAGGAACTGGATTGAGCAAGAATTGAGAGAGTAGTCCAATTCGGGAAGAAGAAAAGTAGGAGGAAGATGTAGAGGCGGCGATTGATGCATTTTAAAGGTTTAAAATAGTGACATAAAATACATATGTCTCCTCTTACCATAATCAATTGGATAATAAAAGCAAAAGTAGATATTCCACAATCGTGTAAATGAACCAGTGTAGACATAAATGTAAGGGTAAGATCCAGTTCTGCTCGTGATGGTCGAATTATCTGTGTTATAAAATTGGTAACGTTCTTTCAAACTGCGCATGCCTGGAAAAAAGGTAGACAGGATAAGTTAGTTTCCTTTACGAAATCGAAGGAACAATTGTTATATAATCTCGTAAACGAGTTAAATTAAAAAAGGTTTATCTTTAGGAATACAGAAACATAGTTAAATCCATTATAATTTACAGAATAAGATTAATAAACCATCAGTTGCCAGTCTATGTATGTAACAAATGTATGTGCAGTGTGATGAGCTGTCTATAACTTAAAATGATTTGATATCTAGGTACAAAATAACGCATTTAAGACATACAATTGCTATGTTACAGTTAAGACATAGCATAGTAATGTTACATTTAAGACATAGCATTACTATGATGCAGTTAAGACATAACATTGCTATGCTACATATAAGACTAAAAATTGCTATTCAGCAGTTAAGACATAAACTGCTCTGCTATAGTTACGACATAAACTGCAGTTTCGCAAGTTAAGACATAAATTACAGTGTTGCAGTAAAGACATACAATTGCTATGTTGCAGCTAAGACATATAATTGTTATGATCATACACACCTTTAACCTCTTGACACGACCCAGTGGGTCCGGTATACATCGTGAACGGTACAGATTTGGGTAGTTCAATAGGTGTGCTTGAAGGCCCGTCATTACGGCAACAGAATTCAAACTTTGTGCCAACTGTATAGATCCCATCTGGAACAGTACCTGAGGTAGTTGTATTCCCACGTGCCTCCATGTCATCATACTGGATAGCTCCTGCATCAAAACCTGATTTAAAAGACATATTGTATAAAACAATGCCGTAACTATCCGTTTATATGGATTCACCTTTCAAGTTAACCTACTCATTAGCCGACACTCTATCCGGGTACACAACTGAGAGGAAAGTTATTGTCATCTATTAGCCAGTGTTTGTTGTTTTAGTTTGTTTTTGTTTATTTTTGTTTTTTGTTATTCTATTTATTTTACTTTTTTATATTTTGGTGTGTGTGTGGATTCTGTATATATGTATCTAAACAGAAAACAGGTCAGATGCAGAAAGTGGCAGCACGTGAGTCAGAAAGAAAATAATCTTTCCAAATGACAAAGTGCGGTGTTGCCAGTCAGAGAATTGACCAAGCGGTTTTGAGATGTACTGATAGTTTTCTAAATTAGATTACACAGTAAGTTTCCTTTGCTTTTCTGGGTTACAAAAGAAAGAGAAAAGAAATAAATTAGATTGGCAGCCTCAAAACTGTCATACTAGGTGTCACGAATCAAGAGGATTATTCTCATGTTTCTCTCGCCATGTTAACATTTGTTAGCAAGGTAACGTCTTTTGTGCAGTTCTGAGTTGGTACATGTGTGGAACGTTAATTATAATTGTTTGCAGGTATATCAGTTTGACTCGGGTCCGGCAATTAGTGGGATTGTGACCTGTATTTCATTATCTGAGCTCATTTATTTTGTATTAATAATGGAACTAAATGCACTAAGTAATGTGATCGATTTGATTGTGTTAGTGCAAGCAGGCTTTATATAGATTCACTGATACCTAGTGGACAGCTTCCACCCTTTCTATGAATACAGTAGCTGCCCGGGTTCCATTGGGCCTGGTTTGTTTGGCTGCCATTGAATGTGTCATCCTTGACACAGAAATCCTCTCTAACATAGGCGTAGACGGTGTATTCTCCGGAAGCATGAAAATCACTTGAAACGGTGCTGGTATAGCTTTTGGGATCTTTGTAGCGCTTGACAAACCCTGACGTGAAACCTACAGGGCACCCTTGTATCGGCTTCAGAAAAGCAAACGAACCTGCTGGCCACGATAACGCTGGAGCTGAAATAGAACAATCAGCCCTTAAAAATCTTTGCTTCACATATGGTTACAATGACTGGTTGAGAAATGGTTAACGTATGAACGTAGCCCAAAGTTAAAATCATGATATCAAATAGGTCACCTCGAGTTCATCCTTTTTGCTGAAAAAGTAAGCTGTGAAATTGCCACAAAGCTAAATAAGTTCCAAATAAAAGGGTAAAGAATATCAACTTATACTTATATTGACTTTCACCTTTGGTTTTATGCTAAAATGCTTTTGTAACATTAATCATCGCCACATTAAGATGTCACGTTTTGTTCAAGCTATTGGTAACGTTATTATTTGCACGTTATGATTTCAACAGAATACTTAAATTTATGTGGAATATCTCTCACAATATGACACAAACACTATTTTTTTCATTTCTATAGGATAATTGGAAACTTGGGCTGTTATTTGGTTATAGTTTGATATTATATTCATCGGGTAATGCTAGTGTTGTGGAGATGCAATTAGAAACTAATTAATGTCTTCTGAGATACATACACAAAAATGCAAGTAGACATAACTGGAACATTACTATCCATGCTTAATAACGTCAAGTTTGCTCCCAATATTCAAGACATTGGATACATTTTATCTTCTTCTTTTGTTTGCAACATTAGAATACTTTGTAACAAATATTTAGAATTCGAAACACCTTTAAGATAAGCCAGTCATACCTGTACCGATAAATTTGTCCCTATAAGGATTTATTTTATATTTTGGTGGTCGTTACTGGTGACAGATATAACTACATACTGTAGGGTTGTCATTAAATCTGGCCTACAAAGTATTTTGAGGCAATTTCATCTGAAGATCACACTCGTAGACTAAAGTTCTAGAAAACTTTTGTTTTCATCCGTTGCGGTTTCCAGTCGAAGAGAATTTTACTACTTATGCTCTAAGATAATTATTTCCAAGACCACTCGACCATGTGACTACGTCGGTAAATCCACCATTTTAGCTGCTAAATCTAGCGGACAGCCAATCACATTGCAACAACCCTTTTGCAGACTAACAACAGAAGTTGCTACTAAATGTATACGGACACACGTTCTTAGGTAAGTACCAGATTATCGGTTTTAAGTCATACAATGGCAGTGTAATCAATATCTGTTTTTGCTGTATATAGGGAATTACACACACACTTTTAAATGAAAGCCGAGCAATATATATAGCATGAAAACTAATATATCATGCTATTATAATAATATATTAATAGGTATTAAACCTGATTACATGATCTAACATTAGTTATACTTGATAGAGTAGCCGACGCTAAGGGCCAATATACTTCAACAGTAACGACGATCATAATACAAAATTCCTTATGCGAACAGATTTATCATTCTATCTTCTGACCAGCAATGCCCATCTGATACACAACTAATAACTTCAGTGCGCGGCAAGCTGAGCTAAAATTATATGTTTTCTTCATCTTTATCGATTCACATAATATTTTGTGATTGGTGATTTCTTTCTTTAATACGTTTTATTTTCTAATAAGCCTTGACTGATATAAATTGCTGTCAACAAATTTAAATTTCGTCCTAATAGCCAAGATGTTACAAGATCTGAAAGTTCTCTCATGACCAGCTTATCTATTTTAAGACAGAAATAAAGCTAACCCTGAGGAGGCAAGAACAGATGCAAAGGTACGAGACAATGCACCAAATCTAAAAGAGCGAGGTTTAAAATGCTAACAAGGTATCTCACCGTTAGGTTCTAATGTCTGGCACCCGTCTCCAGAATTGAATGCAAACGGACAGCGGCACTGACATTTTCCATTTACGTAGCTCAGGTATCCACCGTTGTAGCACACCATGTTAAAGTTTGGACAGAAAGTTTCTGAATAAGAAATGTAAATATATTTAAAAAAAAATATTCTAAGGCAGCCGGGCCACTTCAGTAATTCTCTCTGTCTCTCTTTCTCTCTCTGTCTCTGTCTCTCTCAGGCAGACTCATAAACACACACACACACACGCGCGCGCATTTGTATTGCTTTCGATCAGAAATGACACATTGGTCTAAACACATGTGGACACTTTAGCTGTATATCAATGTATCACAGCGATTAATGGACCCGCCCATTTACTACAACACCTCAGTTTGTTGGAAATATACCTTACTGACGTGTGTCATAATTCCAACTTTTACTGGCTTCTTTTCATAAAGTTCATCTCCAAGTCGTTTGGTATCTAAAGAGAATGTAGACAGAGAGATCAACTCTCCCAATATATCTTTCCTGTGTTCAGAGATGTTTAGTAGATATAATAAAGACAAATTACAATATTAGGGGAATTTACATAGATAACACAACCTATTTTCTTTCTTAGCACATCACTTACTCTTGATGGTTCAGAAAAAATCTATTATATGTGTTTTATATCTTCTAAATCAATATTACTTATTTTCTGGTCTTAGTAAAAATGTTGAAAAAGGTAGGTTGAAAAGGAAGTAGAACAGGTTAACTTTACGTTGTCAGAATTGTACAGCATTGTTTGATACTACACGGTTTCATACTGCACATGTGTGCCTATAATAGTATAGAAATATTCGTAACGTTTCGCAAATAGAATGGTTCAGACTATGAACAGTGCTCTCCAACGTATATTCAAATAACATAGAAAGGCATATGAAGGCCAAGGGATATTGAATATCTCTCAGAGGAGTACCATTTTACAAACCAGTGAAATACTAAATTCGAGAAGAAAAGTGCAACTGAATGTTTTAGTAGGAAACAAAGAATATCAGAGCCAATAAGTCAAGACTTCGAAAAGTATTATTTCCCCTGGCTAAATGAACTGTCATACAACAATTTGCGATATTTCCCCGTTTGACTATTTTGATGCAATATTATGCTAGCGATACAAGCATAAACATGTCTTCTTTACCTGGCAATAAGAATGGCAATAAATATACTAACAATTTTAGCATCATTAATTTACTCAAAATGTACTTTCTTAGTTCTGCAAATCCGAATGACATGACCCAAGTCATGGAAAACCTGATACACACTCAGATCGTACTGACATTTCGATTACATTTCCAAATGAAATCACATTCTGCGTACTGCACTGAATTAACTCAATAATCCTAGTCCATCATAAGCAGAAAAACAGAGTTGAGGTGGATCAACATAAAAACAAAATCCATCAATTTCAGATCAACTGGAGAAGTTTCTTCAATGCACATTCATCAAAAATACTACTGAAAATTTCAGTTTGAAGAAAATCAAAACGAGAATGTTTTTCAAACTAATGTCGAGCTCGCGACGAAGTTAAAAGGTAGCCTGGTGGTGCTGTATGCGCATTAACATTGGCACTGTGTAATGATGAAATTACGGCTGTGTATTTATTTTGAAATACAGCATAAATTCAATTACTTTGTGTTGTGTTTGTAGTGCATTCTTTATTGTTAAGCCTTAGGTAGAAAAACGAAATGAGTATTTAACAAAAAGGTTACTCCATTCTAATAGGAAAATATGAACTCGTTTCTTCGGACTAATACTTCACTCCCAAGGTCGTGCAGTATTGCTCAGAAAACCCCCCACTCTTTCATATTTGTCCATACAAATACAGTAACCTATAAATAATGCCCAGAAAATACACTTATTTGGTGTTGTACTATGTTTGTTGCCTTAAGTATTTAACTAACTTTAACATTATTACAACTTTTAATGTTCTCTATACACTTCGTGAAGTTAAGAAATTGCCAGTTCGGCGGACTAAAAGATTTGCAACTCCATTTGGAGGGATAACTGTGATAAACACTCTAGCTCTCTCTAAAATTAATCATCTTCTATTATGATTACGAAATCCATTCAAACAGGCTCTTAGTGAACTAAAAACACACTTTTATAAATTTGTATAGCATGGGTTAACGGTCAAGCTGCAAAGGAATATTTCTGTTAAGGATTATCATGATTAAATATGGTTGATATTTTATCATGAGTGTTGAAAATTGCATGGCTTAGAGGAATATTGTTTGACGAATCTATTTGAAAAGTTTGTTCCAATTTTCGATATCAAATATTGGTGATTTCATTTAGTTGGAATATATGAGGATAAGCTTTTGATGGTGATAAAAATTTTTTTTAAAAGAAATAAAACAGGATGTAGAGATATATATGAAAAACTATCTACAAGCAATTGCGTACTAACTTGAAGAAGAAAAGTGTCATCCATTCAGTACGTACGCAAAAATCTGGCAAAGCTTGACCCCTCACTCCGTACAAATGCGTGCATTTTTACACAACCCACCTGCGTACTTACGTTACGTATTAGACAAATTATTATCGAGGTTTCACCCACCCCGTTTCCTGTGCCTATGTACATTATCAGTAGACCCCCCCCCCCCAATACGCAAAATAGACAGCCCCAAATATGAATTTAGAATTTAGTAACTCAGAAGATGGCTACTGGCAGATATGTTTCTTGTCACAATATCGAACATCAAATTGTCAAAATCTTAGATGCTTGAAGTTAAAAACGATTACATATAATTTTTCGTGCCAAAGCATTTCTCAAAAGAATTAGAATTATTCCAAAATAGATTTGCTCATTTTGTGTTACATGCCGATACATTTTTATCACATCTCTCTCTATCTCTCTCTCTATATATATATATATATATATATATATATATATATATATATATATATATATATATATATATATATATATATATATATATATGGGATTGCCATATAAATAAGACAAATTGTATCAACTATATTTTACAATGGATCAAAAGGAAACGTTGTCATATATAAATATTTTTTTATTCACAAATATAGCTATTATACTTGGATGTAATGAAACTCAAGTTGAGGATGTAATTAGTCTGATAATTCAATGTGCAGAGCAAGATATTTCTGAATGCAGATTTTCTAGACCCGGTCCGAATTTATCTCTGTTCAAAACGATTGTTGCTTTTATCTTGAATATAGAAATATATAGCGGCTATAGAAATGTAAATAGGAAATATTTGACAATAGATGGGTATTTTAAAAAAAACTTAATATAATCGTAAACTATGTTATTGGAAATATGTATGTTTATTGGTACACATATGTAAATGTTTGTGTGTATAATCGGATGATGTGTACACGTGAATGTGCATGCATATGTGTGTGTATGGATGCTTATGTGAATGAGTAAGTTGCTGAATGCATACTCCCATATTTGTTTAGTTTAGAGCTGCTAGTGTTTACCATATGTATTACTATTTTGTCATTAAAATCTAAATGTAAACAATATTACGTTCTACTGTTATCTTGACTGTAAGAACGTCATCTTTCACTCAATCTCTTTGTCAAATCCGTCTAAACATATACGGTGAAGTGCTATCTTTACACATATGTTCTTTAAGAAACGTCTTGCGTACAATAAGTTTTAGTTCTGGAAACATGTCGATGAAACCTATTGTTATATGTATTGATGTATGCTATTGGCCACCACATGATATATACAGAGGTGTCTGCAGATGTGGTAGGTGGGCTTGGTGAAGGGCGGTTGACCCCTCTCTTAGGATGTTTCCCAGGGA
The DNA here is from genome assembly GCA_028554795.2 of Sinohyriopsis cumingii. Taxonomy (NCBI): domain Eukaryota; kingdom Metazoa; phylum Mollusca; class Bivalvia; order Unionida; family Unionidae; genus Sinohyriopsis; species Sinohyriopsis cumingii. Next base: position 76,783,706 of record CM068829.1, on the reverse strand, counting down.
AGTATTCCTTCAGACGCTCATGAGTGTATGTCTGCAGAATTTAGAGGTAGTACCTTAATAATACTTATGTTACTTACCATTGAGTCTAAGAACTAACTGGACTTCATACGCCGGGTAAAAGTAATCCATTTCGTATCTAGTCAGTACCATGTATTCCAATCTGTTATCAAGTATAGTCATTACTTTTTGGTTGTTTCTGGTAAAATCCTAAAGAGAAAAGATATAGAGAATGATTACGACATAGAACCTGTGTAATCTGATCATGAAGTAATAGAACCTGTGTAATCTGATCATGAAGTAATCAAACATTTAGACGGAAGAAGACAGTATGGCGGACATCTCAGTGTCAAATCTGACACAGAAAAGAAAAGAAAATTTTAAAATGTTTTCAGCTCTGAATTATTTTATCAACCTGATGAACTTCTATATTTAATTTAGGAACTTTTGGCTAGGAGTGCTAACCTTCGTAAAAACAGGCGAATAAACACTTGCTGAATAAGTGTATTCGTGTAACAGATGCTGAAGTTCGTGCTCCTCGCTTTGTTAAGGAAAGATAAAGAAACTGAAACATTAAAAAATAGAAATTAAACAGAATACATGATCATTCATTTCTTATCATATATTGTCAATGGCTTGCTAAAAAAAAGCAGTGGAAAATGCAGACCAAAATCAGTTACACTCCTAGGGAAAGAGAAATTAAGAAAGGTGAAAAATGCTACTTTTCTGACAATCCATACCGCAAAGTATGCTTGAAGCTCAAGTTCGAAAACTGACAACTTGTGTTAAAATGTAGGAGAAAGAACAACAACAGAGAACGGAGATTTATATAAAGGCTGTAAAATCTTTTGTTTAGATATAATTTTTGCAAGTGGAGAGTAAAATATCGCTATAATGCCTTGTGTGTAATAAATAAGAGCATTCTCTTAAATACCAAGGAGATGCAAAATTAAGTAGGAAAAAAGTGAACAACAAATACATGAATTTTGTCAACACAATTAAAAGATTGGCTATGAAGAGACAACGTGAATCCTAATATTTGTTCCTTAATCTAGTCCGGTTTGCTGGTCAGAAGCCGTCACGCTAGCTTGCTGGTTAGTTGGCAGGAAACTATGCCACCCTTATAGAAAACATTTCCAAACAAATAGAGAAAACCAAGGAAAACAGTGAATACCTTTAGAAAATAATTCGTATAGGAGATATCATTAGGATTATATTAAAATAGTGTTATAAGCAATGTTATCTTTTTGAAAATGTTTAAGAAAATTGACTTATTGATCCCTGTATACATTCTGTAGACAATCTAGGTCATTCATCGGATGATATAATATATGTTTAGGTGAAGTAAGACCAATTGTGATCAGCTGATAACATTTTCCATTTCTTAAACATACTTGTTGCAAATCTAAGACAGGTTATGACGTAATTCAGTATTCATAACTTACCGACCCAATTGATGTGTGTGTGTGTGTGTGTGTGTGTGTGTGTGTGTGTGCGGACAAACATTTTTTGTTCTGCTTTAGGTAGATCTGTTCTGAAAACAGTGTAAAATTTATTTTGCATTTCGTCAAGTCTTTTTGACTTGTATATCTTTTTATGAGCACGTAATATCGGCATAGTTCAATTTATCCGAGTAGACCATTGCATCTAGCGCCAGCTCTATGTTTAAGTAGTGTCAAAAGGTCAACACCAAATCCTAAAAGGACTACGCCTTCTGAGACATAAATATGTGTTCGAAACACAGGTGAGAAAAGCAATGTGCTATTGATAATATGTTTCTAATGGAAATGTTCATAATAGTAAAACATAAATTCTAGGATAAAGCAAGCGTTCAATCTATTTATCATCACAATTATTGAAACAATAAATTACCACACGTAGTATATGCCACATGTTTAACTTGATAACATACCCAGAGTCCGTAGTGCATCAAGGAACTGTAGTCATAGTCGAAAGAGAACCAGTTACTTCCAGATTCTATATTAAATTGGCTAGCATAGGCTGAAATAAATAAATAAATAAATATATATATATATATATATATATATATATATATATATATATATATATATATATATATATATATATATATATATATATATGTATATATATATATTTTAGGGTAAGAGTTTTAAAAGAGTTTTAAGAGTTTTAAAAGTCTGCATCTTAGATAGGTCCTTTCACTTAAAAATAGCTTATGTACAAGAAAGAGAGAGAGAGAGAGAGAAAGAGAAGTGAACGTTTAAAATATTCTGATAATCCCACCACCCAACATCTCAAAATTTGGATCACTATTAGCTTATATGTATTAACTCTGAATCTCTGTTGAATGAAGTGTTTGGAATAACCCGAGTATCTTAAATTAGGAAACAAGTCATGTCTCTGAGACTTTATCACTTTTAGAAAAAATGGCTTGTAACAAAACTAACTTTAATCGAATATTGCGGCATCAATTAAGAATTTGAACATAATTTTACAATAAGTATTATTGCGCAAACTCGAAGTAGTGCCCCATAGACACTTAAGTAGAAGCTATTTACATTGACTGGTTTTCTTGTCTGAGACTGATTTCTTCAGACACTTTAATCAAATTGTGGGATTGTTGCAGTCTAAAAAATTCAAAACACTCATGATGTAGGTTGCTATAATTCAGTACAAATATCATAAAATCCATATTTGAAATCTTCCCTACGTGTTAAAAAATATGAGATGAACAATATATAAGTAAATCAACTGGTATTGGAAGTGATATTAAGTTTTGTTTTTCTGTTGTATTTCAACCTGTCTCACTTGCGTATTTGATTGGTTTCTTTAGAAAACGACGATTTATAAAATTTAGAGACTGGATGTACACTTATTATACTTAAGTTCTTGAAGAAACTGAAGGACAATAAAAAAGATCATTTTCTCTAAAAATGTTTTGAAATATACCAGTGATACTTATATATTTCTTCAATATCTTATATCATACTTGATAAATTTAAGTAACATAATGTTTGCTAACCTGGATTGATATTATCCCAATTAATTCGAACAATTGAGTCCCGATAAGCATTGCTCTGCTCATGTGCAAGTCCTAGAGTATGCCCAATTTCATGCGCAGCTGCAGACTGTAATAATAATAATAATAATAATAAGCATCATCAACATCATTATCATCATCGTAAAAATTCTTACTTTAAGACGCCGGCGCAGAAATACCTATGACTTAATATGAGGTACATCATTTCATGGTAGACATATATACACTGCTGTTCACGCGCGTTCTCGACTTATTCAATTCATAAATCATAATGTAAGTTAATATATATAAATAGAGTCTTAAAATGGCAACAGTTCTTACAATTGGCAAATTTAATGCATACGTAGTTACCAATTAAGACAAGTCGTCATATTATATTTTTAAATTATATGTTTGTACCAACAAACATATCTAAATTGTATATTAACAGACTGTTTACTCATATGAACATATGAGTAAAATATTTGGATGTTTGGATTGATGTAAATATTTGAAAGTGTTTACTTTCTCTATAGTACATAAAAAATAGGACTTGACACAATAAAGTGATACTTTCTTTCCTTGTATGCTTTTCTTATGCAAATGTACTTTTCTGTATTTGTTCTAATTGGTAAATATCTCATTCTTAATAAACTGAGTTACCCAAATCGATCATCTTTATTAGTCGTGTAAAATTACTGTCTATACAATTATAAAAGCACATTTAATCCATTCCATCGACCTCATCAGCGAGTTCTTGCATAAAATTATCTTTACAATGTTGTATAAACATTTCAATAAAACAGTCGTTCATTATTGATACGTGAACCCTGCCTTCACCTAATATTATCAATATATTAATAATATCTTTATTAAACGTTTTCCAAGAATACAATTTTCTTCCAATTTCAGTTGGAGAGTGTAAGATTGTTTAGGTAATCTGATATTTGGCATATTTAAAATCCGAATCCAGTACTTAAGAATTTGAATATATCAAACGTTTTTCAAGTTCATTCGTCATAATTCATCATAAATAAAAGCATGAGACATCTTTATTAAATGTACAAATGTCAGTTAGACCATTTTCTAGTGCAGGTGATTCATAGAAGTCACAGTTTTATATCTTTAGTTCAATTTAGGAAACACGTCATCATCATCAAAATAAAAAGTGTAATAATAACATCAACAATTTTCCTAATACACACAGTAATATGGTAATAGTGTTTGGATAAAAATAACAACAACTACAACAACAACAATAACATTACTACTACTACCACTACTACTACTACTAATATTTAACAATAATAAACTCTCGGTATATTGGCCAGCCAAGCATCAGTTTACATAAGGGGATCCGTACTCTCTCTCAGTTGGTGGAGCGTTGGAATCTAAGGGTCACGGGTTCGATTCCTGTCCAGTCCAGCCTGCATCGGCTGTCTTAATGAGTCCTTGGGTAAGATAGTTAGCCCATTTCCTCTGACTGACTTAGTTAATAACGTGTTAAAAGTGCAGTTGAAAGCCAATAAACATACACTGAGAAGTCCAATATATCATCCTTAGCAAACACGTCACCTATCTTAAATGAATGTTTAAAGCAGTTCGTATTGGGCTTAAACGAAGTGATCGAATCGCTTCTTGAATTATTCACGATCAAAACAGCTTACCCTTGTATGGACAAAATATACGGGTGATTACTGCAGAGGAGTTCTTCAGTTTGGGTAACCGAACGAAATGCAAGAAAAGCAAAATTTTTGCTATGTTATGTGGTTTTCCCATAATTACTAAGTGCAAAACACATAGGCATCAATAGAAGCCATAGAGCACACTTCAAAATGATACACATAAGACTCTGCAACTCAAATGCTGTTATATTACATGCCTTATCAAATTTGTACCCGTTGGCTTGTGATTACAAGTTAGCCAATTCATAATTGATGTGTATGCCATATTTTTATTTCGTATGTTAGTATGTTATGTTGATTTTAATTCAGTGAATGTCACTGTAACGTTTCTTTTATATCCTCGAATGGACGTTAATGAATTACAATTTCTGGACACGCATACCTGCAGTTCATGATAAAAATGTCATTTGGAATATACATAAAACCTGAGTACCTTATCTTTGCACTTGTCTTTTAAGATATTACACACACACAGATATATATATATATATATATATATATATATATATATATATATATATATATATATATATATATATATATATATATATATATATATATATATATATATATATATATATGTGTGTGTGTGTGTGTGTGTGTTTGTGTGTGTGTGTGTGTCTTTCCATGCCATGCACACACGTACATGCACACATTTATACATACAAATAAGTAAAGATGCGTACCCCACCGCAAGGTGATATGGTCTGTATGTTATTGGTCAGTCTTCCCACGTACGACCAACATCCGGTCGAACTATGCAAGAAAATAATAGCATTAATACAAAAGACTACTGTTACAACCATACACAGTGTGAATGTCCATAAACAATAGATAAACTGTATTATGGATATTGACTACATCGGCAAAGACTATGGATTTCCATGTAACTAACACTATACCATGCGATTTGATAGTAATTCATTGACAACCACTTTCAGCCAATATAATGGGAAATGGGAGATGGATATATAAGGAGAAAAATATATTTCAAAATTAATTTAGCATGAAACAGTAAATTTGAGAAAATAAACTGCTAACCGACTTTCAACCTGGTACAAATATTCAGCGCACCATAAAGAAATGGGTATTTGAAATTTGCATAACAATTAAAATTACTCTAAACATTAAATAATGAAATTTACCACTTTTGTTCCATTTTGTTTTGTTTGTTTAGCTTAATTTCCCTGGATGCAAGCAATGTTCAACGACAATGAGAAGTAGGTAGTTGCTTGTATACATGATGATTTGTTCTACAAAATTTGACACCAACCTTAAGACGTGATTGGTGTCTTAAAGTCGCTACGAGTCTTATCCTCGCCATGAGTCTTATCCTCGCTATGAGTCTTATACTCAGTTTAATGTATAATGACATGCTCTTTTAAGACGGCTTAGATACAGTATATTTATATTTTGAATAATAATATATATGTTTATGTATGCGATCGCTAAACATTGTCGGTCAACAACAACAACAACAACACACATGTTCTGGACCAACACACTTTATAATATATCTCCCTTCCTTTACAAATTTGATGGATCAATATATATATATATATATATATATATATATATATATATATATATATATATATATATATATATATATATATATATATATAGGCTGCGAGAGAGACACAGAGAGACAGAAAGAAAGGTGTTATTTTGATTCTATTGTATTTTGTATTGTTAAAGACTTACTATATGAATTGTAGAGTGGTGTTATGGCCCAGACCATTGTCGACGTGTACTGTTGGTGTGTAAGGTACGAAGCGATAGGCTGTCACAGCTTGCCATTCGTTCATGTACTGTAGCGCCGCAGATCTCCACGAAGCCGCTTAAATAATAATAATAATAATAATAATAATGATAACAACAACAAATTTACTATTATTATTATTATAAGACTATATTTGAAAAAAGGTTTTGCACACGTTTAAGTAGAAACTCAGATCCTTCGAATATTAGAACGTTATATGTCTTATATCGTGTCAATCAAAAATTGGAGTCAAGCCAAATAGACCGTACCTATCTTTAACAGCTGTTAGAGGCCGTCAGTAATCGGAATGTTCTACTGAAGCTTAATGAGAGGTCTGTTGGATGTCCAGGTATACACACATACACAAAATGTATTTGTTTATAACAACAGTATGAAATTCCTCAGCTAGATAGACCTTCAAGTCAGCAAAACAGATGATGCAAAACGTTTCGTAGATTGTATATCAATTTAATACTGTATTACATACTATAAAATCATGCCATAAATGTAGACCATTAATTAGTCGATAGACATACAGACAGACAAACATGCTTGCGTACACAGATTTAACGCACATTTGAACATATGAGGTAATTTTCTGTTTCATTACATACGTAAACCTGCATCCAGTAGGTACGGGATTATTCCCTTTGTCCACGTCTGACTTTCATCTATATACACTGTCCTTTTTGCTACGTTTGCATTGTTTCCCCCTTTATTTCCATTGGAGTCATTCAAATATTGGACAAGAGGAGATCCGATATTTATCTGTAAAATAAAAGTATTGAAAAGAGACACGCCTAAAACCAACCCTGCACGAATTCAACATATAACATTTTAGGAAGAGAGACCTCGTGTAAAACAAATTCTGTTTATTTTGCGAATTTATGCAATATTTGTTGTTTTCATGTCTACATATAAAAGCGAAATTAAAAAGTAACGTTTTAAACATCGATTTAACAAAAGTGCGATATTATTATTGTTCCTTCCACCATTTAAATCTTCCACAAATGTGTGATACTGTTTATCCAATATATACACTCCAATACTACCCGGCTACAAGCTCTTGATTAATTTACAACTAAAGCTTTTAATTAGAGCACTTTATTTACTCAGGGTTCTGACGAGGGGGCGACCAGGGTCAAACTATTTTTTAAAGGTAAAAAACTACAGCTAAAGGTAAATTCTTATGAGCGAATTTAGATTTTTGCGTGTGTAATTTGCCCCAGTGCTAAACATCACTATAAACTGTCACACTGCAGACATCGGAGCGATATGCCTGTATTTTTTAAAAAGCTACTTTAAAAATGCAACACACACACACACACACACACACACACACACGCACGCACGCACACACACACAACTTGGTGTCTGATCTTTCCCGAATGGTTCTTAGAACTGGCTCTCTAATGCATAATTTGGTAAATTTCATTGCAAAATAAGTTCTGGGTTAAATTATCCATTATGAAACAAAAACGATAGGAAATTTTATACTAAAAGTAACGGACAAACACTCTCCATGTTTACACTTTTGCTAGCAAATGATTCGGAGAGTCTGGAACGGCATATTTTCCCATATGTTGCAGAATTAATTGCAAAATGTCGAGATATCAATATCCTAGTAAAATTCCATTGAGAAACTCAATCCATCACACATGTTAACATACTAACAAATCTATTTAGAACTTGCTGTCCGCTCCGAACCACTAGAACCGCTCCGGTGGCCTAGTGATTAGAGCGCCCTCCTTGGATGCGGGAGGTCGTGAGTTCGAACCCCGCCCGAGTCATACCAAAGACTTATAAAATGGCGACCGAGTCATCTAAAAAAAAAGACTCAAACAAATGGCGCTCAGCATTAAGAGGTTAATGTGAGGACTGGACGGCCTGGTGTCAGGATAATGTCACTTGGTGGGACATCATGCTACATATCTGCGGCATGATGCCTCAGTGCTAAACATCACTATAACCTGTCACACTGCAGACATCGTAGCAATATGACTGAAAAACTGTTAGAGCTACGTTAAAAATACACACACATATAGAACTTGGTGTTTGATATTTCCCTAATGGTTATCAGAATTGGCTCTCTTGTTACTGTTACATTTATGTATGTTCACAGTGACATTTATATTCAGCAATAAGAAAATTTGAGAATTAGCCACTACTGTTCATTGATCTCAAACCAATAAAACACTAATGTGATCTAATAAACAAAATGTAGAAAGAAACATTTTGTTTATTAGAAACAATTTTGCACCTTGACATATGTGCATATTAGATTAAATTGTAAATTAGGTTAATTTTTTTAACGTTTTCTTCTACCGGCATATCACGATGTAAGAAGATTTATATACCTAACTGCTTTACATACATAGGTGTGTTTGTAATATTACTCACCAGATGTTGTCTGAGCTTTTCGGATACTATGAACTTTTCGCTTTTCTTTTTGGCTTTCTGCTTTTTAACTGCATTTTGCAATGCTTTCGTCTGTTTCTCCATGTCACGAATATCAGCCTCCATGGTGGTCTTGTGTTCCATCTTGCCTTTCAACTGTTCCAGGCGGTGCTGCATTAAAGTTGTGGATGACGTAATTTTGTCAACACCTTCATAATGCATGATATAGAACTTTTATATAAGTTTTTTATACATTATAGACATGCTTTGCCTTAGTGACTGAATTTGGTTCTTCTTCGATGTCTTGCTGATAAATATTCAAAGTTTATAAAATGTTTACAATAGTAATGTCCTGGGATTCCCAAAACTGAAAACGAAATGCATGATAGGAATACATATATGTAGCTGACTAATAAGTGATCACCCCGACTTCTGTCAGAAAAACTTTTCCTGGCAGGTGGTCACTGTGCCCTTATATTGGTCTTTGTAGAAGAAAGAATGTTTTATTCTGACAATGTGTCTCTGTCCATCAACTTCGAACTTGAGATTAATGCCCCGTGGAAAACAAACGAAGCCCCATATTTTTCCTTCTAATAACCTTGTGCTTTTTTATTCTTGTAAACGAACAAATGGGTAGAGAACCGAATGAACGTAATATTTACTAATGGACAGACATTACGTATCTGTATATATTTGTTAGAATATGTCGCAAAGTGATGAAAAACCACTGTTTATGTCACTTGCAAACATATAATCATATTTTCAATCCCATAAAGCAAGTATGTGACAGATCTCAAAGACAATTTTGTTATCAACTGTTACATTCAAACCTGTGGAAATTTCATAACTTCTTCCAGAAGACACTCTAAATATCACGTTAATTCTCTGCATATACATTGAAGTTGAAAGTCAAGAATGCATTTTTCGTGTGTTTTGAAAATATGTTTTAAAACACTCTAAGATCTTACAAAAATACAGCTCTAATATTTCAATTACAAAGATGTAAATAATTATTTCCTTGGAGACATGCTTTTTAGCTTATATAAATTTGTTAAGGTCCACTATGTATGTATGTATGTATGTATGCATGCATGCATGCATGCATATATATATATATATATATATATATATATATATATATATATATATATATATATATACACTGCCCACAATCCAAATAATGACGTTTTATTAATCCATACCCGAACTTTATTTAATCGCTCTTTATTGGCTGGCAGCATTTTTCCTTCATTCATCACGATTCCTAGGTTTTTTTCGTTAACAGGGAGAGCTGCATCATCTTCTTCTTCTAATTCCTGGGGAAGTGGCTTTATAACCTTTGGGTGTGAAAAGGAATACAATACTTATATTTACGTCTAATGGTGTTTACTAAAGCTTTTTCCCCCAAATATCAATGACAATAAAATGTACTTGAAGCCTTGTCGAGACAATATATTTGGAATGTTATAGTAGATTGAATGCCAAAGCCGCTACCTGTGTTATCTTAGAATTTAGGTATATCAAGAAATAAGTATAAAATAGAAACAATTTAAAAAATTGTAATTTGAGTAAAAATATAAATTTGTACACATTTTCCTTGGTTCATTTGAATGTCACTATTCGTTTGTTATCATATCACTGTCAATTTAATAAAAGTTTTGTGCTTATCAAATTTAAAATGCTTATTTCATCCAAGCTAATGATTTTGTGCTATTTTATCATTCCTAGTTCAAATCCTTGCATACATATTAGAAGATAATTTTAAAATATCAAGTGAATATGAAATGAGGCCTTGAAAAACGTTGAAATTTCCATGTACTTACTAAGTTAATTTCTTTTCTCCGTTTAATATTTGTCGAATGTATATTACATATTACTTTATATGTACTGGATATAAATGATTTTTTCAAGGTACATGATTTTAAGCAAAGCATGATCAAACGCCCTAATTACTGAGCATTTTACCTAATGTTAAGTTGTAAAATTGGATACAGTACTTATCACTATTTACATTATAATAATAATAATAATAATAATAATAATAATAATAATAATAATAAAAATAATAATTATTATTATTATTATTATTATTATTATTATTATTATTATTATTATTAATATAAGACATAGCCAGAAGGGTAAGGGCTTATTGTTTATTCTGTTGGAACCATGAGTGTGTCTGATTTTATTTTTGATTACCATATTGTGCTTTATATGTCTTTGTTTGTAATGGGTTTTTGAACAAATATCCTATCACTAAATAATATCCTATAATCATTGTAATACATGATGAAATTTAACCAGATTTATTTCTTATTGTTCACAATAGGCTAAGCTAGGTTCCATGATATTTTCGTTTTCTTCTTTTTTTAAATTTCATTTCAGCTTCTTATAGATCAAAGAAAAATTAAAGGACTAACATTTATGAATTTTGTATATCATATATTTCCTTACTTCATCTTGTCTTCTCGAATTTCCATCTGTGCCTGGTATTTGACAGGTTATGGTCAATAAAACCAAAATAAAAAGTCCTCTTCCCATCTCACCTTAAGGCTGAAAAAAAACCCCGAGAAAAACCCGGGCAAAATAGGTTAATTTTTTTCTGTCTACGATTTGCAAGCATTAATTTGATTAATTTCGACCGTGTGAACTTAAAACTATTATTTTGGAAATTATGCATTTGTGTAACATTTTGCACACAACTGTAAACATCCTAACGGCTGTTTTGAAAGTTTCCTGAACAAAAAGATATACATGCACAATAAATGGTTTGTACCGAATTTTATTTTTTTTGATTTCATTGTTGACAACCGAATGTAAACAGATACAAATCTTTCGATGTTCAAATGACTCGCTGTGAATAAGCCAAAGAAAAACACAATATTTCACAACTTATGTCATAACAATGAGGCATCTGCATAGCACGTGCTACAATGTGCTTTGTGGTAATTTAAAGGGCTGTTGGAAAGCAAAGATCATTAGCCGATTAGTGTTACGATGGAAATGCATTCCTCATACACATCTGTTGGTTTTCAGATGCTTGGGAACACTGTAAATTCGTTATCCCAAAGTTAGGCAGGATAAAATGTGTTATTGTTTCTCTGAGCAGCAAATATTTCTGGCTTCCAATTAAAGACTACTTCATAGGAAAATATGTTTTAATTATGCACTATTCCATTGAGCTCGTCTTTTTTTTTCCAATCCCCCAGTTCCAACATCTCAAGAGTTTCATTACATAGTTAAAAGTAAGCATGATGCACTATGCACTTCAGTATCACTTCTAAAACAAGAATAAATCGCAAATATACATAGGATATATGCCATTATTTATATATATTTATTGGTCAAAGTTATATGAACAATGCGTTTGGTACGAATGACACGGTTTCGAATAATATATAAAGCGTCAACATCTGTATGTGTTTATACTTACGGGTTTTTGTCGATGAAGGCCCGAGTTGACAAATTCCTGCGTGGGACGCTTACGCCCGTTCACGTCTTCTATGGACACCTTCTGAGACAAGCGTAATAAGGATACACATATATACCAATGAACTCGGTCGATATCAATTAAAGTTGTTACAAAACTGTTTCTTTTTAATGGGCATCTATTTTGCTGAAGGGCCTATTGTTCGATCCATCATATTGGTGTTATTTAGGAAGCAGGTGAAAATATTTATGATGGATGCAACGCAGGGATATTGGTTCATAAACGTGGCAAAAATATTACACCTTTGGCAAAACAGAAAATTACGGAAGCATTGAGAGCATTTATTAAATGACATTTTTAGTATCTTATTGGCTATACAACAATCATATTAATTATTAGAAAAGCATATCTCCCAGCATTAATTTTCATTTTAATTAGACATTTCTCTCTAATGATAAGCAAGGTGGTGGCGTTGTATAAATTTAAGGCCACTCAATGCTGGCTGATTGTTATTTTCATCGAAACTACGTTGCCAATCTAGGAGATAAGAAATACTAGATTAATTGAAATATTAATTTATAAAAGTCTACGTGGCCTGGATAGCACAGTAGTAACACGCTGTAGGACATGCCTTCACTAAATCACTAGCTCAGACATTTATCATATCAAGTTATCTCCCATCCAATGTTAGCGATTTTCGTTGGGTTCCCTGAATCCACCACCATTTAAAAAGGTTCTAAACACATACCGTTAGTTATCGGGAGTACTTGTTCTAATACTGAAACATCTTTCAAAGCCTTCTGTACACTATATTACTGAAATAGAATTCTATAATCAGAATCAAAAGTCTGGGGGATTTAAAACAACATCTCAGCAATTAAAATATATACACTGAAAATAAAGAAGCAAAGAATTTAAATAAGAAAGATCTTAATAAGGTAAAACAAAGAGTATGGCCCATGTCACGTAATGACATAACAGTCAACACGTCATATTTTGTAACAGTCAACACGTCATATTTTGTAACAGGAACAACAGCAATTAACATCTAAATCTTACAATCTGAAACCTGTTTCATAAAGATATGCATCATTCATCGTACAATTGGATTTACACAATGGTTGTGTTTTATGCATAAGCAGTATACAATTTTTCAGGAGAACGCATTTTACAATCAACATAAGTAATAATACAGTTTTTACAAGTTCCTGTAAATGTGTTTGAAAAATTGGAATGGGGACATTTTGCTGCCAAGCGGCCAGGCATGTCCCGAAGGAGTGTTGTTCCTAAACAAGAAGTGTCCTGCCATTGGCAGCACAGTTGCTAGAAATTTACTGGAGCATAGAAGACTATGGTACGACTTTGACAACTGATATATATATATATATATATATATATATATATATATATATATATATATATATATATATATATACACACATACATACATACATACACACACACATGCATACATACATAATGCTGTGCTTAGTTTGATGAAATTTTAATGGAACATCCGTTGTACTATCTTTTCCTGACAAACGCAGCTCTGCTCTACCAGCTAACAGATTCTTATCAATTCTAAACATTTTGTGTTATTTTGTAATTAATTTCTCACATATTTACAGTGCTCACTCTCTTTAATCAGGAACTGGTTTTCCATATGGTGTTTCGAAGACACATGAATTATAGGATTTTAATGTTTTGTTGCCCTAGATGGAGACTCTGCCATTGTTTGCTAATTACTGTCAACTTGACACATTAATGATATATAATTTTGTCAGGTAAAATCAATTTGGTATTAGGTGGTAGACTGTAAAGAAGAATGAATTTTTATCACATAGAAGCTATCCACTGTTGATAGCAAACATCTTATACAGCACGGTGGTGCATGATTAATTTTCCAAGATAGAAACTAATGCTATTTGTTGTGCTGGACGTTATCTGCTATTATTTGGCTGTAAATATCAGTCATCTGGTATACGTGTCTAAAGTTCTTGACTGCCATTGCCAGAAATATCGGTATTTCTAGAGCAAACCTGGGATATTGTTAGAAAATACCGATGTCAATAGATATTGACCTGTCTTTTGTTTGCTAAATCAAATATTTGTGCTATTCATTTAGAAACAAAGGTAGATTTGGCGAAATACCATTCTAATGTTTAGTTCATTTTGAGTAAAATACTTCCACATTCTAGTCTCCTGGCTATTAATCCATTCTAATAAACATGCTGTTCTGTCTGAGTAAGTTCAAAAGTATATATTGTAACATGAACCCTGTCTTTGGGAAATAATTTTCTCGCAAAAGATATACTGATAGAGTACCATAAGATTGCTAATTGTCCTAAAATGTATTTTTCTGACGGCAATTAATGTCCATTACTTTTGCCCAGGTTTGTTTTCTATTCTGGGTGGATTCTCTGACCTTGTTTGTATAAAAGACGTGTACAACACCGATCGATTTTACAAGTATTTTCGCATTTTGGTTTAGATTATTTTTTGTTCACTCAGGTGTGGTCGAGTACAATGCAGTGTCAAAAATGGCCGCTACACTGCTCAGAGTCATTTTACTTCGAAATGGAATCTGCTATAGATGCTTACGAGGAAGTTGGGAAGCGTATGAGATTTGAAGTGAATTTATACATCCTCATTACCTTGCTGTCAGTAAATCTCATTTTGATAGTGTCAATATTAGTATCAAAGGAAATCGTTGAGAAAATTGTCTATCCTTCAAATGAAACATCACGGAGAAACAACAATTTTGAAAGCGATTTTTGATGTTTCTTGTAAACCAAGGAGTCGCTCGACAAGGAGACCATGGTTTGGGAGATATGTTAGAATCAACTATTCGAACGGAAGAACGTAAAACCGATGATGATTTGAGGATTGAGTGCTTTACATATTCCGTGTTAACGTAATGTAAATAAATTGTCCAAATTGTCTTCATAGACAAACTCAAAAAGAAGCATTCACGCGATAAGGAATAAGTGTGTCGGTTCAAAATGGAAAAGTTATTTGGGGTCGCCAAGAAATCGCGATTCATTCTACAACATATAACCCGTCGATCGCATAAACACTTTCCAAAACATATACGAAAAGAAGAACAGGAATAGTCAGAAAATCAGACGTTTCCTATTAATAACAGAGAAAGTACAAAACGATGTACCGAGATTCTTTCGATTGTTCAAGTCCAACCTCAAGCTGTTTGTCATGCCACCAACGATGCAAGATTTCCTACTGGTAGAAGTTAACCCTGTGAAATATTTGATCACCCCAGTTCCTATCGAATTTTGAAAGTAAATGACAAAGCTTTCACGTTTTGCGGAAGGTGAAGGTTCTTAAAGTGGACAACACCAATTCATGCACCGATGCCATAGTAGTTACCGTGAAACAGATTCGTTATTCAATGAAATTGATTTGAACTTGAATAACAAACTAATTAGCAGCAACATGGATGCTTACCCTTATCAAGCCAACCTGAAATATCTATTCACTTACGAAAAAGAAACCAATAATACATATTTGGAAGCTTCCTTGGTATTGAAACCTGAAACTTTGGACTAGTTCCACGATATGGCTTTGATTGTAGGTGATGATACAAACTTAGATTTAATAACGAACGCTAAAGAATATAAAACCGTCATCGATGAAGCCACTGTGGAGATTTAACCTTAAGTGGGAACCGATTCAAGTATAACCACTAGAACTAAAAACAAAAATATTCTCTAAAATGAAATTTACATTGACGGTTCTAAATCCCCAGACCAAGAAAGCACTGTAGTAGCAATACCTATTCCGGGCAAGGGCATATCTCTTGGGGAGACTACTCGATAACTGTTCCGTGGTAGTAGAGACACCACTGCCACTAAATTGACACACATAGGTAGGCCACGATAGAAGACATTTATAATCAATCTCATTCTCAATTCGACGATTGCAACATCATTACATGATAATAAAATCAACTTTAACCACTCTGTCCTATACCTCTAGCCAAAAGACCGCGTCCTTGATCAATAATAACGTATCACATCTAATTCTCCCTCCTTCTTTACATACGTTAACAAAATGCCAACTTCACATCTCTTTTAATTGGATGATTGTATAAGTCAAAAGTTAGGGACTAATATAAGTACTCTCAAAGACCTTAAATACCACTTTAGTAAAATAATTTGGTTCTAAGCCCAGACTATCAGGCTCAGTAACACAAGTCAACGTTTGTGTCACTATAAGTAGCTTAGCCCTAGGAACCGCGAATCTGACATCAAAATAAATAAGCGTACAAGGTAGTCAAATGCCCAGGCCATCAGGGCCCACCGTATAATACAGTAACTGACTTTCGAAGTCCTCAAAACATAAAGTAATCATTGGAACCGCCTGATTCGCAAGACAAAACTTAGCCCACGTGAATTAGATATTACATGGTGGTCTGTAGGCAAAACCATCAAGGTTAGTCACGCAATGTGGTACTAATTAAACTAAAACAAACTCTAGCATAAACGTGCAGTTGCTTAAAAATATAGGAACGTCTTTAATACTGCAACCTCAGGCATCATCCGACACGATACGATAAGGTGGTCAAAAATCCAAGACCATCAGGACCCTCAGTACAAAGCGGTGCAACAATAATCAAAACGTTGATCCCGCCAAATCGGAAAAAATCCGATGCACACAGTTAAAACAAATAATGCAGCTACAACCCTGAAACCATCAGGTCCCAGTCACAAACAGTCGTATAGATTGGTCACAAACAAAACAAAAAGGCTAAATGAGAGTCGACGTCTCCCAGTTCGAAACAAATTCTCGCCAGAAACTGTATGGAGGCAAAATCATCATATTCTTCAAAACCATATCTACTAACGTAGTAAGACAATAGAAAAGTGAATCTTCTATTCAAAATTCCTTCAAGACGGCTAATGGACTTAAATGGCCTAGATGACGAAATGTCTCCAGGCAGATCTCCGGCCTTTTTTCTTCCGTTTCAACTTCCGGACACGATAATTAAAAAGAGTGGAGTGCATACATTAAAACGGATGGGTGCTGGCTCTCATACCAACCTGACGATTAACTAAGAAGGCAGCGCTGCTGGCATGAACTTGTCGTACATGGCATAAAGGTCATGCACAACTATAAATAATAAGTCAGTCTTAATTGCAGTCTTCAGATAAGAGAGGTACTAGCAACACACAGAATATTAGCTAGAGATGGTATTGATGATACCCGGACAATCCCTGAATGAACGCATAGACCTTGCTCTTAACATAACATCAGGGTGGAGCCGACAATGTTAGACATGTAGCACCTCTTTTCTGCTTTTATCGGAGGAGTACAACGACAGAGGAAATCATAGAATGAGCCCCAAGACAGCATGGAAGGCTATGGAGAACATATGTTATTAAAGCAGGAGAGAACAACACAGACTCGACAGATGTCAATCCACTCTACAGAGGTATACTGGCTAACGACACAACCGTCTTCCATTAAAACAACAGCGACAGTTCCTAATACGACAGTACGGAAGAAGGAACCCAATTTCTTCATTATCTGTGACACCAACGCAACAAGGAACAAGGCCGGGAAGAGAGGACAAATAAAAGAAGGAACAAGATCAGAAGGCAAGAGCCAGAGAAAAAGAAAATGTTGTTATCTAGGACAGCATCATCGCCTACAACAAAAGCAGCAGAATCAATAAAAAACCGCTCCTGCGGCGTAAGTTGTTACGCCGTCAGATGAGTGAGGTTGCGGGCCCAGTTGAGTCATGTCAAAGACTTATTTAAAAAATGATACTAGCAACTGCCTAGCGTAGTGCTTCGCATTAAGAGGTTAGTGTTAGAACTGGTCGGCCTGGTTCCAGCATAATGTGACTAAGTGGAACATGATGCTACATGTCTGCGGAGTGATGTCCTAGTGCTAGATATCACTATAAACCGCCACACTGCATATATCGTAGCGATATGAATAAACATTGGTAAGTTAGATTAAAAATCTAAATCACACACATTGATAACAACAACAACAATAACAAAGACAACTCATCTTAGAAGCATATTTAAGCTACTACTATCAGAAAGGACAGCACCGAAGAAGCATCAGCCGACTATACCACAAAGTATTGGTATACTACTCTGTAATAATCTGAGGTGTGGAAGATTAGAGTCCTACTGGAAAGCAGGTTGCATCCTAGCAACATGCAGAGGACCTAAGGCCCGTACTGGAGGCTGTCAGTAATCGTAGAAATGAGGGCCAAATAAAGAAGATTGAAAAACAAAGTTTCCTCCATGTGGCAGGGGATATCAGTTCACTAGGGGATAAATATTGCAAATGTCCAGTTCCCCTAGTGATAGCGAGTTCTCAGTATCCATGTTCAGCACACCCCTATTAAACAAAAATGGAAGACCAATTTAGCCTTACGTTTCCGTCCATACATCCTTCCAGTTCTATTCAGCTAGCCCTCCCACCAAATCTGAAGTTCCATGCACTGTTAAATATATAAATTGTCAAATTAGAATTGTGGTAAAGAGAAGTGTGAAAATAATGGAAATTGTAGTAAATGTCGGGTGATATAAAGTCTCTCTGCTTTTTGGCAACATAAGAATTTTGATATATAATATATTCTGCTTTAATCCTAATAAACCTTAAACACTATCCCATCTTATAAACCTAAACTAATCAAATATGTGAACAAAGGAGCATAATTTGCTCATTGTGAGATTTTCGACCACGATCATAAGCAGATACTAGGTAACCTACTAGCGCACACCTGGATTGACTCCTCACAAATACTCAGGTTCTCAAGAATCTTATTAGCGCATATCCCCTCGTTGATGCCAACTATTCTCTGTATCGCACGCCAAGCTCAAATGAATAAAACAAAAAACGATTCACACACCAAACAATGTCTGAATTCACTAGGTAAAACTATGATCAACAATATCACCCTTAAACAAAGGGACAATAGCGATAGGAATAAATGAAAACGTTAGAGACAACAGACCTGATTTTGACTCCACTCGATCTTCTCCAGAAAAGGAGAACTCAACTGATACATTTAGACTCAGTTATTTAATGGATAAATCAAAGTTCATCCTGAACGAAACCATTAATATGTTGTCCATTCATTACGTCAACCATAGGACCAGCAAGTTTGACCCCAAACCCCAATGTAACGGGATAGATATTAAAATGGGCAAAACATCCGTCCTGTTATTATGCTCATGCCATCCCTGTCCCTTGAACACCCCCCACAACAACAGCTGTGACACAAACTAACATGACTCCAACAACTATAGGGGTACAGACAAATGAAATAACTACAATTCCAATCTCACCCCTATATCACCCCTAGGATAGGGAAGTCAAACCCGCCAAACAGTGACAAAGGGATTTTTGACTCAAAATGTTTTAACTCACAACAACTAATTAGGGTAGCAACACAGCGATTGTAAACATGAAACCAAATAGTAAAAACAGGTCCTAAGATCAGTCAACCAAACCTCAATCCACAAAACCAAAACACGAATACCACCATAAGGTGTTAACTATTTTATCAAAAAGTAATGAATCAGTAATTAACGCACTCAGCGATAGAAGCATCACTAACGAAAACTCATACACACAAAGGAAAATAACATTGTTGTTAGGTGTGCTGTCATCAAATAGGTAGCCAAAATATCTAGAAATCACCCAAACTGGCCCATACAGAGTGAATCTTACTCGACTTAACTCCACACCCGCTCCAAATTAAAAAAAATCCAGAAATCCACAAATCATTTCAAAACTATTATTTAGTTAAGAATGGAAATGGAACACTCAAGAGATAATTAAAAAATTTAAAGGACAAAATAAATCATGTGATCGATATAGCGAGCGCAAACCGTCTCATACACAAGAAAGGGAAAAGAACAAATGGAGTTTAATCAAAATGCGCCACCAATGGTCACACTAGAAAAAGACAACGTTCTCTACATGGTCCAAGAATACAAAAAAAAAAAAAAAATGCAACGGAAAGGGGCACTTCTCCGGTTGCATCTTTGCGGTACCTGTGAAAGTATATTGTAGGGAAGTGCAACTTTGCAGGGCAAATTGCGCGGACTGCAGGAGCCCACACTACCTTAATTCAGAAGACTGCTCCTTTACGAATAGGAAAAGAAAATTGCACCATACATGAAAGAACATAATGTTTTATACTTTACCAATAGGAATGAAACAATCAATAGCCAAACTATACACGCAAGGATTTCTCCTATACCCGGTCAAGACAAAGACCTCACACAACTAAAGAAACAAAGCAGAGGAGAGACAACATGTTTCAAGCAGAACTCAAATTAGCCCACATACAGACGTAAACAAAGTACTCAAAGCCTTAAAATAAATCAACAATATAGCTAAAATGAAATCCCCCCAAAAACCAAAGAAAAAATATTCACAATGCCAGAACCCAAACACCAAGAGATACTATAAAAACATCCAAACATCAGATAGAACTATCCCAGTTACTCAACTATTCGAGTTAATCCAGTACATACACGAAGGGGCTATTAAGCTTAATATGGAACACCATATAACCGTCAAAAACGTATGTACCATCACAGGATAACTGCTTGAGATACGATTTATACCCAGGAATCCCTATACATTAAAAGCTTCACAAAACTAAAAGTCTTTTATTAATCGCAGCAGTCAAATATGGTATAAACCAAAAACATAAAACACTGGAGGAAAAAAATATACTGTGGTATTCATGTGGGTTCCATCGCACAATAACATAACTTGAAATGAAATGAAGCCAAACATAAGCTTATTGAACCATGTGCCCAGCCACTGGCATACAGCTCCAGGAATCTACATCATAATTTGACAAGAAAATTATACTAAATGCTAAAGGTACTGGAATTAAACGGCAAAACAAATAGGTAGAAATGTCAGAGTCCCTGTACAGGTGAACCATCATTATTTCAAAGTCAAATCAAGACTACAAACCGGCAAATCCATATTAGTTGGAAGCTTTGGTAGGTTCTTACCTCGTATCAACTCAGCGGGTATTAACTACCCACATTGGCATGGCCCAGAAACACTCTACCATGTCATCAATTAACGTCCCAAATACAATGACGAGAATAAATAATTATATATAAACAGTTAAATGTCAAGGCATCTATCCAGAATTCCTTCAATCAGGATCGAAAAGTATGGACATGAAATAAGAGAATATCCTAAATCTGTCGCAAAAACTAGTAAAAATAAACGGTAGTCAAATCCCCAGACCAAAACGGTATCAGATTATGCGGCACAAAACGGTATCAGATTATTCGCAAACACCAGAAACAAACAGGTAAGCAACTGCGTCAACAGCTATAAATGAATCATCTATCTTCAAAAGAATAAACTAGACATGATAAGGTGGTCATGAAGAAAAACCACCAGACTCAGCCACACAATTTGGCACTGAGAACTAATTTTAAACCTATACTACGACTCAACATAAAAGTGCAATGCAAACAAAATTTAGAAAATAGGCCGTAATTATGGCCATAATTTCAAACACACTGTAACCTTTCCTCTCTAAGTTTTACGGATGTATGCCAACTCATTGTTGGAGGTGAAATCGGGGTGGGGGTGGGGCGGGGGATAAGTGCTCAACCATGACCCTATGTGATGTCGCCCACAGTTGTTTACGAATACGTTTTGTCTTTGCAGTGGAAAGAAGTTATCTTCTGTACTACTGAAAATTAAACAAACTTTATGATATTTCAGACGAACCCACCTATCAGCAGAAGATATTTACTGTCGTCGAAACGTTACAGGGAACAAAATAGGCTGAAGCAAGAGGTATTGATGGGATTTATATACGTTATAAGCTGTGTTTCGAAGGAATGTAATACGCATATAATTTGATTTTCCGGAGAAGGAAAACCTAAGTGTGTAGATCGAATTGTTGAGTTCTTGTCTGGATGTTTGACAGGTAATCTGGCAGGCTAAGTAGCTTCCAGCACAATCGTGGCAGTCTTGTTCCTGACCAGGAGCGTAAAATATAGATAGTGTGGATTCGCTCTCTAACTGCTCGAGCTTTTTGTAACCAGTGTTCGGAATGTAATGTCGGAATGGACGTGGAGTTTATTATCGACCACACCTAAGAGCTCGGTTCAATGAAGGCTCCACTCAGCCTCGGCGCCCTGGAGATAGTCTACAACCTTATGGTATTCGTGCTCTTCACCAATTTCTTTCCTTGGAAACATATAATTAAATAGTTTGCCTTGGAGGTGATTATTTTCACTGTTACATTGAAATGACTTAAAGCGAATGTTCTGGAATGTTATTCTCTACAGTATGAACGATTTATCTCTGACAAGTATTTTATTATCTTTTTTATGCACTGATGTTTTAATGAGTAGGACGTTTGTATGTTAATAAACAGATGTCTGAAAATTTCAATGAATAGTTACGTTTTTTAATGTAGTGACAAAAAATATCAAAATAAGTATTGATTATTCCCCTAAGTCAGTAAGTGAGCGTGATGAAATGATTCTAAGTTAGATGGATATAAACAGATGAATACGATGGGTGTTGCGTGGGATCTGAGTGAGCTTAGCACGTGTAAATAGACTTGTTTATCTAGCGCAAAAATGTAAATCATTCAGTTTATTATATACAGAATTTGGTGACGGTAATGAAAATAATTCCTTCCCTGTCACCAAATATTTATACAAATGTTATTGGGATATGTTGTGATAAGTGGACTAACAAACAATAACAAATATTGCGCCGCTACATTGAATGGTTGAAAATGTATATTTGATATTATGTTTCTAAAATATGAGACACTTATGCGAAATTTTCATAACATTGTTCTTCCTGCCCTAAATTGACAAGTTCGGACTTAGACCTGTAGTGATCACTAATGAAATAGGAAGATAGTTCAAACACCTACCCGTGATACACTATGGCACTGACGGAACGTATAAGCACGATTGATTATTTGTAAGCTAAATATCGTGTTTTGTATATTTTGTGATATCTTTTTCTACTAGCAAGAAGACAAAAATCTCTGACCACGTGCGTTTTGATAACTTTCAAATAATACGACTATTTTTTCAAAAATATTTGAATGCATCATATCGCAAAGATGTGACGTGACAATCTCGGATAATGAGTTTTTTTTTCAAAAAGCAACATTCAATATATTTATGTCTTCATGCCTTTAAGAAACTCAGATATTATGTAGAAAATGCAGCCCAGTATTTGCATGCTTTTATACGCTAGTGTGGCATTTGAAATGATGAGTTATCGGACACCCTGAAAAAAGTTACTTGATGTTCAAATACCTGTCTACCTAGTTCATCCTTTAGTTAACTGGTATAGCAAACAGTTGTACTACGTTCGCTGGGGAAGTGAAATATCCAGGGCTTTCCATGTAACCAATAGAGTGAGGCAGAGAGGTGTTCTCCCCCCCTTGTTATTTAATATATACATAGACCAGGTAAATCGTCAACTGCGTGAATGTCATATTGGGTTACGTCTGCCACCAAAAGTGTTTTTTCTTAATAACTGTTAGTCTTGCTGATGATATGTCATTGGTAAGTCCTTTTATCGTAGGTTTAAGACAACTATTAAAGATATGTGAATAACACACATTAGAGAATGATATCATCTATAAACACAAAAGTCAGTATGCATGGTCTTTTGATCAACTTCTTTTAAATTAAAATCTCCTTCCCTGTAGATGTTAACGGCAATGCTCTTACGTATGTCAACAGTTATACGTGTTTGGATCATATTTTGAAATCCAATCAGTCAGATAATGAAGATATGATGAGACATTACCGATTTTTGTGTATTCGAACAAACATGCTTCTACGTAAATATAAGAATTGTTCATTGAATATCAAAATTAGATTATTCAAATCTTATTGCTGCACTATGTATTGTGCTCCTCTGTGGACAAACTTTATTGAATATACGAAAAGAAAACTAATTATTGGTTATAATAATAGTCTTCGTTTTTTATTAGGTCTTCCTAGATGGAACAGTGCCTCCAATATTTTTGTAAATTATAATGTATTCAGGTTTGATAAAGTCATGAGAAAGTATGTATTATCAATGATGAGAAAAATAATAAATAGCAAAGACTGTTTATTTAAATATCAAAAGACGAACAATTTCATTAAATACCCAAATTTCTCTTTATATACCAACGATTATTAGTTTCGAAAACTAGGGGAATATATTTTCTTTTTTAAAAAAAACTTATGCTGAATACGAAACTACACGGCAGGGGACTATGTTGCAACTCTTAAGGAATAGTTTTACGCGCTGAGTAAGTAATACAAAGTTATACGTCATCGGGAAATATAAAGGAATTGAAAGCATAATATTTATTGAAATTTGGCAAATAAGCTGATGATATGAGTCCGTAAATAATGAATGTCAAATTATGGTCAGGACCAAAATAGATTTGTAGTAATACATAATTAGAAACAACCGCAACTAAAACGTTCGATTCAAGATAAGGTAGGTGTTATGAACATTTTTGAAACTCCTGGTACATGATTTAATCTAAGTTTTGTAATTTGTATTCGTGGTTGTAAATTGGAAAGATTATTTGTGTTAGACTTCCTCTACGCAACTAGAGTGTGAATTAGGAATTTTAAAAGCATACAATTACATAGGACATATAAATCGATGCTTCGGTGTGTATAGACAATTGCTAATAATAATCTTAATAGTAAGACTTAATGAAAGATTTGGGGTTAATTTCTCATTGGCTGATGGGTTTGGACTGTTTTTGAAGAACTGAGTAACTTTTCATTGGATGGGCTAGGTCACATAATCAGAAAATTTCAAGACAAATCGATTAGTAAGATCTGCAACATGAGCTGTGTTGTGAAATATAGTCATAATATAATATGTATATAAAGAGAGAAACGAGCATCAGATTCATTCCGACTTTTGGAATCATTCTCATTTAATGCGTTCCTGCTGTAAGTTTCAGACATGTTTTATATTGTACTTAGAGATTATTCAAGATAAAAAACTAAATCCCCACCAAAACAACAAACAAATAACCCCAACCTTCCTCATCCGCTTCGTTGGACTGCTCAGTGTAAATATGAAATGTTCATTACCTGGACAATAATTATTATTCTGGAACTATTGTGAATTATTCAAAGGAGTTCTGGACAGCGCCATTTTCAAAACGTCACGATTCTTGGCAGACTAATACATTTGCAGTTTATAAACTTATACGGAACTTTTCATTCTTTTGGACTTTCATATAGCTTTATCAGGACTATTTGGAATGGACTTCATAATACTCTATGTGACTGTCACATTTTCAATTATAACTTTAATAATTAAATTACATGTTAAGTTTTACAGAATTTGATCGTTTTGCTTCTATTTGTCACTTAGGTTATTATGTTGTAGGACTGATTAAGTCATGTTGAGATGTATTGAAAGGTGGTTTGCTCAAAAAAATCTCGTAAGTTCATTAGATGAGGCTTGACGTAAATAAGTTTCTGGAATGGAAGTTTCTTAACTTTTTACATGAGCGTTTCGTGTACTTATTTGTTGATCGGTGTGATACTAGGCGTGCATCATTATCTATATAATTTGAGAGGTACATACACAATGGTCTGCTTAAGTGATGAAGATTTAGACAAAACAGTAAAATCGTTTGTAAACAATTAGCCTAAGAGTTCACATGCAGTCTCAAATGTCTGATAAAAATCAAGATTTATTAGCACACAACACAGGAAGAATTATAAATTGCAAATAAAAACAATAACTGTGTAAAAAAGACTCATTAAGAAATCGTTGAAGTTTTTGACACCCAAAGAAACCAAAACAGAACAGCAAAGGGAAAACAGCATCGTCAACCCCATCAGCAGTAACAACAGCAAACAATTTAATCCATTTAACCAGCAGGAAGCTACTATAAGATAAAGTTTCTGTTACATTGTATATATTTACTGTTACAAGTCTATATATTTTAAAACAAAATATGGAAAGAATGATCAATCACTGCAAGGACTTCAGTAGCAAAGCTCAATAGAAGCACGTTCTTCTTGATCAGAGATTTAGAACTATCAGGGGATTCTCACTCCGCTCTCATGGTACAAGTAACAAAGTACAATGGAGTGGCCAGAGAAATTGAACTGGTCAGGTAAAATGGTCAATCTCAGTTAAAGTTTTATTTTTATTTATTTATCGATTTCTTCAAATGGACTGCAAAGAGACGTTTTCTACCATCATCATTTTAGAAACGCAACTGAACAACTATTTGAAATAAAGAATGAAATATTAGTCATCGCTTTAATAAAAACTTCCCATTTAATTAAAATTTATCGGCCGTTTGGTATCGCTTCAAGCGAATTGTTATTTGAGGCAGATTGCAGAGTTTGTTGACCAGCATTTGACCTCTTTAAGTTGATTGTTTTTCACGCGTTTAAGAATGTGTGAACGTTAATAGGCAGTTATAGATATATACAGATGTAAATAAGATATTTTCTAATGGAGAGTAATCAAAGTATAAAACGAAGTACATATTAGACTCTATAGCTACAATTGCATGAACAATGTCATCTTTTTCAAATGAATCAAATGTGGTGTTAGAGAACCAATCACAATAAATGTGATAGGTATACATTTAGAAAGAATATTTACCTATTCCAGCTAAAAATTACAAAGTCCACGCCGATAGCAAAATAATGAAAATTCAGAATGTGACAAAGTAATAGATAAACATTTATTTAGAATTTTTTTAAATGGAATTCGAGCTGTTACCTACAAAGACAGTTATCCAGTCGTGTCATCTAAATATTTGTTTGAGGGTTGGGTGCACATACGGTAATGAATTTCACGCCATAGATTAGCAAAGCGGGGCACTTGGACGACGTAGGAGAAATCTTACGTTAAAAGTGTGAATTGGTTTAACATGGAAATGGTATTATGGGTACAAAAGAGTTTTAGAGGACAAAAGTTTAATTGCAACAAAGGGTTGATAAATTTAAGATTACAAATGGGAATGATAATGTTAAAACTATAAATCGAAAAAAGGCAGCACGTCTAAGGGCATACATTAGAATGGTAATGTTTCAATATTTGTCTACTGCCATCTTAATCGACCATCAAGTAACTGTTCATCTATTACAATCGAAGAAACACCTTCAATCCAGCAGCTGAATTTTGATTATCTAACAACACCATCCTACTATCCAGCACCTATTATTGTTATTACAATCCTACACACAACCCTACTATCCAGCAACTGCTGTTTGATTACTATTGAAACACACACCAGCCACAATCAAACGAAAAGTGTATGAGTGTTTATAAACGTAATGTTACAAAAACATACTGACACACACAATGGTATTGCACTCTCTTCATTAAAGATATCGATTCCATCATTTACTCTACTTTTAGAACGGTCTGCTATTTTCTTTTATTAACTAGTTAACGATGAAGAGCAAGACTGTCAATCAATAAATCATAATTAGTAATCGTGTATGGCAATACGAACGTTTATAACTGGTGAATGTGTCCACCGCAAACTACTTAATTAATCCTCTAGTGGAAAAAAGGAGCTACAACTAGGCGAGATTATACCCCTACTGCGTGCGTGCACGCACTTCGGGTTTTGAAAATTTGTGTGCATACTATTTTTTGTCGAATTTCGACCCATTCAGAATGTGAAGACCACATTCGAGGCATTGGAGTTGGCGTCGAGTGGGAAATAAGAGCCACTGCTCGTATGTTACTGCATAAACGGGATGCATCTAATTCGTATGTCTGCACACGAAAAAACAGGAGATGGCCGGATGGAATTTCCAAAAGTATGCAGAAATATTTTGAAACACCATATGTATGTATGTATGCATGTATGTATGTATGTATGTATGTATGTATGTATGTATGTATGTATGTATGTATGTATGTATGTACGTATGTATGTATGTATCTATGTGTGTGTATGTATGTATGTGTGTGTGTGCGTATGTATGTATGTATATATATATATATATATATATATATATATATATATATATATATATATATATATATATATATATATATATATATATATATATATATATATATATATATATATATATATATATATATTTATGGCTATATGTAATTTGAGTGTGGTTATTGTTTGAGTATCGATTCTTAGATCAGACAATTGTGATAACGCTACCTTTCATTTGTCCAAAAAAGGTTTAGTTTGATACGATATACGAATGACGCCCTGTTGTAACTGACGTGATGTCAAAGTAAAACCATTGTAATTCTTCCTTGGAACACGCTTTAAAAAAAGTGATCTTGGTTTTTACATTCTTTTGTGGCTGATTACATGCATTGCAAGAATATATTTGGTAATAGGATGAGAGTGAAAGAATATAATATTAAATACTGTTAGAAAGAAAAGAAGTGAAGGATGTTTTAATATTTTTCACTTCAGGGACATGCCAATGACAGGACCTCATTCTCGGCACCAGTGGTGTAACAAATTGCTACGAAATCGATGAGTAACTACATATGAGGTGTCTGAGTGGCAACGTCATACGAATAATTCGAACAAGGTGTTTTCAGCTTGTTTGCTAACATTTACATTTGAACTTATTGTCATCGTGACTGATGATGCGATGTTATTTACGTTGTCGAAATACATTTTGAGTAACCTAAATGATAATAGCATTAAGATTGTGTCCTTTTCTTATAAAAACTAATGAAAATTTATAATTCATCTTCTCCTAACATGTCATTGAAGATGTTGAATAAAGTGAGACAAAATCCCATCTTCTTCAGGAATGGCTTCTACAAATAAAATGTATTCTACTTGACTTTCTTGGAATAACCATGGTTTTCGGTTTCTATTACAGTAGGCGAGGACTTAAGAATGGATTCTTCTGAAATCTCGAGTGAAATAGATGTGATATATTTTGAACAGGATAATTGAAGTTTGAAAAGGCATCTCTATAATGCCACGACTTGAAAAGTGTTGCATACTTGGTCAAGTGGGCCTTCGTTAAATTCAAGTGTGGAATTTTCTTACCAATGGTAGAGTTAATATTCCTTAGAAAGATTGAGTAGTAGCCACTGCTGTAAAGGTCACCAGTGACATTCCAATCATAATCTAAAAAGCAGAGAAAGAGGAAAAATTGTGAGATATATGCCCGTATGTGTACCAGTTCCAGGATGTAAATATATTGACGACTTGCTGTTATATAGACACAAGTTTTACCTGAAAATATGACAACGAAATTTCTACCTTTTTGCCTCTGTCATGCATGTACCTTGATCCCAGTAAAATGTGATGGGCATTGAAATCCCCTAGTAGAACAAAAATGTGATATGCAGATGTTGAACGAGGTTGTCTGATTGATTAGCAAGCAAGTTGGTGTTTGATTGTACATAAATGGAACAAAATGTAATAACTCGAAGGAGATTGGCACTAACATCTTTGGCTTACAAATCTGTGTTTAATTGAAGAGTGCCATGAGGAGCCCCATTGTTTAAAACAACGGAAGCTCCTCCTTCTGTCAAAAGTTTTGAGTAAGTGTTAATAAAGGAGTAATTTTAAGTGTGATGTTGTCCGTATCTCTTAACAAGGTTTCCAAAAGACACTTCACTGCAGTGTCATGCTCACTTTAAAAGCAGAAGAATGTCTTGTTGCTGCTTTTAAGTCCTCGGCAATTCCATTGTGCAATAATGTTCTTCACTTATCATTAAAAGTAGAAATGGTGTAGTAATTAGCTTAGACATATCGCCAGTGAAATCTTCTATATGCTTGCATATGGATAGACAGTACGAGGTTCATATTTTTGTTGTTGGTCTGGAGCCCCTTTGAGAAAATTGAGCAGTTTCTTTGCATTTGGGTTCCATTTCGGAAAGTATCCGCATCGGCCACATAATGGTTTTTTGGAGCATCTGTTTTCATGGTGACCGTACTCTAACACATGAGACATCAAAGTATATCCCATCCTTGGCCTGCTAAAATCCAACTTTTGCGACCTACTGGTAATGTTGGTGTGTTGAAGGTAAATATGCTTGTGTTAGGGATTTTTAAATATTTTCCACTGTTTTTATTGTATAGTCATCACCTGTGCTCACCCACCCACCACGGATTCCTTGAAAGGGACACTTAACACGTGCCAGGAATACATAAGTGGTATACTTAGTAGGTAAAGATATATCACGTTTGAGAAAGAGAGACAAATTGAGAATACGCCCTATGCCTCTGCGTGACAAGCCGATTTGTCAAGACCGGGCTCATCCCGATCACCCGTCTAGTAAGAAAAAGACGCCAAAGTAGTGTGTTGCATCGGGGAGCAAATCATGGTTCCGCCTTTACTAAACTGCAAGGATCTTTTCCTCCCAAGACACAGTTCCTCCACTCAGTCGCCTCTTCACGACATGCAGCGATTACGCAATGGGCCTATTCTACAACGTCAGACTCGTTGCGGATAAAAGAAAAGGACGAGGCAAAAGAAAAGATGGACAAAAGTACATATACCCCGTATCAATATCAAGAAAAGGAATTGGCCTTCAGAGTGTCCCGAGAGAAAAGAGGAGAAGCGTTTCGGAACCAACAGAAGAAACCATCCTTGTCAAGATATTAATACAGTCAAGAGGAGCAAACAAAAGTAAAGAGAAAGAACTTGTGCTATTGAAGAAATTTCTAAAAGAGTAAATGAATGAAAGAAAGAAGATGTCAATGGACTTTAGTGATGTGTTATAACATTTCACTGTGATTCGTGTTAAAAAAGAATTACAAAAGAAGAAATGGCAATGTGTTCTTTCTCTTGATTGTTTCAGCATTTAGTATGGATGAGATAATTAAAAATATTCACATTATTTGATAGGTAATTTGGCAAGCATTGAGTATTATTTCTTATCTTTGATATATAGGTTATCATGAGAACCATTGTTGGCGTTTGTTTGAATGACAATGAAAAGTATTCACCTAATATCATAAACCTTTACTTCCTTAATCTTATCCCAAGGCCATATTAAATTGTTCCTGCTGCATCTGTTGCAATGTGGTACTCGTATCAACCGTTCCTACTGGCATACCAGGTAGTACTAAGGTTGTAAGCAAACATTCTTGCAAAGACGACGAGAAATCAGTCAAAACTAGTTTGAATTCTTCCTCTTCTGGAACAATAATGCTGGTTAAAGCTGTTTTAGTGGACGTAGTTATGGAACTATCACTCCGATTACACAAAGTGTCCGCAACAGACGCACAGCAACACACCGTATTCGTTCATAGCCAGAAGTATTTCACTTGAACTATTTGGAAGAGAGACCCCACACTTATAATAAATTTTTTCTCGCGATTTTTGATTGGTAGAACATTTCAACCCGTTTCAATCCGGTCTTAGGCTGTATATACAAGTGCATTCTGCTATTTCATTAACCTGTTCTCGAGACAGTAAAACACGATGCGGGTAAAACTAGAGCCTCGTGGACAATTACAAAAGTAACGGACACTGCTATCTGGAAGAAAAGAGTGAATGCGGAAATGCATTGGTGTCTGAAGGGAGTGTGATGTATAGGTCTGAAGTACGAAGAAGTTTGAAGGGAATTGCAGTGAATCCTTGTAGTATCCTTTAACCCTCATGTTTGACTAAAAACACTATTGTACCTTTCCAGATCACTAGAAGAGAGATATACTAATTATATTGCATAAACGTTAAACGGCTTTACAGATTCTCTATTATGTGTGATATTATATGCGAAATAGTGTCTCTATAAGCATATTTTACACTTCTGAGTCATTGTAATTTTGTGTTTCTGTAAGTGTAGAGTGCGTATATAAACACTCCTGCTCTTTTTGTTGGAAAGCAGTGTTGTGTGTTTGGATCGTAATAAAAATAAGTTACTGGATTGTAGACGTGGTGAGCTGAATTGTAATGAAAAAACACTTGCTATATAGTCGAGTTTTGTGATGATTGTAGATACAACTTTTACTATACCATTCCCGTTTGTCCCCTTAAATTTGTCGACTCTTTGTACCTGTAAAACTTTTGTCCCATAAGATCTTTTGTACCAGTCCAATGGTAAACTTATGGACATTTTTAACATTGGGTTTCTTGTACGTCTCTCAAGTGCATGAACATCTTAAGCTATGGCGTAACGTTAAGTTCCGTACGTCCCCCAATATCTCTATCCAAGAACACATACATGGACAATTGTTTGTTACATTATAACTCTGTTACTTGAACAAAATTAATACAGAAAACCTACATTAATCTGGCAAAAAGAATATTGCAACATCACTGTGATTTTAAATCCGGTTAAAGGTACGATTTTGATACTATTTGATCCACGAACCTGAAGAGTCCCCCACATCTTGAATCACTCATGAAAATATTATAACTTCTGTGATTTGATAATATGAGATAAACTGAATTTTAATATTATCCAAATTCGACTTGAAAACGATACATTGCTAAAAATTTACACGTTTATATCATTTCAATCATATCAACACAAATGTAAGTAAAATATATAGTATTCCCTTCTGCAGTCTCATCTTTAGTATTTCTTCACTTTATTTAAAACATAAAAAATATGTCTTATGGATTGGGTGTGGTCCAAACACTTAAATAACTGTGCTCATCATGGTGTAAGCAATAGGTATCTGATTATACAGTTAATAACAGTTGTTTCAAAACAAAATTAAGCTATGACCTCATGGGACAATGTATATAACTAATGTATAGGTGAGACTATTTAGTCTGTCTGCTGTAGCCATTTCAAACTGTTAACACATAAGGTTAGTAAAAGAAAATACATGTAAAAAGTTTAAAATACAGTTTCCACTCACGATTTAAGAAACTATGTGTAGCAAAACAACAAAATGATAAAGACAAGATGTACGTGCAAAATTTCACTAGGTTAAAGTCATAATACCATACTAAATGTAGGATCTGAGAGACATTGCAAAGGTCTTCATTATTGAATTTATCAACACTGTTCAAAGAAGAAGAAACTCCAAGAAACCGTGTTAGTTCTAAATGGTTCAAAAAAGTATAAAAGTAGATAGTGTTTTTACAACCCATAAATGCTAACTTGACCGCGAAATACTTCTATTCTTAAGAACATAAAGTAAACATTTTTTCTAAGCAAACATGGTCATCAATTACATTTTGAAAAGGGTCAATTATGAATTATATGTCAAACATACTCGAACCACAAAATTAGTACCTTTTCTGTACCACATGCAACGTTATTTTCACCACCAAAAGTCACCTGTAAAAACACAATTAAAACACACAAATAATCAAAACTCATTTAAGCGTTTCTGTACACTATTACACAGGATGGAATAGCTTTTATAAAATTGTCAGCAATCAGGATTTTTATATTAAAGTTCCATATATATATATATATATATATATATATATATATATATATATATATATATATATATATATATATATATATATATATATATATATATATATATATATATAATAAGGAATACAAATTTATATATATCCTTACGGAAGGCGTTTGGAGTTACTTATTTCAGTTATAATAGCGAATATTGCTGGATTATGATTAATTCGATTGTTTTGTGGTAAATAAATAACTTATAATGCTATGCAATAAACGCTATCTATGTATCCGTTAATTATTCCGCCAATGATTGGATATATCTTTGCATAAATATCGATACATAAATGTGTGTTTCATCTGGAATATGATTTGTAATTCTTCATTTATATTAACCAAACAATCTAGCCCTAGGTAAAACTGCTGAATCTCGGACAAAGCTGTTGTATAGCAACTTTAATTAATATCGACCGTATTGTGACGTATTCATAAATGATAGTAGTCTGAGGCAGATCTTAGATGGTGTCAGTAGAAATATGTTTACTCATTGTTGCTTCATGTGTAAGTGATCAAAGATATTCACATGTAAGTGACCAAAGATATTCACATGTAAGTGACCAAAGATATTCACATGTAGTGACCAAAGATATTCACATGTAAGTGACCAAAGATATTCACATGTTAGTGACCAAAGATATTCACATGTAAGTGACCAAAGATATTCACATGTAGTGACCAAAGATATTCACATGTAAGTGACCAAAGATATTCACATGTAGTGACCAAAGATATTCACATGTAGTGACCAAAGAGATTCACATGTAGTACCCACAGATATTCACATGTAGTGACCAAACATATTCACATGTAGTGACCACACATATTCACATGTAGTTACCAAAAATATTCACATGTAGTAACCAAAGATATTCACATGTTAGTGACCAAAGATATTCACATGTAGTGACCAAAGATATTCACATGTAGTGACCAAAGATATTCTCATGTAGTAACCAAAGATATTCACATGTAGTGACCAAGGATATTCACATGTAAGTGACCAAAGATATTCAGATGTAAGTGACCGAAGGTATTCACATGTAGTGACCAAAGATATTCACATGTAGTAACCAAAGATAGTCACATGTAGTGACCAAAGATATTCACATGTAAGTGACCAAAGATATTCACATGTAAGTGACCGAAGGTATTCATCAAATTCGTTCATGGAGAAAACGAACCGGTAA